>CM077582.1:31445817-32683995 GCA_039657365.1 Stephania yunnanensis | reverse complement strand
TCCATTTCCCCGTCGGCGAGATGACTATAACCCTCCAAGATGTACAAATCATATTGGGGTTGCCGGTCGATGGATTACCAATTACCGGTCGCGTCGACCAAGATTACGATGCCTTGTGCTTGACACAACTCGGATTCCCTTTCCCGAAAATAACAGATTTGGAGGGCGGATGCAAATTCGGCAACTTTCAAGGTGGTTTCCAAACCTCCCAGAGACAATGCTAATGATGTGGAAGTGCAACGCTATGCGAGAGCATACATCCCGCAACTTCTAGGGGGAACACTATTTGCAGACAAGTCGAACAACCTCGTTCACATCACATATTTGCAATTTTTGGAAGATTTCGAGGCGGAGACAAGATACGGTTGGGGTAGTGCAACTCGGCTCACTTATATAGACAATTATGTCTTGGCGACATTGATGGAGAGTGAGATAACAGGTCCAGTGATCTTATTGCAATTATGGGCATGGGATAGGTTGCCGTTTCTTGCACCAATAATGGGTAACGTTCTTCGAGACCCGGTATTAGAAAACGAAGAATTATTTCCGCCTCCTCCATTTGATCATAGGTAATTACTATTTTCTCACATTATAATTTCAATTTCTTCATATCTATGTACATGTGCCGACATACATGCATTGCGTTTTTCTTTTTCATTTATGAAGGTGGAAACATGCTTTGGAGACAACGGGAGCATCAATGCACGTCCTGACAAAGTACAGAGAAATGATTGACATGCAAACACCCGATGAAGTAAGAGATATATAGAATTACTTCTCCACGTAGTGATTTGGAAACATCATCTAATATGCGTTTCTTATTCATATCAAAATGTTTTCGTTGACTACAGGTAATATGGGAACCGTATCCTGATGCAGTGATAATGGACCTACCTGCGTACCGTAGCAGTGGTCGTGCTATTTGGCGAACGAGGGAACCTATGATTTTCTTCTGTGTAGTCGAAATGTATAATCCCGATAGAGTCATGCGCCAATTCGGTCTCAGACAAATGATACCACCTTTACAGAGCACAAACATTCAGCTACATAGGATTGACTTGAGAGGGAAGACGGATAAGGATTGGAGCGCATAACATAGTGCTTATGTCTGCATGTGGAACGAACGTGCCTCCAATATTGCAACTGATGAAAGCTTAGAGGAGCCAATGGACTTTTACAACCCGTATATGCTATGGTATCGTCGCATTACACGACGATTCATGTCTCCCCGTGGAGCTATTGCTGAGGCCTTGGTAAGTACAATTTGATTTTTTTCAGTCATGAATCCTTGCCAAATAGTTGTTTTCCTTGTACTTTCGCATAAAACTTCATCAATATTTCATATGTAGGCACATGGCATTACTTCAATTCATCAGTTGACACTGGGTGATGATGTATCTATTGCACGTATTAGAGATGTAGCTGCATCGACTTTGACCGCAGACACGCAGATTATCGGATGCATAATATGCCCAGTTCATTTCAAGCTTCTCATCATTCTTCCCATGCTGATACACCTTCGAGGCATGACACTCCATTGTATACTCCATCAGTGCCTCTCAACGAGTTTGGGACTCCACATACTCCTTCAGTTCCTCCCAACATGACATTCGAGGCTATGGAAGCCTTTCCATTTGACACGGCACCTACATCTTCGCGCCATTTTCATGCAAGTCCAATAATGATGAATTTATCTGGGAGTACAAGTACTCAGGATGGCGGAATGCGGGACAACGATGATATTCAACCAGAAGATGCTCAAAATCCGGCTGATGTGGGTCATACGGATATTCCGCTTGCGTTAAACCATAATGTTCGAGTCGTCAAGAGAACACGGTGTGGGACTGGAAGTCATTATTTGGGGTCAGACTAGGACTTTTTTTATACTGTTATAAGTCATTTCCTCCTTATTCATTTTTTTTTTGTAGTTGATCACCTACCAATTTCATCATTTATAACTGTAAGTGAGAGAGAGTTATTTCGTATTATTGAGCAAACTTACGAAATTCTTTATGGTGTGAGGGACCTTGAGATTGTGATAGTCATTTGGGAGAGTGGGCAAAGATCAACTATTTGGGAGAGTGTACTGATTTTGGGGTTCATTGTTTGTTTTGGTGATGTGTTTTTAGTATTCAAGCTCACTGGGTAGTCTTGTTTTTGCTTTCTTTTCAATTTAACATGCAAATGCCCATCATTGAACCGTTAAGTAATTTGGGCTCACTGTTACAAAGATCCAGTTTTTACTACTTTTCTGTGTTGTTTGTATTGATTAATGCATAAAGAATGAATTTTGGGATGTTATGTGAGATGGGTTTCTAAAGATACTCCCAAAAATTGAACAAAAAAAAAAATAATAACCTACTGAATTTTGTGTTTTGTGTTCTTTACTTGTTATGTTTTGTATTTCTTGTTGTCCCTTTTTTTATTGTTGCATTTTTTATGGTTTTGGATTGAACTAAGTTTTCTATAGTTATTAGTTATATTCAATGTTGATGTGCTATGTCAATTTTTTGCAATTCAAGTGAATTAACTAGTACGAGAACCACTCAAATGTTGATGTTTTCTAGCACACTAGTAGTGCTATTGTTGAGCCAATCGACAAGGCCTTCAATTCTCTCAAAAACCCTTCACTCTCAAACATCAGTTTATCACGCCTTGCCGCATTACTACTCATTAGCCGCATTACTACTCATTAGCCGATTTCAAGAACTTGAGCCAATCGAACACCGTCGGCACAGATCAACTATTTGAGGTGTATTCACAGCATTTAAAAAAAAAATTCACGACGTAGTCGTGACTGCAAGTCACGACTTCTATCGGCTGGGAAACGTGACTTTAAGTCACGTTTTCCCCATGACCAAACGACTCACGCGTGATGTGGCGCTGACATGGCTACAAGTGTGTTGGATGGGGAAATAGTTTGGTGGGTGTGTTGGGTTCATAATTTTTACTGCCAAATGTACTAATCAAGTAAAAAAGCCCTATTTTTAGGGTTTTGGAGGTGACTCGTGCGTCGAGGAGCATCGTACGGGTGTTTTTAGATAAAAAATCAGACTCTACCACGTGTAAATAGCCGATTGGCTGTTCTTCCTACATCGAGCCACGTGTCACGACGGGATTGGGCCGCCCGCTGCACCGCTGATTTGTCGCCGCTCCATTCTATGGAAATCCGCGCTTTCTATTTTGTGTTGCTGACTCAGTGACACGCGACGCAGTGTGATTAGCTGGACCACGTCAACGAGCTGCGCTGGACGAATGGATGATCTCCACGTGGCGCGCTGCTGGAGCGGAGAGAATCGCGGCGACTCGCGCGAAAATCTTGGAGTGTGTGCTGTCTCGCATCTCGAGGCCGATCGATGGAACCTGAAACGTGGAGAAATAAGGCGGTGTATGACGTGGCTGCGCTAGGTGACGTGGCGGAGCGTGGCGTGCTCTCATTGGCCGCTGGAACTGTATTCTGTTGACATGGCATGCTTTGATTGGTCGCGCTGGTTTGTGATGACGGTCTTGTTGTTCATTGTCGACGTGGCAGCGTCTGATTGGTCCAGAGTGGCTTTTCTCGCTGACGTGGCATGCTTTGATTGGCTGGAACACCATGTCCGCTATTCGACCCACCGCGCAATGCGTATTTCGAGGCAAACTGCACGACATCCGATCACTGCAAGTAAATACTTCATTTTGAGTATTTTTCTGTCAAGAATTCAACCCCGCACTCCGTTTCACCTAAAAATGACCAAAAAATATAATTAAATATATATTTTAAATACTTTTAATAATTAAACATATTAAAATAGACTATTAAATATATAAAAATACTAACTTATCAATGATGAAGTAGGAATACATAGGTAAAGATGCAGATAAAATTTAGTAAAAAATTCAAGCGAGGAATAGAGAACGAAATCTTTATCGTTCTCTTAACCATCTCATTCGAGTTTTCACTTCGCGAGATTCCGACGTTTAATTTTCACTCAGTTTCTTTCTACAACACTGTAGAGCATCGCGAGAGGGTCAGTTCGAGCTAAGTTTCTGCAGTGGAAACGAGGTATTAGCCCACAATTTGGTAAATTTTCAATGTTGGGCGTTTTTCAACAAATCAATTTGAATTCTCGTGATTTTTATATTTTTTTCACGGAGTTTCAATATAAATTGGTAGAAATTATTGTTAATTGGTATATTGAATTGATTTGCGTCAATTTGAGATAAATTCCACCGACGTGAGTTAGGGTTTTAATGAGGTGAACTAATGCAATTCAGTTGATAACTATTTTGGAGATGTTTTAATTGTTGATATTGATTTATATTGGGTTATTAGATAAATTGATTATTGATTTTAATCCAATTTGACTCTACGGGATGTAAAAAAATTTTGGTGTTGGTAACGAGTGGTTTGTGGTGGTTATTGTCGAGTTTTGAGGATTTAACTGTAAAAATATTGATTTGCAAAAGTTTTTTAGTTCAAAATAAATAAAATTTGCCTAATTGAAAGGCCATGGGAAATTCATAACTTCTCAATCGAAAGTCCGATTTAGGTGTTCTTGGAGTCTATGGAAAGTAAGACATGAGTACTACAAGTTCCTTTTAGATCATCATGACAAATATTGAGGTTTTCAAGGTTAAAAATTTACCACAATTTGGCTAGTTGAAATGTAGTTGAAATAGTTATATAAATTAATATTTTTGAAAATTGTTCTCAAGCGTACTTCAATTGCGGTTTTCATTGGGTTTCGTGATATGGATTCACTTGAAGCTTGACCAATAATATAATTGGGTATGCAAGTAAGCTATTTGAACTATTTTCAAGGTGATTCGGGATCCCCAAAAATTAAGCTTGAAGTTCACTTTTTGTAAGGTTAAGTAAATCCTATAGTAACCTTTACATTGTATGATTATACTTTTGCATAAATTGCATCGATCCTTGAAATTGTATATTTGTTGTACATGCATACACGGTTTGGGAGGATAAGACGTTACGAGTCTCCTTATAGTGTAGACTATACCGTGGTTATAGAACACTATATTATGCTTGAGGGTTTGAAGTCACTAATACTTTGCATCATGTGGTTATCATGAGATCATGTTGAACCAGATCATGTTCTCATAGTCTAGAGGAACGAGACTCGTTTGATTATACTCCCTGCGCATGAGTCCTTATTATTGTTTAGTTACCACTTTCAGAGAACGTTATCTGATTCAGATAACAAAAATGAGATGGATTCACAGTTGTATTTAAATTTCTTGGATTATGTTCTTCGTTTAATCTCTTGGATTATTATGCATTTGATTATTACAAGTGTACTGGATAGTGTGGGATTTGCTTATTTGACATTATCAAATTTTTATAATTGGATATTGACAGGTTCTAGTGGTGATAAGGGAAAGAGAAACCTTTCTGACTATATGTGACTTGCTTAGTTCTTTTCTCTCTATATTTATTATTTTTTAATATAATATATTGTATAAATGAGTTTTTTGGTTTGAGTGGCATTAGGATTTCTTTTAGGATGGCTGGAATGTTTTTGAAAAAGTTCAAATAATTTTTTGAGTTAAAGTAATGTTAGGTTAAATTTTTGATATTTCAAATCAAATTAGAATGAATATATAATTTAGTTGATGCAATATATATTGTTATGGGTGGATTGTGAGTCCGTTAACATTTCCACCAAAGCTGAGCAAGTTTTGTTGAAGATTTTTGAAGACCAAGATTTTTGGTGTAGGCTTAGAAATAGAGGAGATGCCGTCGAGAAATTTTTACGAAATTTTAACGATGGTCTAATTAATGTAAATGAACTTTGAAGTAATTAATTTTATGGAACTTTAAGGTTTAAGATTTACTTTAGAATCCTTAATGGTTGATAATAATTTATAATTAAAGATTAAAAGATCTTATTCTTAATTGTTTATTTGATGGAGAGATTAAGGCTGCTAGATTATGAAGGGATTAATGTAATCTAGGCCGATCAGAAGAGTTAATTAGGTGTGGTGTGATAATGTTGGTATCAGAGCCTATGTTTGGCTCAATTGAAGATAAAACTTTAGTTGAGAAGCAAAGGGTGATTGAGAGTTATTAGTTGGGAAGTAAAGCGATGAAATGTGGTTAAAAAGTTAAAAAACTTTATTATTATGTTATATTTATATTGTATGTATGTCTTATCGCTAGATATGCGATAGGAAGTTTATTCTTCTTATCCGTTCGATACTTAACTTATAAGATTGGATGAGTAAGATTAGAAACGGATAATTAAAAGAGAGAATAGGCTCGTGAAACGAAACTTAGCGTAAATGGATGTGAAATAGACTTATGAAGTATGAATTCACAAAGGTGTTGTAAGTAGTTCGATACTAATATAACTTGTGAAAGTATCAGTTATAAAACCAATAGGAATTGGTTGAAAGTGAATTTCAAATGATTCATGTACGTAACTACTGAACATGGATTTCTTGGAAATCGAAAGTATCGAGCTATTATAATTTTCAAATGCTCGGGAAAACATTAAAATAGAATTAAATTAAGTCTAAGTGATTGAGAATCGTTTGGAAAACGTAATGTGAAATTGAGACTTATGGGAAGCACAAGATATGAATAATCTTGAGTTTTAGAATGAGGTTAGTACTGGTTGCATGGTTAACTCGGGAAGACCTATTATATAAAATATTGGTTTGATACATAATCAACTAATAGTTGCTTTCGAACGAGTCTCAAATGAAAAGAAATAGGAGACATATGGTCATCAAAAACGTAAAATGAAAAGTGCTTAGACAAATTAAATCTTGACTTGAAAATTACAATGAGATTGTGATTGGATCAGTTAAGTTGTCTAAGGCGATTTCTTAGAAAATAAAATACTTTGAAGCAAAATATTGTCTTCTTTTCGAAATAAAACGTAAAGTGAGAATTTAAATAGAACTATGGTTTAGAACAATCAAACGACTTCTAAAAAGAAGTACAAAAAACATTGATTATTTATTACTCAAGTTACTTATCCATAAGTGATGTTGAGTACAATGGTTCTATGAGATGAATAAAGAATTGATAAAATGAATGAAAACACACGAGTTAGAAGTAATCTTTGTTAACACCAGATTAAGTGTTGTTATGAAACGAAGATCAGTGAAATTTCTAACTCGAAAACGAAAAAAATGTAGTGATAAGATCAACGTGTTAGAAGTTAATGTGTTGGAAAAAATAGCCTAATAATAGCTTGGATTAGCTATTAAACATCAACACAAGTGATTGTGTTTTGAGACTCAAGGTACCCAATAATCACTTTTAACAATATTAAATAATAACGCTTGTCACTGCAACCTAAAATATAATAAAAGAAGAGATATACATACTGATTGAGTATCAGTGAGTTGTATAGGACATCAGTATGAGCTCCTATATTGCAAGAATTTCCATTAATATGAATTAAATGATTGAAATAACATCCTTTAAAAGTCTGAGTAGTCATTAAGATGATCTGAGTTTGGAAATTCAAATTCATCTATCTCTTCAATCGAATAATAATAGAAATGTGAATTCATCAAAATTAATTTGATGAACAGTAAGATACAAAGTTATCTTATATAGTCTCTTTAAAGGTACCGAATTTCTTTTTGAGGAAAAGAAAAGTCGTAATATTTGAGATTAATGGAAGTAAAGTAAGGCAATAACAAATAATTTAATTGTTTGAGTCGCAAAGTTTCTCCGTTTCAAATTAAGATTAGCTAAGGAAGACTTCGATCCATTAAATGATAATAAGAAGTTGAATCATCCTTAAATATATATTTTGAAAAAAAAAGAGATATAAATTGTCTTTCTAAGTCAAGATTAATTAGTTGTAAGTGATCCAGTTATTAAACAAAAATCATGGTAAGTTTGTAAAGAGACTAAAAACAAAGTCAACGTGAGAATAATGAAGATTGACACAAACTAAATAGAATAAACTCAATGTATAAAATAAAATGAGATGTTGAGATGACTTGTAACTGCTAGAAGTGATACATATGGACTTCTTTAGTTAAGGTAAGGCACTGGAGTAGTTGTGCATGACCAAAAGTCTAAGTAACTCAGTTTCATAATCACGATTCATTCAAAACTTAGAAGATCGGTGTGATGCATCTACCCATCTTCGAATAATCAAATGAATTGGTGATAGTTGATATAAAAGAGTCTATAAAGTTTCGTCAGAGTCAATTGAAGGCTGAAGTATAGGCAACTAAATGGTCAATATATTCTCACATTAGTATGAAAATGAAAATTTCAGGTTAACGAGTCCCGATCAAATTAGAATATTAAACTATAAATTTGATGAAACATAATATATCTTTACAAGGATCTTACAAGGAGTCAAACTTCGAATGTTGAAGTTTTGAACCAAAGTAGTGTACAACTAATATTAGTGAATATGTTGTACATTTATTCAATTGTAGTGCTATACCACTTGATTAGTCAATGGTAAGGTTTAAAGCACTAATTATTGTAAATTGGAGATGATGTAAGATGCTTGTATGTTGGTGAAGATATAAATAAAATAAAAAGAAATGCATGATTTACAACTCAATTAGTAAAACTTATCTCTGTTAGGTTGGGAATATTGAATAGAGTATAGTGTATCTGACTTGATATGTTTGAAGAATTGAATATTCTTCAATTGTTATTGAGTAGAAATGAAAAAGAGATAAATTATTTATAAACTTGTATGAAATACAAATTAAAATTTATATTATGAAAGTATAATCATCGAATATGTTGACATCTCTGTTTAGAAGCGTATGTCTACTCAAGTTAAGGATAACTGTCTCTATTCAGGTAATGAGAAAAGTTGGTGAACAATAAGTGATTAAGATGTGAGTTTGTGGGAGATCTTAGTAAAGCGAAAGGAATGAAGTGTTTGATGAACTCATCGTTTGAGAATGATTTGACAAAGTTAGAAAATATGATTTTCTTACTAATGGAAGAAGTTAAGTGAATTGGCCGACGAGTTAGAATTGATAATTGCTTTTTAGTTTACAAAATAAATAATATTGTGAGTAGACATTTAGAGAGTGAGTGAGCGTTTCACAATGTGTCATGTTTCTATTTCTAATCGGATCGGGAATTCAAGATCTTTTGTCATGGATAATAGATATGTTTATGAGATATATAGTCATGAGATGACTTGTGTAATTCTAAGTTTCTGGTGGGGGAGGCTAGAATGGTGATGGATCAGATAGACATACGACTTTACTTAGTATCTTATGTTATACTCAAATATTATTTGCATCAATATGCAATTTTAGACTAACGATAGTCTAAGAATTAATCGACTGATAATTAAAATAAAAGGGGTAGTTAGTGATAAGAAAGTAAACATGGATGTGTACCAGAGTTTGAGTGGATATGGAAATAATTATCAGCAGTTTGTGGAATAATATTCGTATTAAAATGAAAATTGTGTTATGAAAAGCAAGATAGACTAGGTATTAGACTAGGTATTGCTATGGATTGATATTTGAATGAGATTCAAGGTATGAGATGAGAAATGAAGTAAGGTTATTGGATATTCCACTAAGTTGATTATTTGACTCGTCATAAATTCACAAATTGCTATGATTGGCAAAATAATGTAAATAACTTTTCGTTAAACCAAAATCTTGGAAAATGAAAAGTTAATATAATTATGATCTCTACCACTCAGTTGTTGAATACAACAAAATTGATTCGATCCATTTAACGGTTCACCTTGAAAATGGCTTTACAGGTTTGGATTAAAAGAGTTATATTTAAAGGATCAATTTTTTTCTCATATATCTTTTGGTTCAGTAACTTCTAATTTTGAATTTCGAGGATGAGATTTTTGATAAGTTGGAAAGATTGTGGCATCCGAGAATTTTATAAACTTGATTAGGTGGCTAATTAAGTATTTTTGGATTTAATTTGTGATTTAGGTATCCAAGGTGGGACCCACATGTTACGTATTGGATATCATAAATTTAATATTATTTTTCTGTGTCATGTGCCTATTTAATGTATTATATACTATTTCGACGTGAAATACGGTCAAGTGGGGTGTATACGGTGTCCGTAAGTTTCGGAGTGCGTTGGAAATTTTCTCTGATATTTGATAATTTTTTTTATTTTTTAAAATTTAATTTAGGTATAAACTATAGAGATAATCTTGAAATTAAATAGAATTATAAATAAATTGATGGGCAACTAGTGACACGCGGGGTCGAGGGTAACACATGTGGGATGTACAATAGTGTGCATACTCGAGGTTGGTCATTGGCGTGCGTGGCGAAGTTATAGACGTGAAAATATATAGTTGTGTATATATTTATATATATAATATGGTTTATATACAAATGAATGCTATAGGTTAAAATCAAATAAAAGTATACATTGGATTCTCCTTGAGATACCCGTAGTACGATCATCGAAGAAGTAAATAATGGACGATTTGGTGGCTATTGGTGAAATTTATACATGCATCAATTTGTGTGTAAGTCATGATTGGAGGTAGTGTGAAATGCGACAAAGTTTATGCGAGGTCTTGTTTTGAGTTTTGTGTCGGTTGACAGTGGTCAAGGTTGAGACTAGATTCAAATTGGTAAAAGTTTGGTTAAGTTGGCAAGAGGATTGGTCCGGAAGACTTTAGTATGTCATGGAAAAAGTTAAAATTTTTATGATTTTGGTGTCACTAAAACTAGTGCTATGGAAGTTTTATGAAGATGCACTGTTTTATCGATGGTTTGACTCGATTTGGTAAAAAATCTAATTGAAAACGAGCACCGAAAGTCAAAAATGTTAAAATAGAGATTTTGAGAATTAATAAATAAAAAAATTAAGCTATTGACAAGCGGCTGAGGGTTTATATATAAATATATCTAAAAAATCAAATGAAACGAATTGTTTCATTTCAATCAACAGGGAACGGATTTTCTCGTTCTCTCAACCCTCTTATTCAGGATTTCACTACGCAAGCTTTTGACGTTCGATTTTCACTTGATTTCTTTCTACAACACTGTAGAGCATCACAAGATGGTCAGTTCGAGCTAAGTTTCGACGTTCAATATTCACTTGAATTCTAGCGATTTCTTTCACGGGTTTTGGATATAAATTAGTAGAAATTGTTATTAATTGGTATATTGGATTGATTTGCATCAATTTGGGATAAACTCCTCCGACGTGGATTAGGGTTTTGATGAGGTGAACTAATGCAATTCAATTGCTAACTATTTTGGAGATATTTTAATTGTTGATATTGATTTATATTAGGTTACTGGATGAATTGATTATTGATTTTAATAAAATTTGACTCCATGAGATATGAAAATATTTTAGTGTTGGCATCGAGTGGTTGTGGTGGTTATTTTTGAGTTTTAAGGATTTAATTGTGAAAATATTGATATGGATAAGTTTTTCAGTTTAAAATAAACAAAGTTTACCTAATTGACAGGCCATATGAGAACATTCATAACTTCTCCATCGATGATCCAATTTAGGTGTATTTAAGTCTATGGAAAGTAAGACATAAGTACTACAAATTCCTTTTAGGTCATCATGATAAATATTTAGGTTTTTAAAGTTAAAAAGTTACCCCAAGTTAGCTAGTTGAAACAATTATATAAATTGATATTTTTGGAAGCTGTTTTCAAGTGTACATTGATCGCAGTTTTCATTTGGTTTCGTGATATGGTTTCACTTGAAGATTGACCCATAAAATAATTGGCTATGCATGGAAGCTGTTGGAACCATTTTCAAGGTTATCCGACGCTTCGATGACCTCGAAAATTAAGCTTGAAGTTGGATGTTTGTATGGTTAAGTAAAGCCCATAGTAACATTCATATTAAATGATTATAATTTTGTATAAATTGCATTAATCCTTGAATTTGTATTTTTGTTGTACATACATACACGGTTTAGGAGGATAAGGCGTTACGATTCTCCTTATAGTGTATATTATACCATGGTTGTATAACACTATGTTATGCTTGAGGGGCTGGAGTCACTAATACTTTGCATCATGTGGTTATCATGAGATCACGTTGAACCAGATCATACGTTTACAGTCTAGAGGAACGAGACTCATTTGATTTTACTCCCCGTGCATGAGTCCTTATTATTGTTTACTTACCACTTTCAGAGAACGTTATCTGATTATGGTCTGATAACAAAAAAAAGATGGATTCATGGTTGTATTTAAATTACTTGGATTCTATTATTCGTTTAATCTCTTGGATTATTACAGGTGTATTAGATAGTGTGAGATCTACTTATATGGCATTATCGAATTTTTATAATTAGATAATGGCATGTTCTAGCGGCGACAAAATAAAGGGAAAGCTTTCCGACTGTATGTGACTTGCTTAGTTCTTTTCTCTCTCTCTATATATATATATTATTTTAAATATAATGTATTGTATAAATGTGGTTTTGGGTGCGAGTGTGATTGGGATTTCCTTTGAAATGGCATGAATGATGTTTGGAAAAGTTGAGATAATTTTTTAGTTAAAGTAATGTTAGTTTAAAACTTTGATACTTTAAATCAAGTTAGAATGAATATATAATTTAGTTTACGCAATATATATTGTTATGAGAGAATTATGAGTCATTCGACATTTCTACCAAAGCTAAGCATGTTTTGTTAAAGATTTTTGAAGGCTGACATTTCTGGTGTAGGCTTAGAAATAGAGGAGACGCTGTCAAAAAAATTTTACGAAATTTTGAGGATTATCTAATTAATGTAAATGAACTTTGAGGATAATATAATTAATTTTTATGGAACTTTAAAGTTTAAGATTTACTTTAGAATCCTTAATGTTTGATAATATTTTATAATTGATGATTGAAAGATCTTATTCTTGATTGTTTATTTGATGGAGAGGTTAAGACTTCTAGATTATCAAGGGATTATGATAATTTACGCCGGTTAGATGCGTTAATTAGGTGGAGTCTGCCATCATTCTACTCTATCATAACTTTCATGTATTTTTAGATAATATATGTCCGTTCGAAAATCACTTATAATTTATAATTTATATTATTTGAAGTTAAGAAGAATTAGATTGAAACCAATTTATAAAGAATGAAAAGAGAATATGATTGAGAGTATTCCTTTACTCGGAACAACAAAGTGCTGAGTTTGGGGATATTTGACAAGTCAATAATTAAACATATTTTGTAGTATAATTTAGGTTGATTTTAGGCATAAATGATGATATTATACTTGGTATTCTCTTGTTTTTGTGATTTCATGTGTTAAATAGGAAAATGAAGAAGTGGAAGAAAAGAGAAAGAAAAACAAAATAGTCAACTGAAAAAATGCACCAACGATTAGCCAGCGATTTGGAATAACACTAGAATCGCCATGTAAATTAGCAACAAAAGAAGACCAGCGAATCCACAGTGAATTGGAAAATGAACTATAAATCAACAACTGAATCGGTGGAGCATTGAGAGCTATTCTCAATGATTTGCTTAGCGATTTGTGTAAAAGTTAGGAATCGCTAAGAAATCGGTATGGTTGGTTATGAGTTTTTTTAGATTAATATGAAGAACTTGAGATTATCTGTTATATGTATATGTAAGGAGACAACAAAAAAGTCCAGAAAGCTTCAAAATAACTCTCCTAAATATTTTTCTTTTATTTTTAACTATTCCTTTAGGTTATTTTCATTGTCCATGTTTTGACGATAATTTGGAGCTTTGATTTATATTAAGGTACTTATTCATTCAATATGTCTTTTAATTATATTTATGTTGGGGCATATGCTCTACGTCAATCTACAAACATTGTTTATCTTATATTTTAGTTAATAAAATTGAGTTTTCATTTGTTGATTTATTATAATTGATTGCATGTTTACCTTATAGTAAGATCCATTGGTATTTATTGAAATATCCTAAATGTCCCTTCTCGGTCATTGTACAGGGAACTATAATGAATTAAGACTAGTGTGAATCTTGATTGATGGTCATGTGATGATCATGCGTATACGGATACGAATCGATATCATAAGTACTTATTAGGGAATATGGTACTAGACCGACCCGCTATGAAAACACCACATGAATTAAGTCATAGATGTTACTTATGATAGGTATATATCATTTAGTCCTTAGACTTGAGATTACATAGACTTCAATATTAGGAGGATGGTAATTTGAGACAATAAAACATTTTCTTTAACCGGATGATTATAAAGATTGTGATTGGTTACCATGTGAATAATATTTGAAGGTGTGTAATCAAGATAAAATTTGCCTCTCTCATATAGAGAGAGATCAATGGGTCCCTTGATATGTTAGACTATTAAATGGCCATGTCTAAGTGAATTGATATGATAAAGGCCACTTGAATGTTTTTAACCTACCTAAAGATCGAGACTAGTACGATGAACATTAAGGGTGTCTTTCCCACTGACCTTCTTGTATACACAAGGCTCATCTTCGTTCTTAATAAAACCAAAATCCTTGATTGTTTCATCAAAACGAAGATTCCAACTCCGAGAAGCTTGCTTTAATCCATAAATGGATCTTTGAAGCATGCATACCTTCCTAGAATTCTCAGGATGTACAAAACCTTCAGGTTGTGTCATATACACGTCCTCAAGCAGCTTTCCATTAAGAAATGGTGTTTTTACATCCATTTGCTATATCTCATAGTCATAATATACAGCAATGGCAATTAAAATTCTTATGGATTTAAGCATGGCTACCGGCAAAAAAGTTTCATCATAATCAACACCTTGAGTCTGCCTAAAACCTTTTGCTACAAGTCTTGCTTTAAAAGTATGCACTTTGCCATCCATGTCAGTTTTCTTCTTGAAAACCCATTTACATCCAATGGTCTTACCACCTTCAGGTAAATCAACCAAGTTCCAAACTCGGTTATCATACATGGATTGCATCTCAGAGTTCATGGCACTTAGCCATTTATCTGAGTCTGTTCCAGACATAGCCACCTGATAAGTGGTGGGCTCATTTTGATCCATAAGCAACACATCACGACTCTCAGGAATGAGAAATTCGAATCTCTCTGGCTCATGTCTTACCCTACCTGATTTACGTGGGCTTTGTGTCACTTGCGGAGGTTCAACTGGTTCATAACGTTGTTGAACTTCCAGTTGCGGTTCAATGTTTATCTGTGATTCTTGAGATTCTTCAAGATTTATTTCTCTCCCACTAGTGTCTTTTGAAATAAACTGTTTTTCCATAAATGCACCATACCAAGCAACAAACACTTTGTTCTCATCGGGATTATAAAAGTAATATCCTTTTGTTTCCTTAGGATACCCCACAAATAAACACTTATCAGATTTAGGTGCTAGTTTTTCTGAGACTTGTCGTTTTACGTAAGCCTCACAACCCAAATCTTAATGAAAGACAAACTAGGTCTATTCCCGTACCATATCTCATATGGTATTTTATCAACCGCTTTAGAAGGAACTCGATTTAGAGTGAAAGCTGCAGTTTGTAATGCATAACCCCAAAAGGATAATGGAAGATCTGCATGACTCATCATAGATCGAACCATATCTAATAAGGTTCGATTTCTCTTTTTAGAAACTCCATTCCACTATGGGGTTGCTGGTGGAGTAAATTGGGAGACAATCCCACAATTTCTATGATGATCATCAAATTCTTGGCTCAAATATTCACCACCTCGATCTGACCGAAGTGTTTTGATAGTTTTACAAAGTTGATTCTGCACTTCATTTTGAAACGTTCGAAACATCTCAAATGATTCAGCTTTATGTTTCATAAGATATACATAACCATATCTGCTGAAATAATCAGTAAATGTAATGATATACAGATAACCTCCTCTAGCCATTGTGTTTATAGGACAACATACATCAGTATGTATTAGACCCAATAAATCGCTAGCCCTTTCACTGTGTCCAGTAAAGGGACTTTTTATCATATTGCCTCGTAAACAAGATACGCACGTTTCATATGTTTCTAAATCAAATGAATCTAGAAGTCCATCTTTATGGAGCTTCGTTATGCGTTTCTCATTGACGACAATGCCAAAGATAGGTTTGATTCAAATCATTTGACTTAAATCTCTTTGTATTTATGTTAAAGACTGGAGTATCAGTGGACCTTTTCATGCTTAGAATATAAAGATCATCACACAAATTAGCATTTGCATAAAATATTCTTTTATGAAAGATGGAACATCTATTATTCGCAATAATAAAATCGAAACCATCTGTATCCAAGCATGAAACATAAATGATGTTTCTGCTCAAGGCAGGCACAAAATAACAATTATTTAAAGTTAAAATAAGTCCACTAGGTAAGACTAAGTCATATGATCCAACAGCCAGGGCATCAACTCTTGTTCCATTCCATACGCGGAGGATGACTCCTCATTTCTTCAACTTTCTACTTCTGGTGAGTCCCTGCACATTTATACAAATGTGAGATCTACACCCGGTATCTCCCAGGAATCACTAGTAGATAAATTAATTTCAATAACATAAATACATGTAGTCGTAGTCGCACTACCTTTTTTCTTCTTTAGATCTTCCAGATAGAGTTTGCAATTTCCGAACCAATGTCCAGGTACATGACAGAAATGAAAATTTCCTTCCTTTTCTTTTGGGTGTTTTTAAGCAGGAACAGGCTGGGGTTTGACTTGTTCCACAGGCTTTGTGACAGGTGCAGCAGCTGCCTTGACAACTTTTGCCTTGCCTTTGCCTTTCTTCTTCATTCCCTTTCCCTTTTAGACTATCAACTCATTACTATAGGGTTTCTTGATATTTTGTTCAGTAGTTTTGAGCATCAAATGCAACTCTGAAATTGATTTCTCCATATTATTCATATTGTAGTTCATCGCAAATTGTGAGTAACTTTCTGGTAATAAATTCAGGATCAAATCCGTAGCCAACTTTCTGGTAATAAAATTTAGATATTTTTTTTAGATGATTCTTATAATTTTGTTTATGTTATTATTACGAGTCATTTTTGCTTTATTTTTAAGAGTAATAAAGACTTGAATGAAAAAGTAAAGTAAAACTAACGATTATATACAACCACATTATATTTTATTGGTTATTTAGTATGTTTTTTCGAATTTAATCATTTAGATATATTTTTAAAAAATAGTAACTTAATTATAAAAGTTTAAATAAAATAAAATTTTTAAATAAAATATTTAATAAGTGGGTGACACGATTACACGAAATGTTTAACACACGACCCACTTATACACGAAAACGATTAACACGATTAATAAACATGCCATGTAATGGGTTTGCATTATATGGGACACGACACGTTTACGACACGGCACGTTTACGACTCGCCGATACGAATTGCCACCCCTACCTGAAACTTTTTTCATGCCTTTGGTTGTGGATGAGTAAATTACAATTGCCTTTTTAACTTGAAACTTAGATAAAATTAGGAGAAACATTTAATCAAGTTCGTAGCTCAGCATTTTTATGATTTCATGATTAGAGACTTAGATGATGGTTGGACTTAGTGCTAGATAACGAAAATGAGTAAACAATCAAATTTATGCAAGTTATATTATTTTAACCCACATTGAAGGATTTGCTTGATTATAGTGAAAGTGAGAAGTACTAACATGAGTTGTTCATAAAAAAAATAGAGAGTCCTACAAGTTTTCATAGGAAATGGAGCAGGGAAACTTGTGGTGGAAAAAAGTGAGAAAATTGGTCCATAGAGAATGGAGCAGGGACTGTATTAATTGAAAAAAAAAAAAAAAGATTTAGAGAAGAAAAAAAAAAACTCTGAAATTTTTTGAGTTACTTGTTAATTTGGTGACTATTTAAACAAAATGAACTCCATGAATTTCGGTCGGGTGTAGGATTAGTTGAGTTAGTAATATTATATTAGGAGTCTAGTTTAGTTTGTGTTGTCATTTACACATTTGCTTGAGACGTGCAAAGTCTTAAGTTTGGGAGTATTTGATAAGTCGGTATTTATAGGTTTTTAGTAGTCTATTTTAGTATATTTAATTATTAAAAGTATTTAAAATATATATTTAATTATATTTCTTGGTCATTTTTAGGTGAAATGGAGTGTGCGGTTGAATTTGTGACGGAAAAATACTCAAAATGGAGTATTTACTTGCAGTGATCGGATGTCGGACAGTTTGCCTCAAAATACGTGTTGCGCTGTGGGTAGAATAGCCGACAGGGTGTTCTAGCCAATCAAAGCAAGCCACATCAGCATGAAAACCACTATAGACCAATCAGATGATGCCACGTAGAAGTTCAAGCAAACAGTAGGTCAATACACCGATTCTAACCAATAAAGTGTTGCCACGTGTTGAAACGTCAGCAACTCCAGTTCCAGCAACCAATGAGAAACTGCCGCTCATCGCCACGTCACCAAGAGCAGCCACGTCACGCAATCAACATTTCTCTACATTTCATCTACTGCTGATCTGCCTCGAGATTTGTTCCCGCACAGACTCCCAGTAATTCGGTGTTGGTCGCACGATTTTCTGCGGCCAGTGCGCATCCACGTGGCGAGTTCCCATTCGTCCAAACACGTCACAGCAAGTGGTTCGACCAATCAGAAGCCTCCGCGTGGCGCTGAGTCACCACACAACCGAAAGCGTACAATACTCGGCGAATGAAGCGGTGGCGATAGGAGCTATCCAATGGCGTTCCGACACATCAGCGCGACCCAGTTTTTCAGTGAATCGCGCTGTGACACATGGCAGAGTCTGATTTTTGATCTGAAAACACCCCTACGATGCCCTCGACGCACGAGTCACCTCCCTACCCCTAAAATTAGTATCGAGTCCAGTTTCGAGTACTTTTATATATTTTGAAACTAGGTATTATTAGAGACAACAATCATTTAGTATTTTTTAGAGATCTATTATTAGTTTTTAGTATAGATTTTTGAATATGATGTCCGACTAATCAATTTCTTACTTAAGTCGAAGGGGAAACAAGTCGGAATTATGGATACATAGCATATTATGTGAGATCTTTTATTTTATTATTTAATTAATTTAATTTCTCCTATTTCATTGTTGTTGATTTAATGATTATGATTTAGATATATGGTATGTATGTGGCCAATGCATGCTTTTAGATGGACAATCTACTGTTATTTGAAATATTAATATCCGTGTAATTGTGCTTTTAGACCAATAAAGTAACAAACATTCACTCGTTTGTCGTAAAACCCTTTGGGTTCTTGATTGTACAACAATTGAATTTAGGTTAAATCGGTAGCTGATGCAATCCGGTTATCTAGGATTAATGTTCCTATAGATCTATATTACTGAAGTTAGTGTGTTAAACCTGATTGGCGGATGTATATGGTTATACATTAATTAGGGAAGTAGTTAGTGGCGGACGTCCTGACTATCGTAATTAGGGGAATTAGGAATTTCTGGCGGATGTCGATTTTCTATAGCTAATCTAGGAGAATTTAAATTAATAACTTTTTGGAAAAGATTGAAGACCATAATTGCTATTGAATCTTGATTTTGATTTGTGGAACTGGAGATTTAGGTGTTATTTAGGTGTTAATTAATTATTAATTAATTGTTTTAGAAATTAGTTTAGTTAATTTATTTATTTAGTTTAGATAGATTAGTTAGTTAAATTAATATTTATTTTAAAACCCCCGATTTTTTTTTGTTGTTTTAACCTGAGAAAGACAACCAGTCTCGTGGGATCGACCCTTTGCCACTATTCTACAAAATAGTTGGTTTAGGAGACTTTACTTTATTGACGTGTTCGGCGCGCGTCAGTTTACTTCTAAAAATTAGGGATTTAACCCTCCAACTCAAATTTCACCAAAAATACACAAAATTGGGTTCATTTGATAGAGTAGAAAATGAAGATGGAGATACCTTAGTTTAGATCCTCTATTTAATCTCCAACTCTTGATTCTCAGCTTCAAATGATCCTCTTCTCTTATGATTTTCTCAGCATTTGCATGGATTTTCAAGTTAGTGTAGATGAAACTCCTACTCACTTGGTTTATATATGTTTGTCTTGATTAAATGTGTTATGCATATCTCATGAATGATCTTGTGGTCTTAATTCATGCTGTCACACTCTACTTAATAATTCAAATAGCCTACTACAATTCTAAAGTTACTCACTAGGATCATGTTGATGCCCATCTAGGGTCCTCATTATTCAATTCAAACTATAGAATTATTTTCATTCGATTGGATTATATTACATTAAGCCTCATTAAACCATATAGTTAGTGTTTCTATTTATCAAAATTTACCAATTTGTGGTTCCACTAACCTTTAGCTATCCGATACCTAGTGCCTCGTGTCCCGATACGCATTTCGAGGAATGCTATAGCCTATTGTTCTAACTTAATCAACTTAATCTATGGTTACATTACCTATTTTATTTGATTACTTAGTCATATTAATGTGACTTAGTCGAGTTTTCTAGTGTACGCATAATTCACCTTTCTGATGCCCGCATTTGCATGCATTTTGAGGCGATTACCCATCAGACAACCTCGCACAACATAACCATACAACATACACACATTTGATGTATTAGTAATAAATTCATAAAACGCATCGCAAATACGCAATTCAACCAGAATTTACTAGTGTACCTAGGTCGATATGTATTTTAGCCTACCCACGGCGTCCACGTGAATCTGAGCTGGCATTCATGTATGAAATTACTAAATAAATAACGACGTTAATAAAACGGGCCGTTACAGTTCTTCCCAACAAAGGGAGATTTCATCTCGAAATCTAAATATAAATTAAATGTCGTACCATGAATAGCTGAGGGTAACGCTCCTGCATAGTCGACTTGAGCTCCCAAGTGAGTCCCTCTATCCCATGATACTGCCAACGAACTAGGAGCTTAGAAAACTTTCATTCCCGAGAACCTAAACCCTGTGGTCAAGTATCAATATCGGCCGCTCCTTGTAAGTCGTGTCAAGCTAAACCTTAATTTATCCCAAGTCAACCATCGGTCTCGATTATGACCTAGCCAGTCTTAACTTATAAATGTGAAATGTTAGATGAACCCTAACTAACTCAGCAGGTAAATCTAAGTAATATCCAACTCTGTCAACCCTTGTTGTGACTCTGAACGGTTTAATAAACTTCGGCGCTAGTTTCCCCTTAATCCTAAATCTCTACTGACCTTTCCAATTAGAAACGTTCAAGTATACCATGTTACCCTCCTCATAGCTCAGACCCTCGTGACACATATCCGCATATTTCTTGTGTTTGTCCAATGTTGCTTGTAGTTTCTGACAAATCTGTCTGATCAACTTTGTGTGATAAAAAATTATCACTAGCCCTATGGTCACTGTATCTTCTAGCTCTGCCCAACACGTAAGTGATCTACAAGGTCTCATATACAATGCCCCAAACAATGGCATCCTAATACTAGCCTGATAGCTGTTGTTGTACGCAAACTCACACAAAGTCAGATAATCCTCATACGAACCCTTAAACTATAATACACAAGCCCTGAGCATATCCTCCAGAATCTGTATCAACCGCTCTGACTGTTCGTCTGTCTGAGGATGGTAAGTTGTAGAAAACTGCAACCTGGTGCCAAGCTGCTCCTACATAGGCTCCCAAAGTCGAAGTCAACCTGAGATCTATGTTTGACATAATAGAGACCGCCACCTCATGTAATCTAATAATCTACCACTCAAACGATATGCTTAACTGTGGTAACATGCATCTCATCGAAATTAGAATGAAGTGGGTCAATTTCTTCCGCCTGTCAATCACAACCCAAACTGTATCGTGAAACCTCAATGTCTGCAGTAGTCCACTAATGAAATCTATAGTGATGTGCTCCTATTTCCACTATATAATGGGAAAAGTCTTTAGTAATCCACCTGGTCTCATGTGCTCACCTGCTGTTAAATATGACAACTCTTAGCATATATTCCCATGCCAGCCTTTATCCTTGGCAATGAAAATAATGTCCTCAAATCATGATACATCTTGATTTGACCAAGATGAACTGTATAGCGAGATCAATCTGCGTCCTCTAGAATCTCATCCCGTATCTCTCGATCCACATGTATCCACGACCTCCCTCAGTGTCTCAAACACCGATCCATCATCTCTACCTAATCAGTGCTCTCTAGATCTCGAGCCAGACCACTGAACCATTCATAAAAGCTCATCGGCCTATTAACACTCAGCAATCCGCTTAATCGATACGGTCGAAACTCTCATCTGACCACAAATGTGTTGCTCGGCCATAGTAGATACCTATATTATGCACATAACTGATGTTGCCTGTAACAAGCCATGCTCATGTGTCATATGTTGCCAAGCTTTTTGGCTATCAGTCTCACTCTTGCTCTATGAGTCTGCTACAACGTTCGCTTTCCTAGGGTGATACTGTGAGGACCCCTCTCCTAATCTAGGGCACCACCCGGCCTAATCCCGTAATTAAGCCCTAATCAAATCCATGCAGGACTCAACTACGTATTAGTCAGTCTTTACAACCTAAACGCATTTTTTCTCATGTTTAAGATAAGTAATACACTAGTCCTACTAGTTTATAAAATTTAGAGTTAATTAAAACTTTTTATTAAATTAATTATTTAGCAGAAGTCTTATTGGTTAAACGAAAGCAATAAGTAGATTATGCGGAAGCCATTTATAAAATCCTAAGTGTAGAAAACCAGGAAATGACATCATATATATAAAGTCCTCAAAATGCAGTGAAATAATAAAATAGTCTATGTCAGGTTGGGCAAACTAATGTTCAACCCAATATACAACCTAAATAGTATTCGAAAGACATATATAACATATACAACCAAAATAACAAAAAAAGACCTACAATCGATGCAGTGACGCGCCGCGAGCTCAGGGATAATCGCCGATCTTCTCCTTGCCCGACCTCTTGGTAGACGGCTCTGCACCCACCGTTATAAAAAGGACGGTGAGTACAAGAATAAAACAGTAATCCCCAACGACAAGTTTAATTTGCATTTCCAAATATTCAAATGGTGTTTAAAAGCACATAAATGAAAAAATTTAAAAATAAACCATATGCGAGTAAATACCATAGTTAAACAAGTGATACTGACACTAGGCTAAGTAGTGGTGATTTAGGTTCGGTCGGCAGTGAAACGTGTCACTCCGACTCAATAATCATATAGCACAAGGGACTCTAACCCAAGTGTTACCAGGGACTGTAACCTCAATGTGTAGACCACCTCAGGGACTCTAACCCCGAGTGTCATACAGTGTCAAGTAACACGTGCCGACATCCCCAGGGACTCTAACCCCGTGAGTCGCGCACACCTCAATCGAGTACGGGACCTAAATGCGAAAACTAATTTTAGAATTTCAAGAAATACCAAGTATGGATTGTCAAGGCATATGCACATCTATACACCTAAACAAATAAGGAATAGAAGTCCCCTTAAACATTTATAAGATATTCACTAGCCTAATAGCATGCTATTCGTCATTAAATTTACATTTAAAACAATAAGAATAGACATAGCATGAGATAGAATCAATGAATCAAATCAAATGAATGGATATCATGCAAACTAGACTCATCAAGTGAGCATAGATACAAAGAACAAATGATATAAGAATACAAAGGCAAAATAGTCAAAAGGACAATGCAAGGACAACAATTAATAGAAATGAAATGCCTAGTAAAGTTGTCATTGGGTATACTCACCACAACAAAGTAAAGTCCTAGCTTTACCAACCTCTCGATACTCCAAATCTTGTATTCGCTCTCCCGTACCCTTTTCCTAGGTTCTTGAGTTTAGTATCTTGTTAGTTCAAATATGTGGTTTTAAGCTCAATTTAGTGTTGTTTATTGTGTATTCAAATTGGTTCAATAGACTTTAAATCAATCTTCCTAAATCAGCCCCTAAAGACTAAATTAAGCTTCAATTTCAGTCCTACATTTTAACACAGTTTTTAGGCATGAAATTGTCAAAATATCGAAATCATCCATTAGTACAATTATTTTTGGTCTCTCTTAGCTTTCCAAGAAGGTTTAGTTTGCAAAATTCTGATTTAAAATGAAAGAGATATCACGATTTTATTAAACATAGGTCTAATTGTTGTTTAATCCGACCAGTGGATTTAGAAGAATCTTTTCTCCTAATCTATAGTTTTTAAAAATGTGATTTTTGATCACAAGGAAGAGAATATTTCTAAATACAACATACTAAAAGATCAGATCATTTGAATAAATGGTTTGGGAGTTATGCCCTTAACAAGTTTAGTTTCAAAACTTTCCTTTTTAATTCCAGCACCTACTTGTAGAGCATGTTTGGATATAAAAACATTTGAATCAAAATACCTTCATTTAAGCAAAGTTATTTACCTTTAAATAATATTTCAAATGCCACTAGTTTGGATCAATATGGATTTAAAATGAGTATAAATCACCTAGGTTGATTCCTAATACAACATGCAGAATTTTAGTTTTGGTTTTGCAACTTCAAAAATTCATATCTTTATGATTTCAAAACCAAATTAAGAACTTCAAATATAGATAGATTATCAGCTTGAAATGAGGAATCCAAATATATAAATTAATTGCAAATACTCAATCATCTACTATATGAAATTAGCCTAAAACCAGAACTTATTCTAAGTTCAACTAAAAAGATGTGTACCTAGTTGATGTAGCACCCGAGCTTGAGAATTTCTCACCAACTCTCATGGGTTCCTTCAACACCTTGATGATTCACTCATCTCCAGCAATTCCTTCTTCTTCTCCAGCAAATTGAATGAGTGATTTGGTTTGCACGTTGTTTGATCACTAATATTATATATTAAGGTGATGTTCCTTCTTAGCCCCTTAATCTTCATGGATTTATGTATCCCTAGGAATATCTAATGGTCCACCTTTGTCATATATACCACTAACTCCCACTAACTCAACCTCAAGTGACACCATTTCATTACTCACCTAGTTCCTAGATGTGCCAATATGTATTTCTATAGCAATTCTATGCTTTCCATTTAATTTACTCAACTATAGGCCTTTAATTTGATTTACATTAACAAACACAACCATAGGCTTATAAGTAATTCCTTATTTCATATTAGTATTAAATAAGACTTACCAAAATGCTAACTACCCGGTTCCCCGGATCACATGCTACTCGAGGCGCGTCCCCGCTCTCGTCTCGACGCCTACAACTATTCAAACCGACTTAGTAAGTCTACACAATACATAACACTAGGCATACATCAATACAAAAATACGATATCCCTCGCCCATGTGCCTCGGTCGGTGGATGTATTACTTTGTAGGTCCCGTGTCAAGGGTTGGTGATCCTGATTAAGGAATTAAAACGGGGGTTAAAGATTTGGGCCATGACAGATACTTAATAGCGAAGTCGTAGTCTTTCAACAACTCAAGCCATCTCCTCTGGTGCATGTTCAGATCTTTCCGAGGAAAAATGTAGCGTAGATTCTAGTATCTATATATAACATGAATCTCTCGGTAGAGATAGTCCCTCTAGGGTTTTAGTGCAAAGATGACTGCTGCAAGCTCAAGTTGTGCACTGGGTATTTCCCCTCATAAGGTCTCAACCATTAGGACATGTACGCAACTAGTCTACCGTCTTGCATTAACAGGCATCCAAAACCAATACTTGACGAATCTGTATAAACTGACAATGTATTGCCCGAATCCAGTAATGTCAATACTGGTAATGGAAGTCAATTTCTTCTTCAGATCACATAAAGCTTGCTTACATTATTTTGACCAATCTAATTTAATATCTTTCTTGGTCAGTCTCGTCATAAGCGCTGCAATCGAGGAAAAGGCCTGTGCAAATTGCTAGTAGTATCCTGCTAGTTCTAGAAAACTTCGAATATCGATATTAGACTCAAGCGTCCTCCAGTCAATGATAGCCCGAATCTTCTATGAATTCATAGAGATACCCTGATCGTTGATGAAATGTCCCTAAGTTCTCATTACAGTCAGCCAGAAGTCACGTTTACTGAACTTGGTGTACAATATGTGTTTTCTCACTATCGTAAAAAATGCTTTGAGATATCTTTCGTGCTCCTCACGAGACCTGATGTAGATCAAAATATCGTCGATGATGACTATAACAAATCTATCCAAATATGGTATCAAGACCTTATGTATAAAATCTATGAAAATTGCTGGAGTGTTAGTCAGCCCAAATGGCATGATTATGAACTCGAACAACCCGTATCTCATACTAAAAGCGGTCGTCTGGATGTCCTGCTCTTGAATCCTTAGTTGGTGATATCATAAGCGAATGTCAATTTTCGAGAAGAATATGGCGCCTACCAATTGGTCGAACAGGTCATCTATCTTAGGAAATGGGTAACGGTTTGTAATTGTCACCTAATTCAGCTTTTTGTAGTCTATACACATTCTCATCAAACCATCATTCCTATTTACAAATGACAAAGGAGCTCCCCAGGGTCACATACTAGGGTGGATGAAACCCTTCTCCAAAAACTCATCCAGCTATTACCTTACCTCATCGTACTTCGATGGTGACATCTTGTAAGGACTGCTGGCGATCAACTAAGTTCTTGGATCAGCTTAATGATATACTTAATTACTCGTGGAAGTGGCAATCCATGTAGATCATCCGAAAATACATTGATGAAATCTCTAACCACTAGAACATCTTCAATCTTGATCTCAATCCTAATCTCTGGCTCAATTATCGTTGCAAACACATCCATATCTTGTGATTTAGTTTATCGACCCCTATTGATAGGTAAGTTAGTTGCAAATCCAATTAGTAAGAACTCTGGTATCCCAGGAATGTGAAACTCAACTCTCTTACCGAAACAATATATCCGTGCATGATAGGGTGACCACTGATCCATTCCGAGAACTGCCTCAAACTCTAGGTACTCTAACATTTGAAGATCCGCCGATAGTTGATGTCCCTTAACCTCTATCATCACGTCTTGACATATCCGATTATGGTATATCTTATCCCAGCGGCCGTACTGAGAACAAGGTGTGTGTCAAATGTTTGTGCAACTAACCCTAACTCTCTAACAATCCACCCAACAATGAATTATAACGTACTACCAGAATCAAACATAGCATGCATATGTCTACCACAAATATGTAACGTACCCTCGACGAGCTATCTGGTCACTCTGCCATTTGGCTGAGTCATCGCATGGCCCTCTCTCTGGCCTACTACGATTCTCATGGTGGCGACGATGGTGCTATGCGGTCTACCCTCAAGTGTCCTCACTAACCACACCTATAACATTTACGTCTATCTTGCGTGTCTGCCTAAAAATCTCTAGATCTCGAACCCTTACCCCTGTCTCTTTGACCTATGTCATATCCCCCTGATTTCGACTTTGATATTGCCGGATGGTATGTACTGGCTGTCTATCCTCATACTATAACTGACTGTCCCGGTGATAATCCCTACAATCCTTGTGTCATCTGTCATCCCTCTGACATCTATCCAGATGATTCCTTTGTCTCTTCGGCCTCCGATTCGACCGAGAACTCTGCCCCTTTTCGTACCATAGTCCCAATCACACGTCTTCCATCTATCTACATTAAGTAGGTCTCGTGTGCCAAATCTCAGTCAAATTTATCCTGCAAGGTGGGTGCCCCAGATGATACCACTGCTGCTGCAATGCTATCATCAACTCCTCGGGTGAAGTAGTATATCTGTAGTTGCTCTGTCCCCACCAACTTCATAAAAAATTGAAGTAGGTACTAAAATCACTCCATATGCTATATCAGTGTCTGGTTACCCTGTCTCAAGGTCAGAAACTCCTCCCTCAATCGTAACCTCACATTCAAGAGTATGTTCTGATCATAGAACAACTATCTAAACTCGGCCCATGTCGTCAGCTCTGGGTAGTGTTATGATAGGTAGTCGAACAAACTACTGTGTGGCCTCTCAAACGTGCTCCAAAAAGACGCGCCTGAACGCTCTCATCATTTCTCATCAGCTTATGGAACTGCTAATGGGACACCATCCACTTTCTTGTCGCCTCAGGGTCACCGCTTTTGTAAAACAAATATGGCTGGAACTTTAGGAATTCTCTCAACATCTTCACCTATAAGGCCGAAACAAATTCTAATGTAGTAGTAGTAGTAGTAGTATTAGTAGTAGCAGTGGTAGTCGTCAATTGCTTCGTAGTCGAAAGTGGAGGTGTAGGAGTCGACGTCTCTAGTGGAACGACAACCGCTGTAGCTCTTTCTGCCTGTGCGCAATAACTACCCTCTCAACTAGTGTTTGGGGAACAATTAGGGTAATGTCCTCGTGGGTGCTGTAACTACCATTGGGTCTCGGGGTGTTGTAACTGTTGTAGCAAGTGCCATAAGTGTGACGACTTAATCCCATAGTAACCGTAATACCTCTGCCATCTGGGTTTATTAGGCCAAGAGTCAATCCTTTATACTCGTTGTACTAAGGGGATTCCTTGCTACAAAGCTAGTCTGTCTAGTCTCATGAGGCATAGTTAACTATCCGTCCACGATATGCATCAAGAAATGTGCTCCGGACCAACATCAGTATAAACTTATATCATATATATAACTAAATATAACAAGTATATAACCTCTAACTCTACCTGCCTCACATAATTCCCCAACTAAAGTTTTAAGGCAATATAATCGGGTTTCCACACCTAAGGTTTATTTATTAAATTTATGCTCTTTCATTTAAATTTCCCAAGTTCCTAAAACTTTCTCTCTGATACCAACTCTGCTAGCCCTAAGCCCCGAGGGCGCCCTGGGGTGTCGTTTCTCCGTGCACTCCTCGTCCAGTGGGCCCAGCTACACATGTCTGGCACCTGCTCGTCCACCCCACATTTTGAATGTCGTTTCCACGTGTGTGCTATCAATGTGGTTAGTTGATTATCCATACTTTCTTGAGTTATTTCCTTATGCTTTGAAAGTTCCTTAAGTTCAAGTATTTGAAGTATTAGAGTCTTAGTTGTGCTAGTGGTTTGTAGTTTACAAGTTAACAATAATCGGTGGAAGTATTAATTGATGCAAATAAAGTATTAAATTAGCATGATAAGCATTATTCGTAAGTGCATCTCCTACTATGGAGAACCTAAAAAAAATATTTTGTATATAGACGACAATACAATAACACAATGTATATAAAAGTATAATGTCACTCCAGTCTCCTAATATCCACACTAATACAAAACATCAAAATAAACATGGACTAGTAGGTCATGACTATGGGCAATCAGATGTAGTCACCTAGGATCCCCTTGCCCTTACTGGTACTAGGATTTGCACTTAATCATCACAAAAAGACAGACGACAAATCTAGTAAGTAAAATCTCGAGGAACCCCTCCAAGCATTCGCATAATAAAGTAAGGAATTGCAATAAATACTATTAAGTAAATATGTGAAATGTGAAAACAGGCAACTGTAATTGGCTCATCATATGAATAACTAACATATAAGCTAAATAAATGTGTGTGTTCACTTTATATGGACTAGGCTGTACTTCGGGACACCAAGTTCCCACCAGTAGATGCAGCCAACTAGCCCAACACTTAGTCCCTCGTGGTGCTGGCCAAATCTGTTGAGTCACCAACACGTGCGCTAAGGGCAAGCTTAGGTTGCCTTTCACCATGGCCGGATCACACGCGCTACAATCTAGTCTTTCATGAACACACAAATAGAGAATCCGGAGGAGCACACTTAACCTACGTCCAAGTAACGTAATGGATTAGTAGAAATAGTAAGAAATGATAAAAATGGAATTAAAAAAATAATACTCAGAGTTTCTCAATTAGGTTTTACAAACCTCAAACTGTCCCCAGGCTCCTGTATTTTGACCAGACAAGCTCCTCGACACCGAGCTATGGTCCACTTAGTACCTAAAGTCCAATTTTATGAGTTTAGGTTATTTACTAGTGTTTAGATTTGTATTAAGTTGGAAACCACCAAAACAACCTTTAATGTTCAAGTTTAGACTGTCATTAGCGCGCTAATAAGTCTACCTAGCGGGCTAAGGAATCAATATACCGCATTAATGTTCTTCATTTTGCCCAAATAGATTAGCATGTTAACCAACCTAGTTAGTGCTCTAATTACCCTATGTGACAAAATTCTCAAGTCGAGAATTCTATCTATCCCATCCCAATTAGCTAACCTAACCTAATTTTTACCATCTCCACACAATGGTGACTCCATTACATCATTTAAAATAACTTAGAACATCAATTTGATCAAAATTATTCAATTCCCATGTATTCACTAGTTTTCCCAAATTTCCCAAATTCATGTAAAACTAGTTGTGAATTCTTAATATAAATGATCATTTAATATATTATTCATCAAGTTTACATCCGAAAACTAGGGATTTAACCCTCAAACTCGAATTTCATAAAAAATACACAAAATTGGGTTCATTTTGATAGAGTAGAAGATGAAAATGGAGATTATGCTAGTTTTGATCCTCAATTTGATCTCCAAATCTTGATTTTCAACTCCAAATGATCCTTTTCTCTTTTGGTTTTCTCTGTATTTGCATGGATTTTCAAGTTAGTAGAGATGAAACCCCCACTCATTTGGTTTATATATGTTTGTCTTGATCAAGTGTGTTATGCGTATTTCGAGGATTATCTTATGGTTTTAATTCATGTTGTCATACTCTACTTTATGACTCCAATAGCCTACTACTATCCTAGAGTTACTCACTCGGATTAATTTGATTCCCATCTAGGGTCCACATTATTTAATTCAAACTATAGGCTTATTTTCAATTGATTGGATTATATTATATTAAGCCTCATTAAACCATATAGTGAGTGTTTCTATTTATAAATATTTACCAACTTGTGGTCCCACTAACTTTCAGCTATCCAATACTCATTACGAGGCACACTATAGCCCATTGTTCTAACTTAATCAATTTAGTATATGGTTACATTACCCATTTTTTTATTACTTAGTCATATTAATATGACTTAGTCAAGTTTTTTAGTGTACCCATAATTTGTCTATCCACTACCCGCATTGGCATGCATTTCGAGGCGACTACCTATCACACAACCTCACACGATATAACCATAAAACATACACACATGCGATCTATTAGTAATAAATTCATAAAATGCATCACAAATAAGCAATTAAACACACAATTTACTAGTGTACGTAGGTCGACGTGTGTCCTAGCCTACCCGCAGCGTCCACATGGATATGAGCTGGCTTCCATGTCGAAAATTACAAAATAAATAACGTTGTCAATAAAATGGTCCATTACATATGGTGCATCCACCATTGGATTCCAGATTTACATCGATAGGAGCCTTATCTGGGTGAGCAGAATAGGTGTTGAACATATTGGGTTAATGGAAAAGTTTTTCAAAGAAGGGTTGGTAATCACACATGGGCCTCAACGACTTTCCAATTGTTGGATATGACTAGCGACAAGGTGGCTGTCCAAGGTGGTGGAAGGTAGGAATGTTTTATAGAAATGGCAACTGGGAATCAAAACCAAGGGGAGTGCCACAGTGAACAGAGCCTATATAGAACCATTAATGCAATGACATGTGGTGTCTTATTTAATGTGTTACAGAGGAGAAAGGCCCAATACTAGGTGCAAAACCAATCAAATGGGGAAGGGAAGATGATCGATGAAATAGCTGGGCGAGTTGCAATGCTACTTGTCGGTATCCCGATGGCACGTAGAAGGGAGGAGAGTACAGAGGGTTGATACCATGCCCAGGGAATCAGGAAGGAAAGGGAGTTGGATAAAGGAAAAAAGATCATGGTCAAAGAAACTTCACCTATGTTGAACACTATGTGCACTACATATCCAATCTCAAGTCCAGATAAAGGAGGACTCTGACGCCCATTTTCATATTGAAAGATGAGTAAGGAAGGTCATAAACCTATTTTTCATGCACAAAAAGGGGGAGGGAGGCCCCCAAGCCCATTTTCCATTCTTAAAAAATGAAGGAGGGTTAGGATAGGTTGACAGACAGCGTAAAGACTTTGTCACTTTTCATGAAATGGATCAAACACACATAAGAGTTGGGGCATTCTTACCTAGTGACGAGCTGCATTAGAGCCCGAATGTAGTGAGAAATGAGCAAGGGTGTGTTTCACATCATCGCTTGGGTGTGAAAAATTGAGCAAGAGTTCCCACACATAGAACGTGTATGGGTAAAGAAACTAGTCCTTTCACATCGTCGCTCGGATGTGAAGAAAAATGAGCAAGGGCTCCCACACATAGGACGAGTATGGGTAAGAAAACTAGTTCAAAATAAACACGAAAACAAAAACAAAATCATAGATACGGATACTAGATCTTTTAGACAAAATAGAAATAGCAAAGGAAGACAAACACAAAAGGGAAAAAATTCATTTAGGAACATGGAACATAGAAACGCTTACAGGAAAGTCAATAGAACTAGTAGATACTATGATTATAAGGAGAGTCAATATTGCTTGCCTCCAAGAGACAAAATAGTAAGGAGAAAAGAGTAGAGAAATAGGAATCACAAGGTTTAAATTGTGGTACACTGCTATAAATAGAAAATATAATGGAGTAGGAATTTCGGTGGATAATGATTATTTGGATAAGGTCGTAGAGGTTAAGGGAATTAGGGATATATTGATTCTAGTTAAATTAATTATTGGAGATGAAAAGATTAACATACTTAGCGCTTATGCACCACAAGTAGGATTAAGCGAGAACGTCAAACACATATTTTGGAATGATATGGATAGATTTATGCAAAGCGTATCATTGATGAAAAGGTTTTAATTAGAGGAGATTTAAATTGGCATGTTAGGTCAAGTAATGATGGGTTTCAGAGAGTTCATTGAGGTTTTGGTTGCGGTAATAGAAATGAAGAAGGAGAATCAATTTTAGAATTTGCTTCAGCATATGATCTTGTCTTATCAAATACTCGTTTTAGGAAAATAGAGTCGCACATAATTACTTTTAGTAGTGGTCATAACAAGAGAAATAAATTTTCTTTTAACAAGAAAAATAGATAGAAAAACATGTAGAGAATGTAGAGTAATACCTTGTGAAGCGCTTTATACCCAATATAAGTTAGTAGTACTTAATATTAAGCGAAAATGACAACTTAATAGGAACAAAAGAGTCAACACCCTAGAATAAAGTAGTGGGACCTAAGTAAACAAGTAGAGTTTACAGAAAAACTATTACATGAAAATATTTAGAATCTTGATTTAGATGCAAATAAAATGTGGGTAGAAATGAATAGTTGCACAAGGAAAGTAGGATCAAACGTATTAGGAATATTTAAAGGCTTGAGACCACCAAAGAAAGAAGCATGGTGTTAGAACAAGGATGTCCAATGAGCAATTAAGACTAAAAGAGGGATGTATAGGAAAATACCTAAGTGTCAAGATGAAGATGCGTACAATCAATATAGAGAAGCTAGAAAACAAGCTAAAAACGTAACTAGTCAAGCTAAACAAGTTTCATGGAAGATCTATACACGATGTTAGGTAATAGAGATGGCGAAATATATATATATATATGCTAGCTAAATTAAGAGATAAAAATAAATAAGACCAAGTCATATAAGATGTATTAAGGAAGAAAAACAAAATGTTTTAATGTGCGGGGATAATATTAAGGAGAGATGGAGAAGTCACTTCGATAGTTTATTTAATGATGGCCAAGTTGATATTATAGTAGATGAAAACCGACACTAAAAAAGTTAAAGAGGCATTGAAAAGGATGAAAATATGTAAAGTATGTGGCTCAGATGAAATACCCATAAAGGTTTGAAAATGCTTAGGAGAAATTAGATTAACTTGGTTAACAAAACTTTTCAACAAAATTCTAAAATCAAAACAAATGTCAATGGAATGTCAATGGATTGGAGAAGAAACACACTTGTGTCAATCTTAAAAAACAAAGGAGACATTCAAAGTTGCTTAAACTACTGAGAAATTAAACTTATGAGTCACACTATGAAACTCTGAGAGAGGATAATCGACAATAGGCTAAGGAGAGAAACAACAATATTAAAAAACCAATTTGGCTTCATGCCTTGGAGGTCAGTTATGGAGGCGATCTGCTTTATAATAATATTTTTGGAAAAATATAGAGAAAATAAAAAAAAGATCTTCATATAGTATTTGTAGTTTTAGAAAAAACATATGATAGGGTTCCTAGATATGTTACTTGGTGGGTTCTAGAAAGAAAAGGAGTGCATGCTAGATACATAGACATTATTAAGGATATGCATGATGGAGTAGTAATGAGTATAAAGACATTTGGAGGAGCAACAAAAGAATTTTCAAGTACGATAGGGCTACATCAAGGATCTAATTTAAGCCCATATCTATTTATTTTAGTTATGGATGAACTAACTAGACATCTTCAAGATGATATACCATGGTGTATGTTATTTGCAGATGATAATGTCTTAGTGGGTGAGACAAAAGATTGAGTGAATAAGAAATTATAACTCTGGAAGAATACATTAGAATCTAAAGGCTTCAAGTTGAGTAAGACGAAGACCGAATACATGCACCGTGAGTTTAGAAATACTAGACATCGAGATGATGGAGTAGTAAAATTAAGGGAAATAGAAGTTCTTAAGGTGAGCCACTTTATAACCTTAGGATCAATCATACAAAATGATGGCAATACTAAGAATGAAGCCACACATAGAATTCAAGCTTGATGGAAGAAATGGTGGAGTACAACATGAGTGATTTGTGATCAAAATGTTCCTAGTAAGTTAAAAGGAAAATTTTATAGGACCGTAATTAGGCCAACTATGCTATATGGAAGTGAATGTTGGGCGGTAAAACAATAACAATTACATAAATGAGCGTAGCAAAAATGAGGATGGTTAAGTGGATGTGTGGTAAAACTCGTAAAGATAGAATAAGAATTATGGAAATTCAAAGACAAGTAGAAGTAGCACGAATTGATACAAAGATTAGGGAAGGGCATTTGCGGTGGTTTGGTCACCTGCAAATACAGCCTAGAAATGGCCCCACAAGAAAACTTAACTCAATAGCAACTGTAGAAATTTGATGAGATAAAAGTAAACCAAAGTTAACATGAGATGCATTAATTAGAAGGGATTTTAATGGTCTAGAAAGCTCACTATCAATTGCACTTAATCAAGCACAATGGGAAAGTTTGATCCATTTAGCTTACCCCTATTAATTTGGGACTGAGGCTATGTTGTTGTTGTTGATCTTGGTCGAAGAGTCACCCTCACCTTAGAGATCATGTTGGGAGATAGGGGAAATCTCTAACTTAGTGTATTTGAGTATTATGGAGGACATGGCGGCAAGATACGAGACCCACTTACCTCGAAATTGGTCCTTATACTTGGACATGAACTCAGACCCAGAGTTCATAAATGTCTTAGGGCGCCGCTACGGGCACCTCACCAATTAGTGAAGGTAAATTACTATTGAGGGCACCAAGTGGTTTATCAAAGGCACCCAAAAAACTTGAATGAAAACCCAAAATTACCCCCTAATGCACCCCTCCACACAACAACCGATTTGATAAAACGTAAACACGAGGAAGTCAAAATTTTTTGAACCTTAAACCACATTCTCGATCCTTGGTAAGTGAAATCAATTCCTTTGCGTTTCTTCTTTGATTCTCGCTATCCGAAGTGGTGGTTTTCTTCCTGTTTAAGAGATCTCAAGTTGTCTGGACAAGTTAGGGCTCGGTTTTAGGGTATTAAGTTAGAGGAGGCATTTATTCGACAAGTTATAAGTATGCATAAACTTGATTTTAAAAGATTTTGGTTTGATTTTGATTTGTTTTGTGTATTTCATCTGCTAGGTATTTGAATTTGCAAAACCGTGCTTGTCGGCCACATAGGTCCGAGAATATAAGCACAATCTCGGTAAAGCATGACCGAGATATATATCTTTGTAGTTATTATAGTGTCTCGATTACTTACTACCGAGAGTCACCTTATAGGCTCGGGGGTAATCTTCGAAACTCGTAGTATATGTGATCTTTGATTGTCTTGGTTAACAATAACCGATATTTTGGTCAGGTGGTATTATCCTAAATACTTACATGGATTACTCTCGGACACCACAAATCGAGAGTAGTTCAAAATGTGTAATTTGGTTAGTCTCGTTTATGTACAATCGAGACTACTCCAACTATCTCAGTTGTTGAATAACGAGACTAGGAACACTGTCTCAGTTACAGACAATCGAGATTAGTGTTGTTTTCTCGAACCTGCTTGATCGAGACTATAAAAAATGGTAGAATTTTGTATATATTTTTTTGAAGTTCATTTCTTTTTCTATTGTAGGTGTTGACATGTTATTGTCTTATCAGGTATGGCTCGTTCCAAGACCACAGTGACTAGGGAAGAGGCTCGCGTTGACATGTCGAGGGGTAACTGCGGGCGAGGCGGCTGGAGACCCCCTACTGCGTCTTATTGGAAAGAGAAAAAAAAATGTCAATTTGAAGGGAAAGGGAAAAATTATTGTTGATCAGGCAAAGAACGTCTATACGCGTCGACACAAAGATCTTATCATTGCCCGAGGCGAAGTTGAGGATCATGCATCGGAGTCTAGTATTAGTGAGTCCTCTACATCAATCGGCACCACTAGTAGGCATCGTATTAATGTGGGTAGGAGTACTAGTGGTGGAAGTAATTGGAATGAAGGGAAGTCACAAGTGCAACCGAAAATCTGTGCACCTTTCCTCGGTGGTCCTTCAGATGGATCATTGTTGAAGAGCTTTAAAGATCATGTCGCATTAACGATTTGGAGCAATGATGTGTATATAGTTTCATTGAATATAATACTTACAAAATTAAGGTTTTCATATAACTGATGAAAATTCTCTTTTCTTGTTGAAGGATCGCCTAGTACTTATGTGTATTAATCACAGTGCTTAAATCCAAGAATGGGACTTACAGTCATGCCACCCTGACACTGAGGACCTTCAGAGGATTATCCAGCTGTCCGAGTAGAATACGCTGATAGACTACTCCTACCGTAAGGCTAACAAGGAGGTTATATCTACCTTTGTGAAGCGGTGGCAACCGGAGACGAACACATTTCACTTACCATTCGGTGAAACGTCGATTTCTTCGGAGGATGTGAGTATTCTCCTAAAGATTCCTATCATAGGAAAAGTGGTTGCAGTTGAGAACTTTGCGAGGTAAACCAAGGAATCTTACTCGGATGCGATTAAGCTGGCGTCCAAACTACTTGGGGTTAGCATTAAAGATGCTGAGGATGAAGTAAACATCAGCAAGGGGCTCACAGTGCGAAAGTGTTGGTTGAAGAGTCGATGGTGCCCCAAAAATAGTTCAGCTGACCTTACTAATCGGCCCATGGAATGCACTAGCTGGGCGTACTTTTTGTACATACTTTCTTGCACCTTTTTTGCGGACAAGAGTGGATCTCGGGTATTTATCGCATTGTTGAAGCTTCTAAAAGATTTGGATGATGTGGACAAGCATGCATGGGTGCAGCTGCATTAGCGTACTTGTACTGGCAATTGGGGCGACCACTAGAGCACACGTTTCTCAGATTATCGGCTACCTCACATTACTTGAGGTATATTTGTAAATCTATGAACTTGAATAATTTGAATTAGGTTTTGCATTTTCCCTATAACTGACATTGTATGTATTTGCAGGGATGGGTGTACGACCACTTCAGACTCGAGCTCGCCACAACCAATGATAAGTACATGGACTTCGTGCAACCTCGTGTCTGTAGATGGATTCAGAAGCATGGGACAGTGATAAATCTTGACAAGCTTGGGTCCATCAAGATAACGTTGGACAGGTTGCGGCCAAGCGAGGCGAGTTAGTTAGTCAATCATGTTGGTAAACGTTAAATTAATTTATGTTTGCTAATTACGATTGTTTATGTTTAATTAGGTCACTTGGGACCCTTATGTTAATTATTGGGATAATAGAGTTGTGCACCCGATGGCCTTCTACAGTGGCACATTGAAGTACATGGATGTGGTGGAGCCTTACCATTTGGAGAAGATTCCGAGACAGTTTAGCCACGTGCAATCTATATCAGATCCTTCGTACCGCCCATTAGAAGCACATCGAGGCCCATCTGCACTCAAATACTATGTTAAGTATGGGTTTCAACAAGACAATTGGGAACGCCGGTGTAACCATTTGTTGGCCCCCGAAGTTCGCGGTGACAAGGCACAGTTTGAGCTTTTAGCTACACCAAGCTATCTACCTTGGTTCCTCAAAGTGTCACACCTAGTGATCAAAAACCCGAGCCTCGAAGATGAAAACCTTGTTTCCATAATTATCACTGACAATGAGTTATTGGAGGTATTGAATGTGTTTTCTAGATGTGCTTTAAATTTATTGAAAACTCGTAATTTCTAACATTAACATATTTATTTTGTTTTCTTTAACGTAATAGGTGAGCGTTGGACGCGACACTATGATGGATTGACACCCCGCCAGAGCTTTTTACATTGGAGTCCGCGAGGAAAATGGCGAGTAACGTCATCAATTTCCTGTCTGAGAGGATTCTCAATCCTACCACCACCACTACCACCATGGCCGCCACCACCACCACCCCGACTTACACATCAACACCTACCCAATAGGCCTTAGGCAGTCCTAGTACGACAATACTTCTAAACATTCCACCCCGTCTAATGCTCCATCGCCACAGATCGATGCTCGCCCCCAAAGAGAATGCTTGGCAAGGAACACGCTAGGAAGAACTTGAAGAAACCAAAGTAATGAAGGAGTGTAGTTGCTTTGTTTTACGTTAGTATTGGGTTAATGGAATTTGATTATTGTTTAATTGTTTAAGTTTACTTTGATGATGTGAATGAAGGCATGAAGGCACTAATTGTTCATGAAGTGTTTTGTGATGAAGTTTATTATGCCACTAACTTGTGATTCGAGTCTTCGATGTTAAATGTATGGTTAATATTACTTGCAGTTTGAATTTTGGTTATGTGAATGTTTTGCGATGAATGTAACGGGAAGGCTGAGATTATTAGGCTAGTTTAAGCGATTAGAACACAGTCTCGGTTAAATCAGCTAGTTTAAGTATTCAAAACACTGTCTTGATCACCCAAGTCTGAGACAGTCGGGCTAGTCTTGTTACATCAGGATCTTGAATGGTGCATAGCTTTCGCCTACATCTTACAGAATATTGTGTTGAAATTTTTTTTTATCATGTTTCGGTTAGCTCCATCCGACAATTAGAACAAGTCTCGCTTATGGAAGGCCGATTTTACAGGTTTAATCTCGTTGGACATTTATCGGGAGTTGTGTACAATACTCGATTAAGAATTGTCTCGGTTGTTTGTGAACAAAACATTAAAATCAGTATCAGTGCATATGTACCGCGTCGCAACCTATAATCAAAAAAATAAGGGTGGGTCTCGGTATGAAGTAACCAAGATGAAGAGGTTAGGTTCAGTTACTGCATGGTGAGGTAACGGTATTGATCTCGGAATTGTAGTACCAAGATTAGTTCAGTTACAAAAATATAGAACCTTCTCGGTATGTGGTAACCGAGAAGTTTACGGTAACCTCGGTTATAGTGTGGCGAGATATTTGTTAGATATCGAACCTATGGTACCGAGATTAAGGTCTGCCACAATTGAAATTAAAAAATAACACGTCTTATGACACCTTGAAAACCTTCTTGATATGCACTAAAGCTCGTCAATAGATCAACAAATAGCACATGTTCTATGACAAATTAATTTAATGTAGTAACTAATGAAATAAACGAATTAATCCTCCGTACACTGAAACATTCTTTTTACAATGAATGTTCTTAAGGCAAACCTAAGTCTACTACGGCTAGCGGAGAAGTCACCACCGGCACGATTTCTCGAATTATGATTCCTTTACGCTAACCTTTAGCGTACTCCTCAACATAACTTTCCCACGATGGATATAATGGTGGAAGCGATGCATTCACAATCAAATTCACCTGTAAAACATAAAGTACAACAAAGAATACATTATCAAATAAGTCAAAATTGAATAATACATCATGTGAACTATGAATTAATGTACGCATATACCCCAGCCGAATAGATGTTATTACCATTAATCATGCCAATGATAAGATGTATATCGAAAAATGGCAGTGGGACATTACGCAAAGGAAGAAATGTGGAGCAACTATCATGCGAGAGGTTTACAAGAATAACATTAAAGGCCGTTGATATTAACAACCCCGATGTCCAGAAATGTAAGCCATTTGTGAAAAGAGGCACCAACCCGATCATCCGGTTAATAAATGAAAATCTTCACATTCTCGTAACTCATTCCAAGTACTTCCTGCCAAAGAGATTCATACCCCGTTATCTCATTAAACATCATTCTATGTATTAACCTCCGACCGTCTACGTCAGAGAGTCCGAGCCCGAAAGCAACACACCGATATCCATAATCACCATCACCCATTACATTAATAGTGTTCTCTACATATGGCAACCAATCCAGTTATATGCAATGAGAATAACCAACCTTAGATACACCTTGGGTCACAAGACGTGTCCGATGTATTTTAGGCCCTCCTTTATTTTGCTTCTTCCTCGAACTAGATGCATCTTCTTTCGATAGTTCATACTCAAACCCGCTTGGCAATCTTGTCATCGCAGTATCTTCTTCATCGTGTTTCCTCTTTGATCCTTTCTTCTTTCCTTTGTTCAGCAAACTTCCAACTGTGGACCTCGGTGTCCTTTCCTTTATCTTTATTTATGTAAGTGGGACGACTCCCAGTGTAAATGAAGGCCGACTAATCTCTCAAAGATATTGAATAATCCAAATGTAGTCGTCCTCGTCAGTGCAAGCACGAAACCTTTCCAACACTCTTTGAATTTCATCGTTGACATTGCACCCGACCGAATCCATAGGATTCTCTAGTACCATACTCAATTTTTGCCAGTATATATGAATGTCCTTGAATGGGATGGCTAAACCAACAAATTTATGGAAGTTTATCTCATGTGCGCAAGAAAGACCATGCTTGCTACGTATCTCACAACCATAATGAGTAGAGTCATTTCCAACATCCTCTCCATATTCTAATTCATCTCTAATTAACTTAAACGTTCTTTGGGAGACATATCCACAGAACCGACAATGCAAAGTGCCAACATATTCATGTCGCACCTCATTCAAACTAAGTTCAAATGATGCCTTATTATTGTTATGTTGGATCCTAAGAAGTCCATCAACCAAACTCCTCAGAGTCTCGAAATTTACCTAATTGTTGCCAAGATGTAGCTTCAAAGTGGAATGTGCAGACTCAACCCTCTGCGTCATTCTTTCCCCAAGGTGCATAATTTGATCTGTCTATGCCGGTACAAATTTCTCCTTGTAGATCTTCACCCATGTGTTATCCAAGTAATTAGTAAGACCTTTCACACGCTCAAACTCACAACTCAAGTCATTCATCATAATTAAGTTTAAATAAGGCCTCCAACATAGCATACAACATGCTCGTCCACCTATCCATGAAACAAGCGAATCCATCTTTATCCCCAAACATCTTCCTAGTCTTGGGCAATACTATTATATTGATGTGCCAAGAGTTAAGAATGTGAGACAATGATGGAAATACTTTTTCGATAGCACTAATATGGCCTAACTCTCAATCCGTAACAAACACGTCAGGTTTAGGCCACCCGTCCATAATGTTTCTAAGTTCTCTAATGCCCTAACATAATTTGCATGAGTCTCTGATGATATGAAAGTAAACCTAATCGAGAACGTCAAATGAGTCCAAGTGATGCCAACAATCTTAAATAACGGCATCCTATGCCTATTTGTTTTGTAAGTACAATCCATCAAAAGAATCGATGGGAAACACCGTGGCAACTTGATTGAATCACGATGTGACAAAAATAAATTAGTGATGACATTCATATCGGGATGCTTCCTATGCCACGACATCTACTTATTCTTCTCCAATATGTACAATAGTTGTTGCATTTGAGTCCTCCCACCTGCATCCTCGATTTGGAATTCTTGTCGTGCATTATATATTGTCTGCATAGTCGAAACATTATTTCCATCCCTTTGCTTCAATGTGTTGAGGATATCTCTCGGCTTCGCATTCCCCTTAGTCATCTGCACCACAGCCACCTACTCACCAGTATCCAATTTTCCTGCAAATGAGTGGCCATCCAAGTTTTTAGCTGGGTCATGATTGTGTCTCCTATACACCACAGTGACGTACCATAAAAAATCCACATTTTCCTTGATGTTAATAAGGAAAGGGCACCAACATTTCTTTGTACCAGTTTGAGTCATAGTAGTTTCCTCTTCCTCTTTAGTTCTTGGTGTCAAAGAAGGTTTTGCAGCTTTGGCTTTCCCTACTCTTTGTGACATTCCCCTAAATGTACTGAACCTCTCACATGTAAGTTTGACCCTTCCCCTGTGCTTAATCCCTCCGGCATTAGAGTGTTTTGTTACTAACATAATGTTTTTGCACGACCAATCATTTGAAGCCATAAAATAGTCGATTCTGTCGATGGGAATGGCCTACAAGGAGTGAAAGCATCCTTATAGTTTTGAAATAACATCGAGATTGTCATTACCTACAACACATATATTGAACTACTCAACACCAATACACAACAGATTCACAAAAATACCTAAAAACCATTGTCTCGGTTGTATAGGGTCGCGACCTAACAGAAAGTGTCGGTTGTTAGGTACCGGGATCGTACCTTATGTCTCGGTATTGGGATACGAGACTTTTAAATTTATCTTGATTTCAGAGTAACTGAGACCTCTCGATAAGTCTCGGCTCCCACATATCGAGACTTTATTGAATGTATCGGTCCTGTGAGGCCAAAATAATCAAGACTAAACACACCTATGAAAAAATGAAAAAAGAACACAAAAAAGCAACAAATACCTCTTCCTGTACCTCCTCTTACACCTTTACGGTAGATTAATCCATTTTATGTTGAAAACAAATTTGAAAAGGTCAAATATTTGAAACCCTATAATGAAAAATCAAATCATCAATGTCACTATTTCCAACACCAAAAACAATTAATTTGAACCTTGATATGTTATTAATCGAGTGGTACCTCACTATCGAATGGTGTCAAAGCACAATAATAGCTAAATGCTCGCAAAAAAAATGTAGGTTTGGGTTACAGATGATAGACAAAGAAGGTGGGGTGCCCTAAAAATGGTTCAAAAGTATGTTGCGGGATTGTTGAGGGTTTATATGAGGGGGCAATATTGTCTATTACATCAAAGTAAAATTTAGAGGAGAGAAGACAAAAAAATTGGTGCCTTTTTAAATTAGTGGGGGTGCACATAGTGGCCCTCATGCCTCAGTAGACATGGCAAGCGAATATGATAAGGATCCCACCAAAGGCCCATACACAACTGAAGCAGTAGAAACAATTTTAGGAACTACCACACAACCAAGCCCATGTCAAGTATATTCTCGAATCCAAAACTTTTTGTAGAACTTATTGAGGTGGCCCAGCGGTATTATGTACATGCCCACCCACGCGACCCTAATGTTATGTTTGAGGAAGCAAATTACCGATAAAGGGGAAGGCTCCTAGAGGTAATATATTCAAGCCCAGGCCCAAGAGCAGACCTAAAATGCATTATAAGTACTTCTCTTGATTCCAGTTTCATTAACGATTTATTTAATGTAGCCTAGGGTTATGATAACAGAGTGGCTTGATACATCCCAAAGTTATGATGAATGAACATATAAGGGGTGCGATGGAAGTGATGTCTGAAAGCCTAGTCCAGCCTATACAGAATCTTGAACTGAGAGGGATAGATCCAAAGGAGTAAGTGGGCTACGATAAGGCACAATTCAAGGGCAAAGAGATAAAACGGTACCCTTGATTATAGAAGGAGGAAATGAGTGATAACAGGGGTAGTATCGAATACAGCAGAAACCGTATTTATAGATGGGTCGACTACAGAGATTGCCCGTGAGGAAGATTAATTTCACAAATGGTCACTCAAGTTTATACTTTATAACACTTTGGTTACTAAACTCGCATTTATCTAAAATATATCACTTAACTTTAGAAAACATTTCAACAAAATAACTCCGACCACTCTACATTCAAAAATTCGGCGACCCTGCTTACGTGGCGCCACGTGGGATTTCACGGGAGGTCACTAAACTTTTGAAGTGATGATGCGGAAATTTCTTGTTTGATTTTTTTTTGGTTTTAAATGAAACACGGGTCACGCTTCATATTATTCTTTGTCTCCGTCGTTCTACTACTTTTAATCTTCGAGACTTTGACTAGTCATCTTTGTCCTCGACTGTTCTTCTTCGTCTTTGACTGTTCTTCTTCCTGCGTTTCTCACTTCAAACACGCTCAGGAATCCTGAGAGGAAGTTCTACATGTGCCCTCTTTTCAAGTCCCATGTAAGCAACCAATTAAACCACCCTCTCTGTTCATTAATGGTCTTAATTTGTAAGATGATACCTTAATTTGTATTTGCAATTGGTTTTTCCCGCTACATACACAATTGCATACATACAGATCGATTTAATCTGGGTACTTTTTTTTGAATAGATTGCTATTCTATGTAAAATTAAAAAACAAGTAACAATGATAATTCAGAAAAAAAATTGAAGTTCTCAAAATGGCAGCACATCACTGCATCCAAAATCATCAGAATTGGCACCGAAATCCTCAGCCCACAAATCCCTCAACATCTTCAACAACATCTGCGCCTTTCTCTTAGCCCTCACAGTGCACTCGCTCTGCAGAAGCAGCTACAACTGCGTGACCACCCCCGCCGTGTAGGGGCATGTGCCTTAGGTCAATCCATTAACTGTCTTTATGAATACTTTTAGTTAATAAAATAGAGGATTTCATTTGTTGTTTATTATAATTAATTTGCTTGTTTACATTATAATAAGATCCATGGGTATTTACAGAAATATCCTAAATGTCCCTAGTCGATAATCATACTGGGAACTATAACGAATTAAGACTAGTGTGAGTCTCGATTGATGATCATATGATGATTATACGTATAGGGATACGAATCAAGATCACGAGTACTTGTTAGGGAACAAAGTACTGGACCGACCCGCTATGAGAACATCACATGGATTAAGTCATAGTTGTTTCTCATGATAAGTATATTTTTCAGTCCTCTGACTTGAGATTATCAGAGACTTCAACATTAGGAACATAGTGATTTGACACTATCAAACATTGTCTTTAACCATACGATTATAAAGGTTGTGATTGGTTACTATGTGAGCAATGTGATGAAGTTGTGTAATCAAGATAGAATTTGTCCCTCTCATATAAAGAGAGATATCCAGTGGATCCCTCGATGTGTTAGATGTTAAAAGGCCTAGTCTAAGTGAATTGATATTGATCAATGTCACTTAGATGTTTTCAGTCTACCTAGAGATCGAGACTAGTACGATTGAACATGTTGGATGACAATTCCATGCCTTATGTTTGATCAAAAGGATATCGTGTGACAAAAGGATGTTATATACATTATCGATTAGGTTGTATCGATTTGATATTCGTACTGCTTGGGTAGTCATAATGTCTTGCTATAGGTCGCTTATGACTTGTATACCAAAATGTGTTTTGGTACACTGCCGACGTTGTATGAACCTATTGGGTCGCACGCTAAGAATGGTTTTGCGAGATTTTAAGATGGTTCAGAAAAATAAATTTTATATGATAAAATTCATGACGAAAACGTCCTTGTGGTATATTACACTAATACTTCTTTAAGTAGGGGTATATGTGTAATTTACTTAACCGTCTATATACAAGGGTTGTATAAATAGACGCTTTAAGTTAGAATACACGGACGAAAGATCAAAAGGCCCAAACTCTTTTTTTCGTTTAAGAAACGACTTAGGGTTTTTGGTATGCTCTGGATCGTTTTGGAGAGAAAAACAAAAGGTTTGGTATTCTCTCGAAGCTAGCACTTCGAATCTCGGCCCCCGTTCGTGTGTGGACTACTGGTAGAGGGCATTCGTCGTTGGCAGCGCCTTAGAGATCGATCAACCTTCAGAAAGGTATATTGCGATTGAGGTATGATTAAGTTTTTCATGGTTTAAACGTTTTTAATGGAATTAGATTCGGATCCTGTTGGGGTTTTTGTCAAAATTGTTTTGTAATTTCATTTGCGTATGAACCCCAAAACCCAACAAGTGGTATCAGAGCCTTCGAGTTCGATTCCATTAAATTCGTTGCATGTTTTCTTCTGATATATACATGATATATGATTGAAAGCATGTTAATAGTTGATGTATATGTGATATACATAAGTTGTCTTTGAGATTTATTATCATGTTTTGTGTATATGATACACATATTCGTGATTTAATTAAAATCAGTTTCGTACATGCTAGTAACCATGTTAGGTTAATTCAAATAATTTTAATGAATCGAATTTCGTGTTCTGTGATCCATGACACCATTAGGTTCGATTGGGATAGTAGTTCATGATTCAATTACATGTTTGTGATTATTTGGATGAGGACCGAAATTGCAAATAATTAATTTTCGAAATTATTTATTTATAAATAATTAATTTTCGAAATTATTTATTTATAATTAATTAATTTTCGAAATTATTTATTTATCTTGTTATATCTATTTTGTTATGAAGTTTCTATTTGATAAAGATAGATAACAAATTAGAATATGAGATAAATATTAAGAATCTTGTTATTGGTGATATACTAGGATTCAAATATCTTAAATCCAAATTAAATAATTATTTTTCGAAATTATTTATTTATCTTGTTATATCTATTTTGTTATGAAGTTTCTATTTGATAAAGATAGATAACAAATTAGAATAAGAGATAAATATCAAGAATCTTGTTATTGGTGATATACTAGGATTCAAATATCTTAAATCCAAAATAAATAATTAATTTTCGAAATTAATTATTTATCTTGTTATATCTATTTTGTTATGAAGTTTCTATTTGATAAAGATAGATAACAAATTAGAATATGAGATAAATATCAAGAATCTTGTTATTGGTGATATACTAGGATTCAAATATCTTAAACCCTAATTGGATTAGGATAAGATGATTAGTTAGATGTGGGCCCAGGTTAATTAAAATGTTTTAATTGACTTAATTTCGAATAAATTAAGGGGTTAATTTATGATAATAAAATCAGTGAAAATTATGATTTTCTATAGCGAATTTTAATTTTCGGAAATGAGATTCGTCTTCTAAAAAAAAAAAAAAAATCTCCAAATTGTTTAGTGATTGAACAAATCAATAAAATATATGATATTTCATTGTTTACATAAAATCACTAAAACTGAATAAAATCTCTCTATTAAATTTTAAGTCTCGTGCCATCCATTTTAAACACTTGTAAAGGCCTCGATCACACTAATATAGTTTCAGCCATAGTTGAGTGTATTGTGTTATCTTGGTGAGACAAGTTGGGTAAGAGTTACCTTACCGTTTAAAATGGTCCGACTTAATAAAGCCATCAAAATAGTTTTGAGCTTTAGGCAAATGATGAGATAAAAATATGCTAAGACATAAGATGTCTCATATCTCATAAAAGGATCTAAAATTACATAAGATGTAATTGGTAACTGTTACCTACCTAAATAATCTAGTTCTGTGTTTCATGTCATAGCTGTTATAGAATTAGGTGAAATATGGATTTTAGTCCCCTAAATAAACAATATGTTTTAGGAGGGTTGTTAATTTAGTGGGAGTCTATTCCTCTATACTAAAATAAACTTTGCATAATCTTTATTGTAGATCAATGACCTCTTCAAGTAACAATAATCCCTTGTCACTGCGATCTATCCTTGAGAAGGATAAGCTATCTGGGACTAACTTTCTTGATTGGTTCAGAAACTTGAGAATTGTTTTTAAGCATGAACGCAAGTTGTATGTCCTGGATGCTCCAATCCCTGAGGACCCACCAGCCAATGCTACGAAAGTTTGAAGGATGCGCATAATAAGCATGTCAACAATTCTACTGATGTTGCATGTATTATGCTGGCAACTATGGTTCCTGAACTTCAGAAGGACATGGAACTAATGGAAGCCTATGACATGACTATAACGCTGACGAAAATGTTCCAACAGCAAGCTAGGCAAGAAAGGTTCGAGACAGTCAAGAACCTACATTCTTGCAAGATGATTGAGGGTGCGTTACTTAGTCCTCGTGTTTTGAAGATGAAGGGCTATGTTGACCAGCTTGATAGACTAGAATTTCCCATAAGCCAAGAGTTGGCAACGGATTTGATTCTGAATTCATTACCAGAGAGTTACTCGCAATTTGTGATAAACTACAATATGAATAATATGGAGAAATCAATTTCAAAGTTGCATTTGATGTTCAAAACTGCTGAACAAAATATCAAGAAACCCCCTAATAATGTATTGATGGTCCTAAAGGGAAAGGGAATGAAAAAGAAAGGCAAAGGCAAGGCTAGAGTTGCCAAGGCTATTGATGCACCTGTCGCAAAGCCTATGGAACAAGTCAAGCCCCACTGTTGTTCTCGCTTCAAAAACACCCAAAAGAAAAGGAAGAAAATTGTCATTTATGTAATCAAACCTATCTTTGGCATTGTCGTCTCGGACACATAAACGAGAAACGCATAACGAAGCTCCATAAAGATGGGCTTCTAGATTCATTTGATTTAGAAACATATGAAACATGCGTATCTTATTTACTAGGCAAGATGACTAAAAGTCCCTTTATGGACACAAGTGAAAGGGCAAGTGATTTATTGGGTCTAATACATACTGATGTATGCGGTCCTATAAACACAATGGCTAGATAAGGTTATCAGTACTTCATTACATTTACTGATGATTTCAGTTGATATGGTTATGTATATTTAATGAAACATAAAGTGAATCATTTGAGATGTTTCGAACGTTTCAAAATGAAGTGCCAGAATCAACTTGGTAAAACTATCAAAACACTTCGATCAGATCGAGGTGGTGAATATTTAAGCCAAGAATTTGATGATCATCTTAGAAATTGTGGGATTGTCTCCCAATTGACTCCACCAGCAACTCCGCAATGGAATGGAGTTTCTGAAAGGAGAAATCGAACCTTATTAGATATGGTTCGATCTATGATGAGTCATGCAGAGACCTAGTTTGTCTTTTCTTAAGATTTGGGGTTGTGAGGCTTACGTAAAGCGACAAGTCTCAGAAAAACTAGCACCTAAATCTGACAAGTGTTTATTTGTGGGGTATCCTAAGGAAACAAAAGGATATTACTTTTATAATCCCGCTGAGAACAAAGTGTTTGTTGCTCGGTATGGTGCCTTTATGAAAAAACAGTTTATTTCAAAAGACACTAGTGGGAGAGAAATAAATATTGAAGAAGTTCAAGAATCACAGGTAAACACTGAACCGCTACTGAAAGTTCAACAACGTTCCGAACCAGTTGAACCTCCACAAGTGACACAAGGCCCACGTAAATCTAGTAGGGTAAGACATGAGCCAGAGAGATTCGGATTTCTCATTACTGATAGTCGTGATGTGTTGCTTATAGACCAAAATGAGCCCACCACTTATCAGGAGGCTATGTCTAGACTAGACTCAGATAAATGGCTAAGTGCCATGAACTCTGAGATGCAATCCATGTATGATAACCAAGTTTGGAACTTGGTCGATTTACCTGAAGGTGGTAAGACCATTGGATGTAAATGGGTTTTCAAGAAAAAACCGACATGGATGGCAAAGTGCATACTTTTAAAGCAAGACTTGTAGCAAAAGGATTCAGCAGACTCAAGGTGTTGATTATGATGAAACTTTTCGCCAAGGTAGCCATGCTTAAATCCATAAGAATTTTAATTGCCATTGCTGCGTATTATGACTATGAAATATGGCAAATGGATGTAAAAACATCATTTCTTAATGGAAAGCTGCTTGAGGATGTGTATATGACACAACCTGAAGGTTTTGTACATCCTGAGAATTCTAGGAAGGTATGCAAGCTTCAAAGATCCCTTTATGGATTAAAGCAAGCTTCTCGAAGTTGGAATCTTCATTTTGATGAAGCAATCAAGGATTTTGGTTTTATTAAGAACGAAGATGAGTCTTGTGTATACAAGAAGGTCAGTGGGAGTGTAGTTGTTTTTCTAGTACTGTATGTTGATGATATATTACTCATTGGAAATGACATCCCAACATTGCAGAATGTCAAGTATTGGTTAGGGAAGTGTTTCTCAATGAAAGACTTAGGAGATGCAGTCCATAGCCTAAGGATAAAGATCTATAGGGATAGATCTAAGAGGCTAATCGGTCTAAGTCGAGTGCTTACATAGACAAGGTTGAATAGGTTCGGCTTTGCAAGACTCTAAAAGAGGATTGTTGCCAATGTCTCATGGCATAAGTCTCAAGAAGACTCAATGTCCTAAGACAAATGATGAGCGAGACCGTATGAATAAGATTCCATATGCATCAGCTATTGGATCTATCATGTATGCCATGTTATGCATTCGACCTGATGTATCATATGCTTTGAGCACTACAAGCAGATATCAGTCAGATCAAGGTGAGAGTCATTGGATAGCAGTAAAAAACATCCTTAAGTACTTAAGAAGGACTAAGGAAGTGTTCTTGGTCTATGGAGGTTTTGAAAATGATCTAGTTGTAAATGGTTACACAGATGCAAGTTTTCAAACTGATATATAGATGATTTTAGATTGCAGTCTAGATATGTGTTTACTTTGAAAAGGGGAGCAGTAAGCCGGAAAATTTGAAGCAAGAGATCATGGGAGATTCTACAATGAAGTCGAGTATATTGCAACGTCGATGCAAAGAAAGGAGGCGCTTTGGATCAAAAAGTTCATTTTCGAACTAGGTGTGGTTCCAAGTATTGCTAACTCTGTTTGTTTGTATTGTGACAATAACGGGGCAATAGCACAGGCCAAGGAACCTATATCACACCACATATCCAAACATATACTCAGGCGTTTTCATCTCATCAGAGAAATTATTGAGAGGGGAGACGTAAAGATTTGCAGAGTACCTACTAAAGACAACCTTGTGGATCCATTGACAAAAGCTCTTCCACAAGCAAAACATGATGGTCATGTTAGATCTTTAGGCATTAGATGCATATATGATTGGCCCTAGTGCAAGTGGGAGATGTTGGGGCATGTGCCCTAGGTCAATCCATTAACTGTCTTTATGAATACTTTTAGTTAATAAAATAGAGGATTTCATTTGCTGTTTATTATAATTAATTTGCATATTTACATTATAATAAGATCCATGGGTATTTACAGAAATATCCTAAATGTCCCGAGTCGATAATTATACTGGGAACTATAATGAATTAAGACTAGTGTGAGTCTTGATTGATGATCATATGATGATTATACGTATAGGGATATGAATCAAGATCACGAGTACTTGTTAGGGTACAAAGTACTGGACCGACGTTGTATGAGCCTATTGGGTTGCACACTAAGAATGGTTTTGCGAGATTTTAAGATGGTCCAGAAAAATAAATTTTATATGATAAAATTCATGACGGAAACGTCATTGTGGTGTATTACACTTATACTTCTTTAAGTAGGGGTATATGTGTAATTTACTTAACCGTCTATATACAAGGGTTGTATAAATAGACGCTTTAAGTTAGAATACACGGACGAAAGATCAAAAGGCCAAAACTCTTTTTTTCGTTTAAGAAACGACTTAGGGTTTTTGGTATGCTCTGGATCGTTTTGGAGAGATTAACAAAAGGTTTGGTATTCTCTCGAAGCTAGCACTTCGAATCTCGGCCGCCGTTCGTGTGTGGACTACTGGTAGAGGGCGTTCGTCGTTGGCAGCGCCTAAGAGATCGATCAACCTTCGAGAAAGGTATATTGCGGCGAGGTATGATTAAGTTTTTCATGGTTTAAACGTTTTTAATGGAATTAGATTCGGATCCTGTTGGGGTTTTTGTCAAAATTGTTTTGTAATTTTCGCAGCGTATGAACCCCAAAACCCAACACGTCGTCACTGCCTCCGCCGCCGAGCACAGCGATAACAGACACCCGCTGCATACTGTTGGGTTTTGGGGTTCATACGCAGCGGAAATTACAAAACAATTTTGACTAAAACCCCAACAGGATCCAAATCTAATTCCATTAAAAACGTTTAAACCATGAAAAACTTAATCATACCTCAGTCGCAATATACCTTTCTGAAGGTTGATTGATCTCTAAGGCGCTGCCAACGACGAACGCCCTCTACCAGTAGTCCACACACGAACTACGGCCGAGATTCAATGTGCTAGCTTCGAGAGAATATCAAATCCTTTTGTTTCTCTCCAAAACGATCCAGAGCATACCAAAAACCCTAAGTCGTTTCTTAAACGAAAATAGAGTTTTGGTCTATTAATCTTTCGTGTGTGTGTTCTAACTTAAAGCGTCTATTTATACAACCCTTGTATATAGACGGTTAAGTAAATTACACATATACCCTTACTTAACGAAGTATAAGTGTAATACACCACAAGGACGTTTCTGTCATGAATTTTATCACATAAAATTCATTTTTCTGAATCATCTTAAAATCTCGCAAAACCATTTTTAGTATGCGACCCAATAGGCTCACACAACGTTGGCAGTGTACCAAAACACATTTTGGTATACAAGTCGTAAGCAATCTCTAGCAAGACATTATGACTACCCAAGTCGTACGAATATCTAATCGATACAACCTAATCAATAGTGTATATAACATCCTTTTGTCACACGATATCCTTTTGATCAAACATAAGGCATGGAATTGTCACCCAACATGTTCAATCGTACTAGTCTCGATCTATAGGTAGACTGAAAACATCTAAGTGACATTGATCAATATTAATTCACTTAGACTAGGCCTTTTAACAGTCTAACACATCGAGGGATCCACTAGATATCTCTCTTTATATGAGAGGGACAAATTCTATCTTGATTACACAACTTCATCACATTGCTCACATAGTAACCAATCACAACCTTTATAATCGTCCGTTTAAAGACAACGTTTGATAGTGTCAAATCACTATGTTCCTAATGTTGAAGTCTCTGATAATCTCAAGTCAGAGGACTGAAAAATATACTTATCGTGAGAAACAACTATGACTTAATCCATGTGATGTTCTCATAGCGGGTCGGTCCAGTACTTTGTACCCTAACAAGTACTCGTGATCGTGATTCGTATCCCTATATGTATAATCATCATATGATCATCAATCAAGACTCGCGCTAGTCTTAATTCATTATAGTTCCCAGTATAATGATCTACTAGGGACATTTAAGATATTTCTGTAAATACCCATGGATCTTATTATAATGTAAACACGCAAATTAATTATAATAAACAACGAATGAAATCCTCTATTTTATTAACTAAAAGTATTCATAAAGACAGTTAATGGATTGACCTAGGGCACATGCCCCATCACATACTCCATCTACCTATCTGACACCTTCAATATTATCCTCACCAGCAACGAAAATGTCAGTGCGTGCCCCTCAAACGCCTCGCACCCACACGCCACTCAACACAACAATTCAATTGTCGCTAGTCGAAGTCTCGAAAATGAAGAGGAGCAAAGAGACGAAAACGAAAAAGAAGATGAAGTGTGACCCATGTTTCATTTAAAACCAGGAAAAATCAAACAAGAAATTGCTATATCATCACTTCAAAAGTTTAGTGACCTCCTATGAAATCCCATGTGGCACCATGTAAGCAGGGTCGCCGGATTTTTTTATTAGAGAGTGGTCGGAGTTATTTTGTTAAAACATTTTGTAATGTTGAGTGATATATTTTGGATAAATGTGAATTTAGTGACCAAAATGTTACAAACTATAAACTTGAGTGACCATCTATAAAATTAACCCTAGTGAGGATGCGGAAGAGTTACCAGTTGGGGTTCTATGAGAAGCTCTTATCCTTGAGACGTACCAATGGTTGTGACATTTGGTACATTTGAACTTGAAGACTCCAAACCGTCGAATTGGTATCACTAATGGATTTCTCAATGGTAGCCTTGAATTGAGCAACCACTCTCGTAAATTGGCTCTATTAAGCCACAAGATCTTTAATCATATCCTCAAGTGAAGAGGGATTATTAGACGGTGCAGACTGTGACTGCCCCAGTTCCACAATCCTAAATTGAGCCCCGCTTGGCCTAGACTTACGTAGATCCCCCGAGCTCGTCTCGCTGAGTCACGCAAGCCTAGTCAGCATTTACCATTTACCAATCATGACTTAATTAAATGTGAGTTAATCAATTAGTGAGTTATCAATTGAGTTATCAAAGTTTTAGCGCCAGCAATTCAATCTCAAACTAATTGAAAACCTCAAAGAGACAAATGGATAGCCTAGAGTGTGGAAACCCTGCATATGTATATGAAAAACAACATATAAATAGGTAATACAAAACCTATACAAATTCGAGAGGGAAAGGTGCACCAATGTCCTTACAGCGTATCACCTAACGTTGGTTCTTTTCCTTTAATCGTTTGCGACTCTACACTCAGCCAAACACGAGAATGAAGAGCCCATGTAAGTAAAAGCCAACAGGATAGATATACAACATTTTGAAAGAAATAAATCAGTCTAGTTCACGCACATAGACAAAAAAGAACAGGGAATGCATGAGTATAAAATACACTACATAATTCAATCGATAAGTGAAGGTCCAGAAATACGAAACTGAATAGCAAGGAGTCCCAACCAAAAGGTCGTCGTGTCGAGGTAAAAGCCCAATTGACTCAGGTTTAGGACAAGACACATCCTACCAGCCCTAGCCATTGCGACTATGAGATATCTAGAGACTCAGATAAGTGCCCCGAACGTACACTCAATTGGGAGATATTAATAGTGTCCAGATAAGAGCTCATATCAAAGATAAATAGTAACCACAACTCACTTGCCAATGGACCGCTCAAGCAATGAGAATTTCAAGAGAAGTGATGAACAAAGCAATAACAACAATTTAAAGCTCAAGAAATACTGTTAAGTTTTTTAGCTGGTTTACTTACCTCGAGCACACGCCTCGATATGCGCACCAGACACCCGACTATAACCTCCTAAGTCCCTGGTGTCCATTTATATCTTTTAGGGCTAAGTTACTAAGTCATTCAAATCACAACAAAATTAGGTGAAGTAAACATCACCATGGCCTTCAAAATCCATTTGAATCCATTGCGTCATCGAGTTTTGTCGAAGTCACGCCTATGATCGATCTGACAATGCACCACTACGCCGTTGTTCCACGTCGTTCAGTGCGCCTCCGCCAAAGACGCACCGCTACAAGAGTCGCGCCGCCACCGGAGTCGCACCGCTGTAGGAGTTGCGCCACTGTCACTACTACCGATCCCGCAGGAGCTACTGTCTGCGAGCTCCTTGTCGGCGTCTTGATCCCTGGAACCACCGTCCGTGGCGTCTGCATCGCTGGTCCGTCGTTACCGCTACTGCTGGAGTTGCACTGATCTCGTTAGAGCTGCTAGCCAGTGCTCGCTCCACCTCGCCACTCTCCGCCGTGTCTCTCTCTCTTTCTCTCTCTTTGCTGCGTCTCTTTTTTTTTCTCTCTCTCCTCTTCCGTTTCATCTTAAGGAAGAAAACAAATGTTTCTTTGAGATTCGTGCAACAAGAATCCGGAGGCAAACCTAATAATTCACCTCTTTGCCCACTGCCTCTATGTTTGATCAAAATTGTCTCGAGCCTTGTTAATTGCGTATCTTGAGACACATCCAATGCATTTAGTTTAATTGTTCAAACTATTGGCCAATGGATATTTATGTTAATACGACCACATTAAATCACAAAGGTCCCTTATAAAACTGACATTAACTCAAATTTCATGTAAATTAATTACTCTTACACTATAAGCCGCTACCTCAGCCCCACGTCGACACGTGACTCGAGGCACTTCCCCGCGTATACCAATCACAAATTGGATATTACATAATATACACATTACAAAAATATCATACCTCAGTGTCTCCACCCGAGATTCGAACATATGTATTCTGACGAATGGATCCCACATACTACCCTGACCTGGCACGTGGCACAAGTCAAATTTTTTGGCCATTACACAGACAATGGTTGACCTCTTGGGACAAAGGTGTGATAGTTCTAATTTTGAGGCATGTAACTGAAGTTCAGATTGTTCCTCGTGGTTATGTGATTATATGTATTTCCAAATGGGACTCTAAACGGTCCCCGGAACTGATTACCTAGGGCATTGGCCTGTTGATTGTCATCAAAGACATTCATCATTGGCATGATTTGTGGCAGTACAAATGGCACTAGCTTTGACTTGCACTTTGCTAGAGGAGAGGAGACGCTCCATCTTGGAGGTAAATTTATCTATTTTTTGGTCGGTAGAACTCGAGACACCTCCTGTAGTCAGACTTCGGTAAGCAGTATCATCAAAATCACCATGAAGGTGTGACTGCTGTGCAATGTCCTCATATAGTTGCTTCATTTAAGCCGGAGTTTTATTTCGAATGTGACCCCTACAATCATTATCAATCAATACGTCTTTCTATGGGCAACATGCCCATATATAGGAAACAGACTATGGCTTTCTCAGACTGACTATGCGGCAGGCAACTAGCAATCAATTGCATATAGCGATGCCAATATGCATAAAATGATTCACCTTATTTCATTTTGATGCTACATATATCCTTGATGAGCTGAGCTACTCTATCCTCAAGGAAATATTCCTGTAAAAATGTAGTTTTCATCTTATTCCAGGAGTTAATGCAACCAGACATAAGGTCGAAAAGCCATTCCTTGGCTTTGTCTTTGCTTTGTCTTTAAGGCAAAATGGAAAAGATCTAAGCTTAATTGTGTCATCATCCATATTAGATGGTTTCATTGACTTGTTGTTAGTCTGAAACTCCTTCAGAAAAGTAATAAAGTCTTCATTCTTGCCAACATGAAAGGACGGTAGGAGATGAATAAACCCATACCTCAACTCAAAATCCCCCTGACATTGTTTGAATAATTGATCCAGAGGGGTTATTGTGCCAAAAGAGCCTAAAGCTCTTGATTGGCATGCCCAATAATGACTTGACAATTTTTAGCCATGTTCAGAGGATTTTGGCCTTATTGTTGCCTAAGTAGGGTCTTTCTATTCCATCTATGAAATGTTCTCTTCGATCAGGATTGAAAGGTAACAATGAACCAGCTAGTTTTGACCGAGTGAGTCATGGGAGCATAAAACTAAGAAAAAAGCAAAAAAATAAAAAAAATAAACACAGAGTAAAAGGCTAAGTCCTCGAAAAAGGCGCCAAAATTTGATTAAGTGTCGTGTGTGCCAAATATAACCCGTAATAGAGTTACCGACCACAAAGGTGTAGTAGTGATAAATACGGGGTCGAATCTACAACACTTGGGTTTTACTCTAAGTTAACTAAAAATGGGGGGTAGGTTTAAAGATTTTGAAGAAACAATTAATTAAAACTAGTAAGAATGAAAAATTGCAAAAAAAAATGATATCAATGTAAGAAAACACCTAGGTCTACGGTTCCACAAACTAGAATCAAGACTCAATGGCATATTATGGTATTCAATCTTTCCCTAAAAATTATTTACTCAAATTCTCGTAGATTATCTATGGAAAATCGACATCTCCCAGAAGTTCCTAATTCTCCTACTCTCAATAGTTAGGACGTCCGCCACTAACTACTTCCCGAATTAATGTATAACTTTAGACATCCGCCAATAAGGTTTAACACACTAACCGCAATAATAAACATCATTGGGAATACTAATCCTAGATAATCGAATCGAGTATGCTTCTGATTTAACCTATATTCAATTGTTGCACACTCAAGAATTGAAAGGTTTTGATGGCAACTGGGCGAGTGTTTGTTACTTTTATTGGTCTATAAGTACAATTATGGATACGATTGGTCCAATTAACTATAAATTGTCCATATAAATGCATGCAATGGCCATATACATTCCCTAGATTTAAACCATTTTCATTAAAACCAACAATAATGAAATAGAAGAAATTAAATCAAATTAAGTAATAAAATAATAGATTTCTTAAATTATGTCATGAATCAAGAATCCTGGATTGTTTGCCCTCCGACCTTGGCAATAATTTGTTTGGTAGGAGTTGGCGTTCCAAAAACATAAAAGTTGATACCTAATAAAACCCTAAATTCCTAATATCAAAAAGTACTAAAAATTGGTCCTTTAAGGTGAGAGAAAGTAATTTTAGGGGTTTATCTCATAACACATGTGCCGAGGAGCATCCAGAGGTTGTTGGGTGTTCATTTTAAGCTCTCGGACACGTGGCAACGTCTGATTGGTGGGAAAATGGAGACCGCTAACTTGGAAGAACCGCATTGGTAGATAGAACTGCTAATGACGTCATGTGTGAATGAGAACGCGCCACGCAGTTGTGTTAGGCTCTGGTTAGCTCGCACGATTTTGTGTGAAAACTTGGGGGACAACAACGATACTAATCTCGAGACACATCTCATGGTTGTTGTTGTGAGCAAAGTTGTTGTATTGGCCGAGCTGACGTGGTAGCCAAGCATAGGAGGAGAGGAGTTGTTATGGCGTACGAGTCGGTTGAGGGCCAATAGAGTGCTGCTAAGTGGAGGCAGCTAGCGAGACAAGAAGACTTGTGCAAATACTCGATGGTGTGAATTTGCATAAAATAATAGTTATTAGGAAAGCATTGAAATGGCGTCATTTAAGGCTTTATATAGCAGACCGTGTCGCTCACCATCTTGTTAGGCTGAGCCAAAAGACTGGGATTTGTTAGGGCTTGAAGTTGTTGTCGATCACACAGAAAAGGTAAAACAGTTTCACCAGAAGCTTAAAGGAGTCTAGGAGAGGTAAAAGAAGTATGCAGACACGTATCGCAGCGATCTCACATACGATGAGGGAGCTTTAGTGTATCTAAAGGTTTCTCCTCGTAAGGGCATCATCGATTTGGTTTGAAAGGCAAATTAGCAGCGAGATTCATCGGGCCTTTCAAGATCAAGAAACGGGTTGGAAAGGTTGCATATGAGCTAGAACTACCTCCATAGATGTCAGGAATTCATCCAGTGTTTCATATATCGATGCTTTGACTAGCTCAGTCAAAGGCAGTCGAGAGACCCACGGTGGATTTGAGTCAGATTGATTTGAGTGAAGATATCTCATATGATGAGCAACCATTTCAGATCCTTGACCGAAGGGTACAACAGTTGAGAGGCAATTATTTCCGAAGGTGTTAGTTAAGTGCCAGTTTCTGAAGATTTAGAACTCACTTGGGAACGGGAAGACTATATGCGATATAGATTTTCGTACCTCTTCGAGTCAGGTATATTTTTAATTCGTTTAGTTTAAGTTCGAGGATGAACTTCCTATTAGTTGGGAAGTATTTTCACGGCCTAAATAATTAATACGAGTTTAATTCGTTAATCAAGACTAAATAACCATGACGTGGGACCCGCATCAAGATACATGTCATTACCGAGGCACGGTGGCCGAGGTATATGTCATATTTGTTGTGTTGTTTACCTAGTGCACTATACATGTGTAGACTACTAAGTCATTTACAGGTATACAGATATCGAGATGAGCGGGGACTTACCTCGTGTTGCGTGCCAACATGGGCTGAGGTAGCAGCTCGTGGGGTGAGTGTAAATACTAAACTTTCATGTTTTAGTGAAGCCACATCAACGACACATATATAAATGGGCTAAAGCAAAGAATTAAAACAAACATCACTAGATAGGCACATAGATACACACACTCATCTCTAGGAAGAGTGTCACATATTGGAGTCACTTAGAGTGACACAAGGGACAAGTGGTGTAAGCAAGACCACATGATGTGCCTCGAGATACAAATGTGGTTGGAGATGTGTGGCTCACAAACACACCAACCCAAATTATATATATAATGTTAAATGCACCCCAAAGTCCAACTCTATCTCTTTTGATCTCTCAAAGTCAATTAAAGTGGAGAAAAAGAAGAAATCGAAGATAAGAGAGGAAGAAGGAAAAAGGAGCGAGAGAAATAGAGAGACCGAGACCGAAGAGGCGATCAAGGTGAGTTGATGGTCATTTTTTATGTCGTCATTGTTGTTGGTTTACGTTGGGGAACTCTGATGAACTGCCATGGGAGTAGTCTCCCCTGCATATAAAACCCAACCTGGGTTTGAGGATGGAAGCCCAACCCCAGCGAAGTTGAAAAAAAATGAAATAGAGCATATGCTCTGTATTTCGTGAGGTTGGGGACGATGATCCTGAATCGAGCCGATTCGGCACACCGGTTCGGCCTGGTTTAGGCCCAAAGAAGAAAAAAAACAAAAAAAGAAGAGCAAATAGAAAAGAAAAGCTTGAAAAGTCTGGAGAATTTCAGAAAAATTAGGAAAGATTTCAAAAAATCATATTTTGACAAAATAAATAGAAATTGATAAATTTCTAAAAAAAAAAAAATATTTCAAATTTCAAACAAGACTTTTACCTCAAAAAGGTTGAAATTGGCAAATTGGTCTCGAATTCAATTTTTACCAATTTAGGAATTTTAAATAATTACTATTGAATCTAAATTAATAACTTGTCAAATGTTAGGGAACTCAAAAGGAGAATGCCGGAATTTCGGCACGCGTTTCCTAGTGTCGAATAATCGATAAGGCTAGGACAAACGTGTGAATTGTAAGTAAATTGAGTGAGACATTGCTTTACATTTCATTCCATTTAGTTGTTTGTTTTTAGTTATTTAGATTGAATTGCCTTTAAAATCTATATGCTATGACTTGTTATATTTCTCAGTTTATGAGGTTGCTCAGGGCATACTTTGTTGATCATTATACTATCATTGACTCTAAATCATGTCCTTTGTCATTTTGATTGTTGTTGTTTGGTAGTTTGTGATATAGCATGCTATTAAGTTAGTTTGTTTGTTGTAGTAAATCTTGCAATTTGTGCATTAGTATGCAATCGTATTGTTTGGATTCCACTAACGAGTTATCTTTAGAAAATGAAAGTGGTTCTTGTGTTTAGGGTCATTTAATGATGAGAATAGAAATTCAGCTTTCATACAGTGGTCACTAGACTTTTCGAGATGTCAGGGATTTTCTCCACTACCTTGTATGACAGATGGGGTAACGTGATCTCGAACGGGTTAATCAAACCTCAGGGGTTGTTGGCGCAAACTTGGGTGAGCATGACAAGTTTTAAAATTCGATGGTGCTGGCAAGTATACATTCTAGTGACGACTAATTCACTTGGAATAGAAAAGATGTAATCGTAAGTACGACTTTTTTACATTATGATGTAGAGCATAGCTTCATCTGTAATGGAACGACTGATGTGATGAAGATCACGCCCGACCGACCTTAAACCATTACTACATAACCTTGAGTCGGTCTCACATTTGTTTAACTCAATTATCTCTTTGCATGATTTTTCTTCAGCATAGTTGTTATATTGATTATGCCACTTGATACTTGTTGTATGTTTAGGAATATGGATAAATGTCTCTCAGTACTACTTAAATAATTTCATGTACTCACTGTCTAGTTTGTGACGGTGGGTGCAGATCAGTCGAGTAGCAGACCAAGCAAGGAGAAGATTGCCGACTACCTCTTAGCCAGTGGAGGACTGCTACGACATATTTTTGTAGGTTTTATATTCTTTTGTATTACATTTTCTATGTACTTGATACTTTACTTTTGGGTTGAGTAATAGGAACCCTGACCATACAAATGTATATATCGTCATTTTTGTTTTATATATGCATGTGATCTCTATTTCCTGGTTTTTCCAAAATAGGTTAAGCCTTGTGTTATAATCTCCACCAGTAACTTAAGAAGACTTCGGTTGAATAACTTGTTAGTTTGAAAATTTTAAATTAACTATGTTTTGTTAGGAATTTGAACTATCTAGTTGATTGTAGGTGGTATCATATTTTTAATATTGAATAATTGGTAGTTTTTAGGTCTTTAGGCTGACTAGTTCCTTATTAGGTCCTATATGGTAGATTAGGGCTTAATTAGGGATTAGGCCGAGCGACACTTATTTGGAGAAGGGGTCGTCACACCAACACGCTTACGCGAGAGATCCAAAGCGTTGTCCAGATAGATCAAGCAATGACTATCAAAGCATTAGTACAAATAATTATGGAAAAATACGAACATGAAGTAAACTACTAGCGTATGTGGGATGCCAAAAAGAAGGTAATTGCATGTGCATTTGGAGATTAGTATGAGTCATACGCTATATTACAAAGATGGTTGGCGCCTATGAAGAATAAGAGTCCGGTGACAAGAATCGAGTAGTCACATAGACAATGGGCTGCTAATGAGATAAGAACTGCGTCTCCACAATTTCGTCATTTCTTTTTCGCATTTGAAGCATCGATACAAGCTTTCAAGTTTTGCAGGTCTTTGCTTCATATTGACGCAACTTTCTTATATAGAAAATATAATGGTAAGCTAATGTTTGTCATCTTTGTTGATGGTAATTGACACATACTACCAGTTGCATTTTGCATTGCAGAAATCGAATCTACTGATTCGTAGGGATGGTTTTTGAGGATGTCGCACAAACATGGGACGGATAGAGATGGAGTTTGCTTTATTTCTAATCGTCACCCTTACATTCTTGAGGCTGTCGACGCCCCGACCAACGGTTTTTGTCCCCTAAAAGGATACCACCGTTATTGTTAGCGACACTTGCTCAATAATTTCAACACCCAATTCAAAAATGACCCCTTGAAAAAATTCCTTTCTCGAGCAGCTGAACGAAACTTTAATGCGGGCATGAAGTGTTTTGCATACTTATCATCACAAACTCTTCAATGTCTGCAATATGTCAATGTCATCTCCAAAGAACTATGGACTCAATAGCATGACGGAGACATGCGGTACAGATGGATGACTTCTAATGGTGTTGGTATGTATGAAATTCAAGTTATGTTTTGCACTCAACTATATAGTTATTGCTGAAGTAATATTACTTACATGTATTATATCATCACTTGTAGAGTGTTTTAACGGTCTATTGAAGGGGCTCGATTCTTGCCAATAACAGTGATGACTCAGATGATTTACTACAGATTGGTGACATACCACGATCGGCGTAAATAGGAAATCAATGAAGCAATCTCTAACGACCTATCCTACACAAAATATGTCATGGATAAACTCACACATTATGAACAATCTGCAAGGATGCATCAAGTCAATTTGATTAATCGTGGCATAGGTGAGTTTGAAGTGCTGACTGGAAGACATGGAGATCGCATGCATAAAGGCAACACTACCCAAGTCGTCATCCTAAAGGACTGGGTGTGCAGTTGCAATAAATGGCATTTGTTTGGTTTCCCTTGCTCACACGTGTTAGCTGCATGTGCCTTTATTCGAGTGAGCTACTCGCAATTCATTGAGCCATACTATAGGATAGATGTGTACGCGCAATATTACTACTCTAATTTTAAAGCCATCCCTGATGAGAAATATTGGCTGACTTTTGGGATGAAGATTATACCAGACCCAAAGTGCAGACGTGGTCGAGGGAGAGCAAAGTGAATGCGAAGGCAAAACAAGATGGATCTTCCTAATGTCTCGAGGCCCTTGCGATGTGGCATATGTCATCAAGAGGGACATAGAAGAACAACATGTCCTAATAAAGACCGTGAACGAGTCTCTACTTAGAAAAACTGACGTGGTATTTGTCGTTCAGAGGGACATAACAAAAAAAATTGTCCAAGCGGAGCTCAACCTTCCAATGAAAACCAATAGTCAATTTTATATATTGTTTGTGATGGCTTAAGTTGGTAATAGGATTATATTGAAATGTTTAAGTATTCGTTATTGTTTGACCATATATGAAAGAGTTATTGTGAGTTTCCGAACAGCAAGATTAATTTTTTAAATCACTTATTTGTAGTTTATACAACAATGGATCCAGGTCCATCAGATCCTTCACTTTGCATCTCCAATCTACACACAGATCGTCGTGAACCTGGAGGGGTCAGGTAAACTTTTTTACATGTATACGTCAAATGTTCTTGCATAAACGTATAATATATATATATATATATATCAACTAATACATTTTCAATTATAAGGTACACGAAACATTGCGCGTGCATCGAAGACGTGATGTCATTGATCAAATGGTGCAGTACCATTTGAGGATGATCCCATATCTTCGTTCTAGTAGGTTATATGGGATTTCCCCGTTAGTATTTTTCAGCCTTGATTGGGCTTTCATTACCGCATTTGTAGAGAGAAGGCGCCCTGAGACACATACATTTCACATGCAATGTGGTGAGTACACAATTACACTCCAGGACGTGCAAGTACAGCTCGACTTACCTATCAAATGTATGCTTATGAAGGGAACGACTGATACAGACTATACTGATGTGTGCAAGAGGCTACTTGGTCAAACTACTGTTTGAGATGACAATATTGGTTCTAAACTTAAAGTCGAATGGCTTGAACATAACATACTCATTATAGATGATGATAGTGATGATGAATCAGTGTAATGTTATGTTCGATCATACATACTGCAACTTATCGTTGGTTGTCTATTCGTCGACAAGTCAAACTGATTTGTACATTTGATATTTCTACTGTTACTTAAGGATTTCCAAATAGCTTGACATTATGGTTGGGGGAGCACCTGTTTGGATTATTTGTATAGGGACTTGTGTCGCGGATCTCGTGCAGGTGCACAAGAGGTTGTAGGCGCGTCAATTATTGTACAGCTATGGGCATGGGACAGATTTCCATTCATAGCACCAAAGTGTCTGGGTGTTTCTAGAGTTCAACCGTGAACAGCGGATGGAGAACACATGCTTATGGACGTTCCACTAGGACACAAGTAATACAAATATTATTTCATAATTTCTATAATATTAACTTTTTTTTTGTTTTCTATAATTTATTGTTTTGTATATAGATGGCCCGATGCATTTTCGGTTACACAGAGTGCGATGCACGTCTTATCAGCTTACCATGATGCACATGACTCACGGAATGAGGATGACGTATTGTGGCAACTTTATGTTGAAGTCATCGGGTCTCTTCCCGAATACTGTATTGACGATCACGGTAGTTGGCTATCGACGTGTCCCGTAATTTGTTTCCACATAGTCGAATGGCATCGACTAGAAAATATTATAAGACAATTCGGAATGATACAGGCGGTGCCACCAAACTGTGATTATGACACCCGATTGCACCGCATTGAATTGCGTGGACGCTATCAAGAAAATTGGGTAACTTTTCACGCAACCTTTATAAAAATGTGGGACAATCGTGGTCACAGCATAGGCACAGCAAGACAAGAAGAATGACATGATCATCAAGACTACATGACGTGGTATCGCTCAGTCACTAGATTATTCATTGGACACGATGGGGCTTTATGTGACTATTCAGTAAACTTGAAACTATTTTGTTTCCTGAATAACTAATATCTTAAATTGAATTCATTAAACTCATGTTTTTATATCAGTGTAACTTGATGCATCGACTGAGGCGAGTGTTTATTGAGGATGGGTGCGGGCAAGGTCTTACTGCGCTTGATGAAGGCATTAAAATTTTAGACGAAGATGAAAGGCAAATGTCTACTTTATGGAATGATGGAATTGACGTCGAACATGACATAAGTGAGGAGAATGAAGAGGAAGATGAAGAAGAGGATCAGGGCGAGTCAAATATAGATGCTCCGTCACATCGTCAACTTATATGCTCCGTCATCAATCCAACTCAAATATATATATATATATATATATATATATTAAAGAAAGAGTTTGGGTGCCACGTTCATCAACTTATATGCCTTGTCATCAATCCAACTCAAATCTATATATATTAAAAAAACCTTAGGGTGACATATGGCTTCCTCTCATTCTTCATCCCCGCCACATCATCTACTTATATGCCCCTTCATCAATCCAACTCAAATATATATATAGTTGTAAAATAAATAGGACTAAAGCTAGGAAAGTAAAGAAAAAACTATAAAATAAAACAATTGAAAATAAGAAATAAATTATAGAGCTTTTCATTCCAATATTGTGTATACATTACATGGAGAGAACCCTTTATATAGTCATTTTGGTCATAATGAGATGAAGACCAAAGGGCACAAGTTACTCTTACATATAATACAATATTAACTAACAATTAAATAGGTGTTACCTAAGGTTGGATAGGAATGGTCATTCATTTTCCGATTACTATATATATTAAATGAAGACCTTGGGGTGCCACGTGGCTTCCTCTCATTCTTCCTCCCCACCATGTCATCAACTTATTTGCCCCACCATCAATCTAACTCAAATCCATATCTATATATAATATATATTAAAAGAAGACCTTGGGGTGCCACTTGGCTTCTTCTCATTCTTCATCCCTGCCACATCATTAACTTATATGCCTCGTTATCAATCCAACTCAAATGGGAATAAAAGAAGACCTTTGGGTGTACATTTGGCGTTTTCCATTCTTCTCAACGTGCCACATCATCAACTCAATTCAAACCTACCATGTTGTGGTGTAATAATTATCTATATATTTAACGCCTCGTTAATATATATATTAAAGGAATACCTTGGGGTGCCACTTGGCTTCGTCTCATTCTTCCTCTTCGCCACATCATCTACTTATATTCCCCGTCATCAATCCAACTCAAATGGGAATAAAGGAAGACCTTGGGGTGTAGGCGTTTTTCATTCTTTTCGACGTGCCACGTCGTCAACTCATTTCAAACCTACCATGCAGGGGTGTAATAATTATCTACATATATAACGCCCCATAAATATATAGTAATAATAAATCACGATTTGGTTTCCTACCATATAAGAGCGTTAAGAAAATGTACCATAAATATATAAAACATAGTAGTAATAAATCACGATTTGGTTTCCTACCATATAGGGGCGTTAATAAAATGTACCGTAAATATATAAAACGTGCCATAATAAAATGTACCATAAATCATTCCAAACATACAATATAGGGTGCCCAATTAATAATTATATATATTTAAATCATTTCGAATATACTATATAGGGGTACGCAATAATTATTTATAGATATAAACATGTGGCGATTTCCATAAATATATTGTGATACCATATAGGGGCGTTAATAAAATGTACCATAAAAATAAAACGTGCCCGATAATTATCTATATGATGCAAAACATAAATTTTGCAAACCTATACGTAGAAATCATTTCAAATTTAACATGTAAGGGTGTAATAATTATATATATATATAAAGCACCATAAATACATAGTTATAATAAATCACGATTTAGTTTCCTAACATATAGGGGTTGTAGCGGCCCAAATTTTAATTACGCTGTCATTATTGATTATTTTCATACCCGGACGCCAGCTCAGATCCGCGTGGATGCCGCTGATAGGTCAGGGCACGTCTGACTAGGTAAATTGTGATTTTGCATGATTGTGTGCCTATTTGTGACAAATATTAATGATAAACATAGTCCAGGCCAATTGATCAAAATTGGCGACTATGGCGTGTCTCGTTATGCCACTGGGTAACCGAAGGTAATTGAACATAGCTAAAAATAAAAATAAAAATTCTGTGTCTAATGAGGAGCAAATGGAAACATGATACCTATACACCTAACACCCCAAAATGAGGGTTAACACTCATTTCTTCACTCTCCTCCACGTTTTCTCTATTTCCCTCTCTTCGACAAAGCAAGAATAGAAAAAGTGTGTAATTCCTTTATAAAAAATTTATAACAACCATTGAGAGTGTGAGATTTGTAAGGAATCCTTGGAGTCTGGGAAATGAATTGATCAAGGAAGCAATTGATCAAGGTGAGCATCTCCACTTTCTTTTAAATTCTCCATTAAAATGAAGCTTGAATGGGTTTTATTTAAATAACATAATATTAAAATTTAATTTAAAAACAGTTTTAAATTTAATAAATTACAAAAAAAATAAGAAAAATAGGTAGAAAATTATGGAAAAAATCCAGAAAAATCTGGAAAAATATAAAAAAAAATGAGAAAAAGATAGAAAATTAGTATTCGAGAATTTTTCGGGTGTTTGACACCCCAGTATAACTCGAAAAGTGTGTCAAACCAAACTTTTTGGAATAAAATTTTCATATTTTTGTCCACACATTATAAATTCACTTGATTTGACTCTAAACTAGTTAAAATGATTTAATTGGATACCAAGAAGTTATGAGACCATAGTCGGGAGTAGGGCGCGTTTCTCGAGATGTGAGTGGGACTTCGAAGTGCGTTTTTGAGGTACGTAAGAATCCATCTGAAAGTAACTGAGGGTTTACTTTTCCATCGATGATTCATATTCCTTGTTATTGTACTCTATTCCGTGATACATTTTGGTTGATGATCGAGTTACTCCCACCTGATATTCGTAGTGTACTTATGGCACACTAGGCTGTAGCACGTGTGATCAGGCACTCGGTGAATTACAACCATAGTTGCATTAAGGGTGCACTTGTCAGACACGCATTGCGGGAACCAAGTGAAAGGAAGTGGGGGCACCCACCGAAAGGATCCTGGGGGTCCGAAGTACAGTTAAGTCTGATCAGGACGAGTACACACTTTGTTTCTCTTGTGTTATTTATTCATGTGATAATCGTAGTACAGTTGTCTGTTTAGTTTCAGCATGATTATTTAACATGATTGTTGGTATCTATTTATTTTCGTATAAATGCTCGGTGTACTTCGTTTGGAATCTTGCTAACTTTACTCTCCATCTGGCTTTTTGTGATGGTCGAGTGCAGATCCCAATACTAGTAGGGGCAAGGGCATTTTTGGTGACTTCAACTAATTGCCCGCGGTCGAGGACCCCCTAGTAAGTGTTATTTTGATATTTTGCTTTAATTTTGGGTATTGGGAGACTGGATAGACACTGTACTTGTATATATTACTGCTTAGTATTATCGCCTATATATAGAGTACTTACCCGGATTTTCCACAATAGGAGTTGCTCTTATAAATGATGCGTTATACGATCATGAATTTAAGACTTCCGTTGTTTTGATGCTACAAATGATTCAACTGCCTAACTAAACTGATTAACGAAATGAGTTAACACGCATATTGAGTAGTCACGATGTAGCAAAGGACATTAGTGGAGCGTGGGACCCAATGGGTTAATGATCCGATAAAACATCGGGGGCCGCGACACTCCATGTGGCGACCTCGAGATTTGGGGCTGCCACAGGTGGTATTAGAGCGAGACTTCTAGGAACCTCGAGAGATTAACTGAAAGAGCATAAGACTTAAAAAATTATTAGATGTGGAAACCCGATGTACTTGCCTTAGAACTCTAGTTGGTAAGTGATGGTGAGGCGGGTAGACTTAGGTTTTATAGACGTGTTATGTTGTATTGTAAATGATACATTAACACGTATATATACTGAGGCTGATCCGACGCACATTTTTCGATATAAATCACGATGGACGGGTAGCCATCGACACAGCCTGAGATAGGACAGACTAGTGATCCTACTAGGGACACCACTACTACTACCGTATCGACTTAGAGCATAGAGGATGGACTCACCGGCCACGATGCCCAGTTAGCGGAGATCCTCCAGTTACTTAAGGCTCAAGCCTCGACAACCGCCACAACTGCAGCACTAGCTCCCACAATTCTTGTCGCACCTATGTTATAAACAGTCTTCACCTCGACTACACCACATATTCCTACTAATACATCACTTTCAGAGACACGGGCTAAGGGAGTCTCGCCAGCGATTGTGTTACCATTAGAGACTTCAACTCTTACGCCCCTACCTTGGACTACCGAGCAGCCGATAGCTACTACAATTGTTGCTACTTCTGTATTCATCTTGACCCTAGGTGCGAAGCTTGTTAGAGAATTTATGAAGTTTCTGCAGGGATACTTCTACGGAAGTGGAGACCTTAAGGCACCAATGAAGTGGATAGTTTCGCATCGGCGTTTCGATAAGCTGATGCGGAACGATGACATCATATAGGCGCGTTTATCCGGAGCGTGTCTAAGAGGTCATGCAGCGGTTTGGTGGATGACTTATCAGGATATCTACCCAGAACCAGCGACATGGGCGGAGTTTCGAGAGTTGTTCTACTACGAGTTCATTCCCATGCAGGTGAGGCTGAGGTTGAGGGAGGATTTTATGGCCCTACGATAGGGTAACCGCTCATTGATGCATTACATGGAGTGGTACCGATACGTATTACTGTTCTCAGTGGATGTTGCGGGCGCAGAGATGCTTTAGATTTACTATTTCGTACGTGGTGTTGATGAGCGGATTGCTGACACGATAGTCTCGACAGGTGCTACTACTCTTCAGGAGGTATATGATCGAGCATTATCTTATGAGACACTGCTCTTGGAGAGAGAGGGTAGCGTATGAAAGGTGCTGCGGTACAGGCAGGGCAGGGTTCTCGGTCGGAACGGAGGATGAAGAGAGAGAGATATAAGCTTGACAGGGGTCGTCGAGATGATCGACGAGATAGGGACCGTAGGGTTGATCACAGTGATAGCCAGTTCTAGTACGAGGATAGGCATCAGACGCACGCCTTAGCACCTGCACCCAAAGAGCAGCAGCGACATCAGCCACAGCAGTACCATCAGGATAAGGATGAGGGAGGTCGTGACAGGGGTCAGAGAGACCATGGTCAAGGACAGAGATTTGGAGATAGGCAGGATAAATGTCGATGTCATTATTTTGGTTAAAAAGGGAACCTGAAAGCCGACCGCAGGGCACCACTGACATTACCAAGAGCACCACAGGGTCAGGCTAGAGAGAGCACATGCGATCGCGCATCCAAATCGAGATGCGACCAGACAGCTCTTCAAGGGTACGTTATCTATTATGGGTAGACCGATGCATGTTATGATAGATTCTAGTAGTACATTATCATTTATTGCTGGACACATGGTAGGAAAGTTAGGGTTAGCATCACAGACGCTAGACACACACCTCGTTCTTAGTACGGCCGCTAAGGATAAGATATACCCTAACTGGATATGTCGAGACTGCACAATAGAGGTATTGGGGCATCAGTTGCTGATAGACTTACGAGTCCTAGAGTACCTTGAGTTTGATGCACTTTTAGGGATGGACTGGCTAGCAGCATATCATGCACAGCAGGATTGCTTCCAGAATACTATCACATTTTGAGTTCCAGAGATTCCAGAGTTCACATTGAACGAAGTCACGACCGCATTACCCATTACTAGAGGCCGACTAGCTACGACTCTGGTGATGAAGGCATTTGCAGTGATAATTGAGCTAGAGGTTAGGACTGAAGTCAGGATTGAGGATGTTCTAGTAGTCTGAGACTTCGTCGACGTATTTCCATATGATTTACCAGGATTGCCACCGCTACGAGCGATTGAGTTCATTATTGAGTTGATACCAGGGACTCAGCCGCTAGTAGACCTTATCGAATGTCACCGTCAGAGCACAATGAGGTCAGGAGGCAATTGAATGACTTACTAGAGAAGGGCTTCATTCACCCTAGCATGTCACTTTGGGGAGCTCCAGTGTTATTTGTGAAGAAGAATGATGGCTCAATGAGGATGTGTATAGACTACAGGAAGTTGAATCAGGTGACAGTTAAAAATTGTTACCCACTCCTAAGGATCAACTATCTTTTCGATCATTTGACTGGCACCAAGTTCTTCTCGAAGATTGACCTGCATTCAGGCTATCATCAATTGAGGATTCGAGAAGAGTACATCAAGAAGATAGGCTTTCAGTACAAGATATGGGTTGTCAAAGTTTACAGTCATGCCTTTTGGGCTAACTAATGCCCCGACGATCTTCATAGACTTGGTGCACAGGGTTTTGAGAGCATAGACTGTACGCAAAATTTAGCAAGTATGACTTTGGCTAAGTGCAGTGAGATTTCTGGGACATGTCAATAGCTATCAGGGTATTACCGTGGATTCAGAGAATATTCGGGCGATTATTGACAGGAGGATGCCTGAGTTTGTTTCTGATATTCGGAGTTTCTTTGGGTTAGCAGGGTCGTACCACCGATTCGTACAAGACTTTTTCTCGATTGCATCACCAATGACTAGACTGACCAAGAAGGATGTTAGATTTGATTGGTCAGAGGAGTGTGAGCAGGCTTTCTGGGAGTTGAAGAGGAAATTGACTTCTGCACTAGTGTTGACATTGCAAGAGCAGGGCAAGAGCTTGTTTGTGTATACGGATGCATCGGGCACCGGACTTGAATGCGTTTTGATGTAGGAGGGTATACCACTAGCTTACTTGTCCTGACGATTGAGACCTCACGAGGTTAACTATCCAGGGCATGACTTGGAGCTTCTAGCAGTCATTTTTGTAGTGAAGGCTGGGAGGCATTATCTCTATGGAGAGCGGTACGTACTTTACATTGATCATCAGAGTCTGAGATACATTTTCACTCCGAGAGATCTGAACATGCGTTAGAGGAGTTGGCTTAAGTAACTGAAGGATACGACTTCACTATTGAGTATCACCCATGGAAAGTGAACATTGTGGCTGACGCATTGAGTAGGAGTGGTATTGACAGTCAGACTGTAGTGGAACATATGACACATGAGCATGGCTTATTACAGGAAGTGTCAGTTATGTGCATGACCGATGTTTTTACTACGATCGAGCCACACATTTGTTGTCATATGAGAGTTTCGACTGTATCTATTGAGTGGATTGTCGAGTGTCAGAGGATTGATGGGCTCTATGAGCGGTTCAGTGGTATGGTTCGAGATTCAGAGTGTACGGATTGAGCAGAGTCGACATATCAGTGTTTGAGACACCGAGGGAGTTTGTGGATACCTGCAGTTCCGGAGATACGGGATGGGATTTTGGAGGACGCATACATGTCTCGTTACACGGTTCATCCTGATCATACCAAGATGTATCATGAGTTAAGGTGGTTGTTTTGGTGGCCAGGGATGAAGGCTGACGTTAGCGAGTATGTCAGGAATTGTCATATCTGCCAGCAAGTTAAGGCTGAGCATAGGAAACCAGGCGGTTTACTATTGCCACTACCAATTTCATAGTGGAAATGGGAGCACGTCACTATGGGGCTTCGTTACTGGGTTATCGCAGACTATGAGGAGACACGATGCGATTTGGGTTGTGATTGACATACTAACAAAATTGACGCATTTTATTCCTATTTCTATGTGATATTCTTTCCCACAGTTGAGCATTATCTTCGATAGAGAGATTGTTAGATTGCATGGAGTGCTAGTCTTTATTGTATCTGATCGAGATCCTAGGTTGAATTCAAAATTTTGGGAGGCGATACAGGAACGGTTTAGCACCAGGTTTCAATTTAGTACAGCTTACCATCCTCGGACTGACGGACACTCTGAGAGATTGATACAGATTCTGGAAGATATGCTCAGGGCTTGATCCCGCAGGAGCTGCTGTTCGCGAGCTCCTAATCGCACCGTTGTGGGAGTCGCACCGTTGTAGGAGTCGCGCCACTGTCGCAACTACTGATCCCGCAGGAGCTGCTGTCCGCGAGCTCCTTGTCAGCGTCTTGATCCCTGGAACCACCGTCCGTGGCCTCTGGATCGCTCTCCATCAGCATCTCGTTGCTGGTCCGTCGCTGCTGCTATTGCTGGAGTTGCACTGATCTCGTTAGAGCTGCTAGCCAGTGCTCCCTCCACCTCGCCACTCTCCGTTGTCTCTCTCTCTCTCTTTCTCTCTATTTGCTGCGTCTCTCTTTTTTTTCTCTATCTCCTCTTCCATTTCATCTTAAGGAAGAAAACAAATGTTTCCTTGAGATTTGTGCGACACGAATCTGGAGGCAAACCTAATAATTCACCTCTTTGTCCACTGCCTCTATGTTTGATCAAAATTATCTCGAGCCTTGCTAATTGCGTATCTTAAGACACATCCAATGCATTTTGTCTAATTGTTTAAACTATTGGCCAATGGATATTTATGTTAATGCGACCACATTAAAATCACAAAGGTCCCTTATGAAACTAACATTAACTCAAATTTCATGTAAATTAATTACTCTTACACCATAAGCCGCTACCTCAGCCCCACGTCAACACGTGACTCGAGGCACTTCCCCGCGTATACCAATCACAAAGTGGATATTACATAATATACACTTCACGAAAAAAATCATACCTCGGTGTCTCCACCCGAGATTCGGACATATGTATTCTGACGAATGGATCCCACATACGACCCTGACCTGGCACGTAACACAAGTCAAATGTTTTGGCCGTTACACAGACAATGGTTGACCTATTGGGAAAAAATGTCTAGTAGTTCTAATTTTGAGGCCTCTAACTGAAGTTCAGATTGTTCCTCATCGTTATGTGATTGTATGTATTTCCAAATGGGACTCTAAATGGTCCCTGGAACCGATTACCTAGGGCATTGGCCTGTTGATTGTCGTCAAAGACATTCATCATTGGCATGATTTGTGGCAGTACAAATGGCACTAGCTTTGACTTGCACTTTGCTAGAGGAGAGGAGACGCTCCATCGTGGAGGTAAATTGATCTATTTTTTGGTCAGTAGAACTCGAGACACCTCCTGTAGTCAGACTTCGGTAAGCAGTATCATCAAAATCACCGTGAAGGTGTGACTGCTGTGCAATGTCCTCATATAGTTGCTTCATTTAAGCCGGAGTTTTATTTCGAATGCGACCCCTACAATCATTATCAATCAATACGTCTTTCTATGGACAACATGCCCATATAGAGGAAACAGACTATGGCTTTCTCAGACTGACTATGCGACAGGCAACTAGCAATCAATTGCATATAGTGATCCCAATATGCACAAAACGATTCACCCGATTTCATTTTGATGCTGCATATATCCTTGATGAGTTGAGCTACTTTATCATCAGGGAAATATTCCTTTAAAATGCAGTTTTCATCTTATTCTAGGAGTTAATGCAACCAAACAGAAGGTAGAAAAGCCATTCCTTGGCTTTGTCTTTAAGGCAAAATGGAAAAGATCGAAGCTTAATTGTGTCATCATCCATATTAGATGGTTTCATTGACTTGCTGTTAGTCTGAAACTCCTTCAGAAAAGTAATAAAGTCTTCATTCTTGCTAACATGAAAGGACGGTAGGAGATGAATAAACCATACCTCAACTCAAAATCCCCCCGGCATTGTCTGAATAATTGATCCAGATGGGTTATTGTTCCAAAAGAGCCTAAAGCTCTTGATTGGCATGCCCAATAGTGACTTAGCAATTTTTAGCCATGTTCTGAGGATTTTGGCCTTGTTGTTGCCTAAGTAGAGTCTTTTTATTCCATCTATGAAATGTTCTCTTTGATCAGGATTGAAAGGTAACAATGAACCAGCTAGTTTTGACCGAGTGAGTCATGGGAGAATAAAACTAAGAAAAAAGCAAAAAAAGAAAAAAACTAAACACAGAGTAAAAGGCTAAGTCCTCGGCAAAGGCGCCAAAATTTGATTAAGTGTCGTGTGTGCCAAATATAACCCGTTACCAACCACAAAGGTGTAGTAGTGATAAATACGGGGTCGAATCTACAACACTTGGGTTTTACTCTAAGTTAACTAAAAATGGGGGGTAGGTTTAAAGATTTCGAAGAAACAATTAATTAAAACTAGTAAGAATGAGAAATTACAAAAAAAATGATATCAATGTAAGAAAACACCTAGGTCTACGGTTCCACAAGCTAGAATCAAGACTCAATGGCATATTATGGTATTCAATCTTTCCCTAAAAATTATTAACTCAAATTCTCCTAGATTATCTATGGAAAATCAACATCTCCCAGAAGTTCCTAATTCTCCTACTCTCAATAGTTAGGACGTCCGCCACTAACTACTCCCCGAATTAATGTATAACTTTAGACATCCGCCAATAAGGTTTAACACACTAACCGCAATAATAAACATCCTTGGGAATACTAATCCTAGATAATCGAATCGTGTCTGCTTCCGATTTAACCTATATTCAATTGTTGCACACTCAAGAATTGAAAGGTTTTGATGGAAACTGGGCGAGTGTTTGTCACTTTTATTGGTCTAAAAGTACAATTATGGATACAATTGGTCCAATTAACTATAAATTGTCCATCTTAATGGATGCAATGGCCATATATACATTCCCTAGATTTAAAACATATTCATTAAAACCAACAACAAAGAAATAGAAGAAATTAAATCAAATTAAGTAATAAAATAAAAGATCTCATAAATTATGTCATGAATCAAGAATCCTGGATTGTTTCCCCTCTGACCTTGGCAAGAATTTGTTTGGCAGGAGTCGGCGTTCCAAAAACATAAAAGTTGATACCTAATAAAACCCTAAACTCCTAATATCAAAAACTACTAAAAATTGGTCCCTAAAGGTGAGAGAAAGTAATTTTGGAGGTTTATCTCATAACACATGTGCCGAGGAGCATCTAGAGGTTGTTGGGTGTTCATTTGAAGCTCTCGGACACGTGGCAACGTCCGATTGGTGGAGAAAATGGAGACCGCTAACTTGGTAGAACCGCATTGGTAGATAGAACTGCTAATGACGTCCTCGGTGAATGCGAACGCGCCACGCGGTTGTCTTAGGCTCTGGTTAGCTCGCACGATTTTGTGTGAAGACTTGGGGGACAACAACGATACTAATCTCGAGACACATTTCATGGTTGTTGTTGTAAGCAAAGTTGTTGTATTGGCCGAGCTGACGTGGTAGCCAAGCATAGGAGGAGAGGAGCTGTTATGGCGTACGCTTCGGTCGAGGGCCAATAGAGTGCTGCCAAGTCAGCGAGACAAGAAGACTTGTGCAAATACTCGGTGGTGTGAATTTGCATACAACAATAGTTATCAAGAAAGCATTGAAATGGCGTCGTTCGAGGCTTTATATAGCAGACTGTGTCGCTCACCAACTTGTTGGGCTGAGCCAAAAGACTGGGATTTGTTAGGGCTTGAAGTTGTTGTCGATTACACAGAAAAGGTAAAATAGTTTTGCCATAAGCTTAAAGGAGTCTAGGAGAGGTAAAAGAAGTATGCAGACACGTATCGCAGCGATCTCACATACGATGAGGGAGCTTTAGTGTATCTAAAGGTTTCTCCTCGTAAGGGCATCATCGATTTGGTTTGAAAGGCAAATTAGCAGCGAGATTCATCGGGCCTTTCAAGATCAAGAAACAGGTTGGAAAGGTTGCATATGAGCTAGAATTACCTCCATAGATGTCAGGAATTCATCTAGTGTTTCATATATCGATGCTTTCACTAGCTAAGTCAAAGGCATGCGAGAGACCCACAGTGGATTTGAGTCAGATTGATTTGAGTGAAGATATCTCATATGAAGAGCAACCATTTCAGATCCTTGACCGAAGGGTACAACAGTTGAGAGGCAATTATATCCCAAAGGTGTTAGTTAAGTGTCAGTTTCATGAAGATTTAAAACACATTTGGGAACGGGAAGACTATATACGATATAGATTTTCGTACCTCTTCGAGTCAGGTATATTTTTAATTCGTTTAGTTTAAGTTCGAGGATGAGATTCCTATTAGTTGGGAAGTATTGTCATGGCATAAATAATTAATACGAGTTTAATTCGTTAATCGAGACTAAATGACCCATGACGTGGGACCCGCAGCAAGATACATGTCACTACCGAGGCACGGTGGCCGAGGTATATGTCATATTTGTTGTGTTGTTTACCTAGTGCACCATACATGTGTAGACTACTAAGTCATTTACAGGTATATAGATATCGAGATGAGCGGGGACTTACCTCGTGTTACGTGCCAAAGTGGGCCTGAGGTAGCAGCTCGTGGGGTATGTGTAAATACTAAACTTTCATGTTTTAGTGAAGCCACATCAACAACATATATATAAATGGGCTAAAGTAAAGAATTAAAACGAACATCACTAGATAGGCACATAGATAGGCACATAGATACACACACTCATCTCTAGGAAGAGCGTCACATATTGGAGTCACTTGAGAGTGACACAAGGGACAAGTGGTGTAAGCAAGACCACATGATGTGCCTCGAGATACAAGTGTGGTTGGAGATGTGTGGCTCACAAACACACCAACCCAAATTATATATATAATGTTAAATGCACCCCAAAGTCTAACTCTATCTCTTTTGATCTCTCAAAGTCGGTTAGAGTGGAGAAAAAGAAGAAATCGAAGATAAGAGAGGAAGAAGGAAAAAGGAGCGAGAGAAATAGAGAGACCGAGACCGAAGAGGCGATCAAGGTGAGTTGATGGTCATTGTTTATGTCGTCATTGTTGTTGGTTTGCGTTGGGGAACTCTGATGAACTGCCATGGGAGTAGTCTCCCCTGCATATAAAACCCAACCTGGGTTTGAGGATGGAAGCCCAACCCCAGCGAAGTTGAAAAAAATGAAACAGAGCATATGCTCTATATTTCGTGAGGTTAGGGACGATGATCCTGAATCGAGCCGGTTCGGCTCACCGGTTCGGCCTGGTTTAGGCCCAAAAAAAAAAAAAAAGCAAATAGAAAAGAAAAGCTAGAAAAATTTGGAGAATTTCAGAAAAATTAGGAAAGATTTCAAAAAATTATATTTTGACAAAATAAATAGAAATTGATAAATTTCTAAAAAAAATAAAATATTTGAAATTTCAAACAAGACTTTTATGGGGGTTTTACCTTGAAAAGGGCGAAATTGGCAAATTGATCTCGAATTCAATTTTGACCAAATTAAGAATTTTAAATAATTAATATTGAATCTAAATTAATAACTTGTCAAATGTTAGGGAGCTCAAAAGGAGAATGTAGGAACTTAGGCACGCGTTTCCTAGTGTCGAATGATCGATAAGGCTAGGACAAACGTGTGAATTGTAAGTAAATCGAGTGAGACATTGCTTTACATTTCATTCCATTTAGTTGTTCGTTATGAGTTATTTGGACTGAATTGCCTTTAAAATCTATATGCTACGACTTGTTATATTTCTCAGCTTATGAGGTTGCTCAGGGCATATTTTGTTGATCATTATACTATCATTGACTCTAAATCATGTCCTTTGTCATTTTGATTGTTGTTGTTTGGTAGTTTGTGACATAGCATGCTATTAAGTTAGTTTGTTTGTTTGTTGTTGTAAATCTTGCAATTTGTGCATTTGTATGCAATCGTATTGTTTGGATTCCACTACCGAATTATCTTTAGAAAATGAAAGTGGTTCTTGTGTTTAGGGTCATTTAATGATGAGAATAGAAATTCAGCTTTCAAACAGTGGTCACTAGACTTTTCGAGATGTCAGGGTGTTTCTCCACTACCTTGTATGACAAATGGGGTAACTTGCCTTGAACGGGTTAATCAAACCTCAGGGGTTGTTGGCGCAAACTTGGGTGAGCATGACAAGTTTTAAAACTCGAGTGTGCTGGCAAGTATACATTCTAGTGACGACTAATTCACTTGGAATAGAAAAGATGTAATCGTAAGTACGACTTTTTTACATTATGATGTAGAGCATAGCTTCATCTGTAGTGGAAAGGCTGATGTGATGAAGATCACGGCCGACCGACCTTAAACCATTACTACGTAACCATGAGTCGGTCTCGCATTTGTTTAACTCAATTATCTCTTTGCATGATTTTTCTTCAGCATAGTTATTATATCGATTATGCCACTTGATACTTGTTGTATGTTTAGGAATATGGATAAATGTCTCTCAGTACTACTTAAATAATTTCATGTACTCACTGTCTAGTTTCTGACGGTGGGTGTAGATCAGTCGAATAGCAGACCAGGCAAGGAGAAGATTGGCGACTACCTCTTAGCTGGTGGAAGACTGCTACGACATATTTTTGTAGGTTTTGCATTCTTTTGTATTACATTTTCTATGTACTTGATACTTTACTTTTGGGTTGAGTAACAGGAACCCTGACTATACAAATGTATATATCGTCATTTTTGTTTTATATATGCATGTGATCTCTATTTCCTAGTCTTTCCGCAATAGGTTAAGCCTTGTGTTATAATCTCCTCAAGTAACTTAAGAAGACTTCTGTTAAATAACTTGTTAGTTTGAAAATTTTAAATTAACTCTGATTTGTCAGGAATTTGAACTATCTAGTTGATTGTAGGTGGTATCATGTTTTTAATATTAAATAATTGGTAGTTTTTAGGTCTTTAGGCTGACTAGTTCCTTATTAGGTCCTATATGGGAGATTATGGCTTAATTAGGGATTAGGCCGAGTGGTACCCTCATTTGGAGTAGGGGTCGTCACACCAACATGCTTACGCGAGAGATCCAAAGCGTCGTCCAGATAGATCAAGCAATGACTATCAAAGCATTAGTACAAATAATTAAGGAAAAATACGGACATGAAATAAACTACTAGCATATGTGGGATGCCAAAAAGAAGGTAATTGCATGTGCATTGGGAGATTAGGATGAGGCATACGCTATATTACAAAGATGGTTGGCGCCTATGAAGAATATGAGTCCGAGGACAAGAATCGAGTAGTCACAAAGACAATGGGCTGCTAATGAGATAAGAACTGCGTCTCCACAATTTCGTCGTTTCTTTTTCGCATTTGAAGCATCGATACAAGCTTTCAAGTTTTGCAGGTCTTTGCTTCATATTGACGGGACTTTCTTATATAGCAAATATAATGGTAAGCTAATGTTTGTCATCTTTGTTGATGGCAATTGACACATACTACCAGTTGCATTTTTCTTTGCAGAAATCAAATCTACTAATTCGTAGGGATGGTTTTTGAGGATGTCGCACAAACGCGGGACGGATAGAGATGGAGTTTGATTTATTTCTGATCGTCACCCTGACATTCTTGAGGAGGTCGACGCCCCGACCAACGGTTTTTGTCCCCTAAAAGGATACCACCGTTATTGTTAGCGACACTTGCTCAATAATTTCAACACCAAATTCAAAAATGACACCTTGAAAAAATTCCTTTCTCGAGCAGCTGAACGAAAATTTAATGCGGGCATGAAGTGTTTTGCATACTTATCATCACAAACTCTTCAATGTCTGCAATATGTCAATGTCTGCAATATGTCAATGTCATCTCCAAAGAACTATGGACTCAATAGCATGACGGAGGCATGCGGTACAGATGGATGACTTCTAATGGTGTTGGTATGTATGAAATTCAAATTACGTTTTGCACTCAACTATATAGTTATTGCTGAAGTAATATTACTTACATGTATTATATCATCACTTGTAGAGTGTTTTAACGGTGTATTGAAGGGGGCTCGATTCTTGCCAATAACTGTGATGACTCAGATGATTTACTACAGATTGGTGACATACCACGATCGGCGTAAATAGGAAATCAATGAAGCAATCTCTAATGGCCTATCCTACACAAAATATGTCACGGATAAACTCACACATTATGAACAATCTGCAAGGAGGCATCAAGTCAATTTGATTAATCGTGGCATAGGTGAGTTTGAAGTGCTGACTGGAAGACATGGTGATCGCATGCATAAAGGCAACACTACCCAAGTCGTCATCCTAAAGGACTGGGTGTGCAGTTGCAATAAATGGCATTCGTTTGGTTTCCCTTGCTCACACGTGTTAGCTGCATATGCCTTCATTCGAGTGAGCTACTCGCAATTCATTGAGCCATACCATAGGATAGATGTGTACGAGAAATCCTACTCCTCTAATTTTAAAGCCATCCCAGATGAGAAATATTGGCTGACTTTTGGGAAGAAGATTATACCGGACCCAAGGTGCAGACATGGTCGAGGGAGACCAAAGGGAATGCGAAGGCAAAACAAGATGGATCTTTCTAATGTCTCGAGGCCCTTGCGATGTGGCATATGTCATCAAGAGGGACATAGAAGAACAACATGTCCTAATAAAGACCGTGAACGAGTCTCTACTTAGAAAAACTGACGTGTTATTTGTCGTTCAGAGGGACATAACAAAAAAAATTGTCCAAGCGGAGCTCAACCTTCCAATGAAAACCAATAGTCAATTTTATATATTGTTTGTAATGGCTTATGTTGGTAATAGGATTATATTGAAATGTTTAAGTATTCGTTATTCTTTGACCATATATGAAAGAGTTATTGTGAGTTTCCGAACAACAAGATTAATTTTTTAAATCAGTCATTTGTAGTTTGTACAACAATGGATCCAGGTCCATCAGATCCTTCATTTTGCATCTCCAATCTACACACAGATCGTCGCGAACCTGGAGGGGTCAGGTAAACGTTTTTACATGTATACGTCAAATGTTCTTGCATAAACGTATATATATATATATATATATCAACTAATACATTATCAATTATAAGGTGCACGAAACATTGCGCGTGCATCGAAGACGTGGTGTCATTGATCAAACGGTGCAGTACCATTTGAGGATGATCCCATATCTTCGTTCTAGTAGGTTATATGGGATTTCCCCTTAGTATTTTTCAGCCTTGATTGGGCTTTCATTACTACATTTGTAGAGAGATGGCGCCCTGAGACACATATATTTCACATGCAATGTGGTGAGTACACAATTACACTCTAGGACGTGCAAGTACAGCTCGACTTACCTATCAAAGGTATGCTAGTGAAAGGAACGACTGATACAGACTATACTGAGGTGTGTGAGAGGCTACTTGGTCGAACTACTGTTGGAGATGACATTATTGGTTCTAAACTTAAAGTCGAATGGCTTGAACATAACATACTAGTTATAGATGATGATAGCGATGATGAATCAGTGTAATGTTATGTTCGATCATACATACCGCAACTTATCGATGGTTGTCTATTCGTCGACAAGTCAAACTGATTTGTACATTTGATATTTCTACCATTACTAGAGGATTTCCAAATAGCTTGACATTATGGTTGGGGGAGTGCCTGTTTGGATTATTTGTATAGGGACTTGTGTTGCGGATCTCGTGCAGGTGCACAAGAGGTTGTAGGCGCGTCAATTATTGTACAGCTATGGGCATGGGACAGATTTCCATTCATAGCACCAAAGTGCGTGGGTGTTTCTTGAGTTCAACCGTGAATAGTGGATGGAGAACACATGCTTATGGACGTTCCACTAGGACACAGGTAATACAAATATTATTTCACAATTTCTATAATATTAACTCTTTTTTCGTCTTCTATAATTTATTTTTTTGTATATATATGGCTCGATGCATTTTTGGTTACACAGAGTGCGATGCACGTCTTATCAGCTTACCATGATGCACTTGACTCGCAGAATGAGGATGATGTATTATGGAAACTTTATGTTGAAGTCATCGGGTCTCTTCCCGAATACTGTACTGACGGTCACGGTAGTTGGCTATCGACGTGTCCCGTAATTTGTTTCCACTTAGTCGAATGGCATCGACCAAAAAATGTTATCAGACAATTCAGAATGATACAAGCGGAGCCACCAAACTGTGATTATGACACCCGATTGCACCGCATTGAATTGCTTGGACGCTATCAAGAAAATTGGGTGACTTTTCACGCAACCTTTATAAAAATGTAGGACAATCATGGTCACAGCATAGGCACAGCGGCACAAGAAGAAGGACACGATCATCAAGACTACATGACGTGGTATCGCTCAGTCACTAGATGATTCATTGGACACGACGGGGCTTTATGTGACTATTCAGTAAACTTGAAACTATTTTTTTTCCTGAATAACTAATATCTTAAATTGAATTCATTAAACTCATGTTTTTATATCAGTGTAACTTGATGCATCGACTGAGGCGAGTGTTTATTAAGGATGGGTATGGGCAAGGTCTTACTGCGCTTGATGAAGGCATTAAGGATTTAGACGAATATGAAAGGCAAATGTCTACTTTATGGAATGATGGAATTGACGTCGAACAGGACATAAATGAGGAGAATGAAGAGGAAGATGAAGAAGAGGATCAGGGCGAGTCAAATATAGAGGTGAGAAAAAGAACAACATGAACATAGACTGTGGGGGAAAGCATTAGATGTCCTTGCCTACCACGTTCATCTTGTCCGAGGGCTAGAAGAGCAAAGACTATTGGCGAGAGTAGCCAACGCTCATCCCCACCATGTCATTCTTCTTATAGGTACATTTCTACATCGTCCCCAATGCAACCAGAACCTCAAATGTTTTGTACCAAAGCCGCCAATCATGAATATTCCTTCTTACTATTTTGATCCTTATGCACTCGAGCCATCGTCTTCATATGTGGAACATGGAATACCTAGACATCAAATGTATCCTGCATTGCCTCAATACATGCCGAGTCCATATACTCCACCATGTTATAATTACAATACGTCATATAGTGGAAATGGATCATTCATAAACCTATGAAGCATGTCGCCGCCTCATGTTCCTTTCGCCCAACCGCATATGGGAAGCCAGTATTTTGGAATGGTTCAACCTCCTATTTTTGGGAGCATTAGTACCAGAGGTGAGTCGAGTGAACCAGAGGAAGTACATTAATCGACTCAACGACATTCAATGCAATATCAGTAACCTTAACAACCTCAACCGGATGTACAAACACAACGTCCAACTAGATATAGAGTACGTTCGATTTGAATCACGGAGCAACAACATCAACGTAACCGTTGTAATAGACCTGTATAATGAGTTTTTTTAATGTCGTGGTGATTTTTTTTCAGTTTTTATTTTAAGTGAATGAAGTTGATGTGTACAACCTCCTCATAGAATAGACTAATTTTTCAATAGATCATTATTGTTTTAATTTTAAATTCTATATAAAGAAATAATGTGGTTTTGGCCTATAATTATGTTAATCTTCGTATCTCTTTTTATCATCACGAGATAGAAATAAGACAAAAGTTAAAGGATAAGTTGCATGGTTACTATAGGTTGCACGGATTGTCTGCCTCGTGATACATGCGTAACGTTTGCATGGGGTATATGGTCTATAGTGGATATGCATGGGTTGTCCCCTTGAGATACGTGCATGACATTTGCAAGAATTATCCACCTCGAGATACATATATGTCGGTTGCATTAGTTATCCACCTCGAGTTACGTGCGTTACATTTGGATGATTTGCATGGATTTCACCAGGTTGCATGGGTTGTCTACCTCGAGATATGTGTTTCACATTCGCATGGTTTGCATGGATTGCATGAGGTTGCATGAGTTATCCACACCTCGAGATATGTGTGTGACGTTTGAATGGTTTGCACGAAAATGCATGGCTCGCCCACCTCGACATACGTGTATGGTGTTTCCATGTGTTGTCAACCATGAGATACATGTGTGACGTTTGCATTGGCTTTACCACCTCAAGACACGTGCGAGTCGTTTGCATGATTTGCTTGAGTTTTATGAGGTTACATGAGGTGTCCACCTCAAAACACGTGCCTGATCTTTGCATAATTTGCATGGATTAGGCAAGGTTGTATGACTAGTCCACCTCGAGATACGTGCATGACGTTTGCATGAATTGCAACAGGTTGCATGAGTTTCACCCCTTGAGATACGTGCGTGACGTTTGCATGAATTGCACAAGGTTGCATGGGTCGCCCACCTCGACAGACGTGCTGGACATTTGCATGAATTCTCCACCTCAACATATATCCGTGATGTTAACATGGGTTGTCCACGTCGATATGCGTGCGTGTTGTTTACATGGGTTGTCTACCTCGAGATACACGAGTGGCGTGGGTTGTCCATATCGATATACACGTGTTGTTTGCATGGGTTCTCCACCTTGATGTGCGATATTGGAGTTGAACAAATAGCTCATTTTCAAAAGGAGTCATTCATAGGGTTTAGTATTTTATGTAGGTAGCTCATTTTCAAAAGGAGCTATTCATACAAGTTTCTTCCACCTCATCAATGATGCATGTCACCTCATCATCAATAGCTCCTTTTGAAAAGGAGTTATATATGACTTTTATAATTTTAAAGTAAGCCCCACTATTTAGTAAATAAAAAGCTAAAGCTACATTATTTCATGAAAAGCACCTAATTATTAGTATGTGCTAAGTACGACCTGCTTACAAAATGACAACATCTTAATTACCAAAAAAAGAACATGGATCTTATATATATATAAACAAGGACGATAACATTTACAGTTTGATAAAGTAGGATTATCGAAATGTACTTCCAACTTTTTTAAAAAAAATCAAATGTAATTAAATGGCTTCCTCTCTATCCCGCCACAAAAATCCCACTTCCCATATGTTGATGAACGTGGCACCCAAACTCTTTCTTTTTATATATATATATATATCTCTATCCCTAAAAAATCCCACTTCCCATGTTTCGTCGTCGTTTTCACGTGTGTCTCCCACGTGTGATTGTGCTTTGTGGTCTGTCGATGCACCTGGAGATTTGTTGAACATCAGATTTGTGAAGGAACTTTTTAGGGATAGAGATTTGTTGAACATCAGATTTGTCGATGCCCTTTATGCACCAGATCTGTGAAGGAGCTTCATATCAAACATCAAATCTGTGAAGGAGTTCATCTTCTCACTTCTTCGGTTGGCTCACATTGTGTTGTGCGATTCACATATCTCAGAGATCCAATTTCACTGAACAAGGTTTGCCGTGTCAAGAACTCTAGGTTCGTACCTCTCTCTTTCAAATATGTGGTGTTTAGATCTCGTGTTAGGGTTTTCTTTCATGAAATTTTGTTAGGTTAACTTGAATCTGAGATTTTTGGTGGATTGGAGTTTGGTTTCAGATTGCACCTGGAGATTTGTTCTTCAATCTTTGCTGAGACTTAAGTTTGATCAGGTCTTTACTTTTTTTTTTTTTTTTTTTCTGTCAATCGCTGGATCGAACTTCCCTAATTTTATTGTGAAGTTATTGTTTGGTTTATTTGTAGATGTGTCGATGTTTTTGGCATAGATCTAAGTGTATGGATGAGTTTTTTTTTTGAATTCGTGTTGGTAATGTTTATAATTTGTTTTGTTGATGTTTGGGCTTTGAGTCAATCTCCATATCTTCTCTTCTCTCCCAATCCTGCTATCTTTGCTCGTCCGAATCTCCAATGGGTCGCCTTCCCCAAATCATTTCGTCTAATTTAGCAAACTCATAGGCTTCAAAAATTTGTGAATTGTCAGAATAGGAAAAGTTTGGTTTACGTGATCAAAAATATGAGACGTGATGCAAGGTGTTTGTTTGAAGCATAGGAAGAGGGGTTTGACGAATCGAGAAGATGAAGAAGAGAAAACTTGAGCACGGAGTAATGCTACTGAAAATTGAAAGCGGGAGACAATAAACCTCAAATTAAACAAAAAAAAAAAATCAAGAAGAGAAGGGATTTCGGCAAGGAGTTAATTAAGGACAACCCACAAACCTCAAATTGAACGATTGAAAAATAATGATAAGGTAGTTTTGTAACATTATCCATCCACCTTTTTTCTTATTTTTTCATTTTTTTTTATTCAAGCCCCAATTTTTGGTTGTTTCTTTTTGGATTAAGTTTGCTTCAACAACTAATTGGAGCATTTTGTTGTTGGTAACAAGAAGACTCAAATGAGTTACAAGGTAGGTTTGGTTTTTAGTTGAGCTCTTATTGTTGTTTTTGCTGGATTTGCAGTTTCACGTGGAATCAAATCATGGTCAATAGAAATACCTATTTCTCTATCTCTATCTCTCTCTCTCTCTCTCTCTGCAAGTGTTGTTGTTGGTGAAGCAATAGAAATACCTATTTCTCTATCTCTATCTCTCACTATTTCTCTGTCTCTCTCTATCTATAATGTTTGATGGACTCACTTACCCTCCAATCCAACCCAATCCAATCCATCCATTGATTTTTATTTCCAGGGTTTAGTTCATCTCTTATGATTATCATTGTCTTTGTCTGTGTTTGTTTAGATTTATTTTGGTTTGCTATTTTGGGCGCCAATAAAAAGGGTCTTAAGTTTGGTTCATGGATTACTTGGTTCATGGATTATTTTGGGCGCTCATAGTATTTGAGTGGACTATAAGTTTCGTTTGCATTTCCTAATAGTGAAACTTAGTTGAAAGCGTAAAATCTTCCTTATAGGATTTGAAACTTATTTTGGCTTAATTTTTCTACTTATTGTTTAGCTTTGCTATTATTATTTTTTAAAATATTTAGCTTACTTTTTTGGAAAGGGACTTATTTTTACTAATTTCCTTGTCAAGCAAAATTGACATTTATTTTTTGTGGGCCATATATGTAATTGTGGTAGGTTTTCGTGCAAAAGCGAAAATGAATCCAAATGAGAGTAAGAGAAAATCCTTTGAAAATAAAGAGGTAGAAGAAAGAAATCGTGTGAATAGTCGCAGAAGACAATTGTATGCTCAATTAAGTCGAGAAGAAAAAGATAGAAGAAATTATGTTCGTAGGGTGTCATATCGACAAAAGCGATCTCTTCAATGTATGGAGAAAGGTAATTTCTTATAAATGTAAGATATATTTAGTTATTTTTGTTGCATACATTGTTTATTGTCTTCGTATTTTATTTTATTCCTTGATGATGACTTTTTTTTTAACAGGTATTTTTGTTTATTGTCTTCGTATTTTTGTTGCATACATTGTTTACAGTAAATATGAAGACAGGGTTATATCATGTGTATTTTGTTTTTAACAGGTTCATCATCAAACCATGATGGTTGTATTAGTGATGATACGATAATAGATGGATTGCAAAAAGAATGTATGGTTGAGGGAAACATTGGAACTGCGGTATGCATGACTTTTTATGTTAAATATATTGAAATTATTGTTAACAATAGTTTTCATGTGTTTGTTCCTCACATAATGCTTTTTGATGCACATATTAATTGATAATATTTTATATGATTGATAGGTTGTGATCTTGTTTAAAATATTGATACCATATAAATTTTTAAAGGAAGCCACTTTAGCCGTATGCTAAATAATATTATGGAAAAAAAGATTTCATGTATCTGTTTGTTTTGGATCTTTGTTGTTTTATAGTTCTTTTGAATGTTAGTTAATTGTTCATCCGTTATGTTATTTCATGATATGTTGTTATTATCTCCTTTACAATAGTGATAGTCTCTTTAATTTTTGTCGTTTCATGTTTCGTTAATGCTTTCAATTTTCACTTTAAGATATACTATATATATAAGTGCTAGATGCATAATTTGTAACTATATATTCATGCGTTCATAAGAGGTTCAAATTTGAACGGTGTAAATTTGACATTATAGGTTAGTGATCAAATGTTGGACAATCATAATGCAAAGCGATTCGATGAGACTTCGATAAACTTGGGAGGTAATTTCATAATTCATAGAGGTGTTTACTGTTGAAAAAATTGTTAGAAATGCATTTATATGGATAAAGGAATTTACTACAAATGAAGATGCTTTTGTAGGAAAAAATAGAGGAAATGAATTGTTGATAAATGAGTATTGTAACGATATGGATGAGGAAGAAGAAGATGATGAAGAAGTGTTTGGCAATGTGCTTACAGAGTCGTTTGTGTTACCAGAAGGTACATATTGTAGCCATTGCTATGCCAAAAAATTTACTTATGAAAGTCGATGTTTTTGTTGTTGCGATGGAGCAGTGGCTCTAGCAATCAATGATGCACCGGATGAATTATATGCATTATTCACAAGAATATGTGATGAGTCGAAACATTTTTTGAAATATATTCGCGGCTACAATAATAACTTCTCTTTTACATCATTTGGCGTGAAATTAGATGATAATGTTAGTATAAAAAATAAAGGCATTTATACATTTAGAATTCAAGGTCAAGTATATCATTATATAAATCAATTACTCCCATGCAATGATCAACCATCATATTTACAACTTTATTTTTTTGATACAGAGCACGAAGTAGAGAATCGCATTGGAATATTTGATAACTTGAAAAAGATAGTATTGTTAAAGTTAATCAACATACTTTCCATCAATCCATACACTAAATTCTTTCGAAGCTTAAGCACAATCTCAAATTTAAGCAATCAAGAGATATGCATTCGATCAGATCCATCATTCGATCAAAGAGTATATAATTTACCCGAAGCATCCCAAGTTGCTGCCGTGTGGATAGAGAGCAGTCATGAAAATCAACCTACAAAGCGAGATATCATCGTTCATAGCCATAGTGGTAATAGTCACAAAGTTAATTATTTTTATGGATGTTATGACCCATTACAATATCCAATATTATTTCCATATGGTGAAACTGGTTGGAATGAGTTTGTTAAGAAGAGAAACAAAAGCAACGATGTTTCAAATTGCAACCAAAGTAACGGTGTTGATGGCATTAGTTGTGTGGACGATTTGTTATTGGAAGAAAGACCAAGTAAGGATATTGTTTGATAGTTACTTAATCATTTCCTTATTTGATTGAAGCTTGTTTTTTTATTTTATTTACAAGTAATTCTAGCAGAACGATGTTTATTTCATTGTTTAGGTGGTCAACAAAGATGCAGAAACAATGCGGTATCTTGTCGGGAGTATTACTGTTACAAGCTTCAAATAAGACCCTTAAGTAAAAGTGTAATATTACATGCTGGTCGTTTACTTCAACAATATGTTGTGGATATGTATGTAAAATTAGAAAGTTCGAGATTGGATTACATTCGTCTCAATCAAAAACAAATTAGAGCATAACTTTATCAAGGTATAATTGATAGCATCGAAATTGGTGAAAGAAATGGCTCACAAATTGGTCGACGGGTTATCTTACCCGCATCGTTTATTGGTGGACCAAGAGATATGAGAAAAAGATATATGGATGCGATGAGTTTAGTGCAACGATTTGGGAAGCCGGACATTTTCTTGACAATGACATGTAATCCAAAGTGGAAAGAGATAAAAAATGAATTAAGGTTTAATGATGAGGCACAAAATAGACCGGATCTTACATCGCGGATTTTTCGTGCAAAGTTGGAGGAATTGAAGAAAGATATACTGAAAAAAAAAATATTTGGTCCTGTCGCGGCATACGTTTATGTTGTGGAATTTCAAAAAAGGGGATTGCCTCATGCTCATTTCTTGATCGTTCTTGAGCCAAATTCAAAAACCAGTGATCCATCTACTTTCGATAGGTATGTTTGCGCAGAAATACCGAACAAAGCAAAATATCGTCATTTGAATGAACTTGTAATAAAACATATGATGCATGGGCCTTGTGGTACGTTAAATCCAAAAAATATTTGCATGCTTGTAGAAGGAAAATGCAAAAATCACTATCCCAAACAATTTTGTGAGTACACATGCCATGATATTGACTCTTATCCACAATATCGACGAAGAAATGACGGGAAAGTGGAAAAAGTTAGAGGCTCCGATTTGGACAATCGTTGGGTGGTCCCTTATAATCCTTATTTGCTATCAAAATATGATTGTCACTTGAATGTGGAAATTTGTTCAACAATAAAAGCGGTTAAGTATCTATACAAATACATTTACAAGGGTCATGATCGAATTGCATTTGAAGTGCGCTCGAGAGAATGTAGATAACCATATTGATGAAATTGAAAGGTTCCAATCAATCAGCGCGTTGGGTTTCAGCTCCTGAAGCAATGTGGCGTATGTATAGCTTTCCACTTAATGAGATATATCCTTCGGTTATAACATTGCAATTACATTTAGATGGGAAGCAAATAGTGTCATTTGGAGATTGCGATATGTTGGAAGATGTGGTTAATAGTGACATGAAATGTGCGTCAATGCTAACAGAATATTTTGCACTTAATAAAGTGGATGAATTCGCAAGAAGTTTGTTATATAGGCAAATACCTGAGTACTATGTTTGGAACCGACAATCGAAGACTTGGAAGCGGCGAAAACAAGGTACCGTTATTGGAAGAATAGTTTCTGTAAGCCCGAACGAAGGAGAAAGGTATTATCTAAGGTTGTTACTAAATCATATAAAGGGTTGCACATCTTTTCAAGAGTTAAAAATTGTTAATGGTGTAGTTGCCGATTCTTTTCACCAAGCAGCTTTATTAAATCGTTTCTTAGAAGCAGATGATTGCTTGGAATCATGTATGGAAGAGGCTTGTAAGTATCAAATGCCATTTGCGTTACGTCGATTGTTTGTAACAATATTATCTTTTTGTAACCCTGAAAGTGGTAGACAATTGTGGGGAAAGTTCAAGGAGCAAATGTGCGAAGATTATGTTCATTTGAACTTGAACATTGATACAGCGGAGAAGAAAGCATTAAAACATATCAATGAAATGTTGCTTGCAATTGGAAAGAGTTTAGCAGCTTTTAATATACAATATGAATTATTCAATGTTGAGTCAGGTGTCAATGATATGCTAGAAATAAATGAGGAATTGGAAATTAAAGCTTCTGATGATGATGTAAAGATTATAAAAATGTTGAATGAGCGCCAGAAGTATGCATATGATTGTATTGTTAATAAAGTGTTCAATAAGGAAGAAGGGGTGTTTTTTATAGATGGTCCAGTGGGACAGCAAAACTTTTTTATATAGAGCATTATTAGCAACGGTAAGAAGAAAGGGTGACATTGCTTTAGCAACAACATCATCCCGGCGTTGCAAAGATCAATTTTGCTGGAGGTCGCACAGCTCACTCAAGATTCAAACTTCCTATTAATGCCAATGATAATCAGACATGCAATGTGAGCAAACAGTCAGGCCTAGCAAGGTTGTTGGTGCTCACGAAATTGATTATATGGGATGAGGCTCCAATGGTTCATAAACACTCAATCGAAGCTTTCGATCGTTTGCTTAAAGATGTTTGTGATAACGAGAACTCATTTGGAGGAAAAGTTGTTGTCTTTGGCGGTGACTTCAGACAAATATTACCAGTTGTTCGTAGGGGAACTAGGCATGAGATAATTGACTCGTGTTTGGTTAAATCATATCTTTGGTCACAAATGAAGAGAATAAAGCTGGTTGAAAATATGCGTGCAAAACTGGATGAGGTTTTTTCAAAATATTTACTTTGTGTTGGGAATGGAGTTGAGAGACAATATAAAGAACGTTACATCAAAATTCCATCAGAAATGATTATTCCTTATAAAGACATGCAGACGTCGTTGCGACATTTAATCAATCATATTTATGGTAAATTGAACGATTATGCGAATAATTTGGATGCAATGACAACAAGAGCTATACTGACAACGAAGAATGAATTTGTAGATGAAATTAATCAGTTACTTATAGAAGAATTTGTTGGAGATATGGTTAAATATTACAGTTTTGATCAAGTCATTGATAATAATGAGAATAATGTAACTGAAGAGTTCTTAAATAGTTTGGTATTGAATGGTATTCCTCCACATGAATTAATTTTGAAGAAAAATTGTCCTATCATGTTATTACGAAACATAAATCCCGCTGAAGGCTTATGCAATGGAACACGTTTGATATGTCGGCACTTTGAGAGAAATGTAATTGATGCAGAAATAATAAATGGCGATTACAAAGGGAAGAGAGTTTTCTTGCCACGAATACCATTTGTGCCAAATGAAGGAGATAAATGTCCAGTTCAATTCAAAAGGACGCAATTTCCGATTCGGTTATGCTTTGCTATGACAATAAACAAGGCTCAAGGACAAACATTAGACTCTGTTGGAATATATTTACCTGAACCCGTGTTTTCGCATGGACAATTATATGTTGCATTGTCACGTGCAAAATGCGCAGCATCGGTAAAAATGTTGATCAAGCCGTCAAATTGCAACAAATATTGTGATCGAACAAAGAATATCGTTTATAAAGATCTTCTTAAACATGTTAATGAAGACGGTTAAACTTGTCTACTAATCAAAGAGGTTAGTGCGTTGTGCTTATAATATTCATAAAATTGAATAAAATTTGCACATTTTTGTAATTTTGCTAATATTTTCTTCTATTATGTGCAATTTTCTACGTTGGTTGTTTGCATTTCAATTCTTTTTCAATTATGCATTCATCAATTTTTTAGTCATTTCCCAATTTTGTTAAAACTTGTTAATGGTGCCCTCCAGCATAAATACCAGATGGTGAATGAGGAGCTAAGGAATGAAGCAAGTACACATGGATACATCTAATTCCTTTTGTTCATTCTCCTCTATTCACCTCTTCCACTGATTACAAATTGGGACTTATCAAATTGGGACTTATCACATGTTAGGCAATCTGATGGAGATCTCCTGAGGTCTGTTTTTTATCATTTGTGAGTATGGCTACGTTAAAGATCTCTTCAAATATCTCGTTATGAAATATTTTTGCGAATCTATATTTGGTTCTCGATTGGTACGACTACGTTGGACATATTAAGTTATTGCATGTACTATCACATAACCATAAAATTTGGCAAACGATACGTTGAACATATTATTGAATTAAAGCCACTTGACCCGATATAATTAGTTACATATTGTGGATTTTTTTTTAATCCTATTTATGTGATTGAGTGTTTCATTATATGTGATTTAAAGCACTGATGTTCTATATTACTCCAGTGATGATGTATTTCTTACGAGGTTGTTATGTTCATGTGTCTAAGTAGCTCTTTTTTTTCCATACATTAGATTTTTTTTTTCCTTGGGTTTTGATTAAGAGTTGAAGATGAAGAACAACTATCCTTGTTCTTTCTTATGCAAGGATCATAACTTGGATAAGCAGGCAAAATTATTTTAAATAGAAATACTTTTTTGGAGGTTTTGGATGTAAATTTTAGTTAAAGATTTCGTTTCAAGTTTTTTTTTTTTTTTTAAAAAAAAAATGTTACCTCTTTCAATTGCTTCTCTAGGCTTCATTTTAGGTAATTACAGCGAATTTGGCTAGCTTTTCGAAAGAATTTTAAGGTGGAAGTTCAAGCTTTCATTTTTCTTTTTGGTTATACTCTACTCTGAAATGTGTCTGCTTGCGACAATGTTAAACGTGAATATTAAAGTAATGGATGCAACTTAAGTATCTCTAATTATGGGCATCCTCCAAACGAATTGATTCATATGAGTAATTAAGTTCATTTTCATCAATCTCTATAACTTAAAATTCTGCTATTTTCTTTGGCTTGGTGAGTATGGTAAGAATTGGTACAAAGTAAACTTTTGCATCTATTGGTTAGCGTAGAAAATTTATGTGGTTTTCTTTTATGCTTGATCAAACTGAAGTTTCAAATTTCAGCATGACTAGCCGTCTTACCTCTTAGAGTTGCCAGTTGAACAAGGACTATTATTGCACTATAAATGAATTAACTTTATGGGCATTCTCTAAGTGTATGTAATTTAGCAACATCGTCTCCTCCTTGCTGATTTAGCAGATTCTTATGTGCTCAAAAAGAAAATCCTGATATCCTTTATTTTTTACTTTCAAATTTCATTTATAAAGCTCAAATTCTTTCTCAAGTCATAGTTCTTTGTGTTTATTTTGTCATAATAGAGTCGACCCTTTTCACTCTCTTCAAATGAAGAATTCGTAAAGGTTGTTTTCAGCTTGTTAGAGTTGTTGAGGTAGTGCAAGATAGTAAACCAATTGATTATATTTTACTTCAATGCTCTTTTTGGTACAAACTTGAAATTGTTAGCCTGAAATGTTTAAGAAGCTTAAGAATAGACGAAATGAAATCTTTTATTTTAAAAAGTATACAATCCACCTTTTGATCTTATACGTCAATGGCTTATTCACAAATCACACCAACAACAATAACTAAGCCTTAGTTCCATAATTAAAATAGGTCACATATATGAAGATTTTCTTTTATGCTTATTTAGAAAGTAAATGGTAAGTTGGCAAAGCAAAGAGTATGTCCATTTAAGTGTATATATGTCTTCCTTTATTCCTTTATAAAGGGAATACAACACTTTCAACAGATTGGATCAAACTTATTTAGGCCACAGGATTCAAATTTAATTAGTAGCTAGGAATCTAAATGCATATCAATTCAGATTTATAAATTCATGAGGAATAGCCAATGTGGTTTGCTTGGTGTGAGGCAATAGGTCTCACTTTTTTTAAAGAGTATGAAATGTTTTGAGGACAATTTATCACGGTTCTTGAAATTTACTAATATGACCAGTTATTGAAAAATCATCTTCAACAAGGAATATCAGAAGAAAATGAGAAAACAATCATTTTAAGCTTCTTAGTTGTGCTAAGTTACTAATTGTTAGAAACTTTACTAAAAATTGATTGAACATTGTCCTTGGTTAAGCAATTCAATTCTCAAGTTTAGGTATTTTTTTCGTCCATCAAATTTAGTTTTTTCAATTATTAGAAAGATATGTAATTAACTTTTTTCCATAATATTGGGTAGGTAATTAAGAAGTTTTAAATTTATGTATAAAAATATTGGGTGCTTACCACTTCCCATCTTTTTGCAGCAAGTCAGAGGATTGTTAATTGCAACTTGTGCACAACATACTATAATATTGCCCAAAAGTTTTTTAAGTTGTTTGATTAATATTTTTGGCATTGACATTAACTTATATTTTGTTATTTATTGTTTTAGTTCTATGATTGCTTCATCTTCAATGTTTCTGGCTTGTCTTGGTCTGGGTTTATAGCATTTGTTCGTTGTAGGTGCAGGGGATGCTTGGAGATATGCACAAAGACGGGCTGCGTTGGCAACAAATGTTTTCAGCACTGTCAATTGTCTTTCAATTGTCTTCTGATGTTGCATCTCCTAATGGTCCATGGTACATGCAAAGTAATTGTCTTCTGATGTTGCATCTCTTATGAAGGTACAAAGTAATGACAATGGGATTAGATCTTAATTATGTGTCATAATATCCTTTGGTCAAACACTCATGTAACTCTTACAATAAACTTTTCGTTAAATAAGGTCAAGGCTCATGTGATTCATTGCTTGTGCTCCAACTGATTAGATAGACAATGGTATTGGTTTGGATAATATTTGAGATTTAAGTTTGATTCAATCCAGGTTTAACTTACTGTATTTTGCTATTTAGATCGATCTTTGGTTGAAATTCAGATAAACAACGTTGGAACAAATAAGAGGAAACCAACTATTGATTACACAGCTGAAGAATTTTCATTTCTCATGGCAACAAATTTTGAATCAAGTTACCATCTCTGCCAACTTGCACATCATCTGTTGAAATCATCGGGAATGGGTAGCGTTGTGTTCATATCTTCCGATTCTTTGGTGTGGTGGCAATGAATTCTCGGGACTGTTTACGTTGCAAGTAAAGGTAATACATTGATAAGAAATTATTACTATTACTGATATAATTGTTGTTGTTGTTGTTGTTATTATTATTATTATTATTTCTGTTACAATTAATGTGATTGATAGACAGGCTGGAAGTGTAAGTACGTTGTCAGAATCGAGCTAGTGGTGGTAATTTATCTTCTTGTTGATATTTGCAGCAGACTATGAACCAAGTTACCAAGAATTTGGCATGCGAGTGGGCTAAAGATAACATTAGAGTTAACAAAGTGTTGCTCCTTGGTATATTAGAACATCACTTGTTAAAGAGGTAATTGTCACCAGCCCCTTTTTTTTTTTTTTCTTTTTTTTTCTTTTAGTTTTTAGAAAAGAATTGTAATGTCCCATCTTCTACGTACTTTTGCACTGCTTGGCCTTGTTCCTTGTTCCACATTAGTTATTGAGCAAAGTGCACATCGATACTTTAGATTCAATTGCCTTGTCTAATATCCTTATTCCTGTTGACAATTCAAACTTTTATGGGTGATAATATTAGGCTAAACTTGATTCATATGGTTCACCTTTATTCTTTAACTCAGTTGTTAAAACAATTGCTGATAATTCACTCTTTTTTATAGGTGATAATATTTTTAGTTATGTCAACCTAATTAGTCTCTTTATTTTTTCAATTTTGTTTGTACTTTTTGTTATTGTATAGTTTAGAAAATAATTCAACCGCTGCCTTGTAAAAACAATTGACATCAATTTAGTTCATCAATCTTGAACTTCGAAAGTTCTTATTTTGTTTAGTAATCTTTATCCTTTTTTTTATTCTTCTGATGTTATATCGTTGGAGTCTAAGCTCAAAACTTTGTTTTAGTTGCTTTAATTTTTTATTCGTTGTCCTTCTTTAAGCGTCAAATTGGTGATTAGCTTAAAAGAAATTCCAAATTGCTGGAGCAAGCTATAGAGGTAATTGGTGCATTTCTTTATCATATTCTATTAAACTATTGCATACATTGCATAGTAAGTGACTAGACTTTTTTATTATTATTTACCTATCATTGAAGGCATGAAAAGGGAGCGAAGCGACGAAACTCATCCATTTGCCATCTTAGAATTTCATATACTTAATAAGAAAATATGTAAGAGTTAATTTGAGGGAATAGCCTGCATATTTCGCCACAAAAAAATCATGCATATTCTGATATACTTTTGGATTTGTCTTCATCGTCCTTCGACGATTTTCTATTTAGATATAGTTTTCAATAAATTATTTTTACCTAATATTTTGTCCACTATTTATTTTCCAATGGTTGCAGTTTTGGATTTATTTTTTTTTAGAAAAGTGCTTGTTGCAGCTTCGAAACTCTCTAGGATTAGAAGGCCAAATGATCAAAAATATTTTAACCGTTACAAGTTGTATCAATTCTATCATAACCTTTGAGCTTATGCATAAGCGTTAAGGTGATGATTGAAAATCTTAAAAAGAAAGACATTGAGACTAAATTACCCCTCATTAATAGCCTTTTTAAATGAGTTTTTGCTTTACTAATTAATGTGAAACCCTCAATTGGCATTATTGACATAATTTTAAGTTAGGGGTATGATTGGAAAAAAGATAATAAATGCACCCTTGATTTCCTAATGTGACACATTGTGGAGCAAGAAAAAAATTCAATGTGACAGATAATATCGAACGGAAGAAGTTTATGAATTGAAAACTTGTAACACACTTTACATGAATTAAAGTCGTCATGTTTATGTAAATAATGTTGGTTTTGTTAAAGCATTTGTTATTAGTTCCTTGGATTCGGAGAGTTAACTCTGTGAATTTCTCACGTGGTGTTCTTGTAACACATATGTCTTTGTTGAATTTTTGTTTCGATTTTGTTTTTAGGTATGTTTAGTACTTCTTCAGCTCTCTAAACAAATTATTTTTTTTGTGATTCTGTTCAACAAAAGGTCTATGCTTTTGTTTCTCTAGGCGTGACTTTGAAATGACAATTTGCAATTGGAAGAAGCTTCATTTGAGAATGCATCAATTTTTATATCAAAAAATGTTGTTTTTGGAAGCAAAAGGTTAGTGCACTGTTTGTGTTATTTGTTAAGAATAAATTGTTTTTTTTTTTATGGTTGTTTATTAGGGTCTCCTTTTGTTTTTGGTCTTTGTGGTTTTGATTGGTTGTGAAGAGGATTCAGTGGTAGGTTCTCAAAACATGATTTCATTTTTTGTTAATTTCTTATCTTATCTCTCTCAATTGCTTTTCAGATTTCTGATTGTGTAATATACAGAGCATGATTATCTTATTGTGAATAATATGATGGTGGAACTTTAACTATTGTGTTTCTTGCTGGTTGCTCTTGTAGGTGAATGCTGTCACTGTTGATATTGGTGCATGTGTCAACTAAATTTAGGGAAAGTGATTTTCGCTGCTTCGTTGAATTGCTACACGTAAAAAATTGTTATGTTGTTTCTTCACTCTTAATATTGGTGCATGTTCAGTTCCTTGTAATTGCATGAAATATAGTAATGTGATGAAGTAGTCCCATTTGATGCTTTGACTCCACCGCTTAGAAATTATTGGCTCCATTGACTTACGACTTGCCTTTGATTTTTTCAAATAATATCGTATGAACTTTACATCGTCCAAACAGTACGATGATTTAAGAAGTGATTATTTAGGTTAAGGAAAAATACAACTTATTTACTACTAATTACTATTGACTAATTATTGATCATGTAAGCATACAATGTTTTTTTTTTTAGTAATACTACAACATTGCAATGAAAGCTCAGTATAATGATTAATGAGTTCTATTAATCGCTCACTTGTGTCTTTCTCTCTTTATAACTTCAAATCTTTTAATTTTTTTAAGTATTTTTTTACATTAAGAATAATTGTAATTAAAAATATTAGTCAAACCTTAAAAAAGAATAATTTCACGATAAAGCTCCTTCATATTATTTCACATAATAGAAATACGAAAGATTAATGTGTGGGGTTTGCATTTGGTTAAGTTGGGATGAGTGTTATTCAAAACTAAATTTGAATGCCTATAGTTATACCGCATCGAGTTATGTGCTCAATGCGAACTCAATCAAGTTGCTGCAACAGTAAATATGAAGACGAGGTTGTGTAAGTACTTAAGCGCGCGACTTCAATTTCTATTCTCTCGTGTGGTAATTAATTTCATTCGGACCAATAAAATACGTATAACCGGATTATGTTAGGGCATCTCGTCTGGATATATCCACGAATTAAGAAAAAAGAGAAAGAAAAAGTGGTCAATGCGCTTCATCAAGTATCAAATGGTGTCCATTAGGTTTATGAAGGATGAGGAGAATGGTGTTGCAAATTCGCAATGCATAGGAAGTAGGAACCACATTATCAAATCTCTTGCCCTGCACGTGTCAAATAATGGCTTGAGCAATTACTTTTAATAGCAATGCAAGTTGGAGCACTGGGACGGCTCTCTCTGTCAAAATCACGTGCTTGCAATTATTGAAAGTCCCCTTCTAACCGCCGCGTTGTACACGATCGACCCCTCTCTCCCTCTCTAGAACCTTCATTTCTCTCCATCTCTCTCAATCTCTTAGATCTATCTCTACATTTTCTTTACTCTGTAAATTCTCCTTAGCTTCCTTTTTCCTTCGTCAACTCAAACCAAAGAAAACAACCAACGCTGCGTGATCATCCGTGCAGCATGCACTGTTATTATTTTATGAGCTTGAGTTGGGTGTTTCATGATTTAGCTGTTGTTTTTCAAAGGCATCTTTTCTCAGTCTCGTCGTTTTCACGTGTAGTATGCACTGTGATCAGTGCTCCTTGATTGCCATCAGAATGTGATGAGCAAATCACAATGCATTTCTTGTCGTCCAAGCGACCTTCCCTTCTGTGTAAGGATTCGATGTGATGTATCCTTAGATCAGCCGGAATCTCTGATTTCTTTTCTTCTCGCGCAAGTTGCCAGGGCTGAAGGTCCTGAATGTTGTGAGTCAAGGAGGTCTCAGATTTGAAGGTGACTGGTCCGTTTTTTAACCACAGGGCATGAGCAAGATCAGACACTTGGAGACGCCATAATGTCCCTACAGTTGAGGTGTGCGTGCCCTTTACTTTCAGTACATGCTTGCTTGTTTCCGTGCTAAAATTTTTTGATATTTGTTTTGAGGTTTGCAATCGGGACTTCATTTCATTTCTGATTTAATTGGGGCAAACAAGATGATTTTTTTTTTTTTTCATTTGTTTTGAAGGTTGAGAGAACGAGGAGACGCGTGAGGGAAGGAAAATAGGAAGTACAACATACTGTACAACCACGAGGCTGACAATGATGGAAGGGGAAAGAAGAATCAAGGTGCATCTTACCACATTTGGTTTGACTTTACTTGCATTCGATTACTCCTTGCCCTTTCTTCTGTCTCTTAATCATGGTGCATCTTACCCATATCTTCTTCTGTCCTTCTCAATCATCTTCTTCATCCTTTCCATTCCCATTTGCAATCTATAAATGGATAGATTGCTAGCACGTTCAACACAACACAACCATCAGCTGAAGCTCTTTATACTTTGTATTCTTCCTTTTGAATTTTCTTCGCTTGAAGTGGCTAAGATGCCTAGAGTAAAGAAAGCTGTTGAAAGATATTGACCCAAATCTTGTCAATTGGTATCGATGTCTATGTCCTTGAGAAGTTGCCCATAAAACAAAGCAATACCAGTTGTTAGGCAACAACGACTGATTCTTGTGGATGAAGAGGTCAAGTCTTTATATCCAATGCACACTAATAGATTGACTTCAAATTTGTACTATACGCTTTCATCCAAAATCATTTCTAATTGTGTGATTTGTTTGGTGGTGGTTTATCAATGAATTAATAGGGGTATCGGATCCAGGCTACAATATTTGGGAACGACATCAACCTATTCGAGGCCAGACTTCAAACTAAGGTTGCATATCGCATTTCAAATGCATTTGTAAAAGAAATTGAAGCTCGATTTCGCCTTGTCCCAAGTCCTCATCAATGGTCAATCTCAAGAAATACTCTTATCAAGAAAGTGCCGGATTCTGAAACTTTTCCTCTAATAGAGGAAGTCAAATTCGTAACTCTTGATGAAATCGATGAGTATTTGGATATAGATGAATACATTGGTATGTATATGCCACCTCAAATGTTTAATTCTATAATCCATTAGTGAATGTTATTATTTTATGCATTTAACTCATTCAAATGTATAAACATTACAATGGTGCAGATGTGGCAGTGCTTGCTTTGATTGCAAAACCAAAAAGAGATGTGACCAAACGAAATGGACAACTAGCATCATTGCAAGAGTTGATCGTAATTGATGAATGGTAGGACATCTATATATATTGTCTTCATGCTCATGTAATTGAATTCGATGCACATATTTGACATAGCTATCCATGTTTGGATTTTGCAATGATTGTATGCCCATTAGATTGACCCTATGGGATGAATTTGCTACAAGGATTGGTCCTTCCGTCGAAGAAAGAATTGCCAAAACACCTGTCTTAGTTTGTAGAAGGCTTAAAGTAGCCTATCATAGTGGTAATCTTTTTTTTTTTTGGAAAATTGTTATTTCACAGCTCAAGTAAATGCTTATGCTTCAAAATTACATTTAATGCACAGGGATTTGTTTAGCAACACGCTCTTCATCAACCATTGATCTTGTTGATGACAGCGAAAGAGCCCAAACCTTGAGGCAATGGTATGGTAACCAATACCAACTATGTATATGTAAGATAATCCATACTATTCTATTATTTCTATAATTGTATTACTAATTGAGTTAATTCTCTTGTGTAATAGGTTTAATCGAAATTGCAGTGTGATTGAAGATCTTATTAACAATGATGGAATGTCTATTCCCATCCATTTTCGTAATCCCATTGTTAGGCCCAGTCAGCGGCGTCCCCTTGTTACAATTGCAAAGATCAATTCGATGTTAAATGATGTGAGAATCTTAAATTCTTTACTTTATGACAATGCTATTTTAAATATTATTTGTTAATCAACTATGTTATACATATTTGATGAAAAAGATTTTGCTATACATTACATTATTTTTTTTTTTTCACAGCAAGCACTTTTCTGCTTAAAGGTTGCGATTGCAGTACCCAATGTGGATCAAAGTCTTTGGTTTATGAGTTGTCATAATTGTTCTAAGTTTACCAATGCTGAAGTAGGTGAAGTATTCTATTGTACCAATTGTAATCACGAAGATGCACATGGCACTCCTAGGTATATATAAATTGTTATGAATGTACATTTATGTATATTTGAATTACAATATGCTTATAATCTTTCCTTTATGTCACAAGGGCTCGCATTGAGGTAGAGCTTACCGATGAATCTGGTGCACTCAAGGTTGTGGCTTATGGAAGTATTGCTGAGGATATTATCTCGCTAAATGCGCAAGAAATCATGACAAAGACAATAGCGATAAGTTTTCCTACCTATCTTTTAAAGATTTTTATTAGATAGGTATATATATATATATATATATATATATTCTTGAATGTCTCCAACCTCTACAACTCTAAATGTTGCTTTGAATTGATCAGGGTGAAGCATGCAATGTCATAGATGCTTCCAAATTATTGAAATCTGCCTCCTTTTTTATGTCTATGTTCAAGCGGATAAGCTCGTTGAGAATACAATCACTCGGTTTTTCCTTGTTGGAATATCACCTATTAATGTCAAAGTAGGTGATCTGGATTTGAATGGTGACAAAGGAAATATCGATGGGGCTCTGGTTGTCAATGCACAAACTTCAGTGTGTGGTAGTGCTCATTTGAAAGAAACAAATGGTGAAGTCATTGTTGAGACAGGTGAAGTCATTCTCCACAAGCGTTGCTGACGACTAGCAGTTCAAAGAGAGAAACCTCTAATTTCACTAGCCGATCTTCGAAGCTATTGAAGCCAGCTGTTGTTTCTTTGGAATCTGCATCCACTTCATCAGGATAAGTTAGTTCATGCTGTTTTTTTTTGTATATCATACTATATGTAATGGTTGATCAGTTGATATTTTGGTCTAGCCATGAATCATGTCATGGTATAGGTGTAAGTCTTTTAGGTACAATCAGTTTAAGTTATCACTGATGGTAGTTTAGATAGGTGCAAGTTGGTAGGCTTTTTTGGACATGCTTAGATGTGGCTCTGTCAAACTTCAGACTAAGGTGTTGATGTATATGAAACCACAAATTTTTTGGACATGCTTAGATATAGTTTGTCCATGAAATTTGTGAATAGTTCTTGCAAACAACTATTATAATAGTAAAAGATAAATTACTGTAATTTGTCTCTTTGTGTGATTTTAGCTTCTATGGTCATCTTTAAAGTTGGAGTACTTCTAACATATCAAAACAAGAACATTTAAGTCTAATCGCTATATAAATCTCATCAATCAAATGAAAGGGAAGGAGGGAGGAACGAAAACAAAAATGAAAGTATATGGACATGTCAGTAAGAATCTATCATACACGAACAAGACAATAATGATGAAACAAAACTTAATACACTTGGAACCAAAAATCTAAAGTCTTACTTATGAATGCATGATAAAAACACTTAATGGATCTGTTTCTTCATGCCTACGGGTGTTACCTCTGAGAGTGTCTTGGCAAATCCAGAACGGTTGCTCTTCGGAGATGAACTCAATGCTTTTTGCCTAAGGACATGATTCTCATTTGCTAAATTTGAAAGTTTCCCCTCCATACTGAACAACCAATAAGAAAGACTCCTGACATAAGACCTTGTGAGGTAAAATATAAAATAATAGAGAATTAAAGATCTTTTCTACACTTATATTTTGATGCTTGATCGAGCAATGCTCCCGATAACCGAAGTACAAACACAAACAGAGAGCAAGAACTACCACTTGCATGCTATTGAAATTAACAATAAATTTCAAATCAAGTCGCTACCTTTGCAAATTCTCTGAGAGTGAAAATAATTATTTTCCACTTCACGCAATTTTTTCATGGTGTGGTCGGTATCTTTTTGAGCCTTTGCAAGCTCAAGCTCCAAAGCGAGTCGCTCTTTCAAACTATCAACTAAATTCGTAGAAAAGAAGTTCAAACGATTCCATGATAAAAAATTGCATGGATTTTCTTCGGGTAGCCCTTGATGTGGCAATGTAGCCGCAAGATATCATGTCGCAGTTAGATTACAATGATACTTTTGTTTAAACCGAAGCCTTATTAATTTGTGTAAATTATATATATATTTTTATTTTTTTTTGATAACCGTGCCCGAACCTTTTCGAGACCCTCCTATTTTTGTTTAAAATAGCGATTACTCAATTTTGATTGTAATTGCATTTTCATGTATTTGCTACAGATGAAACTGCCTTCATGTGGCAATACAGCAGCAAGATATTGAATTACGAAGGAGGATAAAAAGAGTTTTACCGTGCCTTTGTGATTTTTTAGTTTTTGATCCTCTATACAGCTTTCTCTTGATTATTGCCCTTTCCGTTGATTCATGCTTATAACTAATATAATAAAGTTTATCCTTATAAACGCAACTAAACCTTTAAACTTCATAGTTACCGTAGAAAGTTAACCTTAAAAGATTTGCATAGTAAAAAATAAAATAACTCCAGATCTCTTTAGTCTAAATGATATGTTGATATCAATCAAGGTTCAAAACTTTGACTTCACTGATAGAATCTCAAGTGAAGGGATCAAAGCTTTTAAAGGGGGGCGGTGGATATATTAGTCATCTTCCTACTCATGTCATTCACTTTATAATACACCCACTTAAAATTTGGAAATAACTAGCCTAGAAAACAACAGCAACACCAACAACACCAATAACAACATAGCTTTAGTCCCAAATTAATTAGGGTCGGTTACATGGATCAAACTTTTCCATTGTGCTCGATTAAGTGCAATTAATGGTGAGCTTTCCAAACCATTCAAATCCCTCCTAATTAATGCATCTCATGTTAACTTTGGTCTACCCCTACCTCGTCGAATTTCTATAATTTCTATTGAATCAAGTTTTATAATGGGGGTATTTGTTTCGTCGTTGTTGACCTAGATTACAAAATGTTCGAGTAAGTCATATACAGGACTACTCCATATGTTACAAAAGAAATTATGCATAAATAAATGCACGAAATTAAAATCAGAAATTACGTATATGATGTATCTCCAAGCCTCTGTAATCACAACACAGTACATAGCGATTATTTGCTTCCTTTTTACATGTGAGAAGTTGAAACCAATATTGGTAAACAACAAACATCAATGTCATGTGAAGAAAATTTTAAAACTTGTTTTGTCTTGTGCCCAACAGTTTCCTCCACAATGCAATATCATGCAAATACAAAATGTTAAGAAATTAATAATACATCAAAATAATAAATTCATCGGATGAAACAAAATTCATTTGAATTGCAATCATGCTCATCAAGTAGCAAGTTAGCAAGCGCTAATATTTCAATAAGAGTTTGCTTCCTGTAACAATAAAAAGAAAAGTAAAGAGCTAAAGAATAAATGCACCGGCAAACACCGCAATTCTGTATATTTCTACTATTTGAATTTAATCCCAGTTACATACGCATATAAATTAAGGGTCATTATTTTAGATTCAACATCAAACACCACACAGTTAGAAGGCTATATATTCTTTTTCAAGTCAAATTGTAAAACCCCTTTCTGAGGCTATCAAAATTAACTCTTTGGGATAGTCTCTAGACGAAGCTGCGTTTTCAAAGCCTCTACTTTATGCTTTCAAATGACTATTTCGTACAATAAGCCAAATGAGAAGCATTTCAAAGATGTTTCCCAACAAGGCATGTAGAGGATTAGGCTCTATTATTGTGATTTGCTCTCCTTTAGCAATTCTTCTTATAAATAAATATCATTCTTTCCCTGAAAAGAGCTTCAACTTTATAAATCATCTAGGCATTTTTCACACCAGAACTACACCCCAGTTATACTAAACATCTCATACAAACTGATTGCATCAATTACCGCAATTTAAACCTACGAGGTTTTCTTCATCCGCGCACAACCTTTCATTCAAAAAAGATTCATTTATACCTCAACATAAGAATATATGGCATACTGTCTATCATAATCTTCTATTTTATTCTTGGGCAATAAATAAAACAATGGCAATAGTTGTTGCACATGCTCGTTTAACCAAACATAACAATGTGTCGACAGTCTCACATATGCCACCAACATCTTCAGATTCATTCAAAGAAGTTTTTTCTTTTCTCAGTTGATACACATTCTTTGAGATTCCGAAATAACTTTTTTTTTTCAAGTTGAATGAATAATAAACATAATTTATAGGAATGTAGATATACATATATTTTTTTCAAATATATAGATATACATATTTGAACTTCTCAAATTTTGTTGACATATTATTGAAATTGAAACTCCCACGTGCGTAGCACGTACAAAAAACTAGTATATATAAAAGAAAGAGTTTGGGTGCCACGTTCATCAACTTATATGCCTTGTCATCAATCCAACTCAAATCTATATATATTAAAAAACTAGTGCCATATGGCTTCGATTTTGGTCATAATGAGATGAAGACCAAAGGGCACAAGTTACTCTTACATATAATACAATATTAACTAACAATTAAATAGGCGTTACCTAAGGTTGGATAGGAATGGTCATTCATTTTCCGATTACATTTACAACATGTATATATATATTAAATGAAGACCTTGGGGTGCCACGTGGCTTCCTCTCATTCTTCCTTCCCACCATGTCATCAACTTATATGCCCCATCATCAATCCAACTCAAATCCATATCTATATATAATATATATTAAAGGAAGACCTTGGGGTGCCACTTGGCTTCTTCTCATTCTTCATCCCTACCACATCATTAACTTATATGCCCCCTTATCAATCCAACTCAAATGGGAATAAAGGAAGACCTTAGGGTGTACATGTGGCGTTTTCCATTCTTCTCAACGTGCCACATCATCAACTCAATTCAAACCTACCATGTTGTGGTGTAATAATTATCTATATATTTAATGCCTCATTAATATATATATTAAAGGAAGACCTTGGGGTGCCACTTGGCTTCGTCTCATTCTTCCTCCCCGCCACATCATCTACTTATATGCCCCGTCATCAATCCAACTCAAATGGGAATAAAGGAAGACCTTGGGGTGTAGGCGTTTTTCATATTCTTTTCGACGTGCCACGTCGTCAACTCATTTCAAACCTACCATGCAGGGGTGTAATAATTATCTATATATATGACGCCCCATAAATATATAGTAATAATAAATCACGATTTGGTTTCCTACCATATAAGAGCGTTAAGAAAATGTACCATAAATATATAAAACATAGTAGTAATAATTCATGATTTGGTTTCCCACCATATAGGGGCGTTAATAAAATGTACCATAAATATATAAAACGTGCCATAATAAAATGTACCATAAATCATTCCAAACATATAATATAGGGTGCCCAATTAATAATTATATATATTTAAATCATTTCAAACATACTATATAGGGGTGCCCAATAATTATTTATAGATATAAACATGTGGCGTTTTCCATAAATATATTGTGATACCATATAGGGGCGTTAATAAAATGTACCATAAAAATAAAACGTGCCCGATAATTATCTATATGATGCAAAACATAAATTTTGCAAACCTATACGTAGAAATCATTTCAAATCTACCATGTAAGGGTGTAATAATTATATATATAACGCACCATAAATACATAGTTATAATAAATCACGATTTAGTTTCCTACCATATAGGGGTTGTAGCGGCCCAAATTTTAATTACGCTATCATTATTGATTATTTTCATACTCGGACGCCAGCTCAGATCCGCGTGGATGCCGCTGATAGGTCAGGGCACATCTGACTAGGTAAATTGTGATTTTGCCTGATTGTGTGCCCATTTGTGATGTCGTATATCAAGTTATTTACCTAGCATCGCATGTGTGTAATTATATAAGTGAATCGAGCGAGATAGCATAACGGGTGTTCGCCTTGAGAAACGTGTCAATACGAGTACTAACCAAACGAACTGTAGGTACACTAGGTCGAGAAAATAAATTGGATAATCAAATTAATTAAATGTGACAAATATTAATGATAAACATAGTCCAGGCCAATTGATCGAAATTGGCGACTATGGCGTGTCTCGTTATGCCACTGGGTAACCGAAGGTAATTGAACAAGGCTAAAAATAAAAATAAAAATTTGGTGTCTAATGAGGAGCAAATGGAAACATGAGTCCTATACACCTAACACCCCAAAATGAGGGTTACCGCTCATTTCTTCACTCCCCTCCACGTTTTCTCTATTTCCCTCTCTTCAACAAAGCAAGAAGAGAAAAAGTGTGTAATTCCTTTATAAAAAATTTATAACAACCATTGAGAGTGTGAGATTTGTAAGGAATCCTTGGAGTCTGGGAAGTGAATTGATCAAGGAAGCAAGTGATCAAGGTGAGCATCTCCACTTTCTTTTAAATTCTCCATTAAAATGAAGCTTGAATGGGTTTTAATGGTAGAAGTTGATTGTTGGATAAATGTTGGAGAAAAACTTGATATTTATGGTGTTGGTTGTTATTGATGATGTTATTGAAGTTGTTATTGTTAATGGTTGAAAAAAAAACAAAATAAAAATAGGTAGAAAATTATGAAAAAAATCCACTCTAGGGACCCACCCATTTATTTAAATAACATAATATTAAAATTTAATTTAAAAACAGTTTTAAATTTAATAAATTACAGAAAAAATAAGAAAAATAGGTAAAAAATTATGGAAAAAATCTAGAAAATCTGGAAAAATATAAAAAATGAGAAAAAGATAGAAAAATAGTATTCGAGAATTTTTCGAGCGTTTGACACCCCAGTATAACTCGAAAAATGCGTCAAACCAAACTTTTTGGAATAAAATTTTCATATTTTTGTCCACACATTATAAATTCACTTAATTTGACTTTAAACTATTTAAAATGATTTAATTGGATACCAAGAACTTATGAGACCATAGTCGGGAATCGGGCCATTTCTCGAGATTTGAGTGGGACTTCAAAGTGCGTTTTTGAGGTACGTAAGAATCCATCTGAAAGTCACTGAGGGTTTACTTTTCCATCGATGATTCATATTCCTTGTTATTGTACTCTATTCCGTGATACAATTTGGTTGATGGTCGAGTTACTCCCACCTGATATTCATAGTGTATTTATGGAACACTAGGCTGCAGCACGTGTGATCAGGCACTCGGTGAATTACAACCAAAGTTGCATTAAGGGCGCACTTGTCAAACACGCACCGAGGGAACCAGGTGAAAGGAAGTGGGGGCACCCACCGAAAGGATCCTGGGGGCCCGAAGTGCAGTTAAGTCTGATCGGGACGAGTACATACTTTGTTTCTCTTGTGTTATTTATTCATGTGATGATCGTAGTACAGTTGTCTGTTTAGTTTCAGCATGATTATTTAACATGTTGGTTGGTATCTATTTATTTTCGTATAAATGCTCTGTATACTTCGTTTGGAATCTTGCTAACCGTACTCCCCATCTGGCTTTTTGTGATGGTCGAGTGCAGATCCCAGTACTAGTAGGAGCAAGGGGATTTTTGGTGACTTCAACTAATTGCCCGCGGTCGATGACCCCTAGTACGTGTTATTTTGATATTTTGCTTTAATTTTGGGTATTGGGAGAATGGATAGACACTGTACTTGTATATATTACTACTTAGTATTATCGCCTATATATAGAGTACTTACCCGGATTTTCCACAATAAGAGTTGCTCTTGTAAATGATGTGTTATATGATCATGAATTTAATTTTTTTACTTGTTTTAAATTTAAGACTTCTGTTATTTTGATGCTACAAATGATTCAACTGTCCAACTAAACTTATTAACGAAATGAGTTAACACGCATATTGAGTAGTCACATTGTAGCAAAGGACGTTAGTGGCGCGTGGGACCCAGTGGGTTAATGATCTGATAAGACAGCGGGGGCCGCGACACTCCATGTGACGACCTCGAGATTTGGGGCTGCCACAGGTGGTATTAGAGCGAGAGTTCTAGGAACCTCGAGAGATTAAATGAAAGCGCATAAGACTTAAAAAAATTACTAGATGTGGAAACCCGATGTACTTGCCTTAGAACTCTAGTTGGTAAGTGATGGTGAGGCGGGTAGACTTAAGGTTTATAGACGTGTTATGTTTTATTGTAAATGATACATTAGCACGTATATATACTGAGGCTGATCCGACGCACATTTTTCGATATAAATCACGATGGATGGGTAGCCCTCAACATGGCCTGAGATAGGACAGACTAGTGATCCTACTAGGGACACCACTACTACTACCGTATCGACTTAGAGCATAGAGGATGGACTCACCGGCCACGGTGCCCAGTTAGCGAAAATCCTCAAGTTACTTAGGGCTCAAGCCTCGACAACCGCCACAACAGCAACACTAGCTCCCACAGTTCTTATCGCACTTATGGTATAAACAGTCGTCACCCTGACTACACCACATATTCCTACTAATACATCACTTTCAGAGACACGGGCTAAGGAAGTCTCGCCAGCGATTGTGTTACCATTAGAGACGACTCTTACGCCCTTACCTTTGACTACCGAGCAGCCGACAGCTACTACAGTTGTTGCTACTTCTGTATTCGTCTTGACCCCAGGTGCGAAGCTTGTTAGAGAATTTATGAAGTTTCAGCAGGGATACTTCTACAGAGGTGGAGACCTTAAGGCACCAGGGAAGTGGATAGTTTCGCATCAGCGTTTCCATAAGCTGATGCGGAACGACGACATCATATAGGCGCGTTTATCCAGAGCATGTATAAAAGGTCATGCAACGGTTTGGTGGATGACTTATCAGGATATCTACCCGGAACCAGCAACATGGGGGGAGTTTCGAGAGTTGTTCTACGACGAGTTCATTCCCATTCAGGTGAGGCTGAGGTTGAGGTAGGATTTTTGGCCCTGCGACAGGGTAACCGCTCATTGATGCAGTACATGGAGTGGTACCGATACCTATTATTGTTCTCAATGGATGTTACGGGTACAGAGATGCTTTAGATTTACTATTTCGTACGTGGTGTTGATGAACGGATTGTTGACGCGATAGTCTCGACAGGTGATATTACTCTTCAGGAGGTGTACGATCGAGCATTATCTTATGAGACACTGCTCTTGGAGAGAAAAGGTAGGCGTATGAAAGGTACTGCAGTACAGGCAGGGTAGGGTTCTCGGTCGGATCGGAGACTGAAGAGAGAGATAAATAAGCTTCACAGGGGTCGCCGAGATGATCGATAAGATAGGGATAGTAGGGTTGATCACAGTGATAGCCAGTTCTAGTACGAGGATAAGCAACAGACGCACACCTTAGCACCTGCACCCAAAGAGCAGCAGTGACATCAGCCACGATAGTACCATCAGGATAGGGATCAGGGAGGTCGTGACAGAGGTCGGAGAGACCACGGTCAGAGTCAAAGATTTGGAGATAGGCAGGAGAAACGTCGATGTCATTGTTTTGGTTAAACAGGGCACCTGAAAGCTGACTGCGGGGCACCACTGACATTACCAAGAGCACCGCAAGGTCAGGCTAGAGAGAGCACATGCAGTCGCGCAGCCAAATCGAGATGCGACCAGACAACTCGTCAAGGGTATGTTATCAATTATGGGTAGACCGATGCATGTTATGATAGATTCTAGTAGTACATTATCATTTATTGTTGGACACATGGTAGGAAAGTTAGGGTTAGCATCACAGACGCTAGACACACACCTCGTTCTCAGTACGACCGCTAAGGATAAAATATACCCTAACTGGATATGTCGAGACTGCACAATAGAGGTATTGGGGCATCAGTTGCTGATAAACTTATGAGTCCTAGAGTACCTCGAGTTTGATGCACTTTTAGGAATGGTCTGGTTAGCAGCATATCATGCACAACTGGATTGCTTCTAAAAGACTATCACATTTCGAGTTCCAAAGATTCCAGAGTTCTCATTGACCGAAGTCACGACCGCATTACCCATTACTAGAGGCCGACTAGCTACGACTCAGGAGATGAAGGCATTTGCAGTAATAATTGAGCTAGAGGTTAGGACTGAAGTCAGGATTGAGGATGTTCCAGTAGTCCGAGACTTCATCGACGTATTTCCATATGATTTACCAGGATTGCCACCGCTACGAGCGATTGAGTTCATTATTGAGTTGATACTAGGGACTCGGCCGATCGCTAGTAGACCTTATCGGATGTCACCGTCAGAGCACAATGAGGTCAGGAGGCGATTGAATGACTTACTGGAGAAGGGCTACATTCACCCTAGCATGTCACTTTGGGGAGCTCCAGTGTTATTTGTGAAGAAGAATGATGGCTCAATGAGGATGTGCATAGACTACAGGAAGTTGAATCAGGTGACAGTTAAAAATCGTTACCCACTCCCCAAGATCAACTATCTTTTCGATCATTTGACTGGCACCAAGTTCTTCTCAAAGATTGACCTGCATTCAGGCTATCATCAATTGAGGATTCAAGAAGGGGACATCAAGAAGATCGCTTTCAGTACAAGATATGGGTTGTTTAAGTTTACAGTCATGCCTTTTGGGCTAACTAATGCCCTGACGATCTTCATAGACTTGGTGCACAGGGTCTTGAGACCATACTTAGACAGATATGTCATCGTCATTATTGATGACATCTTGATTTATAGTAGGACTCGTGAGGAGCACGCTAGTCATCTAAGAGCGGTTTTGACGACACTGAGAGAGCATAGACTGTACGCAAAATTTAGCAAGTATGACTTCTGGCTAAGTGCGGTGAGATTTCTGGGACATGTCAGTAGCGATCAGGGTATCTCTGTGGATTCAGAGAATATTCGGGCGATTATTGACTGGAGGATGCCTGAGTCTGTTTCTGATATTCAGAGTTTCTTTGGGCTTGCAGGGTACTACCACCGATTCGTACAAGACTTTTTCTCGATTGCATCACCAATGACTAGACTGACCAAGAAGGATGTTAGATTTGATTGGTCAGAGGAGTGTGAGCAGGCTTTCTGGGAGTTGAAGAGGAAATTGGCGTCTGCACTAGTGTTGACATTACAAGAGCGGGGCAAGAGCTTGTCAGTGTATACGGATGCATCGGGCATCGGACTTGGATGCGTTTTGATGTAGGAGGGTAGACCACTAGCTTACTTGTCCTGACGATTGAGACCTCACGAGGTTAACTATCCAGTGCATGACTTGGAGCTTGTAGCAGTCATTTTTGCAGTGAAGACTAGGAGGCATTATCTCTATGGAGAGCGATACGTACTCTACACTGATCATCAGAGTCCGAGATACATTTTCACTCAGAGAGATCTGAACATGTGTCAGAGGAGTTGGCTTGAGTAACTGAAGGACTACGATTCACTATTGAGTATCACGCATGGAAAGCAAACATTGTGGCTGACGCATAGAGCAGGAGCGGTATTGGCAATCAGACTGTAGTGCAACATATGACACATGAACATGGCTTATTACAAGCAGTGTCAGTTATGTGCATAACTGATGTTTTTACTACGATCGAGCCACACGTTTGTTGTCATATGAGAGTTTTGACTGTATCTATTGAGTGGATTGCCGAGTGTCAGAGGATTGATGGGCTCTATGAGCGGTTCAGTGATATGGTTCGGGATCCGGAGTGTACGCATTGAGCAGAGTCGACATATCAGTGTTTGAGACACCGAGGGAGGTTGTGGATACCTGCAGTTCCATAGATACGGGATAGGATTTTGGAGGACGCATACATGTCTCGTTACACGGTTCATCCTGGTCATACCAAGATGTATCATGATTTAAGGTGATTGTTTTGGTGGCCAGGGATGAAGGCTGACGTTGGCGAGTATGTCAGGAATTGTCATATCTGCCAGAAAGTTAAGGCTGAGCATAGGAAACCAGGCGGTTTACTATTGCCACTACCAATTTCACAGTGGAAATGGGACCCGTCACTATGGGTTTCATTAGTGGGTTATCGCAGACTATGAGGAGACACAATGCGATTTGGGTTGTGATTGACAAACTAACAAAATCGATGCATTTTATTCCTATTTCTATGCGATATTCGTTCCCACAGTTGAGCATTATCTTTGATAGGGAGATCGTTAGATTCCATGGAGTGCTAGTCTCTCTTGTATCTGATCGAGATCCTAGGTCGACTTCAAAATTTTGGGAGGCGATGCAGGAACAGTCTAGCACCAGGTTGCAATTTAGTACAGCTTACCATCCTCAGACTGATGGACAGTCTGAGAGACGATACAGATTCTGGAAGATATGCTCAGGGCTTGTATTATGTAGTTTAGAGGTTCGTGGGAGGATTATTTACCGCTATGTGAGTTTACTTATAATAACAGCTATCAAGCGAGTATCGGGATGCCTCCGTTTGAGGCGTTGTATGGCAAGCTCTATAGATCACTTACGTTTTGGGCAGCGACTGAAAATACAACGGCGATTGGGGCAAAGATAGTTGTTGATCACACAGAGAATATTAGACAGATTCGACAGAGACTTCAGGCAGCACAGGATAGACAGAAGAAATACGCGGATAAGTATCACATGGGTCTGAGCTATGAAAAGGGTGACATGGTTTATCTGAAGGTTTCCCATTGGAAGGGCCAGCAGAGATTTGGGATTAAAGGGAAACTGGCACCGAGATACATAGGATTTTCAGAGTTGCAGCACGAGTTAGCATTGTGGCTTACAGATTGGACTTGTCGGCGGAGTTAGCTGGGGTTCATCCTACATTTCATATCTCAATGTTGAGACTGGCTAGGTCAAGACCAAGACCAATGCTTGACTTGAGACAAATCAGGTTTTGCCTGATGTAACATATTAAGAACAACCGATAGAAATTATGGATCGCGCGGCACAGACTCTTAGGAACAAGGAGATCCCTAAGGAGTTGGTTCGATGGCAGCATCATGGTACAGAGGGACTCACTTGGGAGCTCCAGTCTACTATGCGGGAGCGTTACCCTCAGCTATTTCATGGTACGAAACTTCAAGTTATTTAAAATTTCAGGACGAAATTATTTTCTAGTTGGGAAGAGTTGTAGCGACCCAAATTTTAATTATGTCATTATTATCAATAATTATTTTCAGACTTGGACGCCAGTTCAAATCTGCGTGGATGCCGCAGATAGGTCAGGGCTGGCCTGACTAGTTAAATAGTGATTTTGCGTGATTATTTGCCTATTTTTGATGTCGTATATCAAATTATTTACCTAGCATCGCATGTGTGTAGTTATATCATTGGATAGAGCGAGATAACGTAACAGGTGTTCGTCTCGAGAAACGTGTCAATACTGGTACTAAGCGAGCGAACTATGGGTACATTAGGTTGGGAAGATAAATTGGATAATCGAATTTATTAAATGTAACAAATATTAATGATAAACACAGTCCAGGCCAATTGATTGAAATTGGCGACTATGGCGCGTCTCGTTATGTGTGTCGAGGTGCGGGACACCGGGTAACCGAAGGTAATAAAACAAGGCTAAAAATTTGGTGTCTAATGAGAAGCAAATGGAAACATGACACCTTTACACCTAACACCCCAAAATGAGGGTTACCACTCATTTCTTCACTCTCCTCTACGTTTTCTCTATTTCCCTCTCTTCAGCACAAAGCAAGAAGAAAAAAGTGTGTAATTCCTTTATAAAGAATTTATAACAACCATTGAGAGTGAGATTTGTAAGAGATCCTTGGAGTCTGGGAAGTGATTTGATCAAGGAAGCAAGTGATCAAGGTAAGCATCACCACTTTCTTTTAAATTCTCCATTAAAATGAAGCTTGAATGGGTTTTAATGGTAGAAGTTGATTGTTGGATAAATGTTAAACAAAAACTTGATATTTATGGTGTTGGTTTTTACTGATGATGTTGTTGAAGTTATTATTGTTAATGGTTGAAAAAAAAAAACAAAACAACAAAGACTTACGTCTCTATGAAGAAGATGGGGTGGGCACCCGTGCGTTTGCGTGCATGCATCCCCTAGACCAGGTCAGGCTAGTCCGGGTCCAACTCCATTAGGCCAGATCAGACTGACCCAGGTGAACTTGAACCGGGTCAAGCCGACCAGGTTGGACCGTGTCAAACGCGATCTAGGGACCCGCCCATTTATTTAAATAATATAATATTAAAATTCAATTTAAAAATAATTTTAAATTTAATAAATTATCGAAAAAAATAAAAAAATAGGTAGAAAGTTTGGAAAGAAGCCCAGAAAATCAGGAAAAATATAAAAAATGACAAAAAAATAGAAAAATAGTATTCGAGGATTTTTTGAGTGTTTATCACCCGGTATAACTCGAAAAGTGTATCAAACCAAACGTTTTGGAATAAAATTTTCATATTTTTGTCCACACATTATAAATTCACTTAATTTGACTCTAAACTAGTTAAAATGGTTTAATTGGACACTAAGAACTTAGGAAACCATAGTCGAGAGTCGGGCGCATTTTTCGAGACTGAGTGGGACTTCAGAGTGCATTTTTTAGGTAATTAAGAATCCATCCGAAAGTCACTGAGGGTTTACTTTTCCATCGTTGATTTCGATTCCTTGTTATCGTAATATATTTCGTGATACATTTGGGTTGGTGGTCGAGTTACTCCCACCCGATATTCATAGTGTACTTATAGCATACTAGGCTATAGCACGAGTGATCAGGTACTCGTTAAATTGCACCCGAGTTGCATTAAGCACTACAAAAAAATAGCAGATCAGAAACGAAAATTTTCGTTGCTGATTAGCATAAATTCCGTCTCTAATTAAATTCTGCAACGGAATAAAGACGGAATCTATTCCGTCTCTAAAATGATCGTCGCTGATTTAGTCAGCAACAGAAATGGGTTTCCGTTGCTGATTAGAGACGGATTAGAGACAAAATTTAGAAATGGAACAGAGACGGAACAGAAATGCAAATTCTTCTAAAGGGTACAGTTGTAATTGCATTTCGTCTCTGATCCGTTTCTAATCAAAGATGGATCGGAGACGGAATGCAATAATTTCATCTCTGATCTGTTTCTGATTAGCAACGGATCAGAGACGAAATTATTGCAATCCGTCTTTAATCCGTCTATGATTAGCAACGGATTAAAGACGGAATTATTGCATTTCGTCTCTGATCCGTCTCTGATTAGCATAGGAACATTGACGGAGTGCAATAATTCCGTCTCTGATCCGTTGCTAATTATTGAATTCCATCTCTGATTCGTTGCTATTTAGTATCAAAGTTTAGTTTTGCCCAGTTGGGCTCGACTATTTCCTCGAAAATTAGAGACGGAATAGCAACGGAATCTCTGAATTCCGTTGCTAATCCGTCTCAATTCCGCTTTGTTTAGTTTTCAAAACTAAGCTCAATCCAATTGGTTCTCCATAACCTCTAAACCTGAAAACACAACCATATGACCTACTCCATCGCCTGCACCCCCTCCAACAACTCCTTGGGAGTGCTAACATCCCCAAAAAAATCAGAATTTGACATACATACATCGACAATATATATCAACAAATAGTCAAATGAGAGAAAAAATGTACAATTCGACATTGAAAAAGATTTATATATCCACAAAAGCTTATCAAATATAATAAATGTTTCAAATTTCTAAGTATTCACAAAAACCACCAATCCTATTGTTCAACAACCACCAAAAAAAACTTATAATCCTCTAAATATGCACGAAAAGAAGTATCAATCTAAAAGTCATGTAAACAACTATAAAAGTTACATGATATGCTTTAAATTCCTCATCTCTCACTTGCAAACCGGATAATAGTAGGTATTATCACAGGGATATGGGCAACCAATGGCACTAACTCCCACTCGATCGAAGAACCAATCACCTACTGATAGGGCCACGCTATGCAAATATTGCAAAAGGGATCAAACTCATGATAAACAAAACAAAACTGCAAAAAACTATCTCCATTTATAGTGCAAAAGAAAACAGTTTATTTTACCATAATTTTCGACGATACATGGCTATTTGTGTGTCCAACTAACACAATTTATTAGAAGGGAGAATCTGAGAACCTACCTAACTACAAGAACAAAAAGCTTCACTAAAACACAATTACGAAAACATTTTAAGTGCTAAAGCACAACAACGTGCCAGCAAAAGGAAAGTTTTAATTATTTCATTAAAAATGACTAATGATCACAAAACTACATAAGGTGAAAACAAAAGGAATACAAAAAGTACAAAGATCCACAATATTGAGCAAAAATTAGAAGAGAACATAATACGTTGAGAATTTACAGTATTATAAAGCAAATAATGAAAACAAAGCACTTAAAGTTCTTAGCCATCTATGCCTTTGGATACAGTTGAACCATTAAGTCATTGATTCAAAATAATGAAATATAAAATAAAGAAAATCTCGCTAAGAGAATATAGTGAAATTGATTACACAAAATAACCAGAACATTTGATATAATTTTTTTCTTATAAGAAAGCATCATGAAGAGAGAAAACAAAGTCGGTGATTTATTAGTTTATCTAAAAAACTCCCTTTTATCAAGTGGAGGAAAGCTGTAATTCCGATACAATTACTAAGAATGGGTTTTTTCACCTTTATACCTCCATCAACAAAGGGATAATCATAGACAACCCGTGCAATTGATGTTTTCTTGTTTTTACCAGCTCCAAATCCAACTTTTGCAGCTTCATAATTGCCTAAGATCTGACATGAAATGAGCATCAAAGTTATTCGGTGGTTTGACATACCAACTCGCTGTATGGAAGAGAGATAAGAAATTAAATATAGAACAGAAGAAACAAATGAAAAGCAGAATAGAATGGACACAACATTTAGTAGGATTCTGAAAAGTTCAATAAAACTCAAGGTAAGGTAAGGTTAACCCAAATGTTGATTCAATTGCCAATTGCCAATGCCAAACTTTCCAATATAGGGTTTCTAGTATCAAAGCTCCTAGTAGTTGTTCACTCGTACCTCCTTAAGGTTAGAGGTTAATTCAAATCTCTTGACGTTTTATGTGAAATAGCAACATTAACTCAAAGGGTGATCATAGTTTTTAGAACCCTACCTAGTAGTAGTAAAAAATATATAATTATAGGTACTATTCATTTATACCTACTCTTTTGGTAGCTTTATCTATACATACGCATATACACACAATTGAACCAAATATAGTTGGAAATACATGAAAAAATGTGGCATAAAGATATCAAAGAATGTAAATTAAAACTAAAATATAGCACAAAACCTTACCTCTCAAGAGCAATTAATGCAATCTAGACAAAGCACGTTGCACTTCGACTACGATTCGTTTCTCGCTTCCGTATACTTCACCCACTTCCCTAACGCTAATCTGCATCAAAACCAAACCCAAATCCATTACAATTCAACGTCCTTGGCGCAGCAGAAATAGCATGCTATGTTCTCATTATTGCACTAAAATTAAATTCCAAGAACATACAACTAGAAAAAAAAAATGACATATGCGTTTCAGGAAATATATAACTACATAAGCATAGAAGAAATGATTCAAAAAGACTAGTGCAACAATTGATCTAATAACAAAATTTAGTGCAAGTCAATCCTTAAGGCAAGGTACCGTGACGAACTGCGGCGACGGCTCAGGGTGCGGCAAATAGCTGCGACGGCTTGGGGTGCGGCGAACAGCGGTGACGGCTTAGGGAAACGGCGAAAAAAGGCAACGGGTAAGGGCTTCGGAGGCTCCAATCTCCTGCAGACAGCGACGACAGAGCCGACGAAAGCCTCAATCGCAGCGATGGCAAAATAGTTTAGGCTTCGATGACGGCAGAGCCACCACCAGCCCCGATCGTAGCGACGGCCAAAAATTTTAGGCTAGGGAGAAAGATTACGGAAGAGAGAGAGAGCGGTGGGATAATGAGAAGTAGGAAGCATCGGTGAGAGAGGGAGAAGTGGGAAGGTTCGGTGAGCGGTGAGCGAGGTGAGAGAAAGAGAGAGATCATCACCAGAGATCGGCCTATGCACGTGAGAGAGCAGAGGGCGGTGATGGGAGCGGTGAGCAACACATCAGTGCACAATGCAGAGAGCGGTGGTCGGCGACCCACGAGAGCGGTGAGCGGCGAGAGAGAGAGAGAGGGCAGAGATGGGTGAGAGAGTGATAGCTGATAGCGGTGGTCGGCGACCCACGAGAGCGGTAACCGGTGAGAGAGAGAAGGCAGAGAGGGGTGAGAGAGCGAATGCAGAGAGCGGTGGTCGGTGACCCCGAGAGCGGTGAGCGGCGAGAGAGAGAGGGCGGAGAGGGGTGAGAGAGCGAATGCAGAGAGCGGTGGTCGGCGGCCCACGAGAGCGATGAGCGGCATATCAGAAAGCGGTTGTCGACGACCCATGAGAGTGGTGAGCGGCGACAAAGAGAAGGCAGAGAGAGAGCAGAGAGCAGAGATCGGTCGGTGAGCGGAGAGAGCGGAGAGGGAGCAGAGATCAGTGAGCAGTAAGCAGAGAGAGCGGTGACTGGGCGGAGAGAGCGGTGACCAGGCGCAGAGAGTGGTGACCGGGCGTAGAGAGCGGTGGCCGGGGGCAGAGAGGGGTGACGATGAGAGCTGAGACCGGTTAGAGAGAGAAGGTAGAGAGCGTTGAGAGAGAAAGAGAGTTGAGAGAAAGAGAGAGAGAGAGATTTTGGTGAGAGTTGTGGTTGGTCCCCATTTTTGGGGCGTCGTCTAGATCGAAGCACGCAAAAATCTCGAGACGTAATGGACGGTTCAAAAAAATGAAAGTTTTGGTGGGAATGTTGGCGCCATTTTTTTGACATGGAATTTAAATTCGTCTCACTTCCGTCTCTATTTCTGTCTATGATCTCTCTCTATTCCGTCTCTGAATTAGCTCATCTCAATTCCATCTCAAACCATTTTTTTTAGTAACGGAACTCAATCCCGTTGCTAATTCCGTCTCTAAATAGCCATTTTTTATAGTGAAGGGTGCACGTGTCGAACACGCACTACAAGGAACTAGGTGAAAGGAAGTAGGGGCACCCACCGAAAGGATCCTGGGGGTCCGAAATACAGTTAAGTCTGACCGGGATGAGTACACACTTTGTTTCTCTCGTGTTATTTATTCATGATATGATCGTAGTACAGTTGTCTGTTTAGTTTCAGCATGATTTTTTAACATGATTATTTGTATCTATTTATTTTCGTATAAATGCTCAGTGTACTTCGTTTGGGATCGTACTAACTATACTCTCCATCTAGCTTTTTGTGATGGTCGATTGCAGATCCCAGTACTAGTAGGGGCAAGGGGATTTTGGTGACTTCATCTGATTGCAAGCGGTCGAGGACTCACTAGTACGTGTTATTTTGATATTTTTCTTTACTTTTATGTATTGGGAGACTGGATAGACACTGTACTTGTATATATTACTGCTTAGTATTGTCGCCTATGTAAAGAGTACTTACCTGGGTTTTCTACAATAGGAGTTGCTCTTATAAATTATGTGTTATATGATGATGAATTTAATTGTTTTACTTGCTTTAAATTTAAGACTTTCGCTATTTTAATGCTACAAATGATTCAACTGTCTAACTAAACTAATTAACAAAATGAGTTAACACGCATATTGAGTAGTCATGATGTAGCAAAGGACGTTAGTGGCGCTTGGGACCTAGTGGGTTAATGATCTGATAGGACTGCGGGGGCTGCGACACTCCATGCGGCGACCTCAGGATTTGGGGACGCCACAGGGGCGTTAATAAAATGTAACATAAATATATAAAACGTGTCATAATACAATGTACTATAAATCATTCCAAACATACTATATATGGTGCCCAATTAATAATTATAATTATATATATAAATCATTTCAAACATATTATATAGGGGGCCCAATAATTATCTATAGATATAAACATGTGGTGTTTTCCAAAAATATATTGTGATACCATATAGGGGCGTTAATAAAATGTACCATAAAAATAAAACGTGCCCAATAATTATCTATATGATGCAAAATATAAATTTTGCAAACCTATATGTAGAAATCATTTCAAATCTACCATGTAAGGGTATAATAATTATCTATATATGTAAAAAGCCCCATAAATATATAGTTAAAATAAATCATGATTTGGTTTCCTACCATATAGAGGCGTTAATAAAATGTACCACAAATATATAAAACGTGCCATAATAAAATGTACCATAAATCATTTCAAACATACTAAATAGGGTGCCCAATAATTATCTATCTATATATATATAAATCATTTCAAACATACTATATAGTGGTGCCCAATAATTACCTATAGATATTGTTGGGGCATGTGCCCTAGGTCAATCCATTGACTGTCTTTATTAATACTTTTAGTTAAGAAAATAGAGGATTTCATTTGTTGTTTATTATAATTAATTTGCATGTTTACATTATAATAAGATCCATAAGTATTTACATAAATATCCTAAATGTCCCTAGTCGATCATTATACTGGAAACTATAATGAATTAAGACTAGTGTTAGTCTTGATTGATGATCATATGATGATTATACGTATAGGGATACGAATCAAGATCACGAGTACTTGTTAGGGAACAAAGTACTGGATCGACCCATTATGAGAACATCACATGGATTAAGTCATAGTTGTTTCTCATGATAGGTATATTTTTCAGTCCTCTGACTTGAGATTACCAGAGACTTCAACATTAGGAACACAGTGATTTGACACTATCAAACATTGTCTTTAATTGGATGATTATAAAGGTTGTGATTGGTTACTGTGTGAGCAATGTGATGAAGTTGTGTAATCAAGATAGAATTTGTCCCTCTCATATAAAGAGAGATATCTAGTGGATCCCTCGATGTGTTAGACTGTTAAAAGGTCTAATCTAAGTGAATTGATATTGATCAATGTCACTTGGATGTTTTTAGTCTACCTAGAGATCGAGACTAGTACGATTGAACATGTTGGATGACAATTCCATGCCTTATGTTTGATCAAAAGGATATCGTGTGACAAAAGGATGTTATATACACTATAGATTAGGTTGTATCGATTTGATATTCGTACAACTTGGGTAGTCATAATGTCTTGCTAGAGGCCGCTTATGACTCGTATACCAAAATGTGTTTTGGTACACTGCCAACGTTGTATGAGCCTATTGGGTCGCACACTAAGAATGGTTTTGCGAGATTTTAAGATGGTTCAGAAAAATGAATTTTATATGATAAGATTCATGATGAAAACGTCCTCGTAGTGTATTACACTTATACTTCTTTAAGTAGTGTAATTTACTTACCCGTCTATATACAAGGGTTGTATAAATAGACGCTTTAAGTTAGAACACACGTATAAAAGATTAAGGGCCGAAACTCTATTTTCGTTTTAAAAACGAACTAGGGTTGTCTTGTATGCTCTGAATCGTTTTGGAGAGAAACAAAAGGTTTGGTATTCTCTCGAAGCTAGCACTTCAAATCTCGGTCGTCGTTCGTGTGTGGACTGCTGATAGAGGGCGTTCGTCGTTGGCAGCACCTTAGAGATCGATTAACCTTCAGAAAGGTACATTGCGACTGAGGTATGATTAAGTTTTCATGGTTTAAACGTTTTTAATGGAATTAGATTCGGATCCTGTTGGGGTTTTTGTCAAAATTGTTTTGTAATCTCCGCTGCGTATGAACCCCAAAACCCAACAGTGGTATCAGAGCCTTCGAGTTCGATTCCATTAAATTCATTGCATGTTTTCTTCTGATATATATATGATATATGATTGAAAGCATGTTAATAGTTGATGTATATGTCATATACATAAGTTGTCTTTGAGATTTATTATCATGTTTTGTGTATATGATACACATATTCGTGATTTAATTAAAATCAGTTTCGTACATGCTTGTAACCTTGTTAGGTTAATTCAAATAATTTTAATGAATTGAATTTTGTGTTCTGTGATCCATGACACCATTAGGTTCGATTGGGATAGTAGTTCATGATTCAATTACATGTTTATGATTATTCGGATGAGGACCGAAATTGCAAATAATTAATTTTCGAAATTATTTATTTATAAATAATTAATTTTCGAAATTATTTATTTATCTTGTTATATCTATTTTGTTATGAAGTTTCTATTTGATAAAGATAGATAACAAATTAGAATACGAGATAAATATCAAGAATCTTGTTATTGGTGATATACTAGGATTCAAATATCTTAAGTCCAAAATAAATAATTAATTTTCAAAATTATTTATTTATCTTGTTATATCTATTTTGTTATGAAGTTTCTATTTGATAAAGAAAGATAACAAACTAGATTAGGAGATACAAGCAAAATCGGTTTCGTTATCCCTATTGGATAGGAAATAAATATCAAGAATCTTATTATTGGTGATATACTAGGATTCAAATATCTTAAATCCTAATTGGATTAGGATAAGATGATTAGTTAGATGTGGGCCCGAGTTAATTAAAATGTTTTAATTGACTTAATTTCGGATAAATTAAGGGGTTAATTTATGATAATAAAATCAGCAAAAATTTATGATTTTCTATAGCGAATTTTAATTTTCGGAATTGAGATTCGTCTTCTTAAAATAAAAAAAAAAAAAAAAAAAAAAACTGAGGGCTCTCCCCCTCTACCGTTAAGCTAACTTAGGCCAATGGATCGCTGTCTAACTAATCCTAGCGTACGAAAATTCTTTTGTTAGTGAAAAGTATAAAAAAAAAAATTTCCAAATTGTTTAGTGATTGAACAAATCAATAAAATATATGATATTTCATTGTTTACATAAAATCACTAAAAATGAATAAAATCCCTCTATTAAATTTTAAGTCTCATGCCATCCATTTTAAACACTTGTCAAGGCCTCGATCGCACTAATATAGTTTTAGTCATAGTTGGGTGAATTGTGTTATCTTGGTGAGACGAGTTGGGTAAGAGTTACCTTAATGTTTAAAATGGTCCGACTTAATAAAGCCATTAAAATAGTTTTGAGCTTTAGGCAAATGATGAGATAAAAACATGCTAAGACATAAGATGTCTCATATCTCATAAAAGGATCTAAAAATTACATAAGATGTAATTGAAAACTGTTACCTACCTAAATAATCTAGTTCTGTGTTTCATGCCATAGCTGTCACAGAATTAGGTGAAATATGGATTTTAGTCCCCTAAATAAACAGTACGTTTTAGGAGGGTTGTTAATTTAGTGGGAGTCTATTCCTCTATGCTAAAATAAACTTTGCATAATCTTTATTGTAGATCAATTGCCTCTTCAAGTAACAATAATCCCCTGTCACTGCGATCCATCCTTGAGAAGGATAAGCTATCTGGGACTAACTTTCTTGACTGGTTCAAAAACTTGAGAATTGTTCTTAAGCATGAACGCAAGTTGTATGTCCTGGATGCTCCAATCCCTGAGGACCCACCAGCCAATGCTACGAAAGCTGTGAAGGATGCGCATAATAAGCATGTCAACGATTCTACCGATGTTGCATGTATTATGCTAGCAACTATAGTTCTTGAACTTCAGAAGGACATGGAACTAATGTAAACCTACGACATGGCCGTAACGCTGAAGGAAATGTTCCAACAGCAAGCTAGGCAATAAAGGTTCGAGACAGTAAAAAACCTACATTCTTGCAAGATGACTGAGGGTGCATCAGTTAGTCCTCATGTTCTGAAGATGAAGGGCTATGTTGACCAGCTTGATAGACTCGAATTTCCCATAAGCCAAGAGTTGGCTACGGATTTGATCCTGAATTCATTACTAGAAAGTTACTCACAATTTGTGATAAACTACAATATGAATAATATGGAGAAATCAATTTCAGAATTGCATTTGATGCTCAAAAATGCTGAACAAAATATCAAGAAACCCTCTAGTAATGTGTTAATGGTCCAAAAGGGAAAGGGAATGAAATAGAAAGGCAAAGGCAAGGCTAGGTTGCCAAGGCTGTTGCTGCACCTGTCGCAAAGCCTATGGAACGAGTCAAGCCCCGGCCTATTCCTGCTTCAAAACACCCAAAAGAAAAGGAAGAAAATTGTCATTTCTGTAATCAAACCTATCTTTGGCATTGTCGTCTCGGACACATAAACGAGAAACGCATAACGAAGCTCCATAAAGATGGGCTTCTAGATTCATTTGATTTAGAAACATATGAAATATACGTATCTTGTTTACTGGACATAGTGAAAGGGCAATTGATTTATTGGGTCTAATACATACTGATGTATGCGGTCTTATAAACACAATGGCTAGAGGAGGTTATCGACTTCATTACCTTTATCGATGATTTCAGCAGATATGGTTATGTATATCTTATGAAACATAAAGTTCTGAATCATTTGAGATGTTTCGAACGTTTCAAAATGAAGTGCAGAATCAACTTGGTAAAACTATCAAAACACTTCGATCAGATCGAGGTGGTGAATATTTAAGCCAAGAATTTGATGATCATCTTAGAAATTGTGGGATTGTCTCCCAATTGACTCCACCAGCAACTCCACAATGGAATGGAGTTTTTGAAAGGAGAAATAGAACCTTATTAGATATGGTTCGATCTATGATGAGTCATGCAGATCTTCCATTATCCTTTTGGGGTTATGCATTACAAACTGCATCTTTCACTTTAAATCGAGTTCCTTCTAAAGCGGTTGATAAAACACCATATGAGATAAGATACGGGAAGAGACCTAGTTTGTCTTTCCTTAAGATTTGGGGTTGTGAGGCTTACGTAAAATGACAAGTCTCAGAAAAACTAGCACCTAAATCTAACAAGTGTTTATTTGTGGGGTACCTAAGGAAACAAAAGGATATTACTTTTATAATCCCGCTGAGAACAAAGTGTTTGTTACTCGGTATGGTGCCTTTCTAAAAAACAATTTATTTCAAAAGACACTAGTGGGAGAGAAACAAATCTTGAAGAAGTTCAAGAATCACAAATAAACACTGAACCGCTACTGGAAGCTCAACAACGTTCCGAACCAGTTGAACCTCCACAAGTGACACAAGACCCACATAAATCTAGTAGGGTAAGACATGAGCCAGAGAGATTCAGATTTCTCATTATTGATAGTCGTGATGTGTTGCTTATGGACCAAAATGAGCCCACCACTTATCAGGAGGCTATGTCTAGATCAGACTCAAATAAATATCTAAGTGCCTTGAATTCTGAGATGCAATCCATGTATGATAACCAAGCTTTGTACTTGGTTGATTTACCTGAAGGTGGTAAGACCATTGGATGTAAATGAGTTTTCAAGAAGAAAACTGACATGGATGGCAATGTGCATACTTTTAAAGCAAGACTAGTAGCAAAAGGTTTAAGAATTTTAATTGTCATTGCTGCATAAATCTATAAGAATTTTAATTGTCATTGCTGCATATTATGACTATGAGATATGGCAAATGGATGTAAAAATGGCATTTCTTAATGGAAAGCTGCTTGAGGACGTGTATATGACACAACCTGAAGGTTTTGTACATCCTGAGAATTCTAGGAAGGTATGCAAGCTTCGAAGATCCATTTATGGATTAAAGCAAGCTTCTCGGAGTTGGAATCTTCGTTTTGATGAAGCAATCAAGGATTTTGGTTTTATTAAGAACGAAGATGAGCCTTGTGTATACAAGAGCGTTAGTGGGAGTGTAGTTTTTCTGGTACCGTATGTTGATGATATATTACTCATTGGAAATGACATCCCGACATTGCAGAATGTCAAGTCTTGGTTAGGGACGTGTTTCTCAATGAAAGACTTAGGAGATGCAGCCTATATCCTAGGGATAAGGATCTATAGGGATAGATCTAAGAGGCTAATCGATCCAAGTCAGAGTGCTTACATAGACAAGGTGCTGAATAGGTTCAGTTTGCAAGACTCTAAAAGAGGATTGTTGCCAACGTCTCGTGGCATAAGTCTCACCAAGAATCAATGTCCTAGGACAAATGATGAGCGGGACCTTATGAATAAGATTCCATATGCGTCGGCTATTGGATCTATCATGTATGCCATGATATGCACTCGACCTGCTGTATCATATGCTTTGAGCACTACAAGCAGATATCAGTCAGATCCTGATGAGAGTCACTGGATAGCAGTAAAGAACATTCTTAAATACTTAAGAAGGACTAAGGAAATGTTCGTAGTCTATGGAGGTTTTGAAAATGATCTAGTTGTAAATGGTTACACAGATGCAAGTTTTCGAACTGATATAGATGATTTTAAATCGCAATATGGATATGTGTTTACTTTGAATGGGGGTGCAGTAAGCTGGAAAAGTTCGAAGCAAGAGACCGTGGCAGATTCTACAATAGAAGTTGAGTATATTGCAGCGTCTAATGCAGCAAAAGAGGTTGTTTGGATCAAAAAGTTCATTCCTGAACTAGGTGTGGTTCCAAGTATTGCTAACCCTATTTGTTTGTATTATGACAATAACGGGGCAATAGCACATGCCAAGGAACTTAGATCACACCACAGATCTAAACATATACTCAGGCGTTTTCATCTCATCGAAGAAATCTTTGATAGGGGAGACGTAAAGATTTGCGGAGTACCTACTGAAGACAACGTTGTGGATCCATTGACAAGAGCTCTTCCACAAGCAAAACATGATGGTAATGTTAGATCATTAGGCATTAGATGCATGTATGATTGACCCTAGTGCAAGTGGGAGATGTTGGGGCATGTGCCCTAGGTCAATCCATTAACTGTCTTTATGAATACTTTTAGTTAAGAAAATAGAGGATTTCATTTGTTGTTTATTATAATTAATTTGCACGTTTACATTATAATAAGATCCATGGGTATTTACAGAAATATCCTAAATGTCCCTAGTCGATCATTATACTGGAAACTATAATGAATTAAGACTAGTGTGAGTCTTGATTGATGATCATATGATGATTATACATATAGGGATACGAATCAAGATCACGAGTACTTGTTAGGGAACAAAGTACTGGATCGACCCACTATGAGAACATCACATGGATTAAGTCATAGTTGTTTCTCATGATAGGTATATTTTTCAGTCCTCTGACTTGAGATTACTAGAGACTTCAACATTAGGAACACAGTGATTTGACACTATCAAACTTTGTCTTTAACTGGACGATTATAAAGGTTGTGATTGGTTACTGTGTGAGCAATGTGATGAAGTTGTGTAATCAAGATAGAATTTGTCCCTCTCATATAAAGAGAGATATCTAGTGGATCCCTTGATGTGTTAGACTGTTAAAAGGCTTAATCTAAGTGAATTGATATTGATCAATGTCACTTGGATGTTTTTAGTCTACCTAGAGATCGAGACTAGTACGATTGAACATGTTGGATGACAATTTCATGCCTATGTTTGATCAAAAGGATATCGTGTGACCAAAGGATGTTATATACACTATTGATTAGGTTGTGTCGATTTGATATTCGTACAACTTGGGTAGTCATAATGTCTTGCTAGAGGTCGCTTATGACTTGTATACCAAAATGTGTTTTGGTACACTGCCAACGTTGTATGAGCCTATTGGGTCGCACACTAAGAATGGTTTTGCGAGATTTTAAGATGGTTCAGAAAAATGAATTTTATATGATAAGATTCATGACGGAAACGTCCTTGTGGTGTATTACACTTATACTTCTTTAAGTAGGGGTATATGTGTAATTTACTTAACCGTCTATATACAAAGGTTTTATAAATAGACAATTTAAGTTAGAACACACGTATAAAAGATTAAGGGTCGAAACTCTATTTTCGTTTTAAAAACGAACTAGGGTTGTATGGTACGCTCTGAATTGTTTTGGAGAGAAACAAAAGGTTTGGTATTCTCCCGAAGCTAGCACTTCAAATCTCGGTCGCCGTTCGTGTGTGGACAGCTGATAGAGGGCGTTCGTCATTGCAGCGCCTTAGATATCGATTAACCTTCATAAATGTACATTGCGACTAAGGTATGATTAAGTTTTCATGGTTTAAACGTTTTTAATGGAATTAGATTCGGATCCTGTTGGGGTTTTTATCAAAATTGTTTTGTAATCTCCGCTGCGTATGAACCCCGAAACCCAACAGATATAAACATGTGGTGTTTTCCATCAATATATTGTGATACCATATAGGGGCGTTAATAAAATGTACCTTAAATATAAAATGTGCCTGATAATTATCTATATGATATATAGGCACACTAGAACAAATTAGGCATTTTATAACACCTAATTCATAGAGGTTTTCAATAACCCCTATGTATTGCTTTTTATAACAGTTAATTAATAGAGGTTTTAAGAAACCCCTATCTATTAGGTAATCAAAACAACACAACTCTCACAATTCATCCCTTAAAACACTTGGAGCACAAATCACAACCCATCATCGTCGAAATCCAAATGCCATGACCCATCAATACTCATTTTCTCATCTATACTCTTTTCGTCAACTGAGGAACCCTAGGAATCACGAATCGGGTTTCAACTTCAACTACGAAGACTTTCTCTCTTCATCAGATCCTTCAAACCCTAGCTTCTCATGTACTCGTTTTCCAATCCACTCTCAAAATTCTCATTCCACTTACTCGGATCGTCGCTTCGGTTATCGATTTCGTCCAAACCGTCGTCTTTATCGTAGGTTTTGTTTGGTTTTCAATTTGATGATTCGTTTGCAAATCGAGATGCGATTGTTGGTATAGATCGATCAATTGGTGTGTAATGTACGGGAATTGATTTTGGATTGATTTGAATTGGTTTCGGTGTTGATGAATGCGAGAGATTGGTGAGGATGGGGCGTTGAGAGCGGGATTAGTGATGTCTTTTGACGGAGAGGAGAAGCAATGGAGTTGCAGAAAGGCCGCGCGGTCGATTCGAAACTCGTAGTCTTCGCTCCTCGGTCGCTCTCCTAATCGCATCGATTGTTCGGTGGATCTCTCGCAAAAATTCAGTTAGTTGTGCAAAAATTTGAATAGTAATATTGATTTTGTTGATTTTGTATGATTTTGTTGACAAATAGATGTTCAATGAGTATCTCAATAGTGGTTGAATACATTCTTTTCCAGATTTTGTGAAATCTTCCAATTTATTTGGTGGATGAGAAGAATCGAAGGATCTCAAGCAGAGATCGCCGATGGAACTTGAGAAAGTTGGAAAATGTTACTCTTTTTAAAGTTTTTGTTATATCTTTTTGTGTTTTTGGATCAAATTGAGTTATTGATTGTAAGGAATTGAATCTCCAGATTCATGGAAACGATTTGGAAAAATAGGATCCATGGACCTCGCCAAATTCATCTAATGAAAAGATCAAACTTCTGAGCAACTCTTGCTCAATAATTGTCCCAACAGTTATTTAGCTTATCTTTTGTACAAACGGTGACAATGTTAAATGCTACCTTTTATGCATAACTCTTATTTTAGATGCATAGTTCAAATACAAGTTGTATAGCTTTGTTCTTCAAAGGAAATCAGTATTGCCCTTCTTTTATCTTTCAAGCAATGAACCTTGCTATTTCTCATATCATTGAAAGATATTTTTTGTTTTGTTTTATTTCAAGGAAAGGTGATGCATCTCATTTGTTATGGCTTCAATTAGTCATTATTTAGTAACTTGTACTGATCAGACCAAATTGGAATTACAGGAAGTTATGGATTTTTTGAAGAACCTTGATAAGTACACATCTTTGGGAGCTAAGTTATGCCGCGACGTTATAGAAGGAGGCAAGGACGCACCCGTAATAAGTAGTAACTGCTACCGCTAGTGCTCTTTCTCTTTGATTTGATCCGCCTTTCTCTTTTGCCTTTTGGTATTTGATTTGAACAGTTTGTCAATCATTCAATCCAAAGACACATCGCAAGATATTTGTTTGTTTTCCTATCAAACAAAGCTCATTTAAGTTTGCGGATACCACCCTTTCCTCTTTTCTTTTCTTTTTATTTCTTTCTTTTTCTTCTACTTCTTAATTTTCATCCATTCATTCCAACCTCCTCCTCTTCCGCCTATGCGCGGCCTCCTATGACCGTGGTCGATGTCTACACATGGCCTCCGAGACAATTCCTCCTCCCCATCATCACCAAGATGCAGATGAGGTTAGTTTTCCACTTCTTTTAATTAATTTAGGCAACTACTTCAACATTACAACACCCTAGCTATTAATTAATTATTATTGTGCTTTCTCTTCAGTTTATGGAGACTTGTTGGTTTTTTTTTATTATTTTAATTGTGTGTCGGTCACAAAGATTCCTTGATCGATCATCGTCGTATGATCCTCTTAAGATTTCACTATGTTTCTTCATGAGAATCAATTAAATAAAGTTAACAAGAAACTGATGGAAGAAATTAAACTTTTCATTTTGACTTATTTTACTACTTAATTTAATATATGCAACTACCACATGTTTTGCGCTTTCTGTTACCAAATATTCACTAGCTACTTTGTGTGTTAATGATATGTATACTCCTATTCATGGATGGCTAATTGAGATAAAAAAAATTAAAGTCTGTGACAATTTGGAGGGAAAAAAAGAGTTGAAAATTTGAAGTCAATTCTATATTAGAGTAATAATTGACTGAAAGAATAAATCTGCTTCTATTTCATGTCTGAATGAGTGGTTTATATGCAATTACAGGTTCAAATTGGGTCACATGCCTTCACTTTTGATCATGTTTATAGTGGCACAAGCTCTTCTTCCTATAGAATATTCGAGGACTGCATTTCTCCTTTAGTTGATGCATTCTTCGGTGGTTATAATGCCACAGTTCTGGCATATGGCCAGGTACACTATCTTCACTCTTTCCTTTTGCATCTCTAATTTATGTCAAGTGATATATGTATTGTGCATATAGCCGGAATTGTCCTGATCTAGTTTGCTTATTTTGTTTCAATTTTAAATCAATTTTATCTACACTGTTAGTGAATCAATTGTTATTTCCTGTCATATAACCAAGTGTAGAATGTCAATGCTGCCTTCTGTCTTGCCATAAAGTAAGAAATGCCAAGTGTAGATAGCCATGGCTTCTCAGGAGTTATCCTAATCATGCTTGCTGTTCTTGGATCCATTGGATTTTTTAGTGCCATTGAAGTAAAGTCCACCCTAATCATAATGGAAGTAATCCCTTTTCTTGTTTTGGCTGTAAGTTCTTTTTCTTAAAACGTTTTAGTTTTTACATTGATTAACATAGACTACTTTTAAGTCTAGATACTTTAAAAATCTAATGTGATGTTCCATATTTTAATGTATTTCTATAAATCAACTTTCCTTTCAACTATCAATTAAAATTGAATGTTTCCGACCTTGATTGATATGGGTTCTTAGATATGCTTTGTCTACTACTGCTTAAGCAATTTTTCCTTGTATTGTACTAGGCAAACTGCAGCCTTTTCTTTTGGTTCTATCATGTCAGGTTTTACGCGACATGGTGCTTTATGCATCTAGATTACTACCCCTAAAAGATATATGCCTCAGTATATTGATTGTGTTATAACTTTCAAATATGTGGTGTTGATAGTGAGTTTACAAACTATTTAAAAGCCTTATTTGTGCCTTGTTTCGTAGCATTTGGATACCATTTGTACCTAGTACATTTTCTTATGACTAGTTTTAGCTTCAAATTTGGGTCAGGCTGTCTCATCCATTTGGTTATATGATGAAGTTATAATGTGTTTCTTTAAGTAAGATACATTTCATCACAGATTTGAAATTCAACGATTACTTGTTGAAATTTTCATTTTTTTAGGTTAGAAATTTTCATTTTAAGTGAACTTTTCAAATATTAACCTGCCATGAGTCAACCGTTCCTGAGCAAAATATATTTAAATATTTGAAGAAACTCTAACCCAGGGAACCTAGCTGGTCCAATTATTTAGGCAAGGTACTTCTTTGGAGTGTTAGGTGTGATGCACAGTGGGGGGTCTGAGTTGGGATCACAACTTATTTTGCACTGTCAAGCTTCTAATCACACATTGGAAGGAGACTGTAGGCTACCAGACTCCTACCAAATAAAAGACTAAACAAGTGCGCTTCAACAAATTCTTTCTATATTTTGTGTTTCTCTCAATTCTTGGCTTCCTTTAATTGATGAATATTGGGACTATATATTAGGTATGATCCTACTCTAAAAGCTGTAGTCGTCACTTGCACTGAAGAGTTAGCATACCAACAAGCAAAAGAGGCTGATAACCTACTTCAAAAAGGAGTTTATTTAGGTAACTCCTCCAATCCTTCAACACAAGTTTTATGCCTATGTTTAATTAATCAGATTTTTATTATATGTACTCTTAGTCTTTGATTATTTTTCAAGTGCTTTTCCACTTTAATTAATTTGGGACTAAGGCTATGTTATGTTGTTGTTGTTGTATGAGCTAAAACTAAATTAATCAGATTTTTATTATATGTGCTCTTAGTCATTGATTATTTTTCAAGTGCTTTTCCACTTTAATTCAATGTAGAATCTTGATGGCAAAGTGTGAGTTCTACTTCATAAGGAGTATTGGTAATTTGTTTGAACAATGTTCTAACTTCTAACAGCTGAAAGGGAGATCAGAAAAACGTAAAGCAATAGCATTCTTTCCTTTCTAACAGCTCTCAAAATCCCTAGAGACATCTTTATGTATCAGTTTCAATTTTATAGTGGATTTCTTAGTCAAGATCGCATGCAAAGTTGTTGTTGTCACAATGCAGTTTGTTGTGTTAGTTTTCGTAGCTAGAAATGTTTTGCATAACTGTTTCTTTTCTGAATTTTCATGAAGGGCCTAGGGATAACGCACAATGAATGGGGTGTAACTCGTGTCGCCTATGGTAAAATTCTCAGTAGCAACTCGGTTTGTGGATTAATATCCCTTTCTTAACATCTCGATCTATTTTCAATTCTTTTGTGCTTTTCTACATTGAATCTTACCCTCTAATTATGAATTTATACAATAAAATGCGATCTTTGGAGACGAGCATCAAAATCCCCAAGTAAGCAAAGACTCCCTTGCATCTTTTATTTTATTTTATTTTATTTTATTTTTTCGCATACTTCATAGTTTATATTTTTGTGCAAAGGAAGAGTTTGATCCCTATAGTCGACCCCAATTAATTTAGGATGTTTAATAGTTTATCTATTTGTGCCATAACATATTTGAGAACCTTGCAAATTAAGACAAGGAACTATTTGAACCGGCAAAAATGTGTTTTACTGTCTCACTATGCCTGTGGAGATGCCTTGTTTGTGTTAGCCTTTGCATCCTGAACCTCTCAAAATCTGATCCAGAAAAAACACTCTTTGGAAAAATGTCACTCCAACATCCTTAGTCAGAGTTAAAATAATGCCAACATAGAGACGGGTAACAACACAAATTTCACATCGATGTCTCACTTGTGAGGGATTCCAATACAGCTGTTTGAATTCGTCCTTAGTGAGACATTTCCCATTTTAAACTAGCCTTCATTAGTCAATTCATGGCATCTATGGCCGTCCAACCAAGCTTTCTAACTCCACATGGAATTATCCTTGAAAGCATTTTAAAAGTTTCCCTTAAGACAACCAACATTCATTTTCTGGACCACAACAATGGCACAATCAATCATCACAATGGTTTAGATTTGGCTAGTTTTGTGGTTTGAGTGAATCCACACAGTTGGTATGTTGGACTTTACACAACATTGTGGGGGCAAAACATAAAGCACTACTATGAAAAAACTGGTGGTACTTTTTTATTTTTAAAGATACTGCCCATTATTCCTATTAACATTAGGACAAGAACGCTAGGTATCTATCAATATTAGAGTAACAAATGCTAATAACAGGCCAACAGTTTCAATCTTTAAAAAAGTTTTTGAAGTTTTCGCAACTTTTTCTCAGCTAAGCTTAGAAGGCTGAGATGGAGATCATCGATAGGTCTGTGGCAATTAAGGATCACGTGGAGGGTGCACCAGAAGAGTCTGATTTTGAGCTGAGAACTGATCATCTCAATGCTGCACATTGGTGATGTTCACTCTTCGATTTTGACATCTAACATGCAGCTGTTATTGATTTTGAGCATTCCTTATCCACTTTCCCCAAACTTCCAGTGACTGTGAGTTTCCTTTATTGATTTTTTGTCTATTTCAGCAGTGATAGATATATATCTTTTTTCTCTTTGTTGTTGCTACTGTTGTCATTGTCGTTGTCTTCATGTGCAACTATTACAGTGTTGGGTTTTGGGGTTCATACGCAGCGGAGATTACAAAACAATTTTGACAAAAACCCCAACAGGATCCGAATCTAATTCCATTAAAAACGTTTAAACCATGAAAAACTTAATCATACCTCAACCGCAATATACCTTTCTGAAGGTTAATCGATCGCTAAGGCGCTGCTAACGACGAACGCCCTCTATCAGCAGTCCACACACGAACGGCGGCCGAGATTTGAAGTGCTAGCTTCGAGAGAATACCAAACCTTTTTATTTTTCTCCAAAACGATCCAAAGCATACAACAACCCTAAGTCGTTTCTAAAACGAAAATAGAGTTTCGGCCTTTTAATCTTTCGTCCATGTATAGTAACTTAAAGCGTCTATTTATACAACCCTTGTATATAGACGGTTAAGTAAATTACAAATATACCCCTACTTAAAGAAGTATAAGTGTAATACACCACAAGGAAGTTTTCGTCATGAATTTTATCATATAAAATTTATTTTTCTAAACCATCTTAAAATCTCGCAAAACCATTCTTAGTGTGCGACCCAATAGGCTCATACAACGTTGGCAGTGTACCAAAACACATTTTGGTATACAAGTCATAAGCGGCCTCTAGCAAGACATTATGACTACCCAAATTGTATGAATATCAAATCGATACAACCTAATCAATAGTGTATATAACATCCTTTTGTCACACGATATCCTTTTGATCAAACATAAGGCATGGAATTGTCATCCAACATGTTCAATCGTACTAGTCTCGATCTCTAGGTAGACCGAAAACATCCAAGTGACATTGATCAACATCGATTCACTTAGACTAGGCCTTTTAACAGTCTAACACATCGAGGGATCCACTAGATATCTCTCTTTATATGAGAGGGACAAATTCTATCTTGATTACACAACTTCATCACATTGCTCACATAGTAACCAATCACAACCTTTATAATCATCCGGTTAAAGACAACGTTTGATAGTGTCAAATCACTATGTTCCTAATGTTGAAGTCTCTGATAATCTCAAGTCAGAGGACTGAAAAATATACTTATCATGAGAAACAACTATGACTTAATCCATGTGATGTTCTCATAGCGGGTCGGTCCAATACTTTGTTCCCTAACAAGTACTCGTGATCTTGATTCGTATCCCTATACGTATAATCATCATATGATCATCAATCAAGACTCACACTAGTCTTAACTCATTATAGTTCCCAGTATAATGATCGACTAGGGACATTTAAGATATTTCTGTAAATACCCATGGATCTTATTATAATGTAAACATGCAAATTAATTATAATAAACAGCAAATGAAATCCTCTATTTTATTAACTAAAAGTATTCATAAAGACATTTATGGATTGACCTAGGGCACATGCCCCAGCATCTCCCACTTGCACTAGGGCCAATCATACATGCATCTAATGCCTAATGGTCTAACATGACCATCATGTTTTGCTTGTGGAAGAGTTTTGTCAATGGATCCACGACGTTGTATTCGGTAGGTGCTCTGCAAATCTTTACGTCTCCCTTCTCAATAATTTCTCTGATAAGATGAAAACGTCTGAGTATATGTTTGGATCTGTGGTGTGATCTAGGTTCCTTGGCCTGTGCTATTTCCCCGTTATTGTCACAATACAAACAAACAGGGTTAGCAATACTTGGAACCGGACCTAGTTCAGAAATGAACTTTTTGATCCAAACCGCCTCCTTTCTTTGCATCGGACGCCGCAATATACTACTTCTCGTTGTAGAATTTGCCACGATCTCTTGCTTCGAACTTTTCCACCATCGCACCCCATTCAAAGTAAACACATATCCAGATGCGATCTAAAATCATCTATATCGGTTTGAAAACTTGCATCTCGTGTAACCATTTACAACTAGATAATTTTCAAAACCTCTATATACCAAGAACACTTCCTTAGTCCTTCTTAAGTACTTAAGGATGTTCTTTTCGCTATCCAAGTGACTTTCACCTGGATCTCGATCGATATCTCGCTTGTAGTGCTCAAAGCATATGATACATCAAGTCGAGTGCATAACATGGCATACATGATAGATCCAATAGCTGATGCATATGGAATCTTATTCATACGGTCTCGCTCATCATTTGTCTTAGGACATTGAGTCTTATCGAGACTTATGCCATGAGACATTGGCAACAATCCTCTTTTTGAGTCTTGCAAACCGAACCTATTCAAGACACCTTGTCTATGTAAGCACTCGACTTAGACCGATTAGCCTCTTAGATATATCCCTATAGATCTTTATCCCTACGATATAGGTTGCATCTCCTAAGTCTTTCATTGAGAAACACTTCCCTAACCAAGACTTGACATTCTCGCAATGTTGGGATGTCATTTCCAATGAGTAATATATCATCAACATACAAGCACTGAGAAAAACAACTACACTCCCACTGACCTTCTTGTATACACAAGGCTCATCTTCGTTCTTAATAAAACCAAAATCATTGATTGCTTCATCAAAACGAAGATTCCAACTCCGAGAAGCTTGCTTTAATCCATAAATGGATCTTTGAAGCTTGCATACCTTCCTAGAATTCTCAGGATGTACAAAACCTTCAGGTTGTGTCCTATACACGTCCTCAAGTAGATTTCCATTAAGAAATGTTGTTGTTACATCCATTTGTCATATCTCATAGTCATAATATGCAGCAATGGCAATTAAAATTCTTATGGATATAAGCATGGCTACTGGCGAAAAAGTTTCATCATAATCAACACCTTGAGTCTGCCCGAAACCTTTTGCTACAAGTCTTGCTTTAAAAGTACGCACTTTACCATTCATGTCAGTTTTCTTCTTGAAAACCCATTTACATCCAATGGTCTTACCGCCTTCAGGTAAATCAACCAAGTTCCAAACTTGGTTATCATACATGGATTGCATCTCAGAGTTCATGACACTTAGCCATTTATCTGAGTCTGGTCCAGACATAGCCTCCTGATAAGTGGTGGGCTCATTTTGGTCTATAAGCAACACATCACGACTATCGGTAATGATAAATCCGAATCTCTCTGGCTCATGTCTTACCCTACTAGATTTACGTGGGCCTTGTGTCACTTGTGGAGGTTCAACTGGTTCAGAACGTTGTTGAACTTTCAGTAGCGGTTCAGTGTTTACCTGTGATTCTTGAACTTCTTCAAGATTTATTTCTCTCCCACTAGTGTCTTTTGAAATAAACTGTTTTTCCATAAAGGCACCATACCGAGCAACAAACATTTTGTTCTCGGCGGGATTATAAAAGTAATATCCTTTTGTTTCCTTAGGATACCCCACAAATAAACACTTGTTAGATTTAGGTGCTAGTTTTTCTGAGACTTGTCGTTTTACTTAAGCCTCACAACCTCAAATTTTAAGGAAATACAAACTAGGTATCTTCCCGTACCATATCTCATATGGTGTTTTATCAACCGCTTTAGAAGGAACTTTATTTAGAGTGAAAACAGCAGTTTGTAATGCATAACCCCAAAAGGATAATGGAAGATATGCATGACTCATCATAGATCGAACCATATCTAATAAGGTTCGATTTCTTCTTTCAGAAACTCCATTCCATTGCGGAGTTGCTGGTGGAGTCAATTGGGAGACAATCCCACAATTTCTAAGATGATCATCAAATTCTTGGCTTAAATATTCACCACCTTGATCTGATCGAAGTGTTTTGATAGTTTTACCAAGTTGATTCTGCACTTCATTTTGAAACGTTCGAAACATCTCAAATGATTCACTTTATGTTTCATTAGATATACATAACCATATCTCGCTGAAATCATCGATAAATGTAATGAAGTACCGATAACCTCCTCTAGCCATTGTGTTTATAGGACCGCATACATCGTATGTATTAGACCCAATAAATCACTTGCCCTTTCACCGTGTCCAAGAAAGGGACTTTTAGTCATCTTGCCTAATAAACAAGATACGCACGTTTCATATGTTTCTAAATCAAATGAATCTAGAAGCCCATCTTTATGGAGCTTCGTTATGCGTTCTCGTTTATGTGTCCGAGACGACAATGCCAAAGATAGGTTTGATTACGAAATGACAATTTTCTTCCTTTTCTTTTGGGTGTTTTGAAGCAGAACAGTGGGGCTTGACTTGTTCCATAGGCTTTGCCACAGGTGCATCAACAGCCTTGGCAACTCTAGCCTTGCCTTTGCCTTTCTTTTTCATTCCCTTTCCCTTTAGGACCATCAATACATTATTATGGGGTTTCTTGATATTTTGTTCAGCAGTTTTGAACATCAAATGCAACTCTGAAATTGATTTCTCCATATTATTCATATTATAGTTTATCACAAATTGTGAATAACTCTCTGGTAATGAATTCAGAATCAAATCCATTGCCAACTCTTGGCTTATGAGAAATCCTAGTCTATCAAGCTGGTCAACATAGCCCTTCATCTTCAAAACATGAGGACTAAGTAACGCACCCTCAATCATCTTGCAAGAATTTAGGTTCTTGACTGTCTCGAACCTTTCTTGCCTAGCTTGCTGTTGGAACATTTTCGCCAGCGTTATAGCCATGTCGTAGGCTTCCATTAGTTCCATGTCCTTCTGAAGTTCAGGAACCATATTTGCAAGCATAAGACATGCAACATCGGTAGAATTGTTGACATGCTTATTATGTGCATCATTCACAACTTTCGTAGCATTGGCTGGTGGGTCCTCAGAGATTGGAGCATCCAGGACATACAACTTGCGTTCATGCTTAAGAACAATTCTCAAGTTTCTGAACCAATCAAGAAAGTTAGTCCAAGATAGCTTATCCTTCTCAAGGATAGATCGCAGTGACAAGGGATTATTGTTACTTGAAGAGGTCATTGATCTACAATAAAGATTATGCAAAGTTTATTTTAGTATAGAGGAATAGACTCCCACTAAATAAACAACCCTCCTAAAACATATGGTTTATTTAGGGGACTAAAATTCATATTTCACCTAATTCTGTGACAGCTATGGCATGAAACACTGAACTAAATTATTTAGGTAGGTAACAGTTTCCAATTACATCTTATGTAATTTTTAGATCCTTTTATGAGATATGGGACATCTTATGTCTTAGCATGTTTTTATCTCATCGTTTGCCTAAAGCTCAAAACTATTTTGATGGCTTTATTAAGTCGGACCATTTTAAACATTAAGGTAACTCTTACCCAACTTGTCTCACCAAGATAACACAATACACTCAACTATGGCTGAAACTATATTAGTGTGATCGAGGCCTTGACAAGTGTTTAAAATGGATGGCACGAGACTTAAAACTTAATAGAGGGATTTTATTCAGTTTTAGTGATTTTATGTAAACGATGAAATATCATATATTTTATTGATTTGTTCAATCACTAAACAATTTGGAAATTATTTTTTTTTTTAAGACGAATCTCAATTTCGAAAATTAAAATTTGCTATATAAAATCATAATTTTCGCTGATTTTATTATCATAAATTAACCCCTTAATTTATCCGAAATTAAGTCAATTAAAATATTTTAATTAACCCGGGCCCACATCTAACTAATCATCTTATCCTAATCCAATTAGGATTTAAGATATTTGAATCCTAGTATATCACCAATAACAAGATTCTTGATATTTATCTCATATTCTAATTTGTTATCTATCTTTGTCAAATAAAAACTTCGTAACAAAATAGATATAACAAGATAAATAATTAATTTCGAAAATTAATTATTTATTTTGGATTTAAGATATTTGAATCCTAGTATATCACCAATAACAAGATTCTTGATATTTATCTCATATTCTAATTTGTTATCTATCTTTATCAAATAGAAACTTCATAACAAAATAGATATAACAAGATAAATAATTAATTTCGAAAATTAATTATTTATTTTGGATTTAAGATATTTGAATCCTAGTATATCACTAATAACAAGATTCTTGATATTTATCTCTTATTCTAATTTGTTATCTATCTTTATCAAAAAGAAACTTCATAACAAAATAGATATAACAAGATAAATAAATAATTTCGAAAATTAATTATTTAATTTGGATTTAAGATATTTGAATCCTAGTATATCACCAATAACAAGATTCTTGATATTTATCTCATATTCTAATTTGTTATCTATCTTTATAAAATAGAAACTTCATAACAAAATAGATATAACAAGATAAATAAATAATTTCGAAAATTAATTATTTTTAAATAAATAATTTCGAAAATTAATTATTTATAAATAAATAATTTCGAAAATTAATTATTTGCAATTTCGGTCTTCATCCAAATAATCACAAACATGTAATTGAATCATGAACTACTATCCCAATCGAACCTAATGGTATCATGGATCATAGAACACGAAACTAATTTCAATTAAATCACGAATATATGTATCATATACACAAAACATGATAATAAATCTCACATAAAACTTATGTATATCACATATACATCAACTATTAACATGTTTTCAATCATATATCATGTATATATCAGAAGAAAACATGCAATGAGTTTAATGGAATCGAACTCGATGGCTCTGATACCACTCTTGGGTTTTGGGGTTCATACGCAGCGGAGATTACAAAACAATTTTGACAAAAACCCCAACAGGATCCGAATCTAATTCCATTAAAAACGTTTAAACCATGAAAAACTTAATCATACCTCAATCGCAATATACCTTTCTGAAGGTTAATCGATCGCTAAGGCGCTGCTAACGACGAACGCCCTCTATCAGCAGTCCACACACGAACGGCGGCCGAGATTTGAAGTGCTAGCTTCGAGAGAATACCAAACCTTTTTATTTTTCTCCAAAACGATCCAAAGCATACAAAAACCCTAAGTCGTTTCTAAAACGAAAATAGAGTTTCGGCCTTTTAATCTTTCGTCCATGTATTGTAACTTAAAGCGTCTATTTATACAACCCTTGTATATAGACGGTTAAGTAAATTACAAATATACCCCTACTTAAAGAAGTATAAGTGTAATACACCACAAGGAAGTTTCCGTCATGAATTTTATCATATAAAATTTATTTTTCTAAACCATCTTAAAATCTCGCAAAACCATTCTTAGTGTGCGACCCAATAGGCTCATACAACGTTGGCAGTGTACCAAAACACATTTTGGTATACAAGTCATAAGAGGCCTCTAGCAAGACATTATGACTACCCAAATTGTATGAATATCAAATCGATACAACCTAATCAATAGTGTATATAACATCCTTTTGTCACACGATATCCTTTTGATCAAACATAAGGCGTGGAATTGTCATCCAACATGTTCAATCGTACTAGTCTCGATCTCTAGGTAGACCGAAAACATCCAAGTGACATTGATCAACATCGATTCACTTAGACTAGGCCTTTTAACAGTCTAACACATCGAGGGATCCACTAGATATCTCTCTTTATATAAGAGGGACAAATTCTATCTTGATTACACAACTTCATCACATTGCTCACATAGTAACCAATCACAACCTTTATAATCATCTGGTTAAAGACAACGTTTGATAGTGTCAAATCACTATGTTCCTAATGTTGAAGTCTCTGATAATCTCAAGTCGGAGGACTGAAAAATATACTTATCATGAGAAACAACTATGACTTAATCCATGTGATGTTCTTATAGCGGGTCGGTCCAGTACTTTGTTCCCTAACAAGTACTCGTGATCTTGATTCGTATCCCTATACGTATAATCATCATATGATCATCAATCAAGACTCACACTAGTCTTAACTCATTATAGTTCCCAAGTATAATGATCGACTAGGGACATTTAGGATATTTCGTAAATACCCATGGATCTTATTATAATGTAAACATGCAAATTAATTATAATAAGCAGCAAATGAAATCCTCTATTTTATTAACTAAAAGTATTCATAAAGACATTTATGGATTGACCTAGGGCACATGCCCCAGCATAAAGTTGGTTTTTTTTCATGTACAAACTATATATTATGTACTTAGTAACTTGAGCAAAATTTATACGCAGATCAAAGAGAAGCATATCATTGGATTGGGCGATGCGTCGTGACATAATTCTTGGGATTGCTAGAGGAGTTTTATATCTTCATCAAGACTCCAGATTAAGAATTGTTCATAGAGACCTTAAAGCAAGTAATGTTCTACTAAGACGCGGAGATGAATCAAAAGATTTTTTTTTTTGGAATGGCAAGAATATTTGTTCAAACTTTACATTATTGATTGAATGGAATAATAATATTGTGAGTGGAATGTAGATTTGTATATTTTCAATTGAAAATGGAAATGGAAATTAATTTTGGTCATTTTCGGCTATTATTTTTTTAAAATTACATTTGATAGGGGTTTGAAACCCCTATGTAAGCCTATAATATAGAGGTTTCAAACCCCTATGAAATCACTACAATTGATAGGGATTCGAAACCCCTATGTAAGCCTTTGAAGATATTATAGAGGTTTGAAACCCCTATGAAATAGTCAAGATTTGATAGAGGTTTGAAACCCCTATGAAATAGTCAAGATTTGATAGTATGAAATAGTCAAGATTTGATAGAGGTTTGAAACCCCTATGTAAGCTTGGAAGATAAGATAACACCTTAAAAGATAACACTTTTCATAGAGGTCAAAAACCTTTATGAAAAGTAGAATTTGTTCTAGTGGCATTAATTAAATGTACAATAAATATATAAAACGTGTCATGAATGTAGGGGCGTCCAATAAATATCTATACATATATATATATATATAACGTTACAAAATTCAAACCTGCCATGTAAGGGTGTCCAATACATATCTCTCTATATATATATAGATAATTATAATCTCAAACCTATATACCATGCATATAAAACATACATTCCATATAAAACGTACCATGATTTTATATATATATATATATATTTATAGATATATAAAACGTACCATGATTTGGTTTGTAACCAAAAAAAAAAGACAACGATTTAGTTTCCTACCATTCAATTAAAATCACACCCCCAACTATCCTTACTATTCAATTATCAAAAGAAACGATTGAGATCCCTTTAATTACAGTTACTAAAAAATGGACTATAAGTCATGTTCCCACTACTTTTGCTCAAACATTCCTACCTTAAACACAAATATTTTCTTTCAAATTTCTTAGGCAAATATTTTCTTTCCTTATATCACACCCCTTACAAGATGGCAACTTGCACGAAAATCTTTGACCTCAATCCTTCGAACGAAAATATTGAAATATGAGTAAGAATATGTCCACTTTAGGCGTCAACAAACATGAATAGTGGAGATCTTATTAGTTTGGATTTGATACTCTTTGATGAAGACATAAGTATTTTTTTCTTTACTCGAGTTTTTATTGTTATTATACTCTTTAATGAATATTGGAGATTTTATTAGTCTAGATTTCATAATATTCAAAAATTTTATGGTATTTCAGGAAACTTTGATCCATGCCATAATTAGAAAACATGAAGTGCGCAAATTCAAGCTGCTACTTCAAGAGGGAGGATTCTATTCGATAAGGAATTTTAAAGTAAGCTTGAGAACCGGACTATACCATCCTGTCGCTAATAAGCACATGATATATTTCATGCATACAACCTTTGTTAGACATTTTGATGACATTATAAGGATTCCCAAGCACAAGTTTAAGTTTGTCGATGAAGATGTGCTTAAAGATAGGGTCAACAATTGTGAATTCCTGACATGTTAAAAATAACTTTTCGATATGTTTTTCCAATTATTAGTAATCAATATTTTGTAATTGTTGGTACTAATCATTTACATTTTATATTTTTGTAGACATTATCGGTTGTTTAACAAGCATAGGAGACATGGAGACAGTCACTACAAAAAAACAACAAATCAGAAACGGAATTAGAAACGAAAATAAGTTTCGTTTCCAAATCAGGAACGAAATTAGAAACGGAATTAAGTTTCGTTTCTAAAAAAAAAGTTAGCGACGGAATTGAGACGGAAACATTCAGAGACGGAATTGAGACGGATCAGAGACGAAATTAGAGACGAAATTAGAAACGGAATTAGAGACGGAATTTAATTTCGTCTCTAAAAAATGGCGCCAACATTCCCACCAAAACGTTTTTTTTTCAATCGTCCATTACGTCTCGAGATTTGTGAGTACTTTGATCTCGATACAAAAAGGGGACCAAACCCTCATCGCTCTCTCTCTCTCGACAAACCTCTCTCCCTCACCTCACCGCGCTCTCTCTCTCGACAAACCTCACCGTCGCCGCTCTCTCTCACCATCACCTCTCTCTCTCACTGTCACCGCTCTCTCCTCTCTCTCTCGTTACCGCTCTCTCCTCTCTCTCTCGTCACCGCTCTCTCTCTCTCACCGTCGCCGCTCTCTCTCTCTCTCTCTCTCTCTCTCTCTCTCTCTCTCTCTCTCTCTCTCTCTCTCTCTCTCTCTCTCGCAGCTCTCTGCTCTCACTCTCTCCATCTCAAATTCCTCTCTTCGTCCAGGGATTCAGTTTTCGATTCGTCTCGAACCTTCGCGTCGATGAAATTTCTGGTAAGCATCTTCAATCGATGCTTCTATTGAGATTGTTGTCGATGCCCTAGCTAGTTGTTTGTGCCTTTTTTTTAGGGTTTCAATTTCTAGCGTTTCCTATCGTCCGTGTTGTTTGATTTTTCATGCGATTAGGTTGTTTGGATAGATGTTAGGTTGAATGTCGAACCTAGAAATTTGTTAGAGGTTTTGTTGATGCTGGGGTTTTGTTGATGTTGGGGTTTGTACAAACATTGGTCTTAGTTCGGATTCCACATCGATCCTTATTAGCGTTGTTACGACCTTGTTGATGTTTCCCTGTATAGCTATTGCAATAAGACTCGCAATTTTGTCCAAAATCTTTCAACATGTTCATTCTATGCTATACCATATATTCAAGATGATCTTAATTTTGGCCTTATGCCTGAACTATTTTCTTTTTATGATGCCAAGCTATCGTTCTGGTGGAGATTTTCTCGCTCTCTAGAGCTTATGTAGCACTTGCTTCATTGAGAAACACTGAGGTATATATTCATCTTATAGTTTTCCAGTTACTTCATTTACTTTTATAGTTATTCACTTGAACAAGATCCTTTTCTTTTTAAATGCCAGGGTGTATTGGCTAGGTACTTGTTTTATTGTAGTGATGAATTTTGTCATGTATATGGTATTATCAAGCTAAAGTCTGATCTTTGCTCAAGAGTGAACCTTCTTGAGTTATATAACTGTCCGTAGGCTTTTTGTATTGCTTATGTTGTTTTTTTTTTCTTATTGTCTGTTATTTTAGATTTACTAGGTGTATCAATGAACATTTGCATCTACAAGTCGTGAGCTTACTTGCAAAAGTTGTGGAGCATCTTGTAAAGCGAAACCATGCAAATGACAAGCACTTCGAGCGGCGGTGTAGGTAGGAACTTTTCTCTTTTTGTTCCATGCTAGACCTGTTCTAGTGTAGTTTTTGCTAGGTCTCAACTCTCAAATGAGAAACTGTTCTGTTTCTAAAAGATTTATATTAACTGAGTGTCTATAATTGTTGAACAACATTTCTGTAAATACTCTTATTAAAAAAAGAAAACATTTCCGTGAATACATTCTCATTCTAAATCTCTCGCATAATTCTAGTTGCGGTATGGAGTATTATCTCGTAAAACGTACTATAAAACGACATCTTTGATTTCAAACATTGCAAGGCAGTTGCTATTCTTACTGGACAAACTGCAGAAGTCTCTATGCTTGCTTATGATTATGGGAAGAATCTGGTTTGTAACTTCGTACCTTAGTTTCAAGTTTCATTTTATGTTGGTTACCGAGTCATGAAAATATAAGTTGCCTAGAATAAATAAATTCATGGGACTGGCGCACATTATGAAGACCCATTAACATGGAGTTCTTTGCATAATTGGGTATTTTCATGCTTTCAGGGATTGGCATATCAGGTCATTGACGACGTGCTGGATTTCACAGGGACAACAGCTTCCCTCGGAAAGCCTTCCTCGTTGGATATACACCATGTAATGTTGCCTTACTTTATTAATCATATTTTAAAAAGAGAGCTAGTTGTGGAGTCACGGGTTCAAAAAAGGTTAAAATTGGAGTACAAGTAAATGGTTCTGCTGAGTGTCTTTGAGGCAGAAACTTGAAACAAATTGTTGTGCTTAGTTCCTTTGATTACATAGAATTTGAGACCTGAACTTATTTATTTATGTACTTTTACCGGATAACTTTAACAATAATCTCAGTGATAGCGAGTTGAATCGAAAGTATAAAAGTCAAAACAAAGAATAATCCTTATACCTAAAGCAGAAGAATTTTTTTGCAATAATTGACATGGTTGTTACGTAATCTACTTTCATTTTGACGGCGAACTCTTTGCAGGGAATAGTCACAGCTCCAATATTGTTTGCCATGGAAGAGTTCCCTCAACCGCGTACGGTTGTGGATAGAGGCTTCGCCTGTTAACGTTGATCTCGTAAGTTCATGTTTATTAGCTTCTCTCACTTTTTGCTCCACATAATCGGTCGCTTTTACGAGTATGACTAATTCAGATCTATTTTGTGCATGAACTCGCAGGCTCTCGAGTACTTGGGTAAGAGCAACGAAATTCAACGAGCAAGGGAGCTAGCATCACAGCACGCAAAGCTTGCTGATGTGGCTATTGAATCTCTTCCGGAGAGCGATGATGAAGACGTCCAAAGATCAAGAAGAGCCCTTGTCGACATCACTCATAGAGTGATCACAAGAAACAAATGATGGCGCTGCAACCACCCTTGATGAGATATGTTTACCAACACTTCCTGTTTTGTTTTACACCAATTCTTTTCTAATCATACTCCCTTCTTACAAGCTTCTTCTTTTGAGTTGCTTGTTCAAAACAAATTCTGTCATGCGAAAATCTGAATCGTGTGCTCGAGAGTTTTTATTTTGTGTAGCTTCTTCTTCTTTGCAGATTAAGTTGGTAGAGGTGGAGAAGTTTTCAATCCAGGAAAATCGAACTGTCTTTGGAGAGTTAGCCGCAAGTCATGGAATATATGGGGAGAAGCACGAACAGGTATTATATTTATATGATTTCCATCATTTCCTTAAGCTTCCTCTTCTTCTTGTTTATGTAATTGTTTGGTAGTTGGGTTTTACTCTTCATTTGATTAGTTCTTCTTCGATGGTAAGTTGGTAACCAGTCACCTGTTTCAACAATTATTCTCTTCGGTATTATTTGTCTGGGCACGAACGTTTATTATTTGTCTTGACCGTCAATAGACTTTAGGGAACAACCAGTTACTTCGGCATGCTTTCCAAGGTTTAATTTTGATTTTGCTTGTATTTCTTTTTTCGCTGAAGCTAAATAAATTCTGTCATAGAAAGATGTCTATTATGAAACGAATGCAGCAAGCACCAAAGAGGCACTTCTAGGCTTCTTAAAGACCTTGGGTGAAAGAAGGAATAAAAAAGGTAAAGTTTTGAGCTCATGTCTGCATTATGTCAATCCTTTAATTTATAATGCCATTTGAAATTGTTGTCCTTCAAGTGGGAAACTATATTCCAATTTCGCCAGTACGGGATGATGTAGCGGCTGAATACAAGAAGGGAATGGAATGGAAAGCCAGTAAAATGCTTCTCCCATACAAGCAACTTTTTAGTGAGAAAAAAGTAAAGTTTTCTATGTTAACCTTCAAGCCTATTAAAAAAAGCATATTACGAAAGAGAAAAAAAAGAAAAGAAAAAAAATGAACTCACTCTAATGCGATACATGAAGGTGGAAGCGGAGATTGTACAAATTGAAGCGAGATGATGTACCGGCTTGCAATATCTAATGAAGTGTCTAAGTCCCAAATCAAGCATGCTTGTTATTGGAGCTTCGTCGGGTGGCGTTTCACAAGGTAAGAGTAAGAGAAATGATATCAGTTAACAGTTTGATCTATTTGCATAGTTCCATTACTCCGATTAATTGGATAGAATAGCAATGTGGATTTACCATTTAGTTCTCTTTCCTTCGTTTCATCTCATGGTTTTTACATGCGTTGGACCTTATATGCCCTCATAGCTGTTCCTTGTTTCCAATTGTTCCTAGTTCTATTTGAGGTTTTAAACCACATCTTGTGAAAACAACCTCTCTAGTGATACATCGACATCCATGGTTTTGGCTGTGATTTCTAAAAGTTGTAAACAAGTCTTAATTTTATTTTATTTTTATAAGAATAAACTAGTCGACTCTAATTAATTAATTTGCAATTTAGGTTTTATTTTCTTTGTTGTCGAGCATAAATATTTTTCTTTTAATTTTAATTCTTAAACGTAATCATGCATGATAGCTTGTGTATGTTGCAGTCTTAAATATTGATCATGAAACATCAAGACTATATATATAAGCATCACAAACCATTGCTATGTTATAGTTTGGAGCGAGAGATAATTTGCTAAATAACACCATGTTCCTTCTGGATAATGATGAATTTCTTTTTCTTTATTACTTTATTTATGCTGTGTTTATATTCCATAATTTTATTTTATTTTATTTTTATAAGAATAAACTAGTCGACTCTAATTTATTCCTCACCCTCTATTGCGCTACGTCTCAAATTTTAAGGTTACATAGATTTGTAATCTATTATAATTGTTCAATGTAGGTTTTCAACTAGCATCTATGAAATCCAAATGTTGCCAAAAACACCAACAAAACAATTGTCAATAGAGGAACAAATGTTAGGGAATCGATTATCAATACACCAACTTCTAGAAGTTGATGATAATCTCGAAAATGTCACGATCAAAGCAAAGGTAGCCGCTATTGAAGATCGATTTGGTTGGTGTTACATTTCTTGTAACGTTTGCAAATAGAAGCTGGTGCGGCAGGAATCAATTTTTATGTGTGAGAAAGATTATAGAAATGAATGTAAATTCCCTTTGACGAGGTATGCATTTTTTTAATAAAAGGATGAGATATGTCTTTCTTAAGTAATTGGCCATATAGATGAAACTTTTTAAAAAATTGCAGTATTGCATAGTGTTTTTATAATAAAATTATTTTTGCATGTTTGTTTTATATTTGGCTCTATCCATAAATGCAAAATATTTTTTCAAAATTATATGTATAAGATACATTTATGGGTGTCAGATGAGTGTAGGAGTACTACTTTGGTACTTTCTAATGACGTAGCGAAAAACTCCTAGAAACCATAGTGAACAAGTTGGTCAACTCTGGAGCCACAACTGACACCGTCTCTCTCCAAATCGAAAAACTAATTGGGAAAAGTTATGTCTTCAATTTGAGACTTAACGAAAAAAAATTGGTATGAAGGCTTTGAAAATTATTGTGTCAAAACAATTTTCACTCCAGACGACAAACTAGAGCTTCGATACAAAGATCGAAAGATAAGTTAGGTAATTAATGTCAATTAATTTTTTTAGGAAATTATCTTGCATAGTTCTATTAGAGAGTTTATGTTTTGATATTGTTCATTGTAGGGGTTTCCACGAACACAAAGAGAAATCAGAGGTTGTTCGAGTTCTTTTGTTGTGATACATAAGGAACGCATTGAAAAAGCGGTGTGCCACGACGAAGAGCACATGAAGAGGTACGATAAAAAGGAAGATATGCTTTCAAAAAACAGTAAACGAAAGAAGTTGGTGTGATTATATCCAGAGGCGGATATTAACCATAAAGTTCTTATCAATATGGATTTTTGGAGTCTTGAAGTTTACACCCTTTACAAACATGTTACGGGTTCATACATTTTCGTAGAATGGACTTGACTTTTTATTTTTGATAGTGTGTGATTTATTATATTTAAAATTTACGTGATGGTTTGTGCTTTGATATATTTAGACTTTATGATGAGATTTTACTTTGTTTTCATTTTATCAATATCATTATAGACCACTGATTGGTTAAACATGCTACAAGGAGTAGTCAAGTTAATGTTTGTAAATTGCACATATCTATCCAGTAAGACTTTAACTTTACATGCTTTTTATTTAGTTTTACTTTACCTTTACATGCTTTTATATTATCAATTCTATTATAGATTACATATTTGTTAAACATGCTACAAGGGCAGTCAAGTTAATGTGTGTAAATTGCAAATATAGATATCTCTCCAGTAACTATCTTGATGAAGCTAAGGTCCCTATTCTACTGATCATACGCTCTTGCTCGTGTCCAATTAATTGTAAAAGTTTACCATTACATGCTTTTATTTAGTAATATAATTGGGACGTTTTTTTATTGTTACAGTGTATAGAGGGGCATTGACAAGTAGAGTCAAAATGGCAATAACATCTACTACGATGACTTCAAATCGACAAGGATTGGACGAAGATGAAATCACACTATAGGAAGATGGTACTTGAATAAATTTCATTCTCATTTTCGGGGATTGCTACTTTAATTCTTTGACTAATTAATGCATTTTACTTGCAGTTTGAAAAAAAAAAAAACTTATACTTCCTCTCTCTACCTGACTGAAGGCTATGTCTTTAGCCAGGTCAAGTTACAAGTAGTGGTGTAGCTTTCAAGAAAGGCAAAGCTTCAATGAGATGGTTTTCCAAATTATAATTAAACTAGGTGTTTCTCTGCGCTTCGCGCAGGTGTCAGTGAAGATCTTCATGATTTATATGTATGAAAAGGTGCAAAAAATAGGAAAGTTACAAAATGGGCAAAAACTATATATAAAAAATAAAAAATAAAAATCGACGTGCTCGACCCTTTACATAAGCCGACCCATGGTACTTGTGCATCCATTTAAACACAAGAGACCCAAACAAAAATTTAGATAATCGCCAAGCACTCCCCAAAAATTCTTCAAACTGGATGCGAGAGAATTACATCGTAGAAAAATTGATGGGAAGTGAAATTTATAGGGGGAATTAAAGCTCGCACTACACTAAATTCCATGTATCTGCCCATAATTTTTAAAAACTTTTACCACACTCCATTCCATGCATTTTCCCATGATTTCGAGTAGAATGTACTAATTCTATTAATCCATTCGTTGATAATATAACAATTATTAATTATTAATAAATGCACGCATAATAGATAATTATATATTTTGGGACAATCGATAATAGAAATAAATAAATAATAAAAATTAGAAAATTAAAAAATTAGAATGGTGAAAGGAGGTAGCTTCTGAACAGAATGTACTAATTCTATTAATCATTTAGTTGATAATATAACCATTATTAATTATTAATAGATTCACATATAATAGATAATTATATATCTTGGGACAATCGATAATAGAAATAAATAAATAATAAAAAATTAGAAAATTAGAAAATTAGAATGGTAAGAGGAGGTAGCTTATGAACTTTCTCTCTCCTCTGACTTTATATATATATATATATATATATATATATAGATAGATAATATAGATTTTTAGAAAAAAATATACAAGATGGTTTAAAAAATATTTACTTATAAATCATTGAAGTGACCATTCATTAACAAATATACAAGATGATTTAAAAAATATTTACTTATAAATCATCGATGGTGTAAGATTCGAAACAAAGAATATGAATACATCATTAATTAAACGGTCATTTAGTTGTTCAAAGTTGGATTTTTCGTTTTTCAAAAATATGGGGGAATGAATATATTTTAAAACAAAAAAAAAACAAATAGATAAATATCTATTTTTCGTTTTTCAAAAATACGGGGGGATGAATGTATCTTAAAACAATAAATAGCACATATATATTAATATCTTAAAATAAAAAATTAAAAAATTAAGAAATCTTAAAAATGAAATGGTAGAAGGAGAGTCCTTCAACTTTTATATATATATAGATGAGTCATGATAGAATTTGTTGCATTAAAATATCTATTTAGCAGACGTGGGTTGTTCTCATTATATTATATATATATGTCTGTGTGTAACCCTGCACTTTGGCGCTTCATGTATCGTATAGTGGGGCGTGGATACAACGATGTAACTTATTAAATAATTAATAAAGGAGAAAACTGGTTTGCTAATAAAAAAAAAAAACACAAATCTCTTGTTTCCATTAAGCTCTTTCTATTTCTAAAATAGAGATAAAAAAATAAAAACAAAAGATAACTAAAATCACTAAAATCACTAATTAAATTTACAAGACAAAAACATAAACTAAAATCTATAAGAACGTCCAAGCTTTAAATAAATCTTAAAATCCCTAAAGATATTAAATGGTAATAATGTACTAAAAATAAAAAATACTAAATGGCAGCTTTCATCACTCTCGACGTGCCACGTGGCACAAACCAAAGTCTACATTCATTAAACAAAAACGTAAATTTAAGAAAATAGAAACTTCTATATATGAAACGTTTTTATATTTTTTATGTTTTTTCTTTGAAGTAGAAATAAAATCTTCCCTAATCAAACAAAAAGGTAAACTTCCATATATGTAACATTTCTATATTTGCTATATTATTTTTATGTAGAAATAAAGTCTTACCTCACTAAACAAAAATGTAAATTTTTAAAAATAGAAAATTGAAACGTTTCTATATTTTTTGTTCGAAGCAGAAATAAAACGTTTCTATATATTTTTTATATTTTTCTTTGAAATAGAAATAAAGTCTTCCCTCATTAAAAAAATAAATTTTAAAAATATTAACTTCCTTAAAATATAGAAACGTTTCTATATTTGGATTGTAGACGAATCCCTTGGAAGCCATTAACCAATTAAAAAATAAACAACTAAAAAATGTTGATGCTCCTTTCTCTCCATGCTGCTCCTTCCTCTTTTAAGTCTCCTTGTTCAATTTGAAAACTCAACGCTTCTCTATCAAAGAAAAAAAAACTCAAATCCTCACTGTCATTTTTCGACCAAGTCATCAAACGAACGAAGAGGTGTCAGGGCCACAATAGCCAATGTTAAGGAAACTAAATATTGCATCTAGATGTTAAGAAATTAAATATTGTATCCGGCTGTTAAGGAGACTAGTATCACGTATATCTCATAAGTTCCTTTTGTGGTTATACTTTCATTTCTTGTATTCTAGACATGTGTATATATAGAGTACCGTGTATACAATAAAACATACAATAAAATCATTATTCCCTTTATCAATTACCATAGTATTAGAGCCCTAATCGTGGGCATTTCCTCTTTGTTTTTCTGTCTTGTCTACTGCGACGCCTCGATGGTCGCCTGTACTACACCTGCATCTATGTCCGTTTGAGGCATCTGCCATCGCCGCTGCACATCTGCTGGCCGACTGCCCACTTGCTCCGCCGCCGCCATCTGATTGCGCTGTCGCCATCTGTAGAATTGGTCCGCCACTACTGCTGGTCACCCGCGTCACGCCGACCACTGCGTCGTCGTGTTGGAGTCGCTGCACATCTGCCTTCGCATATCTGATTCGGCGATGTGCTCCCTACTCCGCCACTGCTCATCCACATCAAATCCGAACCGCCGCTGCCGCCGCTGCATACCCACACTAGATTCGCCTCCTGCACATTTTCTCTGCTACTGGTCTGCCGCTCCAACCGGACGCCGGAGCCACAGTCATCTGCGACAGGGTTGTTCGTGCTCCTTTATCCACTCCAGTCGATTGTCGCCGCCACCCTGCTGGTTCGCTGCCGCCGTGTCGACTGAGTCTCGTCTGCTCCGCCGCTGCTGCTATGTGCGCCGCTTGATCTCCGATCTGCCACCATGTAGATGGCGTCTCGTCTGCTCCTGCACATCTTCTTCGCTGGTCTGTACGCCCCGTCACCCTGCTGGTTCACTACCGCCGTCGTTGTCGCTCCGTCGCTGCTCTGTACACTTGTCACTTGCCTGCTCATTAGTAGCTCGAGCACCAAATCAGTCAGCGAACAATCTAACAAGTTCCCCATTCAATGGAGAAAAGTGAAGTCTCACAGCCTATCTTCATGATTCTTGATGGTACAAATTACTCACTTTGGTCCCAACGGATCAAAAGTTTTTTAATTGGTCGAAAACTTTGGTGAATTGTTACAGGAGACAACCCCAAACCAAAAAAAGATGACACAGAGACACAAGCTAAATTTCTTGACTGACTTAACGGCTGGACAGTAAGAATCGTCAGATCATCGCTTGGTTCTGTAACACATCTACTCCATCTATTCATGTTCAGTTTGTTGATTTTGAGATGGCTAAATAAATTTAGGATTTTTTGTCTGTTAGATACAAAACTTTTGGTTTAGCATAGTATTATCAATTGTTCGCCACGTTGAACAGTTTGAAACAAGAAGGTAGTCAATCCATCAATGAATTCTTAACACTCATTCAACCAATCTGGAACCAGTTACAACAAGCCGAAATCAGCAAAGACCACCTTCATCTCATCCAAGTTCTCATGGCTCTTCGACCTGAATATGAGTCAGTCCGTATGACCCCACTGCATCGCGATCCACTACCTTCTTTTAATGCCGCTGTAAAAGAGATTTTGTTTGAGAAAACTTGGCTCGGCTTGGTCGACTCTACCCCTTCGTTAGAAGTAGCCCTCGCAACTACTCAATCATGGTCTAAATTTTTCCTCCACCCTTGTAAAAACTACAAAAAAATGGGCCATTCATTTGTTGATTGTCATACAATTGAGCGTCAATTTGTCATGAACGTGGTCACATAGTGCAGAACTGCCTAGATAAACGATCTCGTCCCAAAGGCACACCCAAATCTGTATTTGTCTCTACCACTGGTTCTTCTTTTGTAGCTGCTGCTTGTAATAGATCACACCATCTCTGATGTTTTCTATGAGTGATTTGGAGGCAATCATCAAACAAGTGATACCTTCCCAACCCACTGCCATATCTGTCACTTCAAGTAACTATTAGTTCTTTGATTCAAGGTGTTGTAATCACATGACACCAATTTGTCCCTTCTTTCTAATTGTAGCCCCCTCATTTCATTCTTCGAACATTCAAACTGCAAATGGTAGCTCCATATCTATTACCCATTCGGGAATAGCATCCAACCCCATTTTAACTCTCCCTGACACCCACTGTGTTCTTGTTCTTACTTTAAATTTGATTTTCGTTGGTCAATTATGTAAGCAAGGCTTGACTATTTTATTTTCTCGTATTGGTTATCAGGTATAGGACATTCAGACGGGTTAGATTCTGGGCTTGGTGATCAAAATAGGACGATTATTTGAGCTTACGTCACTTCACATGCCTGTCATCAAACAGATCACTGCTACAGTTTCCACCCCCTTAGTCTATCGGTGTCACCTTTGTCTTGGCCATACATCAGCCAATAAACTCTGTACTCTTATTTCTAGTGGTTCATTGGGTATTTCTAAATTTGAGTCTTTGATTGTCTGCATTGTCAGTTAGAAAAACAACCTGCTTTTTCCTTCAGTCTTAGCGAGTCCATCAATAATACTCTATTTGGGTTAGTTCATTCTAATGTATGGGGACTTGCACCTACTTCCATTGTGAATGGTTATCGATATTTTATACTATTCATTGATGATTATTCTAGATTCACTTGAATATATTTTCTAAAGCATCGATCTGAAATATCTCAAACATATATTGGTTTTGCTAACATGATGAAAACTCAATTTGCACGTACAATAAAGATTCTTCGTATTGACAGTGCTTTAGAATACTGTGATTCTGTTCTTCTTCGGTTTCTTAAACTGCAAGGTGCCATTGTTCAACGTTCATACCCGTATACCTCTCGACAAAATGGTCGAGCTGAAAGAAAATATCGACATATCTTAGATTATGTACGAGCCCAACTTCTCTCTGCATCCTGTCCTAAAAAGTCTTGGGGTGAAGCTGCTTTAAATTGTGTCTTTACCACTAATCGACTTCTGACACCAGTGTTAAATAACATCTCTCTTTTTGAACGATTGTATGGTACACCACCAAACTATTCTCATCTTCGAGTATTTGGTTGTACATGTTTCGTTCTTCTTAATCCCCCCCCCCCGAACATACCAAACTTGAACCGCGTGCTCGTCTGCGTTGTTTCATCGGGTATGAAATTGTACATAAACGTTATAGGTGTTGGGTTCCTCTTTCTAGAAGATTATGCATCTCCACACATGTCACTTTTTAGGAAAACACCATGTTTTCTACCCTATCCAAGTTCGACGGTTCACTATCTTGTCCTCAACCATTTTTCACTAACTCCTCTATCGAGCTTTTCCCATTTCCTATTGCAGGTACACCAAATGAGCTCAATGATCGTGATCTCGTTCCAGCTCCCGTCTTCAACGAATCTGCCCCCTCTGTTATTCATGTTCCTACTTCTGTCCCACTTCGTCGGTCTGAATGGGTAACTGAACCTCCCCCTTACCTCAAAGATTATCATTGTTTCTCTACTATTTGTTCTTTACATGAACCATCCTCCTACCGAGAGGCTCCTTTATGGCAGCAAGCAATGTCAAAAGAACTGTGTGCATTAGAGAAGACCCATACTTAGGACTTAGTGGAGCTACCCTTTGGTAAGACTCTAATTGGATGCAAGTGGATTTACAAGATAAAAACTCACTCTGATGCCTCTATCGAGTGGTATAAGGCTCGTCTGGTTGCTAAAGGCTACACACAAGAATATGACATTAACTATGAAGAAACATTTGCCCCTGTAGCCTGCCTGACCTCTGTTCGAAGTTTGCTTGCTTTAGCAGTTGTTAGACATTGCCCTTTGTTTCAAATGGATGTTAAAAATGCCTTTCTGAATGGTGATCTTGCAGAAGAAGTTTATATGTCTCTACCTCCTAGCTATTCTCATTCTCAAAAATAAGTTTGCCTTCTCCGTCGTGCTTTATATGGGCTTAAACAGGCTCCTCGTGCGTGGTTTATCAAGTTCGGTTCCATTATTACACAATTTGGTTTTCAGTCGAGTCCTCACGATTCTGCCTTTTTTACTCGACGAATTGACAGTGGCATGGTTCTTCTCCTACTTTATGTTGATGACATGATCATCACCGGGGACAACTCGATTGGGATTTTGATTTGTAGCAATATCTCAAAAGTCACTTTGAGGTGAAGGACTTAGGTAACTTAAGCTAATTTCTTGGTCTTGAAGTCACTTTTACTTCTGATGGATACTATCTTTCACAAGAATATACCTCTGATTTGATCTCTCTCTTTGTGATCACTGATACCGATATTGCATCTACTTCATTAGACACGAATGTCAAGTTGACTCCATCAGATGGTACACTTCTTTCAGATCCTACTGTATGTCGTCAGCTTGTGGGGAGTTTGGTTTATCTTACTATTAGTCGTCTGGACATTGCTTACGTTGTTCATGTTGTCACTCAGTTCATGTCAGGCCCCCGTACAGCTCACTTCATTGGTGTTCTACTACTGGTTATTATTTCTTCATGGGCAACTCGTTAATATCCTAGTGAAGCAAGAAACAAGCAGTAACATCTCGCTCAAGCACATAATCTGAGTATCGGGCTTTTGCTAATGCTTCCTCTAAATTACTTTGGCTTCGATGGTTACTTGAAGACATGGGGGTTACACATGCTTCTGCTACCATTATGCATTGTGACAATCAAAGTGCAATCCAAATTGTACACAATGAAGCTTTTCATGAGAGAACAAAACATATTGAGAATGATTGACACTTCGTCTGTCAGCATCTGGTTCGGGACACTCTTGAGCTCTCTTCTGTTTCCTCCTCCAATCAGACGGCTGATATCTTCACTAAAGCCCTTCTTCCAGGTCATTTTCATGCTTTGGTTGATAAACTTAAGTTGATTTCTACGAACCCATCTTGAGTTTGAGGGAAGGTGTTAAGGAAACTAAATATTGCATCTAAATGTTAAGGAAACTAAATATCGTATCCAACTGTTAAGGAAACTATTATCCCGTATTTCTCGTAGGTTTCTTTTGTGATTAACTTTCCTTTCTTGTATTCTAAACCTGTGTATATATAGGGTACCGTGTATACGATAAAACGTGTAATAAAACCATTATTCACTTTATCAATTATCAGCCAATAATATCGTGGCCTCTCTATCTTCTTCAATCCGCCTATGCAACTTCACCTTTTTTGTCACCTTGTAACTTAGGTATGCAATTTTTTTCGTCTGAATTAAACAATTGATGATCTTCTCTGTGTTGTAGGTGCAGATATCAAGCCTTAGAGCCTATCTCTGATAGAGTTGTTGGAGTCAAAACTAGTTACACCAAGCTGATGAGAAAATAGGTTGGTGATGATGATAGTATTTTTTTCTTTATATATACAGTATCTATGGACTAGCTAGTGTAGATAAGATAATAATGAGACTTGCTTGTCTTGTTTTGTATGTGTGCTTGGCCGATTCGATTCAGATTTGATTCTCTTGTGAGTTCACTCTGCGAGCTTTGCTCCAGTGTGGATGGAGGGCCTTCCCTTGTCTCCAATCAAGTTAGAAAGTTCTGGCTTCGGTGGGCTTTGGACCATTTTCTTTACGATATGCTCACTCGTATTTCTTATTATATAGAAAAAATTACTAAAGTACACATTTTTGTAGTTTAAATGAGGAAAACAAGGGTGAAATGCTTTTATTTCGAGCAAATAGGCAATGTCGCCCATTGAAAAGGCGTTATCTAAGTGGCACATTTTTTCGATGACGTGGACACATGGATAGCGGCTTTTGAAAAGACGCTATCTATGTCTTCCGGCAAGTTGGCAAAAATCACACAGATAGCGCCTTTTCAAAAGGCGTTATTTGTGTAATCTACACCACGTGGACCGGATTACACTGATAGCTTCTTCTGAGAAGGCGCTATCAGTGTACATGTCTACGTCGACATGTCTACGTGGAGCCACGTGGACCGGCTTACACCAATAGCGCCTTCTGAGAATGTATTATAGGTGTACATCTCGACATCCAACGTGGATCCACGTCCACCGCGTGGACTGGACAAACCCATGACAGAGGGGGTGTGCAGATAGCGCCTTCTCAAAAGGCGCTATCTGTGCACCCCACTATCTTTTTCCCAAAACCGATGCAGAGAATATATTCTCTGCGTCGGTTTCGGGAAAGAGGAGGGTAGGGATACGGGGTAGGGGGTGGTAGGGGTCACTGGATTACTGTGAGAAGGGGGCGTCGGCTATTTAAGGAGGGGAGGGGGAAGACGTCCGTGGAGAGAGACACCGTGGAGGGAGGGAGAAGGAGGGGACGTCTTTTCGAGAGAGATTGGCGGCGGTGCACACGCGCGGTGGAGAAGGAAGAAAGGAGGATTGTGGGGGCACCGGAGCAAGGAGCGGCGGCAGCAGAGGCTCTCATCAGCAGTGGTACGTGGAGGAAGTCGCGGCAGTGGTATATGAAGGAAGGAACAACGGCCTAGGCAGTGGAGGGGGGAGCTCCGGCGACGACAGAGGAGGAAGGAGCAGCGGCGGCGGCAGCGGTGGCGGGCCAGTGTAGCAGCGAAGTAGAACGATGAGGTTAGTGTAGTTGAGTTAGTTGAGGTAGTTAGTTTAGTTAGTTAAGTTAGTTTAGGTTAGATGTTTAGTTTAGCTATTGGTGGTTAGTTTAGGCGTAGGTAGTTAGGTTAAGTTAGTTTAGTTTGGTTACGTTAGTTAGTTTAGTCGGTTAAGTTAGTTTAGATTAGGTGTTGAGGTTAGTTTAGGTTAGTATAGTTGAGTTTGGTTAGGTTCGTTAGTTTAGTTAATTTAGTTTACTTAGTTAGGTCAAAGGTTAGGTTAGTTGAGTTTAGTTCACACAGTTAGGGTAGTTATGTTTGATTAGTTATGGTAGTTATGGTTAGTTAGGTTAGTTATGTTTGATTAGTTTACTTTAGTTATGTTGTTCGACAATTTTAGGTTAGTATAGTTGAGTTAGGTAACTGTGTTGAGTTAGGTTAGGTTAGGTTAAGTTACGTTTGGTTCACATAGTTAGGTTAGGTTATGTTAGATTAGGTTAAGTTAGTTAGTTAAGTTACTAGAGTTTAGTTTAAGAATCATTATTTGGGTAAAGGTTTACTACGGTTAGTTAGGTTAGTTATGTTTGATTAGTTTACTTTAGTCCTGTTGTTCGGCAATTTTAGGTTAGTATAGTTAGTTAGGTTATGTTCGTTAGGTTAGGTTAGGTTATGACTCATTATTTGGGTAAAGTTTTACTTTGGTTAGTTAGGGTAGTTATGTTTAATTAGTTTACTTTAGTTTACTGAAGTTGATTTACTATACTCTTTGTGTTCTAAACTAACGAAAATAAAATGTTATTGCAGGAATATTACGTTGAAGACGAAAAATGGAGGAAAATAGTAAGTTCACACATTTAGCATTTCATAATTATTTATTTAGGTTTGTTATGATTTACATGATATATAGTGACATAGGTATTGTGTTTTTGAAGAATGGTTGATATATTTATTTAATGGAAAGTGCGTTTAAAACATTAAGAAACTCTCACACAGAGGAATGAGTAGGCTTTGTAGTTGCACCATTAAGACGATCCTCTACATCCGAAAGTTCCCCTTGTGTGTAAATCCCTCCCCCCCCCCAATATACCAAAAAATGCTTGAATTTAATTTTTAAATGAAATTGTGCTCAATGTGCAATGGTTCAGTAGGTATGATCGTTATTACACATAAAATGTGAGTGTGAAAGAATGAGTATGCTCTGTAGTTGCGCTCTTATTGCGATCTTCTACATCAGAAAGTTCGATTGCGCTTTAACTTGCTTTAGTTGTCAACTATTTCACTTAACATATTTGTGCATTTGTGTGTAACCCTTTTACATCAAAGTTCGCAAACTTATGTAGGTCATGGAACATAGGAACACCCCTTTTCTATTCTATGCGTACGGTGAAATTGTTAATGGGCTAAATGGCATCGTGTATAGCTCACCCCCATCAGCAGTGTTGATGGTTAAGTTTGGGACGAGTGGCCGTCAAATTATGGATGACGTGTGTAACGCGTTCAATATCTCATCTATGGAGACTATAGTTCAGATGACTTATCACCACATGATAATCCTCCCCGGAGACTCGCATTATTTCGTTCATGTGTTGTTGCATGATACGACACACGTCGACTTGATGTGGGAGACGGTGGCCAATTTACCAATAACTACAACGGTAGATATCTATTTGACATTTGAGTCAATCAACTCAGTTCAAAATCGTACGATTCATACGCAAGTTCGTGATGAGCGTGACGACACTCCGGACGCAGCATTAATGATGGAAAGGCTGCATATTCCTCTAGTGGTGTCTTCATTCTTGTTTGCGAAAGAAAACACTATTTTGGGACATAACACAATTAGACGTACCGCACACATGTATTAATCCCGACGTAGAACGCGGCCATGACCTACTTGACACCAACATGATTGCGCGAGAAATCCAAAGCATCGTCAAGAGCGATCAAGGTATCACAATCAAAGCATTAGTACAAATAATTAAGGGAAAATACGGACATGACGTCAACTACAAGAAAATATGGGATGCCAAAAGGAAAGCAATTGCATGTGCATTTGGAGATTGGGATGAGTCGTACGCTTTATTACCAAGATGGTTGGCGGCTGGGGGAGTAAGAGTCTGGGGACAAGAATCGAGTGGTCACATAGACAATGGCATGCCGATGAAATGAGAACTACGTCTCCTCAATTTCGTCGTGTGTTTTTTGCATTTGAAGCTTCAATACATGCTTTCAAGTTTTGCAGGCCTTCGCTTCAGATTGACGCGACATTTTTATATGGCAAATATAGTGGGAAGCTAATGATTGCGATCTCTGTTGATGGCAATGGACACATATTACCGGTTGGATTTGCCGTTGCAGAAACCAAATCAACTGATTCGTGGGGCTAGTTTTTGTGGATGTTGCTCAAACACATAACAGATAGAGAAGAAGTTTGCGTTATTTATGATCGTCACCCTGGCATTTTGGAGGCGTTCAACACCCCAAGCAATGGCTTTTTCCCCCCAAAAGGGTACCACCGTTATTGCTTGTGACACTTGCTTAGTAATTTCGGCACCCAGTTCAAAAACGACCCCTTGAAAGTACTTCTTGATCGAGCAGCTGATCAACATCAAGAACGAAAATTTAATGCGTTCATGGAGCGTTTTGCATACTTATCATCACAAACGCCTCAATGTCTGCAATATGTCGATGTCATCCCCAAAGAACTTTGGACTCAATCGCACGAAAGAGGCATGCGGTACGGATGGATGAGTTTTAATGGTGTTTGTATGTACGAAATACAATTTATGTTTTGCACTCAAATACACAAAGTTATCGCCGAACCAATATTACTTACCCGAATGTCATCGTCAATTGCAGAGTGTTTTAACGATGCATTGAATGGGGCTCGATTCTTGCCAATAACAGCGTTGACTCAGATGATTTATTACAGATTGGTGACATACCACTATCAATGCAACCAGGAAATCAATGAAGCAATCTCAAACGGACAATCGTACATGAAATATGTCATGGACAAACTCACGGAAAATGAAAAATCTACAAGGAGGCATCATTTCACGTTGATCAATCAAGACATTGGTGAGTTCGAAGTGCAGACTTAAAGACATGGAGATCGCATGCATAAAAGCAACAACACCCAAGTCGTCATCCTAAAGGACCGGGTGTGCGGTTGTAATAAATGGCAGTCGTTTGGTTTCCCTTGCTTACACGTGTTAGCTGCATGTGCGTTTATTCGAGTGAGCTACGCGCAGTTCATCGAGCCATACTATAGGATAGATGTGTACGCACAATGCTACTCCTACAATTTCAAGGCCATCCCAGATGAGAAGTATTGGCCGACTTTTGGGACGAAGATCATACCCGGCCCAAGGTGCAGACGTGGCCGAGGGAGACCTAAGGGATCGTAAAAACATAACGAAATAGATTTTCCTAATGTCCAAAGGCCTTTGCGATGTAGCATATGTCATCAAGAAGGACATAGAAAAACAACATGTCCAAATAAAGATCGTGAACGAGTCCCAACTAGGAAGAACCGGTGTGGTATTTTTCGTTCAGATGGACATAACAAAAAAAAATTCCAAGCAGACCTCAACCTTCCAATGAAAATCTATTGTCGATTTTGTATAATGTTTGAAATAACTTAAGTTCATACATATGTTGCTTTTGAGCATTTACGCATTTGTTTTTGTGTGAACATATATGAAAGAGTTATCGTTTGGTTTTGTACAACACTCTAATTCTTTTTATAACATTCATTTGTAGTTGTACAACAATGGATCCAGGTCCTTTAGATCCATCACTTTTGCAACTTCAATCTATACATAGATCATCGCAAACTTGGAGGGGTGAGGTAAACGTTTTTACATGTATACGTCAAATTTATAGCAATAACGTATCAAAAATATAGATTAATACATTATCAATTATAAGGTGTACGAAACAATGCGCGTACGTCGAAGACGTAGGGTGGTTGACCGAACGGTGCAGTAACGTTCGAGGATGATCCTATATCTTAGTTCCAGTGGGTTCTATGAGATTTCGCTCGTAGCATTTTTCAGCTCTGATTGGGCTTTGATTACCGCATTTGTAGAGAGATGGCGCCCTGAGACGCATACATTTCACATGCTATGTGGGGAGTGCACAATTACACTCCAGGATGTGCAGGTACAACTCGGCTTACCTATCGATGGTATGCCTATGACGGGAACGACAAATACAGACTATGCTGATGTGTGCGAAAGGCTACTTAGTCGAACTCCTGGGGGAGATGACGTAATTGGTTTTAAACTTAAATTCGAATGACTTGAATGTAACGTACCAGCTATAGATGATGATAGCGATGAGGAGTCGGTGCAACGTTATGTTCGATCGTACATACTACAACTTATCGGTGGTTGTCTTTTTGCCGACAAGTCCAATCGATTCGTACATTTAATGTTCCTACCATTGCTGGAGAATTTCCAAGTAGCTAGACAATATAGTTGGGGGAATGCCTGTTTGGCTTATTTGTACAGGGAGTTGTGCCGCGGATCTCGCGCAGGGGCACACTAGATTGCAGGCGCGTCAATTCTTGTACAACTATGGGCATGGGACAAATTTCCATTCATAGCACCGCGGTGCCTGGGTGTTTCTAAAGTTCAACCGTGACCAGTGGATGGAGAACATATGCTTATGGACGTTCCACTGGTACACAGGTAATACAATTATTTTTTCTTATTTTGCTAAAAAATCTAGTCCAATTTCATTTTTCTTAACTTAATTTTTCTACACAGATGGCTCAATGCATTTTCGGTTACACAAAGTGTAACGCACGTCGTATCGACTTACCGTGATGCACTCGACTCGCAAAGGCATGATGATGATATGGTATGGAAACCATATGCTGAAGACATGGGGTCTCTTCTCGATTACTGTATTAACGGTCACGGTAGTTGGCTTTCGATGTGTCCCCTTATTTGTTTCCACATTATCGAGTGGCATCGACCAGAAAGGGTTATGAGACAATTCTAAATGGTACAAGTGGTGCCACCAAATTATGCTTATGACACCCAACTGCACCGCCTCGAATTGCGTGGACGTCATCAAGAAAATTGGGTGACTTTTCATGCAAGCTATATACACATGTGGGAAAATCGTGGCGACACCATTGCCACAGCGACACATAATGAAGGGCACAATCATTAAGACTACATGACATGGTATCGCTCGGTCACTAGGAGATTCATTGGACACGACGGGGCTTTACGTGACTACTCGATAAACTTCTAACTCTTACTTTTTCTCGAACAACTAATATCTTATATTGCATGCGTAGAACTCATGTTTTTATATCAGTGTAACTTGGTGCATCGACTGAGGCAAGTGTTTGTTGAGGATGGGTACGAGCAAGGTCTTGCTACGCTTGATGAGGGGATTAAAATTTTAGACGAAGATGAAAGGCAAAGGTCTACTCTTTTGCATGACGGAATTCACGTCAAACAAGACATAAATGAAGATAATGAACAAGAAGATGAAGAAGACGATCAGGGCGAAGAAAACAGAGAGGTGAGAAGAAGATGAACACGACCAGAGACTGTGCGGGAACGCACCAGACGTCCTCGTCCACCACGTCCATCTACTCAGATTGAGATTGCTGCAGAGAGTAGCAGACGTTCTCCTCCAGCACGTTCATCTCGTCCGAGAGCGAGTAGAACAGAGACTGTTGGCGAGAGTAGCCAACGATCATCCCCACCAACTCATTCTTCTCATGGGTACATTCCTGCATCGTCCACAATGCAACCAGAACCTCAAATATTTGTACCCAGGCCACCGATCGTGAATCTTCCTCCTTACCATTTCGATCCTTACGCACCCGGGCCTTTGTCTTCATATGTGGACCATGGAATGCCTAGACATCAAATGTATCCGTCACTGCCGAAATACATGTCGAGTCCATGTATTCCACCATGTTATAATTACAATATTCCATATAGTGGAGATGGCTCGTTCATGAACTTGTTGACCATGCCGCAGCCTCATGTTCCTTTCCCCCAACCACATGCAGGAAGCCAGTATTTTGTGATGGTTCAACCTCCTATTTTTGGGAGCATCAGTAGCAGAGGTGAGTCGAGTGAAGCATCAGAGGAAGAACATCAATCTACTCGACGCCACTCAATGCAAGACCAACAACCTCAACAACCTCAACCGGATGTACAAACATATCGTCCAACTAGACATAGAGCGCGTCCGATTTGCATCACCAAGCGACAACATCAACGTAACCATCGTAATAGACCTGCATGATGAGTTTTCTTGATGTCATGGTGATTTGTTTCATCTTATATTTTGGGTGAACAAACTTGATGTATACAACCTTCTCATGGAATAAACTTATTTCTCATGTTTTCCATATTATTATATTGCGGTATCTTTGATTACTCTTGAATATTCCATAAAAGAAACTCATCACTGTGAAAGATATATATATATATATCTCAAAAAATTAGAAGATTCGAACTTATAACCTTAAAGAACTTCAATTAATTAAACAACTAGTAGCTACCTAGGTCCAAACCAATGCACTAAACCAAGGTTTGGTTCATTGACCTCCAAGTTGGTTGGTGCTTGACTTATTTATTTTCGGCAATTTTAAGTACTAATTTTAAGAGTCTAGGGTACGGTATCCAAGTTCTTGAAGTGATTGACTTAAAGTTCGGTGCTTAATCAATAAATTTAATCAATCTTATTGATATTATAATCATTTAATTGAAGAAAAGCCTCAAGCCGAATCATATGAAGAAATATAAGGAAAGAAACTTCAATGTGAGTATGGCTACCGCAGAGCTTTACCAAGTTAGGTGTTTTTGTAATTTGTTTATACACATTCATTTACTGCTATTTTTTGGGGTTAAAAGTAATTTCTATTGTACATGATCCTATGGAGTCTTGGCCTATGCAATCTATAATTTTGAATTGATTGCCCCAAGGCCTATATAGAACTATAATATTTGGTTAGTTGTTTTATTATACATTTTAGCAGTAACTATTTGGGAGTACCGCAACTACTTGTGTGCAAATGCACTTTCCATAGCTTGGAAGTGTCAACTTCAGATTTTTGATATTTTGTCACTAATTTATGAGAAAAAATGGCAAAAAGTACATTACCTTCCTCCTTAAATGAGGAAAATAAGTGTGGTTTTCTTTTTTATTCAAAAACTATGCTATGTCGCCTTTTCAAAAGGCGTTATTAGTTGGGTAGATTTTTTTCACTATCGTGGACGGTCCTACGTGGATTGTGTTACACAGATAGCGCCTTTTGAAAATGCGCTATCCGTGTAACACAGTCCATGTATAATGACCGCGTTAACATGAGCCGACCGAATAGCGCTTATAGGTTGCAAGGGTTGTACGGGTTGTCTGCCTCGCAATATGTGTGCGACGTTTACATTGTCTTTATCACCTCGAGACACGTGCGTGACTTTTGCATGAGTTGCACAAGGTTGCATGGGTCGCCCACCTCGACAGACGTGTCTGCCATTTGCATTAAATCTCCACCTCGGCATACATGGGTCACGTTTACATAGGTTGTCCACGTCGATATGTGTTCGCATTGTTTACATTGGTTGTCTATCTCGAGATACGCGAGTGGCGCGGGTCGTCCATCTCCATATGCACGTGGCGGTGATGGGGAAAAAATTTGTATTGATAGCTCCTTTTCTAAAGGAGCTATCAGTAGAAAGTATAGTTTTGTATAGATAGCTCCTTTTCAAAAGGAGCTATCTATACAAATTGTCTCGCCAACTCAACGCCACCTCACACCCATGAAGCCTAATTATGTGATATAATGCATTCTCATAAGATGTTATCACCTAGATTTGAAAATAAAAAGTAAACTATCCTATTTTGTGAAATAAAATGTAAATGTCCCCACTTTTGGAAAAACACCTATTATATAACCAGATTCATATATGTTGGGATGTGACATTACTGTGAGGATTTGTGTGGGGCTTGTCAACATGTACAGCGATCCAATCGACATCATGGCGGTGTATTATGTTGTCTTCAAATCATGGTTTGGACTTTGAATTGGAACAATAGGAAGAAAAAAAAAGATTTGATTTCCTCCTTTGAAAAATCTTAGTTTTTGAAACGTAATTATATTGATGTGTCAGCAACTCATTACAACTATGTTGGAGCTTTTCTATTGATCTTCATATCTGCTCTAAAGTCCGAATAAAGAAATATAGTTTGATAGGATGATAATTAACGAGCGTAAAACATTTATAGTTCTATGAAATAGATCAAATATATTTGAAAGAGTTTGATTCATATAACGAGTTTTAACTAATTAAAATTGATGCTTTATTTTTTGACAACACGTGAGATCTCGAGGAGCGTTTAACTAAGATCATTGATTATCCATCCTTTATGGTTAGATTTAAGCCTTTGTATAATTTGAAGTGTATTTATGTCAATTCTCATATTTTGTATGATTTGGGGCTCTTGAATGAAAACAATTAGTTGTAGATTTAAAATGTTGATCAAAAGTTACAAATGATTTGATGATAACTACTCTTGAAGTTTTGATATTGTTTATGGGATCACTAAATATTTATTTTTGTTATGTTACTTTATCGATTGCTAACACTCCATTATAATCTAATCTTATATGAAATTTAATCTAGATGGATGAAATGAATAATCCTAAAAAACGCGCCTACAAGAATGCGAGAATGATAAGAAATATCAAACTTAATACCAAGAGGCAGAAGTGTGGTAATACCATGATAAATCTTGGAGGTGGTGATCCATATCTTATAATTCAGAGGAGTGATTCATCATTTTTGCACAATACGCCTCTTAGCAGTTATAAGAATGAAAATATTGACATATCGATACATAATCAAGCATCCACAAGTCAGCACTGCTATATAGTCTCAAGTATAAGAGTGACTCTAGTGTGTTTTACATTTATCATGCACAATATAAATATATCATGATGTCACTACTTACAATTGTATTGCCTATCCAGAAAGAGCTACAAAAGCATATACCTCACAACCGATGAACTCTATTGTAATCAATGAAAAGGAACATGCGAATGAGATACCATAAAGCTTAGATGTGCAACACGGTTCAACTCACATACGTAAAAATAATAATATGATTTCTTATTAACATATATAAGAAGGTCGTTGTGGTTGCCTTATATTGATTGAAAAAAGACATCTCCACATTGCAGTAAGAAGATCATAGAAGGAAGCTATAGAAGGGGAAATTAATGCGCCAAGGAAAGAAAGTCATCTATATGATAAGCAACCTATCAATGTTCAAGATAATTAAGGCTATCTAAAGGTGTGTGATTATTTTTTCAAAATATAATAGATATGAATATTTATTTGAAGGTTGTTTTCATGAGAAAATAACTTACGATGTTTTCACACTGTAAAAAATAAAAAATAAAAAAACCCTTACATATGTGATTTTCATATCTTTCAAATAAAATTAAACACTGCTTATCTATTAAAAAACCCTTAATGTAACTATGATGTACTCATATATTTAGTTGTTCATTGAACTGTTTCTATATGTTATATATCCATATTTGTTTTTCTCACACAATATTTTAATCAGTGAACGAAAGGTAAGCAAATGGAACTTTATACACCTATACAAAGAAAAAACATCAAGAGTAGTTAAGTAGCCTATCAACTTTCAAGATAACTTATGGTGTATTCTTATCATTAAAAAAATGTGCATCAAAAATTGATTTCTTTTCAAATAAAGTTTCAAAATAACTATACATGATGCATGTATACATAAGAAAATTGTTTTCAATTTTTTATGATTTTTTTATTTTCATAAAATGAAAAAAAAAATTGTTTAATATACTTTGTTTATACATTTTTTTCTAGAAAAATGCTAGAATGACACCCCAAGTGACACTCCTAAGACGTGGCATGTGGGTCTCACGTAAAAATGAGATGTGACATGCTGGCCGACATTTATGGGAGCCAACGTGCACGCTTCGAGATACACATGCACCATGGATGTTATGTACCAAGAACTATTTTACGCACACTCATTTTTACATAAGATTTGTATGCCACGTCATAAGGGTGTCACTTGGGGTGTCATTCTAATGTTAGTGGCATGACATGACTTTTGAGAACAAATACTGATAAAATTCTTTTTTCAAAAAATGACTAATGACTAAATTCAGAATGTCCATTTACAGAAACATAATCACTTTCAAGATAACTTACTGTGTTTTCTTATCATTAAAAAATGTGCATCAAAAACTGATTTTTTTCAAATAAAGCTTCAAATTAACTATACATGATGCATGTATACATAAAAAGATTGTTTTCTGTTTTGTATGAGTTTTTTTTGTTTTCATAAAAAAAATTGTGTTCTATATACTTTGTTTATGCATTGTTTCTAGGAAAATCCAAGAATGACACCTCCAACTAACACCCCTACGATGCAATACGTGAGTCCCACATAAAAATGTGATGTTGCATGTTGGCCGACATTCATGGGAGCCAACGTGTACGCTTCGAGATACACATGCACCACTGATGTTATGCACCAAAAATTATTTTGCTTACACTCATTTTTACAATCCATGAGACAGGAATATCACTTGGGGTTTAATGTTGGTGGTGTAACATGACTTCTAAGAAAAAATACTTATAAACTTTATTAGCAACCTTATTGCATGAAAATCTAATTACAATAATATAGTACGTAAAATTTGATAAATAATTTTTTTCCAAAAAATGACTAATGACTAAATTTAGAATTTAGCATTGATACATTTCTTATGTTCCAGTAAACGGACATTCTGATCTATGTCGATCATATTAAAATTTTATGTATAGTTATATTATATCATATTACGCACATAGCGTATTGATTTTATGTTGTATTTAAAAATGTTTACGCCACTAATACGATAACTTATTTGTTATAATGTCGAAAATGTTGTGTAATATACAATTTAATTTACAAATACCATTGATCAAAATGTTCCTTGGAATATTGGTCCCGTATGTACACACGTCAACATTGTGGAGCAATTTGTGGTACGAAGAACGAACCAAAAAAGATAAAAAGGCCTCACAACCAAAATTTTCACTTTGTTGTATGGAGGCTCGAGTAGAGATTTCATTAATGAAAATCCTCCTAAATTATTGAAGAATCTCTTACATCCCAGATCTGGTAGCAAATATGCTAAATTCTGGAAGAACATAAGGGCATACAACTCAATGTTTGCTTTCACATTAATGGGTGGTAAAGTTGATACTACTATCAATAGAGGAGAAAGACCTTATGTTTTTAGATTTAATGGACAAAACATCCATATAATTGGTTCATTATTACCGGAAGATGAGTCAAGGTCGTATTTTGCGCAACCGTATATATACAATATACAAAATTAGTCACAAAATACGATGATTTCTTTTCAACAAACAGCAAAAAGTGATATTGACCCAGATATTGTGACATCCTTATCAAAGATGTTGAACGCGAACAATATTTTGGCCAAATCTTTCATTATGGTGAGAGATCGATTTCAAGATCAACCAAACTGCCACTTGGGTTTACAAATTAAAACTACTATAAATTATGATGGGCGACAATATAATGTCACAAAATTGCTTCAGAAGTAGCAGGTCTAATCGTGGGTGATTTTAATCCTGAAAATGTCTATTCAGATATTATAGTTAAGCATAAGACAAATGGGTTGCAAAGAATCATTAATCCTGAAAATGTCTATTCAGATATTATAGTTGAGCATAAGACAAATGGGTTGCAAAGAATCATTTATCTTCATCCAAGTTTCATGCCATTGACATACCCATTATTGTTTCCTTATGGTGAGGATGGTTATAGGATAGGCATCACTATGAGGGGTGTCTCAAACATGTCTCGCACACGTAAGATTTTATCTATGCAAGAATTTTATTGTTTTAGGCTCCAACAAAGACTAAATGAGTCACCAACTATATTGTATTTAGGCAGACTTCTTCAGCAATTTATTGTTGATTGTTATATGGCTATAGAAGAAGAAAGATTTTGTTGGATTATAAACAATCAAAAGAAGTTGAGGAAAGATCTTTATAGCGGTTTCATGGATGTTGTCTAACATGGTGATTCTAATCCTAAGCATGCAAGAAAATCTATTATATTGCCTTCATCACATATCAGTAGCCCAATGTATAGAGTCGAAAATTATTAAGATGCAATGGCAATATGTAGATGGGTTGGCTACCCTGATCTTCTAATCGCATTTACATGCAACCCACTCTGACCAGAGATAAACTATTTGCTGCAGATGATTCAACGAAAGATGATAAAAATAGAGTCGAAATTATATGCAGAATATTCAAGATCAAATTGTGTGAGCTCATGCACGACCTTAAGCACAAAAAGTTTTTGGTGACCCAATTGCATGTAGCTACATGATTCTTTCTCATGAGAAGTTCTAGGTTGGGTCCCTTTGGACACCTATCCAGTTGGATGCATGCAATATACATCAAGATGTATGTTGTGCGTATGTTTAGGCAAAATGCTTGGCATTCGACTCGGTAGGTGCTCAAAGTGGGTCAACAACTCATTTTACCTTTCTCATATCATAAAAAGCCTAAAGCAATTTAATGGCATATTATTCTTCTCAAATTGACTATAACTTGCATGATTTTTACCCTTATAATTGGAAATATGCAAACTAATATATAGTTGTCTAACTTACAGTTCTCTATACTATTTAATTTCAAAAATGTGGTCCTCCACATGCACGTATCTTGTTATTTTTTCATCCCGATAAAAAATATTCCCCGAAATACATTGATACAATCATAATTGTCGAAGTCCCAAATCTTAATGCTGATCCACAAGTTTTTAATTTCGTTAAAAAATTTATGATTCATGGTCTATGCGGTGCATCAAACATGAAGTCTCCATACATGTGTTATGGTAAATGTATGAAACATTTTTCAAAAAAATATGTTGATCAAACAACATTGGATGCGGAGGGATTCCCAGTATATAGAAGGAGAAAGACCGGATTCACGATCGAGAAAAATGGATCATTATTGAATAATTGTCATGTGGTTCCATATAACAGAGACTTGATCATAAATTATGATGCTCATATTAACGTGGAATCATGTAACTATTCGAGATCCATAAAATATTTGTTCAAGTATTTGCATAAAGGGTCTGATCATATGACAGCTTCAGTTGAAAATGTTGACAGTAAACACAGGATTGATGAGATTAAGGCTTATTTAGATTGTAGATATATCTCGGCTACAAAGGCATGTTGGAGAATATTTCAATTTGACATACACCATAGAGAACCAGTTGTTGAGAGATTGTTGTTCCATCTTCCTGTTGAACGGTCTGTTGTTTTTAAAGAAGGTGATTAATTGAATGTTGTTACGAGCAGACCCGATATAGATAGAACAAAGTTCACTGCGTGGCTTGAAACTAATAAAGTGCACCCTGATGTAAGACAGTTAACTTATTCTGAATTTTCTTTGCATTGGGTGTGTAATTCAAAGAATAAACTTTGGACTAGAAGAAAAAAGTCAAGACAATTGGGAGGATCTATTTTGTTCATCCATCAAGCGGTGAACGTTAATATTTAAGGATTCTAACATTGTAAAGGGGAGTACTTCATTCGAGCAAGTTATAACTGTAAACGAGATTTTACAGCCATTTTTTAAAGTTGCATGCTATTCATTAGGGTTATTGGATGATGATAAGGAATGGAATGATTGTCTCATGGAAGCAGCATCGTGGACAACTTGATATCAATCTAGACAACTGTTTGTGACAATATTATTGCACTGTCAGGTAATTTACAATAAAAAACACGTTTCTTTTATTTTCGTGATCTACATTTGCCTTTTTAATATTAAACAAAGTTTCACGATTTTTTTTTATCTTTATTATGATGCTAATCATTTGGTGTATATAAAGTTGTAATCATTTGCATAACTTACTTCTTTTAAATTTAATGCGTAATTCTTCGATATTTAAGGCATTTGATATTTTACACTTACCAATTATTCGATAGAGAAGCTTTATAAAATTGACCTTCCATTGGAATATGAATATAAAGCATTATTAATAACATATTTATAATTTAACTTTGATATTCTATGTTCACAACTTTTTGGTAAAAATTTAGTTACAAAAGATATAAGTATACTTTTTTTGAATGTAGTTTTTTTTTTAACTTCATTGGGAGTCGAACTCAAAACCTCTCCATACCTTGCATTTTTAAATGTAATACTTAATCATTCAATCTTGAAATCGTTCATATTTTACACTAGAATTATTCAATCGGGAAGATATTGATGGCATACCTGTTCCAAATCTTTCACTGTTAAGGGATGTAGAAAATCGGTTGGTGACTAAGGAGTTAGATTACAACATTGATGGGATGACGGTGTTACATGAAGAATTATATACATCTTTGAATCGATGTCAGAAGGTAGCATTTTAAGCTAATATTGACTCAGTTATAAGTGATAAGGGTCAACTATTTTTTTAATAGTGTCCATGGTGGAACAGGAAATACCTTCTTATGGAAAACGATAATTACCAAGCTAAATCCAGAAGGGAAAATAGTGTTGCCAGTTGCATCATCAAGAATAACAGCTATTTTGTTGCCGAATGGTAGAACAACTCATTCACAGTTTCATATCCCACTGGCAATTTTGGCCGAATCATCTTGTGATTCAACATGGTACCCATTTAGCAGAACTTCTTTGCAAAATATCATTGATAATATGGGATGAAGCTCTTATGGATAACGAATACTATTTCAAAGCTTTAGACAGAAGTTTGAGAGAAAATATTCAAATGAGGTATGAGAATAGTTATGACAAACCTTTTGGCGGCCTTACAGTTGTTCTTGGAGTTGATTTTAACAAAATATTGATGGTTGTGCCTAAGGTGGAAAAGTTGATATTATAGAAGCTTCGCTTAATTCTTCTTATCTATGGGAACATTGTATTGTCTTCGAACTCAACCAAAATATGTGGCTTTTCATTAAGCCTACGGGACCACAATCTGAAGATCTTACTTCATTTGATAGGTGGTTGCTTCAAATTGGAGATGGAGCATTTTATGACGGTCCGGATAATACGTTATTAAAAATCCCAATGAATGCGTTGTTACACCATGATGGAGACCCTATAAGATGTATTGTAAAAGTTGTTTACCCATCACTTACTGAATGGTTTCACAATTCTTCTAATATGAAAGAACGTGCTATTTTGACTCCAAACAATGAGACAGTGCATCAGTTGAATCAATGTCAGGATTTAATACTTGGGGATAATATTACATATTTGAGCTCTGATACTATTTATAAATCCTCTACTGCAGCAAATGATGAAGATTTACTTTACACAACTGAGTTTTTGAATAAATTACAATTTTCAGGAGTTCCCAATCATGATGTCCAATTAAAAGAAGGTGTATGCCAGTCATGCTTCTTAGAAATCTTAATCAGGTTGAGGGCTTTGTGTAATGGAATAAGGTTAGTAATAAAGCATATCGGAAGATGGTCAGGAACAGAGACAATTATTTCCCGAGCTAATATTGGGAATATCATGACAATTCCGATGATCATAATGTCACTTAATGAGTCAAAATGGTCGTTCAAGTTAAAGAGATGCCAACTTCCATTAGTACCGTGTTTTGCTATGACGATCAACAAAAGTCAGGGTCAACCACTAAAATGTGTGGGATTATTCTTACCAAAGCACGCCTTTACACATGGTCAATTGTACGTAGCAGTATCTCGAGTGACCGAAAGAGATGGAATATTGATATTAAATGCGCATGATGAATTTCAAAACAAAACATTTGTCAAAAATATTGTTAATCGAGAGATCTTCAAAAATATTTACACATCAATTGATGAAGATGAGGTAATTTTTGAAAACCATCTATTTATATATAATACATCAAATATTGTCTAATATTTAATATACTATCTATTTTCTGATTTATTGACATGAATATGTCAACTTTTTGAAGGTTTAAAGAAAAAAGAAGCAATGATGAAATGCAATGCTATACATTCAACATATGTATGTATTGTGGCATGAACAGGTATGTGCATTTTCTAATATAATGGAAAAAGATTTGATGTAAAATATATACTATATACTAATATTTAAAATATATACTATATACTACTGTTTGGGGTAAAAGTTTTGATGGAAAATGGGGTGGTTAACAAAGCCTAATATGCAAAGTCAACTTTTTCTTCTGTTATTTTTTAGACAAATGAGCAATGTCGCCTTTACATAAACAATCATGAGAAAATTTGTGTATGTATTATTAATTAGTTTTAGGCTTTTAGCGATATGAGTAATGCCACAAAAACCTGTAAATTAGCTAATAATCATTATATATGTTCTCTAGATGCAACTAAGTTAATTTTTTCTAGATATTAATGGATAGGATAAATCTTCTCTATTAGTTGGTGATGACTTTATTGATATGAAAACACCCAATGCAGGTTGAATATGATGTTGAAGCATGTGAGGTTGTTAGTGCTAATAATCTAAACGCCAAAAAGAGAGGGCCTAATGCAGGTTAAATCAAATGCGTTATTAGGACTAGAACTTTGTATTCTCAAGCACCAGATGATTCTAAAGAGAGAAGGAGCTTCGGCAGTTGGTGTGATGACCCAATAAATTAAGTTGACCCACTACAGGGACAACCTAGGAATTTACCCCCCAAACCCCAACTAAATTAACTCTAATATAAAATAAACCAAATCTTATACCCTAGCCACCACATTTAGTTTACAAACCCTAGATCAAAGAAAATGAGGGGGATAAAGAACAAGAGAAGAGGGAGATTAAGCCAAAAGACTCCACAAATGAGGCATTCCCCATTTGATTTTTAATCTTGATTTGATTAATTATTAAAAAAAAAAAAACAAGGGGTAGAACTCAAAGTCACCCCTTCCGCGCAGGGGCGTCGCCGGCAGCGACTATTGGGGTCAAGTGTAGGGAGCAGTTGTTTCCCCCCATCCCATGTGGTTGACAATTGCTCCTGGTTCAATCAACCATGTAGGAATCGATCAACACAAAAATAAACAAAAATTAATAATCATAAATAATAATAAACAAAAATAAAGATGAAATATAATAAAATATTATATATAAATATATATTATAAATAAACATGATAATATTATGTTTTCAAATGGGTTGGGGTAGGCCCCCCACACTTGACCCTCTCACGGGCGACGGGGGACCCGCGGGATAGCAGAAGTGGGCCCCACCCTGAAGTAATTGAATAAAAATTAGTTTTGGATTTCGAATTGTCGAATAATGTGAATGTTGTTTAAATTATATAGATCCGCAAATAGGTTAACATCGAGCCCCGTGCGTGCGAGGTCGATTGAGAAAGTCTAACTCGGCGAGTTGAGGTAAGTGGGGAGCTCCAGTCATCTATTAAATATGGCTTGCTATTAGTATAATTAGAATTCATGATTTTGATAAAAATGACTTGGGATGGGGTCATTACCTACCTTGGTCGACTTCATGTAAGGCCTCTTGGGGAGCCATACTCATATGGTGGAACCAAGTCACCTTACATGTTTAAGTGCCTCTTAGTAGTAAAAAAGTGGAACCAAGTCACCCATTTCTGCAAGGGCCTCTTGGGGAGCTGTGGATGCACGATGGAATCAAGTCACCCGGGCCTCTTGAGTAGTCGTGGACACACGCTGGAATCAAGTCACCCATGTATATTTATTATATTATGATAATTGGTCAATAAGGGGAGGTAGTGACAAATGAGACAACAGACTTGCATTTATATCTATTACGTTCTATGTATCTCTCTTGGAATCTATTTGCATACAAAAGTTGATTTTTCTTATGTTTTACAATCCTTGATGCTTCATATATCTGCTTAAGTTGTTTATGATTATGATATGCTTATTCTTTATTTATGATTATGATATGCTTATTCTTTATGAAATTGATGTCATGCTATATATTTCAATGCTATCTTGATTTTAAATGCATGATAGCTTTATTTTGATTTATAGGTATTACTTGCATGTTTAATATTTGAGCGTAGTTTTTCTCTTATTAGGCTCCATTGGTTCTTTAGCTCACCCCACTTACAATACAAGTCCATCTACGAGTGCGATCGATCTTGGCAAGAGGAAGGTCATTGCTTGAAGTCTCCTTGCTTTGTGAGAATTTTCATAATTATATTATATAATTATTTGATTTTCAAAACAATAAAGTTGGGATGTAACTCGAGGCAGATTATTTGGGGTAGCTTGGAACCCTCTTTATCTATTATGGATTATTGTGGAAGTTTTAAAGTTGATTTGGAAACTTATGAGGATGGTTGAAATTGATCAGACTTTTGGACAGTTATCGCTCTGATTTGATGATTTATAGTGTTTACTTCATATCCGCATTTATTTCCCTATATGGTTAGTATGTTGTTACGCATGTTGAATTAGGCGTGTCAAACTATTATTTGGGTCTGGTTCAAGTATCGCGCTTGAGTAACGGTTTGGATCGGGCGACCCGACCCTATTTTAGGTGAAGGTCGTTTCAGTTGGTATGAAGAATAATGTAAAAAGGCCTACATCTTAGCCAATTATTTGGGCTTGGTTTGACTTAACTCAAATGAAAATAAAGGAAGACCTTGAAGAGTCACATGGGCCACATAGCTTCCTCTCAAGCTTCCTTCTCATCATGTCATAACTCTTATGCAACATCATCAACTCAACTCTAATGGAATTAATAAAATCATATAAAACGGAAAAGGGCCTACATCTTAGCCAATTATTGGTTTTGTTCCTCATTAAAAAATATAATGTTTCAACGCTAATTTGTGTTTATGTTACAGTGGCGGGCCCACGCCCTGAGGCCGCCCCGAGGTGTCGTCTCTACGTGCGCTCCTCACCCAGTGGGTCCAGCTACACATGTCCGGCACCTGCGCGTGTATCTCACGTCTCGATATTCGTGTCATCGTGTGTGTCACTAGGTTGGTTAACCGATTTTTCACATTAATCTCAATTTATTTCCTTAAGTTTAACTGCGTGTAGCTTATTCAAATTCTAGCCGTGCTAGTGGTATTTTACAAAGTTACAAGTAGATAACCAATATTTTACAACGGAAGTCTTAAAGTAAACATAAACATGTACTTTTAGTAACTTTTACGTTGTAGAGCATTAATTCTACCGTGGAAAATCCAAAATAAAGTACACTGTATATATAAGACGGCAATAGTAAATATATACAAGTACACATGTCTCATCACTTTCCCATAAACCTGAAATATCACAATATATATACTAAAGTACACACCTACGAGTAGTGTGCCGAACAGTGGATGAGTTTAGAAATAGTCACCAAAAATCTCATTACCTTTACTCATATAAGGATCTGCACTTAACAATCACAACAAAACATTGTGTATTTAGTGACATTAATTTACTCATTTAATGACACTAATTAGTGTCTCTAAAAATTTCACCGACGCATCATAAAGTGTCAGGAAGTATGTAGGTAAAAGTGATGTCGTCCCCCTTTTTTTACGACACAAAAGATATGTGTTGGTAACATTTATTTATGACATTTTTGCTATAAGCGTCCTTAAAGTGGAGAACGCTTGTTGTTTGTGTCTTTAATTTTATGACACTTATTTATTATACGTCTCCAATTTAGAGTCGCTATTTGTTTATGCATTCTTAAATTAAAGACACTTGTAAGCTTAGCGTCCTAAAACTTTTAACACTTGTAAGCTTAGTGTCTCTAAGTTGACAATGCATGTATACTTAGTGTCTCTAAATTGACAGCGTATGTTCACTTAGTGTTTTTAAATTAATAATACATGTGCGATTAGCGTCTTTAAATTAACAACGCATGTGCACTTAGTGTCTCTAAGTTGACAACACATTTACATTTAGTGTTTCTAAATTAACAACGCATGTGCACTTAGTGTCTCTAAATTAACAACGTATGTATATTTAATGTCTCCAAGTTGACAACACATCTACACTTAGTGTATTTAAATTGACAACGCATGTACACTTAGTGTCTCTAAGTCGACAACATATTTATATTTAACGTTGTCGTATATATAAATAAATAAATAATATTAATATTATGTAAAAGAATATTTTATATATAAATTAAAAATGTTTTTAGTCCAACTTACAAGAATATTATCTATCAATTGAAAAAAAAATTATTTTTTTATTTGAACAAAAATCAAACTAACAGACGCACAAATTTAAGATGAAAAAAGCAAACAATATATAGTTGAATTTCCTTACTAAAACAGAGCTTTAAAAACTCCATTTTTGATGTTTCAACCAACACATCGCAGATCTTTCTTCCACTTACAAAAACCCATGAACTTCTCCATCAATATTTCTCATTGTTGAATGATGGCTCCACCACATCATCTGAAAATCTTTCTTTCTTCTTCACTTAGCACATCCTCAAACCTTCAATCAATCAATTTAAGAAATGATAAACTCAAATAAAAAACTTCCAAAAAATATAATGAAGTATATAAGAAAATTTTCCATGGCGTTCTACCAGACAACTCACAGTGTTGACATTTTCTTAATGGGGTTCAGCCCACTTCTAAGCTTGATCCTTTTTCTCCAAGATCTTAAGCAAATTCAAAAGATTGAAACGGTCAAATGAGCAATAAGCAAAAGAAATATTAAGTTGGATGTGTTAGTTTCTGAATGGAATAACTTTATTGTGTATTTTCTTGTATATATGGTACCCAATTTATATACACAAGTCTAGAAAACAAGAAAGGAAAGTAATCACAAAAGAAACCTACGAGATATTGGGGGATACTAGTTTCCTTAACAGCTTAATACAATATTCAGTTTCCTAAACACCCTCCCTTAAACTCAAGTTGGTTCAACTTGAGGTTGTCAATCGAATCGATAAACCTGACAAATCTAAGGTTCGTTGCGGAGCAGATCAACGACCACCCAAGACGATAAATCTATAGTTCGTTGCGGAACAGATCAACGACCACCGAAGATGACAAGAAACAGATTCTGATGTGGCAGAGTCAGAACAACGGAATTGTAGAACAACGGATAGCAGAATCGACGGAGTCGACGATAGATAGTGGAGTCGACATAGTCGACGACAGACAGGGAACAAAATCGACATAATCGATAGCAGATAGCATGATCGACGACAGATAGCAGATAACAGAGTCGACAGAACGACTAATCGGATCGTTGTCTCGCACAACCAGAAGGCAAACAGATTGTTATGTCTCGCACAACCAGAAGTCAACCAGATTGTTGTGTCTCGCACAACCAGATGACAAATCGGATTGTTATGGCTAACAAAACCAGAAGTTAACAGATTGAATAAATCGGAGGCAGGATAAATGGTGACAAGGGCACAAGCGGCAGTATCAGACGAAGCAGCGGTGGAGCATCAATGGAGCAGGCTTGGTTGTGCAGCGACTGATCTGGTGTCCAGCGTCGACGACGGCGTGCAGCGGCAGCAACGGCGGCGGCGGGTCTAGTGTGGGCTACAGCGACGGATCTGGGGAGTGACAACAACGGTGGGTGCGACGGTGGTGGCGGGGAAGGCTTGAAATCTTGCAGCTTTGATTGCTCTGTGATGAAATGATACATGTAATCGTAAACCCGATCTATTGACAAACTTCTAATGAAATTTTGTCCTCTTTTCCTTATGGCCTCGGCTTTAAGAGCAACAGAATCGCACGAGAGAATTTATTTCAAGCACACAGACCCAGTCATCCCGGACATCTAGTAGTCCGTGATGATCAGATTCACCTTAAAATCATTGAATCCAGCGGTGGAGTTCTTCTCCCCATCAAGCCCCAGATACTTAAGTGTTCTGGTTCCACCATCCACAGTAGTAACTTTACAAGAAATCTTGAGCAACCGCTCGATGACCTTCCAGTCCACCAAACTGTCATCCACCGTAAGAACATGCAACAGCTCCTGATAAGATGAGTTGTTGAGATCTCGATGACTCTTCGCCTCCGTAGGCTCATCTAAGTCGTCGATCTTCAAAGCAGGGCTCCCCATCCCTCTCTCTCTCACTTTATAGATTGCAAATGAAGTTGTTGGTGGTGCTCGTGGTGGTGGTGGTGGTGGTGGTGGTGGTGGTGGTGGTGGTGGTGTTCGGACAGAGGCGGCAGTGGAGCGAATCGCCGAGACGGCGGCGGGGGCCTGCGACGACGGATCTGGGATGTCGTGGCGGGTGGGAGCAACAGGCGCGGGCAGGGAGCGACAGGAGCTGATCTGGGATGTCGTGGCTGGTGAGCGGATCGCCGGGACTACGCGGTAGTGTCGGACCAGGGACCAGCGGCGATAGCAACGGGCTGGATGGTAGTGGTTGGTGGCGGATCTGTTAAAGATGGTGGTGGTAGGCGGCAGCGGCTGGTGGGAGCAGACGGCGTGGGCAAGCCGTGGCGGGTGGAACGGCGGCAGGCGCGAGCAGGTAGCGACGGATCTGGGGGTTTTCGAAGCAGCGACAGAGCAAGGTGGGAGCGGCAGCGGCGGATCAATGTGGCGTTGCGACGCAGCAGGCTCGATTGTGCATGCAACGGCAAGGATCGATGACGGTGCAGACTGATGCGGACTGGGGGCTTTCGAAGTAGACAGTGGTGGTGGCGATGGTCGCTGGTGCGCAAGGGTCAGACGACAGAGAGGGCAGAGCGTTGCAGCGGCATGCGACGTAACAGTGACTGGCAGGTGGCCATGAAGCGGTCGTCGACTCTCGAGTCGACCGACCTAAAACTAGAAACCAAGCTCTGATGCCATGTTAATTTCTGAATGGAATAAGTTTATTGTGTCTTTTCTTGTATACATGGTACCCAATTTATATATACAAATCTAGAATACAAGAAAGGAAAGTAATCACAAAATGAACCTACGAGATATTGGAGGATACTAGTTTTCTTAACTGCTGGATACAATATTCAGTTTCCTTAACATGATGTAATCTATATTTAGATGCACTCATCTTTTACAAGAGAAATAATTCAGTGCAATAACATGACCACTAAGTTGCTTAAAAAGGCAAAGATTCACCTTCTGAACTGATATATAGGGAGGGAAGGTTTTCCATGCTAAGTTGCTTAAAAAGGCATAAATTCACCTTCTGAACTGACATATAGGGAGGGAAGGTTTTCCATGCTCCTCCCATTTAAGAATGAAGGATTGCATCATGGAAATAAGAATTAGCCAAACATAATGTGGTACACAAGTACACAACAAGTGAACAAAACAATAAAGCTAACTACAGAAATCAGTGGCAGAATTAAAAAGTCTTCTTAAGAGAGCGAGCTTTAGACGAAGCTACAAGGGGTCTTGGGGTTTAGGGGCGACCGTATGAAAAAACTAAACATAAAAAATGACTATATGGAAGGTTATTATATGGGGCCTGGGAGTTAGGGAACGGGGGCCCCTGCCTCTAAGTCCGCCACTGGCAAAGATTTTCCTAACACTTTGCTACACGAGTAGCAAACCAAAAGGGAAGCCATGCGCCATGTACCTGATTGAGGAAATTAATACTCCCTCTGGTCATTTATATAAGTCTAGGCAAAAACTTTTTGTTCAAAATTATTAGTCATTTTCAAAATTCAAGAGTCTATTTATTGCATTTTTACTCATTTTACCCTTATACAATTCAAACATTTATGATTTTTCAATTCTTCAATTCTTCAATTCATTTAATGTCAAAAGATATATATATATAAATTATACTTGTAATTAAAGTTGCCTTAATTCTTGTATCCTTACCTTAAACGACTTATATAAATAACCGGAGGGACTAGTAGTCAAAAGCTAAAACAATAATTGGGCAGGACCATCAAATAAAGGATGCAGTACAACCATATCTATCATCTGGTCATACCTACAGGACAACTATATCTTTCTTCTCTCTCTTTTTGGGTCTAAAGGACAACTATATCTTTCAGTATATTATAAAGATAGAAACATCAAACTGATTGCAGTTAAATCTAAGGTACGCAACAATCTGCATCTTCACATATTATAAAGAAGCCAACGAGGGATTTGTTACAAATAGTAGTTCCAGACATTCTTATAGGAGTCTCATTTATACAGATAACAAATATTATCATTGCAAAGGCATTTTCCTCTTTTCTATACATATATCTATTCTCAGCTCCAACTATTGATATATTTAAATAACATAGAAGCTAATCAGTGAGTCGAGAGTGTATTTATGGTTAAGTTTCTACCTTCCGAAGCTATGTTTTCAAGCTCATTTTCTGATAAGTGATAACATCAATATAGAATATGGTGAAGTGATGTATTGAACATGAGTCCACTTATACTGAGTAAACACATCTTCTAAAGTGAATTGGTATTGGCTGCAACTTACCTCTTCCAATAGCTTATGTTTTGAAGTTGCTTCCAACTTTGTCTTCATCATCTCTTTCTAGAATGTAACAGAAGTAGATGCAAAGAAATTGTAAGTCACACTGCAAAATAAATTATAAGTTTCTTTGTGTGGTCAATCATTTGTCGACCTTCGAAAGTAAACACAACATGCAACCATGAAAAAACTTAAGCCGACTAACTTTTAAATGCTTGAGTATATAAAAGAAAAAGATTTTACATTCATCCATAGTTAGATGACATGATACGTAATTGAGAGGTATTTACTTACCATAGCTAGTCACACAAGAAGATATTTCTAAACAGTGCAATTGAGCAACAGTCGCACCTGTAAACCCATATACAGATGTTGCACTTATCTGAAAAATGACAGAAAAAACTCAATTCATGACCGGAGCCCAAGTTCCCAACTAAATTCTACAACTTCTCAAGTCAGAACATCTTACAAAGAGAAGAGTTAGATCAACTAATATAGGCACTTAATTGGGAAATAAAAATTACCTAATGTTCTTTCAAAGTTGATCATAGCTTATCCATTCTAAGTGTCAAGACGTGAGAGTCTTGAAGAGTGACAGTCTTGGCCAAACTAACAAGCATAAGCGAATGAGTGAAGACTATGAAGACAATCTGCATTACAGATGTTGCACTTATCTGAAAAATGACAGAAAACACTCAATTCATGACTGGAGCCCAAGTTCTCAACTAAATTCTACAACTTCTCAAGTCAGAACATCTTACAAAGAGAAGAGTTAGATCAACTAATATAGGCACTTAATTGGGAAATAAAAATTACCTAATGTTCTTTCAAAGTTGATCATAGACGTGAGAGTCTTGAAGAGTGAAAGTCTTGGCCAAACTAACAAGCATAAGCGAATGAGTGAAGACTATGAAGACAATCTGCATTAATTAATTCCAAAATTAATCATGAAACAACTATCAAAATAATTAGACAACTTCATATATATGATATATATAGTATGATACACATCCTTTTGTCAAATATGAAACTTAATAACCTCATCAGCTAGTAAGTAGTAAAAAAACTTAATTCAGAAATTTCCTGTTATAATAAGTCAAGGTTCTTACCGACCTCTATGAGAGCTACAATTGATGAGACAGCATCTGCACGGTGATGCCATGAATTTGCCTTCATTAGCCCACTTCTTTCATTCTCTAGAGCTCGCTTAGTTATTCTATAAAGCCCATGGAGATAAAATGATATGATAGATGAGTTCGTGAGCAAAAAATAAGTAAGGCCAAAGCTTCTCTAGTTTATGTATTTTCTTGTTTCTTCATGTGACCTTTGGTCCATATAGCTTTTTGTATACTTTATGTCCTTGAAATACAATTACTACTTGAATTCGTCTGGAAAAATCAGCAAAACTTATAGTTCCAGGAAAGAAATATTAGTCTAACATAATGTGTTAGTAATAAAGTTAAAAAATCATCTCGATCTTTACCAAACTGAAGCCAAGCAAAGAAGAGAAAATTTGGTCAGAACTCAGGCATCCCGACTTGGGTATCAAACAACAAGTGATACCACTCAAATGACCCTCTCTGTTTCCAGCTATGCATCTCTTTCCATGTATCCACTAGGATGCAACTTCCCTTGCGTTACAACAAGCAAATCGATGTTCCGATACCTACAAGATTGATAATTTCACAGAAAGAAAAGGAAAATAAAAAATCAGAGCGCGATCTTACCTTTGCAACCCTAGATGGACAAGATTGATAATTTCACAGAAAGAAAAGGAAAAGAAAAGGAAAATAAAATACCAAACTCTAATTTCAATATCTAATATTCCTTTAACCCTAAATAACATTAATCAATACTTTCACATTGTGACCCTGCTTTCGAATCCATCAGGAATCCCGAAGATCTCCGCATACAACTCAATTTTTACATCAACAGTATCATTTGCTATTGTTCAAGTGAATACCAAACCCTAACTTTAAAATTCCTAATATTTCTTAAACCAAAACACTCGGAAACACAAAATTCTTGATAAACTCTGCGTAACCTAAATCAATACTCTCACCAATTCCTAGATCTACATATAGAAATCAATTCACATCAACAATTCATTACATCTGAATCAAGATTCCGAGTGCTCTAGAAATTTCTTAATATTGAGTCAACTCTACACCAATCTCGGTAAACTAGAGCGACCAAACAAAAAGAGACTAAATCAACGACGTAGAATCAACGAAGACTGAAAAGGAGGAGATCGAAGTGACCTTGGATTGTTGAGAGGACTAACATTGGCAACGTACAAGGGCACGTCTTCTTGAATGACAGTGCGAAGACATCGATGAGGAGAAATACCTACAAGATTGATGATTTCTTCGTTAATGGCGAGATCAAATCCTCACGATCGGTGAACAATTTTACCTCCTGAACGACATGAATCCCCCAAGGCCCTAAACCTAGATCTCTTATAGCACAAACACTACAATAATGCCGAAAGTTCTTGCAAACACATTTTCTTTAATCAAATGAAAGAGAAAATAAAAAACCTAAATGTAGAATCTGAACGACATGAATCCCCAAACCCTAGGGTTTGTTTCGAAGCTCGTTGTGCTTCCCCCAACCTTAGAGTTTTGTTTCGATAGACGGAGAGAAAGAGAGAAAGAAATATAGCTCTCAACATTTAAAATTTAACGAACACTTGTTAAATTTTAAATACGTATTTAGATTTAAAGCTTAACAACAATTATAAATTATGTATATTTATATTTAAGTCTAACAAAACTTATAAATTATATGCCTTTAAATTTAAAAACTACACTTGTAAATTATGTGCCTTTAGATTTGAAGTCTAACAACACTTGTAAATTATATGTTTTTAGATTTAAAATCTAACAACACTTATAAATTATATGTCTATAGATTTAAATTTTGACAACATTTATTAATTATGTTTCTTTTGATTAGAATTTTGACAACACATATAAATTAAGGTCCCTAAATTTTAAATTTGGCATTACTAGTTTACCAAGTGTCTCGAATATAGGAGACACTTATAAATTATGCGTCCCTAAATATTGAAATTGACAACACTTATTTGCATCTTCAATTTTAACTTTAGCGACACTTATAAACTATGTGTCCTTAGATTTGAAATTTGACAACACTTTGTCTCCAAATTTTAAATTTGGCGACACTTGTTTATTAAGTGTCCTTAATTTTGAAATGTTTGTACATTATACGTCTCGAGATTTTAAATTTGTCGGCATTTTAATATTAAGTGTCTTTAATTTGAGGAAACTTGTATGTTATGCGTCTCTAAATTTTAAATTTTGGGAACACTTGTACATTATGTATCTCTAAAATTAAAATTTGGAGACGTGTTTTATTAGCATTGTCAAAAAAATGTTATTATGGACCCACTTTGTTGTCGTGCTTGCAACTCCTCCCACGCTCAAGAAAGGTAATCTGCGCTTCACAGATGCATCAACGTTCACCTTGACGAAGTCCGGTTCAGGTGGTAGCCATTTCTTGACGAGCTGGGATTTCTCCCCTTTGATATGTAATTTCGATTGTTATTACAAAAAAAAAATCAAGGATCTTTTATATCTATCATATATATAAAAGCACGAATCACAAAATTTTGAGTGGTAATGAAATTTACCTATTTTTCCATACTTCTTCTTTTTTTCATCTCCAAATCAACATTTTCTTTTGTATCCAAATCAAACTTTAACTCCTTATCAATCCACTGCACGTTTTTCTTATCTTTATCTCCAAATCAATCATGAACTCATTCTCATCAATCCAATACACTTTTTTTTAAGAAGTAATGTCCTATCATTACTAGCTTGTTTTTTCATTCACATCTTATCTCAATCACATTAGAGAATATTGATAAGTTAAAAAAAATGTACTTGTATTTTTAATTTTTAGATTTTAATTACAATTTTAAATTTTGTTAATAAATTCTTAGAAATTAATTCCCGCGAGCGAAGCGAGCGGGAAAATCGTGCTAGCACGTCTTGAAACTAGTATATATATATATATATATATACCATATATATAAAAGCACGAATACCAAATTTTTGAGTGGTAATGAAATTTATTTCTTTGCTCATATATATCTATCATATTTATTTCTTTCCCCATATATATCTATGATATATATAAAAGCAACCATATATTTATCATATATATCTATCTATATACGCTACCTCTTCAACATCTTGAACACTGTCTTTTCAAATCGATCAACAACTCAGTGACTTTCCTACCCCTTCAAATTGATCAACAACTCAACTAATCAAAGACTTTCCTTCCTCTTCAAATCATGCATGCCCTGCTTTCCTTCATCGACTCATTCGTTGCTTTCTTTTGTTCTTGGATTCAAATGTGAGTTAATCCACCTTTCTTCTCCAATTCTTTTTTTTTTGAGAGGTTCGATTCAAATGTGAGTTAATCATTTGGTCTATATGGTTCAATTAGATTTATAATTTTTGAAAGAAATTTGGGTCTAATCCACCCTTGATTCAATGTTAAATTTAGCACCCAAAACCCTCTTTCATCTGGTCTACATGGTTCAATTTTATAAATAATTTACTTCATGACAAAGAGTATCCATCTTTTTTACAACTATACTTTTATGATACTGATCATGAAGTGCAAAACCGAATGCATTGCTTTGATGGGGTGAAAGAGACAAGTTTGGCAAGGTTAATTAGTATGCTTGCGAAAAATCTATATGCAAGTTTTTTCCGCACTTTACAAAATAAGGAAGATTTAGAAGATCGTGTTGTTCAATTACTTTCAAATTGTTTTTCATGTTTTCTATTAATTGTAGTGGTTCTTTTAAATTTTGGTTAATTAACTAAAATTAGCGAGCGGGTCAATAGTGCGTAGCATGTCTTGAAACTAGTATATATAGATATAAACAAGGATGATAACATTTACTCTTTGATAAAGTATAATTATTGAAATGTACTTCCATTTTACTTAACCTTTTTTCTTTATAAGAAAGAAACCAACATCTTATCTTGCTGCTAAAGGTACTTTAAAGGAAAAATTTCAGCCGTACAACAAAATTTAATTTAAATTAGTAAAATAAGTTAGGTTTTTTTATTCGTTAAATGGTGCATTTCTATTTTTGAGAATGCGTCAATTTTAGATAGTTCATTCTCCGAATGCGCAATTTGAGTAACTTTAAATTGCCACGTGGACACTAAATGGAGCCTTCTCTGAAGGCGCTATCTTTTTTTTTTATCATCCACGTGGATCTACGTGAGCATTTGACACGAATATCGCATTTGGAGAATGCGTTATTCGTGTTAATCATTTTAGGGGATCTACGTGGGCATCCATGTGAATCTATGTGGATTGATCCCAACAAATTAATATGAATAGCGCATTCGGAGAATGCGCTATTTGTGTTAATCATTTATGGTGATCCACTTGGACAACCACATGGATCTATGTGGGAAAGAATAACACGAATTTCGCCTTCTCCGAAAGTGCTATTCATGTTATTCTTTACCTCAAATCCATATGGGCATCCATGTGGATTGGGAAACGTAGATAGCACATTCTCTTAATGCGTTATCTGTGTAACCCAGTCACCCGCACTGATCACTATGTACCCTAATTGTTTTGATCCACAAAACGCGGAGAATATAATCTTTGCATTTTGTGGAGACTATAGGTATTGTGTTAATAGGTTAGTAAGGTGTGTAGGTCATGGAGGGTTTGAATGAGGTGTGTGGGGGTTAATTCTCTATTTAATAGTGTTAGTAAAAGGGTTTAATTGGTGGAATTAGAGAGAATAAGGTGAGAAAGAGAAGTAGTGACCAAAGATTTGGAGAAAGAGAATGAGATTGGATCGGTGAGGAGGCCGCGTGATAGAGAGAAGGAAGTCTAGAGAATGTTGGCGAGATCGTGAGAGAGTGGAGAAGAAATAGGCTTTTTTAGTACTGTTGGTGAGATCGTAAGAGAGCAAGGGAGAAGGAGGCGCAGAGAGTACTGTTGGTGAGGTCATGAGAGAGTGAAAAAGAAAGGCAAGGGAGAAAGAGGTGAGATCGTGATACTTACGTTGTTGTGGTGTTTGATAATTTTAGAATTAGCTTATCAAACAAATTAGAAAGTCATCATTTTTCAATTAATACTTCTATTACGAGTTGTAATCTCACAAGGATTTCCATTACTATGTAGAAGGTCTAACACTACCAATTATATTTAGGACTTGCTATTTAGGTTGATGTTTAATGTCTATATACTCAAGACTCCTAAATCTCATTCTAAGTTAAACACATATAAACATAAGAGAAAAACAAGAAGAACGTTATGGGGTCTAAGGTATGTAATTAAGAAATTAAGCATAGTATTCAGTTATGTTCCTAACAAATTAACGCCTATTTTAATTGTTATTTTTTAACTGCAATGGCAGGTTTTTAAAGCGCAAGCTACACCAGGCTCATCCAGCAAGTGAGAGAGAAAGGCAAGGGAGAAATAGGTGAAATCGTGAGATAACAAAACTTAGTTCATTTCAAGGAACTTGAGGTTTGCATTATTTTTATCAAAAGAGGCAAAACTCCAAGTTGTTATATTTTCTCGATAGAAGCTGCCCCAAAGAACTCCTACAACCATTTAAATCGACCTAACCATTGATTGTTGTGCAAGACAACATCAAGACAACAAAGGGTTAGCTAGAGAGAGGTTGACTAGGGAGAGTTTGACCATTTTTAGTTGCAGGAGGTATTAGGTTAGGATTTGTTTTTATTAAAGAATATTTTTTTAGTTATTAATTTCCATTTAAATAAAAGAAGTAGTTTTATTTTTCGCAGGGAATATTAAATTGAAAATCAAAAGAGGAGGAAAATAGTAAGTACAAAAACTTATTTATTTTTATTATTTTTATTTGGTTTTGTTATTATTTTCATATTATGTAGCTATATAGGTTTTTTTTTAGAAGGTTAAGTTGTTCATTGCATTGTATATGTAGTTTAACTATATTTTAAATTTTGTTTGGGTGCTTAAAAAACATTTTTTCCCACGGCGTGTCCTATCTATGTGTATATATAGCATTTTGGAAAGACTAGATATATATATTTATAAAATTCCTATAATATTTAAAGCATCCGTGTGTTATGTTTTAATATTTAAAGCATCCGTGCGTTATGTTTTTTTATCACAACATGTCATATCTGTGTGTATTACATTGATGTATGTATATATGTAAAAGCAATATATTTAATTATTAAATTAATTGCATTTGTGCTTAAAAAATAACATTTTTAATATAAAGAAAATATTAAAATCGGCATAGCTTATTGCCCGTAGTATAAATGTTTTCAAAAAAATAGAGACAATAATTGAGTGATAAAAAATATATATAAATGAACACCAATAACAAATAAAATGGCCGCACCAAGAAAATCTTTTGCATGCACACTGCACATTTTAGCCAAATACTTGATAGCCTAAGATAAAGGAATGGTTTTTTTTTTGTTGAAAAAAAAGATAAAGGAATGTTGTTGTTAAACCTTTCTTCTTAACTGCAGACGAATGAGTATGCTCTGTAGTTGCGTTATTAAGGCGATCATCTACATTAGAAAGTTTGATTGCAGTTCAAATCCCTAATTTTGTGACAGTTTTTTCACCTATACATATATATAAAAGATCGATCGACTAGTTAATTTCCACAAGATTTCTCAAACTTTGATTAATTCTTATCAAATATATAGCTAGGTATACATATAAAAAGTGTTCATATGTCTTTCTCTAATTAAATTAAATGAAATTAGAGAATAAACCTAGTACTTGTTAGCTAGATATATATGTTGATATTCAGTAGTAGTGTTCATTAAAAATTAAAAGTATAATTTAGGTGCATGATGTTGTAGTTTACAATTAACACATGATTTTCTAACACCTAATGGATTATAAGTATATTATAGAGTTCTTTATTGAAAATATCCAAAAAGTTATGCATATTTATAAGTTTTTACATACCTACATATATGTTAGAGCCAATTGTGGATCAAACAAAAATACTATATGAATCTTAATATACAGTTATCCTGTTATAAACTTTATAAAAAAATGGATTCCAAAATATATAATTAAGTTTGGTCTCCTTTAGAAGAATAGATAGTAGCGACTTACTGCACTTAAATATTTATTTTTGTCTACTTGTTCAATGAACCTTATTTAGAGATAGATTTTGTTTTTGATTTGTATATATATGGTGCTAAATATGAGACATGAATTAAGAATATGTCAAAATTTGATGAAGTTCATGCTCATTTTTAATTAATTTAGTAGAACTCATTATTTAGGATGCAAATATGAGTTATTAATTGGTACTTCATATAAACGAATGAGTATGCTGTGTAGTTACACTATTAAGACAATTTTTTACATCAGAAAGTTTAATTGAGTTTTAAATCCCCAATTTGATCAACTTTTTCACTTGATATATATGTAATCCTTGCAAATCATCATTTTCTAATAAATTACGTAGGTCATGGAACATAGGAATATCTCATTTCTATTTTATGTGTACGGTGAAATTGTAAACGGTATGAAATGGCATCGCATACAATGCACCACCATCAGTAGTGTTGATGCTTAAGTTTGGGACTAGTAGACAACAATTGATGGATCACGTGTGTAACGCATTCAGTATCTCATATACGGAGACTATAATTAGGATGACTTATCATCAGGTGATAATACTCCCTGGAGGTTCACAGTATTTCATCCTCGTGTTGCTGCAAGACGCGACGCACTTTGACTTGATGTAGGCGACAGTGGTCAATCTACCATTAACTGCAACTATAGATATTTATTTAACATTTAAGCCAATCGACTCTTTTTGAAATTCTACAGGTCATTCGCAACTAGTAGATGAATATGTCGGCACGTTAGACACTAGATCGATGATGGAAAGGTTTCGTATGCAATCACCACAAGGTGATGTCGTGCAAGATGGATGTGTTAGTTCGGTACATGATGACATTAATGCTTGTAGTGACGGTGACCCTAACGACGACGATGATAATGACACGGTCGAGGACGTAAGTTCCCCCGAGGATGTTGCACCATTTATTGATTGGGAAAACCTAAATGTTGTTATGGAGGTATGAACCTCCCGGTGCGAAAAACATTCAAAATGATGAGCCATTTGCTATCGATGAAGAGAATTTCATAGAGGAAGCAAATGATGATGAAATTCACCAACCGTTGCCTCTGTATAATGAAATCGATTGGGAGGTAGCTAATACCACTGTAACCCAACATTCTCATGAACAAACTAGGTGGGACATGTCTAATTTTGAGTTGAAAAAAGGAATGTGCTTTGACAATAAATAAAGGCTTACAACATATCGTCAAAGTGTGGCATGTTAACAAACATTGTCAATATCATGTGATGGAGTCGACTATAACTCTATGGGCGATCAAGTGCAAAAGTTTGTAAGACGAGTGCATGTGGCATCTCCGTGCTTGTTTGTGAAAGAAAACACAATTATAGGAGATAACACAATTAGATGAGTCGCACAATTATATAAATCCTAACGTAGAATGCGATCATGCCCAACTTGACGCCAACATTCTTGCGCGAGAGATCCAAAACATTGTCTAGATAGATCAGACAATAGTTATCAAGGCATTAGTACAAATAATCAAGGGAAAATACAGACACGAAGTAAACTACAAGTGAATGTGAGATGCCAAAAGGAAGGCAGGTGTAAATGCATTTGGAGATTGGGACGCGTTATACGCTAGATTGCCAAGATGGTTGGCAGTTGTGAAGAATAAGAGTCCGGGGACAAAAATCAAGTGGTCACATAAATAGTGGGTTGCTGATAAGATAAAAACAGAACATCCTCAATTTCGTTGTTTATTTTTCGCATTTGAAGCATCAATCAAAGCTTTCAAGTATTACATGCCTCTTCTGCAAATCGACGCGACTTTCTCGTATGGAAAATATAGTGGTTAGCTGATGATGGCCATCTCTATTGATGGTAATGGACACATACTACTGGTTGCATTTGCTATTGCAAAAACTAAATCTACGAATTTGTAGAGGTGGTTTTTGAGGATGTTGTGCAAACACATGATGGACAGAGATAATACTTGCCTTATTACTGATCATCACCCAGACATTCTGAATGCGTTCAACACACTGGCCAATGGTTTTCCTCCCCCAAAAGGATGCCACTGTTACTACCTGTGACACTTGGTCAGTAATTTCAACACCCATTTCAAAAGTGAACCTTTGAAAAACCTTTTTTCTCGAGCTGTTGCTCAACATCAAGAACAAAAAATTAATGCTTGCATGGAGATTTATGCATACTTATCATCATAAACTCCTTAATGTGTGTAATATGCCAATGTATAAAACGCAAGTTCCAATTCACATTCGACGATTTAGTTATCGCCGACCTAATATTATTTACAAGAATTTAATTTTCAATTGTAGAGTGTTTTAACGATGTATTGAAGGGGACATGATTCTTGCAAATAACAACGATGGCTTAAATGATTTACTAAAGATTGGTGACATACCACGATTGACATAGACAAGAGATCAATGAAGCAATCTCTAACGACCTCTCCTACACAAAATATGTCATGAATAAACTCATACATTATGAACAATCTACAAGGAGGCATCAAGTCGATTTGATAATTCATGACATAGATGAGTTTGAGGTGCTGACTGGACGACATGGAGATCGCATAGATAAAGGAAACAATACCCAAGTCGTCGTCTTGAAGGACTGGATGTGCAATTGCAATAAATGACAATCGTTAGGTTTCCCTTGCTCATGCATGTTAGCTGCATGGGCCTTTATTTGAGTGAACTACTCACAATTCATTAAGCATACTACAGGATGGATGTGTACGTGCAATGTCACTCTAATTTCAAAGCCATCCCAAATGAGAGGTATTGGCCAACTTTTGAAACGAAGATTCTACTGGACCCAAGGTGCAGACATAACCGAGGGAAACTTAAGTAAATGCGAAAACAAAACGAGATGAATCTTCCTAGTGTTTCAAAGGCCTTGTGATGTGGCATATATCATTAAGAATGACATAGATGAACAACATGTCCTAATAGAGATCGTGATCAAGTCCCTACTAATAAGAACATATGTGGTATTTGGCGTGCAAATGGTCATAACAAAAAAAAAATTATCCAACCAGAACTCAAACTTCAAATCCAAACCAATAGTCGATTTTGTATTTTGTTTGTAATTGGCGTGAGTTAGTAATTTGATTACATTGACACTTTAAAGTATCCGAAAATGTTACGTCATGAAATATTTAGGTATTCATTATTTTTTTAACCCATATTAATGAATTGTTGTGACTTTCCAAACAACACGACTAATTTTTTTAAAATCACTTTATTGTAGTTTTTATACCAGTGGATTCAAGTCCATCAAATCCTTTACTTTTACATCTCTAATCTACGCACAGATCCTCGCAAGTCTAGAGGTCAGGTAAACATTTTAAGATGTATAGGTCCAATGTTTATGCACAAACATATAATATATATCTTTTGACTAAAATATTTTCTATTATAAGGTGCACGAAACATCGTGCATGCATCGAAGACGATGTGTCATTGATTGAACGGTGCAATACCATTCTCGAATTATCCCATATGTACGTTCTAGTGGGTTCTACGGGATTTCATACGCATCATTTTTCAGCCTTGATTGGGCTTTGATTACTGCATTAGTTGAGAGATGGCACCCAGAGACACATATATTTTACATGTAATGTGGCGAGTGCACAATTACACTCCAGGACGTGCAGGTACAACTCGGCTTACCTATCGAAGGTATGCTTGTGACAGGAACCATCGATACAGACTATGTTAAGGTGTGTAAGAGGCTACTTTGTGGAATTCCTATTGGAAATAACATTATTTGAAATCGACTTAAAGTCGAATGGCATGAGCGTAATGTAACAGCTATACATGACAACAACGATGAGGAAACGGTGCAACGTTATGTTCGATCGTACATACTGTAACTTATCGGTGGTTGTCTATTCGCCAATAAGTCGAACTGATTTGTACATTTGATGCTTCTATCGTTGCTCGAGGATCTTCAAACAACTGGATAACATAGTTAGGGGAGTGCTTGTTTGACTTATTTGTACACGGAGTTGAGTCGTGGATCTCGTTCTGGCGCAAATGAGGTTGCAGGTGCGTCAATTCTTGTACAACTATGGGCATGTGATAGGTTTCCATTTATAGCACCAAGGTATATGGGTGTTTCTAGAGTTCGACCTCAAACAGTGGATGGAGAATACATGCCTATTGACATTCCATTGGGACACAGGTAACAAAAATGTTTTTCGTAATTTCTATAATATTAACTTCATTTTATTTCTCACTAATTTATTATTCTATATGCAGATGGATCGATTCATTTTTGGTTACTCAGAGTGCGACAAACGTTTTATCAGCTTACCGTGATGCATTCGATTCACAGAATGAGGATGCTATGGTGTGGCAACCTTATGTTGATGTCATCGAGTCTTTTCCCGAATACTATACTGAAGGTCACGGGAGTTGGCTACTGACGTATCCTCTAATTTGTTTTCACATAGTCGAGTGGCATCAACCAGAAAAGGGTTATCAGACAATTCAGAATGATGTAGGTCGTGTCACCAACTGTAATTATGACACCCGACTACACCGCATCGAATTGCGAGGACACACTCAACAAAATTTGGTGGTTTTTCAAGTGAACTTTATACTGATGTGGGAGAATAATGGTGATAGCATAGTCATAACAGAACAAGAAGGAGGACATGATCAATAAGACTACATGACGTGGTATCGATCAGTCACTAGACGATTTATTGGACATGATGGGGTTTTACGTAACTATTTAGTAAGCTTGAAACTATTATTTTGTATTCCTCACGAGTTACATCTTAAATCGAGAGTTCATTAAGGATGAGTACAAGCAAGGTTTTGATGCGCTTAATGAAGGCATTAAAATTTTAGATGAAGATAAACGGAAAAGGTATATTATGTGGAATGATGGAAATGATGTCGAACCGAAAATACATGATGAGACATTTAAAGAAGAAAATGATCACGGCGAATCAAATACAGAGGTGAGAAGAAGAAAAACACAAATAGAGACTATGGATGAGAGCAACATACGTCCTCATCCACCGCAACCATCTCGTCGATGTTGCTGAGAGTAGCTGACGTTTTCCTCTACTACGTTCATCTCGTTTGAGAGCGAGAAGAATAGAGACTGTTGGTGAGAGTAGCCAGCGCTCATCCCCACTACGTCCTTCTTCTTATGGGTACATTCCTACATTGTCCCCAATGTAACCAAAACCTCATATGTTTGTACTCAGACCGCCGATCATGAATCTTCCTCTTTAACATTTTGATACTTATGCAATCGGGCCATCATCTTCATATATGGTGTAACGGCCCAAAAATTTGACTTGTGCCACGTGTCAAGTCAAGGTCGTATACAGGACCCACTCGTCGAAATGCGTATGTCCGAATCTCGAGTGGAGATGCAAATTGTTGAGAAAAATGTATACGCAGAGAATTCGGGGAGCCGAAACACGAAAAGAGACGTGCCGCGAGTCTCGTGCCAACATGGGGACCGAGGTAGCGTTGTAATGTGGCTATAGTGGCTATAGTAGTTGTAATGTGGTCACACTAAATCAATATGCAATGACCCATAGTTTGCAAAATAAATCAAGATGCATTGGATTTGTATCGAAGAACGCATTGCACAAAACTCGAGGAATATTTGGTCAAAGGCTGTGGGAATAAAAGATAAGGATTGGGTTGCCTCGATATTCATGTAGCACGAATATCGAGGACATTAAATATCTTATCCTCTTTGCTTTCAAGTCAGTTGAAACAAAAAAAACACGGAAGTGAGAAAGAAACAGTGGCGAAGAGGAGAGAAACCGAGGAAGGAGGGAAGAAGAAGAAGAGACCGGCGGCGAGAGAGAGAGAGAGAGATCGGGAGAGGGAAATAGATCGTCAGTCGAAGGTTTCATTGTTGTGTGTTGGTTGTTGTTGTTACTGTCGGTGTGGTGGCCATAGAGGCCGAACCTCCATGGCCGACCTAGTGAAATGGGAGAAATGGCAAGGGGATCTCCCTTGCCATTAAAACCCGTTGGAGGTTGGGGTTGGGAGCCAACCCCGACACAAAAAAAAAAAAAAAAAAACAGAGCATTCGCGAGAAAGGAGAAGGAACCGGGTCGGGTCGGGCCGACCCGGGCCCGGGTGGGCCGGGCCAGCCAGGTCATACCGACCCGGATCCGGCTGGATCGGGTCGGGTTGACCCGAACCCACTAAATAAAATAATAATGAAATAAAATAAATAATATATTTAATTATTCAATTAAATTAAACTGATTTTTTATAAACTGTAAATTACAGAAAATATATTAAAATAAATAAAAATTAAGGAAAAATTCTGAAAAATCCTCAAAAAACATGAAAAATAGGGAAAGCTAGAAAAAAATGAGTTCGAGGCTTTTCGGGCGTTTGACACCTCGGTATAATTCGAAAAATGGTGCTAAAAACTTAATTTTTATGAAAATAAAAATGACAAATCTATAATCACATACTATACTTGCACGTAATGTGATCCTAAAACTTTAATTGGTACAAATGGACACCGGGGACGTAGGAGTCGGGTGTCGGGTGCGCATATCGAGGCGTGAGCGGGACGTCTTGAGGACTAATTACGGATTTCGAGGTTAGTAAACCAGTTAGAAAATGTACAGTAGTTCATTCAACTTGCATTTTTGTTTGATGTTGAACCATGTCCCTTTCTTGGAATTCCCATTCACTTATGAGTGTCCGAGGGCCAAGTGAGTCGTATTCGTGTCTCTGATTGGAGTGGTTGCCGGCTCGCAACCGGGGCCATGACCTCGAGTCACAGTATTTGGTCGGAATGAGATGTGCTTTATCCGGGGCGCCGTTGATATCCCTCATTTGCGACATTTTAGGTACGGCGATGCCCCATCCGATGACCGAGTCTGCTTGGCGTTGCCGCGACTCTGCGACCCTGACCCTGTGGCACCCGCATTCGGTGGTCTTAGACTACTTGGGCACCTCTCTATATTGTTTCCTTTGACACTCATTCTCGTTGTACGTTCATTGTTTTACAGTCTCATTATCATGCATTCCGTATAGTTTTCTTTTTATCTACATGACTTTTAGACTGTTTCATTTTATCTCGAATTACTGTTTAGATTCTACTGGATTTTACTTACCTGGGCTCGTCAATCTCGTGTTTGACTAAGTGCGGAGTTGCAGACGAGTAGCAAAGGGAAGGCTCTATAGCTAGGCGAAATTTTTGTATATCTTTTATGTACTCTCCTTTGATGGTAATATATTTATGCTGGGTTCCACAATTAGGTTGCCTAACTCTTTTACCTTATTGTTGAGTTATTTAATGTAGTATTGCTTCCGCTTAATTGTAAAATATTGAAAAATATTAATAACTCAACTTAAAACTTTTGAATTTACTGATAATGAAGGATTGGAAGGCTAACTAGGTCTGCGTTGACCTTGCGAGACTGGCTCGGGGGTCCACGTGGGCTTAGGCCGGGCGGCGCCCAATTTGTGGGAAATTGGGGCCGTCACAGTTGGTATCAAAGCCTAAATTTTTACATTTAGCTCTTAATTAACCCACAACCAGAATAAGACATAAACCAGCGGAAGTTAGGAACCCTGAACTTAGAGTGGAACCCTATGATCCTGACTTAAGTCTTCGTTGGGAAGTGAGGAGAGTTGGGAAAATTAAAATTTGAACTATACGTGATATTTGATGTGTTGTGTTATACTACTATCGATAGACATACGATATTCACTCTTGTGTATCACGTGAGGTTCTGCCCATTTTAGACAAGTTTTGTTTTTGGTTGTCCTAGGTTTTAAACTAATTATAGATCATTAGAGATTTCTACTATCATGGTTGTAAATCTTTAAATTGAAATTATTGATGTATAAGTCTCACTTGCTTAAGACATTTCGAACATTTACGTGGATGATTTGATCTTGGATGATAGTGTAGAAATTGGGGATTTCTACTTGATATATTTATTGGTGGATGGTGAACTACATAGACATAATTTCTCCCTTCGTAAAAACATCTCTGCCTTCGATAGAAGATACTCGGAAAAGGGAGCATGACCATGAGCTAACTCCAGGGCATTGGATGAGCCTTGGGATGATCAACATAGACTAATCATAGAGACTAGTGGGACTTTGTACCTACCTATAGTTTCATGATATATATTACATATGAAATTAGAATGTATCTATAAATTAATGCTTATCATCATCACTTAAGATATGAAGATAACGATATCTTGAAACCAAAACAATACAAAAATTAGTAATATATTAATGTATGGGACCAGAATACATGAATTTACGAAACAAAGATTATGTTATATGGACAAACTTTACATCACCAAAAATGGAAGAAACGTATTATAATTCAAAATGCCATTAAAATAGTTGGAAGATTCTTTCATTAGAATTTTTAGTTAGAATGTGAAGAAGATTTCAAGCTGCCAAAGCAGAAGACATTACTTACCAAGAGACATATTTACAAATAATTGTATTTACAAAGGTTTATAAAAATGAGCTTTTGGGTACTCTTTAGTGAAAGGCTCATTCGGAAAGGTTTGGTAAGGGCAGTTGAACCACTTTGTTCTATTTCAAATGGAATCAGTTAGTGATTGATGTTTCATTTGCCTACTTGATTTCATTTTTGGTTAATCAACAACTCATGCCAATTGTTTACAACAATATATAAAACTAGAAGTTGGTTAGTTCAATTGATAAATTGAGATAAATAGCATTGTTGGTTTGGTGAAGCCGATGGAAAATGAAACAATTCATTTTGAGTAAAATGAGATAATTAGGACTTTTTAAGGTTTCCAATTGAAACTTAAAATGCCATTTAGGTCTCAAACAAACTTGTGAATTGGTTTTCAAGTCATTTAGAGGAATTTTGATCTTATTTAGGACTTAAAAGAGTTCATTAAATTCATTTCAAGTTGTTTAGTTATTACTAAAATTGAGGATTTCCTATAGTAGTGAGACTTGAAATGGAAGTTTGAGTATCTAAATGATGTTGAATTGGTAATATGGAGACAATTGAATAATTTTGAGTCTACTTGGGACTTGAACTAAATGTTTTGGAATTTACAGAGCTTTTGGAGTTTTAAAATGCTAGAACACTGATTGGATTTGTGAAAAATGGAAAATACTAGAATGACAACAATATTTTAAGTGACACACCTGTTTCACTTAAATGAGGCTGCGATGATGATTTTGTCTTTGCTTGATAATCGTTTACTAGGACTTTGAGATTGTGCCGACAATAAATAAAGAAAATGTTTAGGAGTTATATCTCCATCTCCACTTGTGCACTTTGACGAGGTAACTCAGAAAGTCTCTAAGAAGAGAGATGGACATGCCTCTTACGATTTAAAAAACTCTCTTGAAGAGCAACTGCTCTTGCAGCCATGGTTGTTGAGTGAAGAGTTTGGTTTTGGTAATTTGACCATATTGAGCATATTGCCACAATGAGGTCAGCATCACAATCATAATGTAATTATGCCTGGGATAATAGTGCCTTGCCGGATAAACCTTTAACCCTAAATACTTGATTATTTCTTGTCTGAAAAAACGAACAAGATGGGTTTGAACATCAATTTTTTTTCATGTTAGAAGATCATTTTTCGGCAATTATGTTTTGCACTCTTGACAAAGTTTGAGACGAGGTAGAAGGTGAGGTGTTAGGAAAAGAAATACATCAATAGGTGCCCTACAAATAAATTGTGAGGCAAGTGGGATTAACGCCGACTCTAAGGGAGCAAAGTGTTGAGATGACTTGAGAGCTAATGATTACATCATGTACAGACTCCTTAGCTTTGACGAAAGCTTTGGAGTAGTAGTGTTGAATCAGAAGCCCAAGTAACTCCACTTTAGTGACACTATGCATTTATAGTCTCAAGGTTGGTGAAGTCGACCACCACCTTTAGGGACTTATAAATGAATTAAGTGTTACGAGTTGAGGTAGAGTCCGCGGATCATTCTAAAATTTAGTGAGTACCTAAGTATAAATCCTACGAGATTATAAATCTTACGATTCTCACATATTTAGAATTGATGGAGATATGCCAGTAAGCATACTTAAGGGAATTCTCCTGCGAGTAGTGCATGTTGAAAAGAACAAGCATATTTGAATAGAGTGAAAAAATAATTGGACTTTGTAAAAATTACTAAGATTAGCTACCTATAAAAAAAAGTGCGTTTAAAGTTGCTAAGAGAAGAGTAACACTTGATCCTATATGGTATATTTGTGGTGTTGTAATATACTATATACGATATCGAGGATTCGTGGCTATGGAAAATGCGACGACGTTTCGGACTGGGTTGAGGAATGATCGTGGGGCTGCAGTTCGCGTTTTGCGAGTGCGGAGGAGCTGCAAACATCGCATTGCATGCATCGCACTACCGACAACTGTAGGAGATTTTTCGATTGTTAAGGGCATAGGTTACACCGTCGTCGTCTACGTCAGCATCGCTAGTTATTCAGGCTGAGCGTGTTTTACAGTTCATAACCCACCAGAAAAACATCTCCAGTTCAGGCAAGACCGGTAATGACTGAGGTGACACATGTTCGGGCCGAGATAGTATCTCCTATACCTGAGACACCGGCTGAGGATACGCCGAGCACGCCGATTGATACGGGTGTGAAGGCTACAGTTGAAGTGAGGCAGGTTCGCGAGTTTTAGAGGCAATATTGGGAAAAGTTGTACGGGGGTACTAACCTTGAAAATACATGTTGTACGGGCTGTATCAGCGTAAACACAGCCGAGTATATCATCAACTCCACTGGTCGGCAAGGTCGATGTCTGGTGGCGTACTACGGAAGTGTCGATGGGGAATAGTCCGTAGCCTGAAGATGACTGCGTTTCAGACCATTCGGTAGAGGACCAGAGAGTCAGTTGCAGTGGATGGATCGATGTATACGCGTGATGAGGTATGCCGGGAGTAAGGCCAACACAGACACTAACCAAGCTTACTACGTCATACACGACTTCCTGGAAATTATTGGTTTTGTTGAGTGACGACGGCTCCGAGCACAGTACATGAGGTTTAAGCGAGGGCTATAGCCGACGAGAGTGTGGGAGCGCACACATCGGAGTACCAGTCGTATTCTCGGCATTGTCATTATCAGTGCGAGGGTCTGGAGATGATCAAAGGAAAAATAAAGTGAGACGGCAGTGGCTAAGAGTTCGAGCTTAATTGCATTCCCGCCATATGCAGCATATACGGCGCCAAAGTGAGTTGGTCCAGCGTAGAATTACATTGGTGCACTACAGCAGCCAGCACGTCAGACCCTTAGCATAAGTACCAACGGAGGGTTGATGGCAGAGGCAGTGGTCAGAGATAGAGTCAAAGTTTCAGTCAAGTGCACTGACAGGGACATAGGTCTAGTCATGCATAGGGACAAGGATAAGGACGACATGCTCCATGTGGATTGGGATTTCAACGTACCTGCTTGGGAGTGTTGACGGCCAAGTCACTTCACCAGTGCGTGTTCACAACAGCAGGCAAGCACAACAGAACTAGAAGCAGATTCATGTTGTTGTCGCGCAAGGTCCGACTACTACCCATCGTAATCGGATAGAGAGTATGAGTTGGGTTGGGACCCACTCGATCAGAGAGACGATAGACAGGCAGAGAAATTGATTTACATTCTTGCGGACATACGACGGATATGAATATGTTGGTGACAGTGGGTCATAAAATTAATATGTTCATTTGTATTCCAATATATGTTGCGAGGATGTTGCCCTGACATATATTGATGGGAGGAGGCAGATGGTGTGTTCATTGCTTGGAGGTCACGGAGGAGCCCAGCTCGTCACGGAGGAGCCCAACCCTACAGAGTAAGATGGGGGTATGGCCTTGGGCTAGTATGGCCTTGGGCGAGTATGGCCTTGGGCGGGTATGGCCTTGGGTCTTCAGTCATAACACATTATCGAAGTGCGTAAATTTCGAGGATGAAATTCTTAATTCGTTGGGAAGACTGTAACGGCCCGAAAATTTGACTTGTGCCACGTGTCAAGTCAAGGTCGTATATAGGACCCACTCGTCGAAATGCGTATGTCCGAATCTCGAGTGGAGATGCAAATTGTTGAGAAAAACATATACGCACAGAATTCGGGGAGCTGAAACACGAAAAGGGACGCGCCTCGAGTCGCGTGCCAACGTGGGGATCGAGGTAGCGTTGTAATGTGGCTATAGTGGCTATAGTAGTTGTAATGTGGTCACATTAAATCAATATGCAATGACCCATAGTTCGCAAAATAAATCAAGATGCATTGAATTTGCATCGAGATACGCATTGCATGAAACTCGAGGAATATTTAGTCAAAGGCTGTGGGAATAAAGTATAAGGATTGGGTTGCCTCGAGATTCGTGTACCTCGAATATCGAGGACATTAAATATCTTATCCTTTTTGCTTTCAAGTCAGTTGAAACAAAAAAAAACACAAAAGTGAGAAAGAAACAGTGGCGAAGAGAAGAGAAACCGAGGAAGGAGGGAAGAAGAAGAAGAGACCGGCGGCGAGAGAGAGAGAGAGATCGGGAGAGGGAAAGAGATCGACAGTCGAAGGTGAGTTTTTCTTTGTTGTGTGTTGGTTGTTGTTGTTACTGTCGGTGTGGTGGCCATAGAGGCCGAACCGTCATGGTCGACCGAGTGAAAAGGGAGAAATGGCAAGGGGATCTCCCTTGCCATTAAAACCCGTTGGAGGTTGGGGTTGGGAGCCAACCCCAACACATCGCAGAAAAAAAAAAAAAAAAAAAAAAAAAAAAACAAAGCATTCGCAAGGAAGGAGAAGGAACCGGGTAGGGCCGGACCCTGACCCGGTTAGAACGGGTCATACCGACCCGGGATCCGGCTGGATCGGGTCGGGTTGACCCGGACCCACTAATAAAATAATAATGAAATAAAATAAATAATATATTAAATTATTAAATTAAATTAAACTAATTTTTTATAAACTGTAAATTACAGAAAATATATTAAAATAAATAAAAATTATGGAAAAATTCTGAAAAATCCTCGAAAAACATGAAAAATAGGGAAAGCTAGAAAAAAATGAGTTCGAGGCTTTTCGGGCGTTTGGCACCTCGGTATAATTCGAAAAATGGTGCTAAAAACTTAATTTTTTTGAAAATAAAAACGACAAATCTATAATCACATACTATACTTGCACGTAATGTGATCCTAAAACTTTAATTGGTACAAATGGACAATGGGGACGTAGGAGTCGGGTGTCAGGTGCGCATATCGAGGCGTGAGCGGGACGTCTTGAGGACTAATTACGGATTTCGAGGTAAGTAAACCAGTTAGAAAATGTACAGTAGTTCATTCAACTTGCATTTTTGTTCGATGTTGAACCATGTCCCTTTCTTGGAATTCCCACTCACTTATGAGTGTCCGAGGGCCAAGTGAGTCGTACTCGTGTCTCTGATTGGAGTGGTTGCCGACTCGCAACCGGGGCCATGACCTCGAGTCACAGTATTTGGTTGGAATGAGATGTGCTTTATCCGGAGCGCCATTGATATCCCTCATTTGCGACATTTTAGGTACGGCGATGCCGCATCCGATGACCGAGTCTGCTTGGCGTTGCCGCGACTCTGCGACCCCGACCCTGTGGCACCCGCATTCGGTGGTCTTAGACTACTTGGGCACCACTCTATATTGTTTCCTTTGACACTCATTCTCGTTGTATGTTCATTGTTTTACAGTTCTCATTATCATGCATTCCGTATAGTTTTCCTTTTATCTGCATGACTTTTAGACTGTTTCATTTTATCTTGAATTACTTTTTAGATTCTACTGGATTTTACTTACCTGGGCTCGTCAATCTCGTGTTGACTGAGTACAGAGTTGCAGACGAGTAGCAAAGGGAAGGCTCTATAGCTAGATGAAATTTTTGTATATCGTTTATGTACTCTCCTCCGATGGTAATATATTTATGCTGGGTTCCACAATTAGGTGCCTAACTCTTTTACCTTATTGTTGAGTTATTTAATGTAGTATTACTTCCGCTTAATTGTAATAATATTGAAAAATATTAATAACTCAACTTAAAACTCTCGAATTTACTGATAATGAAGGATTAGAAGGCTGACTAGGTCTGCGTTGACCTAGCGAGACTGGCTCGAGGGTCCACGTGGGCTTAGGCTGGGCGGTGCCCAATTTGTGAGAAATTGGGGCCGTCACATATGGACCATGGAATTCCTAGACATCCAATATAAGCTTCATTTCCTCAATACATGTCGAGTCCATTTACTCCACCATGTTATAATCATAGTATACTATATAGTGGAGATGGCTCATTAATGAACCTGTTAAGCATGTCGTCGCCTCATGTTCGTTTCGACCAACCACATATAGGAAGTCAGTATTTTGCATGATTTTCCCACCTCGAGATACGTTCCTGACGTTTACATGAATTGCACGAGGTAGCATGGGTTGTCCACCTCGAGATACGCGCATGACGTTTGCATGAGTTATCCAGCTCGAGATACTTGCATAACGTTTGCATGGGTTGTCCACCTCTAGATACGTGCGTAACACTTGCACGAGTTGTCTACCTCAAGATACGTGCGTGATGTTTGTACGGATAGGTTAAACTAATAACTCATCTCAAAATGAGTAATTAATAAACTTGTTAGGTTGAACAAATAACTCCTTTCGAGAAAGAGTAATTCATACACTCAGTATTTTGTATAAATTAATCTTTATCAAAAGAAGTTATTCATACAAAGTTCCACCTCATCAACAACACACAATACGCCATGCACACACCTCGTCATCATCAATAGCACATTTTGAAAATGAGAAATACATTAGTTTTGTAATTTTAAAGAGACTTTCCCTATTATATGAAAAAAAATATACCCACATTACTTTTTGAAATGCCTATACTTGAACTCCCACTTTTATAACATGTTACCACCAATACATTAGGTCACTCACTTGGTTGGTAACCCCCATCATATATGATTTTTGGTGTATTTCTATTGCTTTAAAACTAAGCGCACATATAAACACACACACACACACACACACACACACACACACACACACACACACACACACACACACACACACACACACACACACACACACACACACACACACACACACACACACACACACACACACACACACACACACACACACACACACACACACACACACACACATATTAAAGGAAGACCTTGGAGTGTCGCATGACTTTCTCTCAAGCTTTCAATTCGCCATGTCATTAACTCTTACGTCACGTCATCAACTTAACTCTAATATATATATACGTATATATATTAAAGGAAGACTTTGGAGTGTCGCATAGCTTCCTCTCAAGCTTCCTACTCGCCATGTCATTAACTCTTATGCCACATCATCGACTAAACTCTAATATATATTTAAGGAATACCTTGGAGTGTTAGATGGCTTATTCTCAAGTTTCCTACTCGCCAAGTCACCAACTCTTATGCCACGTCATCAACTCAACTCTAATGGGAATAAAGGAAGACCTTAGAGTATCACATGGCTTCCTCTCAAGCTTCATTCTTGTCATGTCATCAACTCTTATGCTACATTATCAACTCAACTCTAATGGGAATCAATAAAATCATATAAAACATAAAAAGGCCTACAACTCAGCCTATTATTGGTTTTGTCCCTCATTAAAAAAAATGTTTCAACACTAATTTGTGTTTATGTTACTATGGCGGCCCCAGGCCTCGAGGCTGCCTCGGGATGTCATCTATTTGTACGCTCCTCACCTGGTGGGTCCAGCTACTCATGTTCGACACCTTCCCGTCCATCTCGCGTCTTGATATTCATGTCCCCATATGTGTTATTAGGTTAGTTAATCAATTATTCACATTAATCTCAATTTATTTCCTTAAGTTCAATTGTGTGTAGCTTATTCAAGTCCTAGCCAAGCTAGTGGGTTGTATTTTACAGAGTTACAAGTAGATAACCAATATTTTACAGTGGAAGTCTTAAAGTAAACGTAAAAATGTATTTTAGTGACTTTTACGTTGGTAGAGCATCAATCCTATTATGGAAAACTCGAAATAAAGTACATTGTATATATAGAGCGAAAATAGTAAATATATACGAGTACACATGTTTCACCAGTTTCCTATAAACTCAAAATACCACAATATATACACTAAAATACACAACTACGAGTAGTGTGCCGAATAGTGAGTGAGATCAGAGATAGTCGCCAAAAATCTCCTTACCTTTACTCGTAGAAGGATCTGCACTCAACCATCACAACAAAACAGATGATGAGTCCAGTAAGTAAAATCTCAATGAAATTCACTAAGCATTCATATGATAAAAGTAAAAGAAATCCAAGAAATATTGTTAAACAGACATGTGGAGTATATACAAACAACTGTAAATGGCTCATCGCATGCATAAATAACAATAAAGCGCAAACATGTATGCTTGTTCAATGTAGACTAGACCATACTTTGGATACCTTCCCAGGTTTTGTCTAGTGGGCGCACCTAACCGGCCTAATATATGGTCCTCTCGGTGGCGGTGTAGACCCACAATGCACCGATACATGTACCGGCACAGTAGCTCGAGTTGTTATCCACCAAGGACTCTTGATACACATGTTATGGTCTAGCGTGCAATAGACACATGACAGAATATCGGCGGGAGTAAACTCACCCAAGTGTTTAAACAGTGATACAGATATAGATAACTGAGGTGAACAAGGAATAGAAACAAGAATACATTGAATAAGATAAATTACAATAGTAATGAAATAAATAAATACTCTTCTGTCATTAGCTCGCTAATGGTTCTACCTACCGCTCTAGGTGGAGTTAACACGCTAGGAGATTTGTCTAACGTGCTACTATTCTTCATTTTGAAAAACAATTACGCCCAGATTTGTTAGCGTGCTAACTAGCCTATTTAGCGTGCTAACCAACCTATTTAGCGTGGTAATTACGTTCGATAACAGAATTCTCAACTCGAGAATTTTATCCCCAACTCCCCAATTAGCTAACTAAGCCCAACTAAACCACTCTCCATATAATATAAACTCCAAAACATTCTTTAACCATTAAAACAACCTTAATTAGATCCAATTATTCAATTTCATGAAATCAATAGTTTTTTTCCAATTTCACCAAAAACTCCAATTTCATGCAAAACCAATTTATGATTCTCAATTGAAATACTAATAATATTTATAATTTATTAAGACACACCAAAAATCAGTGACCTAATCCTCCATCATTAATTTACATCAATTTTCCATTAAAACACCAAATTTTAGACTCAATTGAAAGTGTAGGAGATGAAGAAGATGATTACCTTGTAAATGCACCTACTAGCTTGATCTTCAATTGATGATCTCCATCTCCAAATCTCCTCTTATTCTCTTTGGTTTTTTTTAGCAAACTTTGTAAATCAAGATTGTTTCATTTGTATGTGTTTGATCAATATATATATATCAAGGTGATATGTGTTTCTAGCCCTTGATCTTAATGTGTTTTCATATCTCGAGACTTATCTAATGGTCCATCTCTTGCTACTTAGCCCACTAACTCACCACTAATCCAATCCAAGTGTCACCAATTTGTTACTTATTTGGTTCCTAGATGTGCCAATGCGTATATCGAGATCAATCCTATGGTTTCAAATTTAAATAACCAATGATTTATTTGATTTAATTAAACTACTTTAGGCCCATTATGATACTTATAGTTAGTGTTTTTATTTACCAAAATTAACAAATTTTGTGATCGCACTAACCCTCGACTACCCAGTAATCGATGCCTCATGTCTCGACATGCATTTCGAGGTACCCCATAACCTATTGTTTTAATTTAATCAACTTAGTATATGGTTACATTACTCGTTTTATTTGATTAACTAGTCATCTTAACGTGAATTAGTCGAGTTTCTTAGTGTACCCGTAGTTCGCCTACCTGATACTCGCTTTGACATGCCTTAAGAAGCGAATATCCGTCATACAAACTCGCCCGATAGCGACGTACACACATGCGATGTTACAATAATATAATGTTTTAAACCTCACATTTAAGCAACTATCATCCACGAAATAGCATATTCCCTCGGTTCTCGTGTTTGAGTCAACTGAGTTATCTCCGTAACACCCTAATTACATCCGTTAATCTCTAAGATTAACGTTAATCTCTAATTAACGTTAATCCTAAGTTAATTAATTTGGGTTGTTACAGTTACGATTTTCAATTTAAAATTTTAATTTATTACATTTAAGATGTTTCACTAATCAATCAATAGACATTTTATATATTTCAAATTTAAATTTTTAAACAATGGTTTTTCAAATTATATTGGAACATCTTCAAATGCACATCATACATTCTTTATGAGGCTTTTTGGTAACTTCTTCATGGGCTTTTTAAATTCCATGCATATATTTGTAACTTCTATAAAAGTTAATTTTCCCATTAAAAGTCACGTAATGCATTAAATTACATTTTTAGCATGAAGTATCCCTCTTAAGTCGAAAAAAGTTTAGTATATGAATCTATAAATGGAGATGATTAGGTTCAATTGGTGTCGACACAACTACCATCACTTTCCTCAAGATTATTGGTCATACTATATTGTCGTCCGGGTCGTCATTCTCATGCTCCACTACAACATCTACTTCGCCACCACCCCAAACACCTAGATTCCTTATCAACGATAATAATCACATCAACAACTCGATCTGTGCATCACTGGCCTACAATGTTCGACAATCGAAGGTGACTTCAATCCTACATTGTTGAGGCTAAAATTTTAAATTTTTAGATTTGATATCTTCATTAGTGGGTTTTAGTTTTGTAACTATTAGATGGTATATATCCTTCTCATTTTTAAGCACATCCAAGACTACATTTATTCACTTTTTATTCTCATCAACTTTTTTTGGTTGAGTTGTATATTAAAGTATTTTTATCTACTACTAATACTCAGTCTTTTCCGCACGCGAAGCATGCACGCAACAATGACTAGTTTAAGACTAAGCATAATCCAAAAAATAAAATAAAATAAAATATGTCAAGCACCTATTCAAGACTAGCTAACTTAAAAATAATTGAGCTCATTAATTTTAAGAATGAACCATTAAGTCACATGTTTGTCTAATTATGTATTGTGCCAAGTTGTACAAATTAGTCATACAGAGGTAGGTCTAGTGTGTGATTTGTCATTCACATGATCTAACGATTCTGATCTATTTGTATCCAATGAACAGGGTCGTATTACCACTTGATATGTAAATGAAATACAGATCTAAGATGAGTAACAACTTTCTCAGATTCTCAGATCTAGTTTTGAGGGTTCCTGTTTTCATAGCTAGGGTTACATTTCTAGTTTTGTAATGGTTCCAATAATGACTTGTGTTTTTATGTCTCATTGATTTATATGTTAGGTTCAAATCCAATAGTTGTAAATAAGGTCTCATGCCATGAGTATTTTTTATAAGTGATGATTAATATATATATATATATATATCCAACCTTAAAATAAATTAAAATAAAGTTGGGATCTCCACAGTTACGATCACAACTATCCAAATAAAACAATGGATGTCGCTATGTGCACCCCACATATTTATAAGGTCAAGTAATTGGATTTGGGCATTTCAAGTATTTATTAGGGCACTACTTTGTAATGTTTGATATGCTAAACTACATTTATGGTTTACAAGGCACCTCACCACCAAAATAACATAAACGCCACTTATGTTGGTTAAAAGGATTTTTGGGCTCCAAAATTGTAAAGTTGTGTCGCCGGTGGTCGAAGGAAGTCGTTGAAGTTGGAGGTGTATTGGGTTAGGGTGGGGTGCATGACAAAAGAGACAACATGTGAAACATTGTTTGGTTTCTAAAGGGGAAGTAGGTAATTTCATATGGGAATATAATTGAAATTATGAAAAAATTGCGGCTTGCCCTTACAAATATGCAGGTTGTTGGTTGCACATAGCAGCAGCACTCAATTTGTCATTTCAATCTTTCCAAAATAAAATTGCTCCGCCTAAAAAAAAACTGCTCCAAAAAATTACTCAAAAGTGGGAAAATGTTTTAGCTTGTTGTAAATTGATTTGGAACTTGCTAAAAACTAGATAAGGAAAATATGAGACTTAAAACTTCTACTATTACAAACTACTACTACAAAAGAGAAGAGAAGAAATGAGAGAGTTGAAATGAGAAGTTCTTTATTCAACGTGGTGTGTTTCTACAATGAGGTTGACACCTTTTATATAGACCATTTGACAATGATGATAAATGTACTTAGATAATGTGTACAAGTAACACATACACCACATGTCATACAACATATTACAAGTAATTTGATAATACTTGAAAGAGTTAGTGTATATTAGACATGGTTACAAGTGTCAAGAAAATACATAGACAAGTGAGGTTACCATTAGTGATAAATACAAGTTACATGACTATACAACAAGCATTGTCATCCATACTTCACAACACTCAACCTAGGATGACACATGTTTAGAGAATGTGCCTCGTTAAAACTTCTATTAAGAAAAGCCCTATAGAAAAAATATTGTAAAAGAAAAAGAGTACATTGTTCTTATAAATCTTAAGATAAGTATAATATTGTTGGGATTGTATACTTAAAAACCTTGCTAAGAAAATCTAGTGGGATAAAATCATAGCTTAGGAAAAAAAGTGTGCAATACACTAATCAATAACTCCCCCCTCATATGAACATGAGTGAAACTCGTTCCATTTTTTTGCTTGCAATATCTTTAAGTTTACGCGAGCCAAATATCATAAGTAAGCCTCTTAAATTTTGTAATCGGTAAGGCTTTTATGAATAAATCAACAAGATTATCACTCGACAGGATTTGCTTTACATCAATTTCACCATTCTTTTGAAGCTCATGTGCATAAAAGAATTTTGGTGAAATATGTTTTGTTCTGTCCAATTTTCTGAATCCTTCACTCAATTCTATGATATATGTTGCATTATCTTCATATAATATGGTTGGAGAATCTTTTATTGAAGACAATTCACATGATTCTTAAATATGTTCAATCATGTTTCTTAACCATACACATTCACGACTTGTTTCATGAATTGCCAGTACTTCAGAATAATTGGAAGAAGTAGCAACTATAGTTTGCTTTACTGACTTACATGATAATAGTATTACCACAGGTGAATACATAACCTATTTAAGAATGAGCCTTGTGGGGATCAGACAAATATCCTGCATTAGCATAACCTTGAAGATTCAATTTCACTCATCTTGAGTAAAACAAACACAAGTCACTTATTCCTCAAAGATATCCGAAAACATGTTTAACACCATTCTAATGTCTTCGAGTTGGTGAAGAGTTGTATTTTGCAAGTAGGTTGACAGCAAAAGTAATGTCAAGTATTGCACAATTTGCAAGATACATAAGTGAACCAATTGCACTTAAATATGGTACATTCGGACGATGTAGCTCTTCATCACTTTCATGAGGTCGAAATGTGTCTTTATCTACTTTAAGTGATCTGACAACCATTGGAGAGCTCAATGGATGTGCCTTGTCCATATAAAATCTTTTTAATATTTTTTCGATATAATTTGATTGATGGACAAGTACTCCACTTGACAAATGTTCATTTTGCAAACTAAGACAACGTTTTGTTTTTCCAAGTTCTTTCATCTTGAATTTTTTTTCAAGTATTTGGATGTTTTAACAATGTCATTGTGGTCTCCCACGATATTTAAATCATCAACATACACAACAATAATCACAAATCATGTTCATGATCTTGTAATGAAGTCACATAGGCAAAATAGATTATTTACATATCCTTCTTTAAGTAAATAATCGCTAAGGTGTTTGTACCACATTTGTCAGGATTGTTTTAATCCGTAGAAAGACTTTTATAGTTTTATAGAATGCATGTTATGAGGTTTTGATTTTATTTCTTCGAATATTTCAAATCCTTCAAGAATTTTCATATATATCTCATTATCTAGGGATTCGTATAGATATGTTGTAATGAAATCCATTAGATTCATATCAATCCCTTTAGAAGCTACAAGGTTTTTCAAGAATCGAAATGTGATTGCATCTGTAACAGGAGAATATGTTTCCTCATAATAAATGTCATTCATTTGTAAGAAACCTTGAGCTACAAGTCTTGCTTAATACCTTGTAACATCATTTTTCTTATTTCTCTTTCGTACAAATACCCGTTTATATCTATCAGGCTTTACATAATCTGACATTAGAACAATCAGTCCAAAAACCTCTTGTTTCTTTAATGAGTCTAGTTTTGCTTGGATAACCTCTTGCTATTTTTGTCAATCAGGTCTTTTTCGACATTCATCCACTAATCGTGGTTCTGGGTCAACATCATTTTCACATATTTCAAAGGACATCTTGAAAGCAAATATATCATCAACAATAATATTATTTCGATCATAAATCTTACTGGAGTTCAAATAATTTATTGAGATCTCATATTTTTTCGTTCTTTTTCTAGAGGTAGTTGTTCTTTATCAGAATCATCTTGTTCTGACAAATCCTTATTAAAATATTCTTTTACTTTCTCATGAGTATTTTGATTTGCATTTATTTTTACTCCCATTTTTCTCTTTCGAGGAACTGTATCCTTTGAACCAACTGGTCTTCCTCGCATTAAGCATTTCGTTGGTTCTTGTGCATTTTTTACATAGAGTCATCAATTTTTACTGGAGCATTTACAGCTGGAATATGTGATTTTGTCACTCATTTTGCGTTAGTAAATGTATAGGGTAATTGATTTGTAATTTGTTGCAAATGAATGATCTTTTGAACTTTAAGTTCACATTGATTTGTGTGTGGATCATAATGAGATAAAGTTGATGCATTATAAGCAATTTCCTGACTTTTTTTTTGAATTGACTTCTTATCTCCCCTTAATGGTGGAAAAATTGCTTCATCAAAGTGACAATCAACAAAATGTGTAGTAAGTAAATTCCCGATTAGGGGTTAAGGATGATTAAATCTAACATAAATCCTAAGTTTTCATTATGGACCCATCTTAGTTCTATTAGGAGGTGGTATAAGAACATACACTACACAACTAAAAATCCTCAAGAGTGGGATATTTAGTTGTTGACCTAACATAGGAGAATGTTCATGGTATGCAGTAGCCTTATAACGAATGATAGATGATGCATGAAGAACTGCATGTCCCCAAACTGAAGTTGGTAACTTAATTTTTATGATTAAAGGCCTAGCAATTAATTGAATGCGTTTGATCAAAGATTTTGTCAAAAAATTATGGGTATGCACATTTGGAACAAAATGTTCAATGATAATTTCAATAAATATGCAATAATCTTTAAATGCTTGAGATTGAAATTCTCCAGCACTATCAAGACGGATGGTCTTGATTGGGTTTTAGGGAATTGTGCTATTAACTTAATGATTTGTACTAAAAGTTTAGCAAATGCAACATTATAGGTTGAAAGCAAACAAACATGTGACCACCTAGTTGACGCATCGTCCACAATGAGGATGAATATGTCCACATATGTCTCCCTGAATGCATTTTAAGAAAACTGGAGATTTCATAACAATTTTACCTGAGGATGTTTAACTATTAATTTACCCTGAGAACAACTAGCACAATTATAAGCACAAGCTAAAAATATTTTGTAACTCTTTAAAGGACGTTCATGCGAATTATCAATTATTCTTCGCATCATTGATGATCCTGGATGACCAAGTCGGTCATGCCATAAAACGAATATCTTTGGATCATTAATTTTCTTATTTAAGATAATATTCGTTTCGACATGTCTTATATGAGTAAAATATAATCCAAAGGATAAAGCTGAGAGTTTTTCTTACGCTTTTTTCCCATTTGAAAACAATATGACATAGAGAAATTCTCTATCATTTTCGTTCATGGTTTCAATGTGATATCTATTTTGGCGAATGTCTTTAAAGCTAAGTAAGTTCCATTTGGGTTTTTTAGAGTATAAAGCAATGTCAACATGAATTGTTGTACCCCTAGAAACATCATATTTGCTCTTCCAGAGTCATTAATCAAATTAGAAATGTTAGATATTGTTTGAACATTAGTCTAAGCTAAGTTCAAGTTGGAGAAATATTCTCTATTTTTAAGAATTGTGTGCATTGTAGCACAATCAGCAAGACAAATATTGCTCTTATTTGATTCATGATTTGAACACATGATTTGATGATCTATCTAGATAAACAATGTCTGATAAATTAGAAAAAAAAGACGTTTCATTTATAATAAGAAACTAGTACATACGAATTAAAAAGCATAACAAAAAAAAACTAGCGCATAGAATTATAGAAATTGAGAAGCATTACATGTGGTCATTAAAAACATCAAGATTAGTGTTTGGAACATCATGAAAATTTCGGACATCGATATAATTAATGTCCGATGAGCCATCTCTGATAGTGAAATTCATCTCAATTGTTTTGCCTTTATCCTTCAAATTGGCTTGATGAATATCAATAAAATACTTAGGCGTATGACGTACATGGGTCCAATGACCTTGTAGACCACATATGTGAAATGGTTGGTCGCGATTACTTGCATGCCCATTTTGAGCAATATTTTTTCCCTCTATTCTGAGTGGCGTCATTTTGGTTCCATTTGTTTTGGAGCTTATCACCGCAAAATTTATGATACGGTTTGCTACGATCTTTGCTAATCGATTTTTTCCCTTTCCATGTATGATTTTTCTTTCCTTGACCATTTTTGTGGTCATTATAGGATGCAACATTTGATTCATGAATTGAAGCGGAACCAATTAGGTGGGAACTATGATTCTTCAACAAAAGCTCATTGTAGCCACCACGAGATAATAAATTAATTCTGAGTACTTTTAAAATGGCGCGCTCGATATTTTTTCCACATAGCCTCAAACGAGAAATAATATTAAACATGATAGAGTTATATTCATCGCATGTTTTGAAATTATATAGCCTAAGATTTTGTTAGTCTTTTTAGCTTTTGGAAATATCACCGTCTTGTAGTGATCATATCGCTCTTTTAAGCTTAACCATAGGGTGAGATGATCTTTTATAGTGAGATACTCGTTTTTCATACCTTTATGGAGATGATGGCAAATGAATATCAGTGCATTCGCACGGTCTAGCACTGATGTTTTATTTCCTTCTATAATAGTTTCTCCCAAGTCTTTAGCTTGGAGATGTATCTCAACATCTAGTTGCCATGACAAATAATTATTGTCAGTGATATCGAGGGCAACAAACTCAAGTTTTTGAAGGTTTGCCATAGTCTAAAAATACATCAAGAAATTAAGTAAATAGTTTTTCTCTTTATATAAAATAAATAATATACGATTAAATATATGTTTATAACTTGATTATTAATATGCAAAATGTACTAATTGTATGAGTTAGTAGGACAACCTCCAGGTTGGGTGGCGAGAAGAAGTCTACTTAAAATCATGTCTCCTCGAACGGGATAACCCGTCTCCTTTTCAATGTTTAGCTTTATCAGGGATAAGGCTGACCCACTATCAACCCAAACTCATAGCACTATTTGCAATATAAAAATCGAGAATATAGCATAACTAATCATTTGTAGTATAGTAAAAAAACTGGTCATGTCAGATATTGACTTTTAATTTCTAATGTAGAAGGTCGTACAAGACGCAACTACATAGCATACTTTCGCGGTCGATGACATTATAATGCGTAGTATATGAATAAAGTATGCATATATAAGTGATGCATGTAATAAAAAGAAAGCAACCATGGTAACATGTAAATAAATTGAACTTATTTGAATTAATAAAATTTATACCTTTCTAGCTTTTTTTTCTTAGCAAGTCTTCATGATCTTCAAGATCTTTTCTTTGTGGAAGAGCAAGCTCATGCTGATAACGTATTGTAAATTAAGTTGTAACTTGCTAGAAAGTAGAGAAGGAAAATAGTATATTTAGAACTTCTACTACTACAAAATACTAGTACAAAGGAAAATAGAAGAAATAAGAGAGTTGGAATGAGAAGTTCTTCATTCAACTTGGTGTGTTCGTATAATGAGTTTGACACCTTTTATATAGTCCCTTTGGTGATGATGATAAATGTACTTAGATAATGTGTATAAGTAACAAATACACCATATATCATACAACACATTACAAATAATTTGACAATACATAGAAGAATTGGTGTATATTAGAAATAGTTATAAATAATATGATAATGCATAGACAAATAAGGATACCATTAGTGAAAAATATAAGTTACATGACTATACAATATGTATTGTCATCCATACAACATGGCTCAGTGCACTTTAGTGGTCTCCATTAGTAGCTTTTCGTAGGAGGGTCAATCTCGCTTTTAGAATGGGAATAGTTGCTCCGGAGTACGGACAAAGCAACGTACAAAAGCACAGATAGGATATTGTAGACAAGTGGTGGACGCTTCTCTTTCCATCTCAATTCATATTCATACGCGTGTCCACATTTGTTCATATATCCCACTTTGTTATGGCCAATCTTCATAGCCGCTCGTGGCTTGGAACCAAGTAAAGCTCCCCAAACAGCTCGGAGGACTTGGAATTGGAAACCTTTTAATGCGCAATACGACCCTTGTTTGTAAATGGCTCTGGCGTTTCCAACAGGAGCCGGAGGCTTTTTGGGCGAATGTCATAGGAAGTATCTATGGTAAGGAAGCTAATGGCTGGGATACGTCATTAAGATTTAGGCCCTCGTTCAAATCTCTATGGCGCTTTATTGCTAGCTGCAGGCATGCTTTCATCAAAGGTGTGGAGTTCACGCTAGGGAATGACATGAAACTGCGCTTTTGGCAGGATGCATGGAACGGGACGCGATCTTTTGCTGAGGACTTTCCGGGTTTATTTTCTCTCTCACGAAATCCCGAAGCAAGTATGGCAGAGGTGGCCTCTTTCGTCGGGGGGAGCGAGTGAGATCACTCTTGGCATTGTGATTTTCGGCGGAGGTTAGGAGAAACGGAAGCTATAGAATTCGCGACACTCACGCATCGTCTACAGGAAGTTTCCCTCACCCCAGACATGGAGGATAAATGTGGGTGGAGGTAGGACCATTCCCAGCTCCTCCTGTTAAATCTTTTTTCGATGGTCTTTGTCTTGAAAATTCGTCGGCATCTTTTTCGGTTTATAATCTAATATGGAAATCTATTACTTCTATGAAGGTTAGGGTTTTTGCTTGGATGGCGTGACTTGGAAAGATTAATACGACGGATGTGCTCCAAAGGCGACTCCCTCATATCACCCTCTTGCCGTCAAGATGTTGTTTGTGTTTTTCTCATATGGAATCCATTGATCACTTTTTTTTTGCATGTTCATTTTCGTTTAGGTTATGGGAGGAGTTGTCGAGGGAGATAGGCATCGAGTGGCAAAACCCCCAATCTTTAAGAACATGGATGGAACAAGCGGTGGCTATTTCATACGGCAATAAAAAGAATTTGTTGTTCAAAGCCGGACTTTTGGCACTCCTTTGGACACTGTGGGGGGAGAGAAACCAACGAATTTTTAAAGAGATTGACAACACTTGGCAAGAGATATGGAAATCTACGAAAAGGAATGTAGGCTTGGCCTTGCATGGACATAAAGAATTCACAGGATGGTCATGGCAACAGTGGCAAGGAAACTGGTCTGATTTTTGTTGATGATTTGCTGGATTGATTTTTGCGGGCTTATGTTTGTTTTGTGGAGGCAAAAAGGTCGAGGGGCAACTAGGCATTACTTTTGTTTGAAGTACTAACAAGGTAGTGCGCCCGACCTTTTGTCCATTACGGTCGCTGCCCTCTCTATGTACACACTCGTAGTGTCTGGTGAGCACGTTTCCTGGCCAGTCATGAACCTCGGTCCTGTGTGAGATTTGAAATTCTGATGTGGTCAAAGTAGGTGGTGTATGGTTTTGACGGAATACCGATTTGGAGGACCAAAAGGCAGTGGAACGCGATTTTATGTCAAAAGTTACATGATGCTTTGGAAGAGGTCTTTATGCAACATTGTTTTTATTTATCTTGACGATTGGGTCAATATGCATAAAGTATGGTTGCCTTGTGTGTGAACAAGGATGGTGGAGTACAATTGCATCTCAGGTTCTTTGCGTGAACAATTGGTGGTCTCAGGTCTGATGTTTTGCTCCAGGGATTTTTTGTATAATTTTGGCCATTTTTTTGTGTAGTGTAGGTCACCCTTTTTTGTAGCACTTATACATTTTTACATTTTCATATATATATATATATATATATATACACAAATACAAGGACTACCGCCTCCTATTACTAAAAAATAAAATGTATCCCACTTTGTTTCTCTGCTTCTTTCCGTCGATATGCACAAGGTGGGAAGATGTCTAAACTATATGATTTTTTTCCTAAAGTACACATCTTATACTATTTAATGAGGGAAATAGGGGCAAAAAATTTTTATTTCCGGGGAGTAGGCAATAACGCCTATTGGGAAGGCGTCATCTACGTGGCAAAATTTTCGTTGTGATTTTGCCAAGTAGATAGCGCCTTCTCAATAGGCGTTATCCACGTGGAAACACTGATAGAGCCTTCGGAGAAGGCGCTATCAGTGTAAGTGTCCAAGTCAACATGTCGACGCGGACTGACGTGGACACTTTACACTGATAGCGCCTTCTCCGAAGGCGCTATCAGTGTACACGTGGAACGTTAGGGTTTTTCTGGTCCACGTGGATCCACGTGGACCGGAAAAACCCCTGGCATACCGATAGCGCCTTTTGCGAAGGCGCTATCATATGCCACGTGGTAAATAGAGTAGGGTTTCCCGGTCCACGTGGAGCCACGTGGACCGGGAAACCCGTGACTTTGGGGCGCAGATAGCGCCTTCTCAAAAGGCGCTATCTGCACCCCATGGTCATCTTCCCGAAACCGACGAGAGAATATATTCTCTGCGTCGGTTTCGTCCTTCTGGTATATAGGGGCGGGGGTAGGGGGTAGGGGGTAGGGGGTAGGGGTAGGGGGCGGTGTAGGTCACGGGGTTGGTCACGGGTTTCTTGTTGAGAGTGGGGTGGGTCGGGTACTTAAGGAGGGGAGGGGGAGGGAGCGAACCAGGGAGAGACGAAAGAGGAGGGCGACAGCTTGGTTGAACGGGAGAGAGTGGGCGAGTGTGTGCGCGCGGCGGAGACTTTTGTCGAGCTTGGCAGGGGTACGTGGTGGTACGTGGAACGTGGTGTAGTTTGGCACTTTGGCGGTCCAGTGGTGAGGCAGAGCAGAGGGGACGGCCAGCGAAGGAGGAGGAGGGATCAACGGCGGCGGCGGGGGAGGAAGGAGCAGCGGCGGCGGAGGAGGAGGAAGGCCGGCGGAGCAGCGAAGTGGAGGTAGGAGAAGGAGGAGGTATGTGTATATAGTTAAGTTAGTTTAGTTAGTTAAATAAGATTGTTTAAGTTAGTTTGATTAAGTTAATTTGAGTTTGTTTAAGTGAGTTTAGTTAATTAAGTATGTTTACATTAGTGTAGTTTGTTTAATAAGTTTAGTTACTGATTAGTTTGATTAAGTTTGTTTTATTAAGTTAGTAGTTTAGTTTGTTTAAGTGAGTTTAGTTAATTAAGCATGTTTATGTTAGTTTAGTTTGTTTAATAAGGTTGTTTAAGTAAGTTGACGTTTGTTAGGTAATTAATTTTGATTAAGTTAGTTTGCATTGTGGAGTGGGTACATGTTTGTGAACAACGGTTTCGAGAGTGAGTTTGTTTAAGTTAGTTTAGGTTATTATGTTTGTTTAACTTAGTGTACTTAATTAATTTTAGTTAAGTTGGTATAATTAATTACGTTTAGTTAATTAAGCTTAGTGAATTAAGTTTAGTTAATTAAGTTTGTTTGAGGTATTTTAGTTAATTTACCGAAGGAGGAGGTATGTTTAGTTAATTACGTTTGTTTAAGGTTGGTTAGTTAGTTTATGTTAGATGTTTAGTTTAGGTATTTAGCTTAGTTAAGGTTCGGTAATTTAGTTTGGTTAGTTTAGTTTAGTTAGTGTGTTGAGTGAGTTAACTCAATTAACTTAGTTTATATTTGGTATTTAGGTTAGTTAATTGAGTTAAAGTAATTTGTTTAGTTTATTAAGACGTTTAAGTTTGTTTAGTTATTTAAGTTTGTTTAGGTAGTTTGTTTAGTTATATAGGATTGTTTTGTTTAGTTTGTTTAGTTATTTAAGATTGTTTTGTTTAGTTAGTTTGTTTAGTTTACTACGTTAGTTTTGTTTTGTTTAGGTTTTGTTTACGTTAGGTTATTTAATTTGCTTAGTTATGTAATTAATACATTTAATATTTTCTTAGTTAAGCATTTCAGTTGAACTTAACAATATACCAGTTTCGCGTACCAGTTTCCAATTTCACTTTTTATGTTTGTTAGCATTTTTTACGTTTAGTTCATTAATTCACAAATCGGAATATCATTTGCTGAGAAAGTTAGTTTATATTTGGTATTTAGGTTAGTTAATTTAGTTAACATGTCCTTGGTTTAGTTTATTAAGACGGTTAAGTTTGTTTAGGTAGGTTGTTTAGTTTAATAACTTTGTTTAGGTAGTTTGTTTAGTTATTTAGGATTGTTTTGTTTAGTTTGTTTAGTTATTTAAGATTGTTTTGTTAAGTTAGTATGTTTAGTTTACTACGTTAGTTTTGTTTTGCTTTTGTCTTGTTTTGTTTAGGTTAGGTTATTTAATTTGCTTAGCTTTGTAATTTGTTTAGTTTTATAATTTTCTTAGTTAAGCATTTCAGTTGCGCTTAGCAATAAACCAGTTTCGCATACCAGTTTCCACTTTCAATTTTTATGTTTGTTATCATCATTGTAGTTATAGTTTAGTAATTCACAAATCATAATATTGCGTTATTACAATTTTTGTGTTCTAAAATAACGAAAATACAAGGTTATTGCAGGAATATAACGTTGCGGCGGAAAACCATAGGAAACAAGTAAGTTCATTAATTTAGTATTTTCATATAAATTTATTTGTGTTAGGTTTTGGTTTGCATGATATATAGGGACATTCATATTTTGTTTATGAACAACGGTTCATATGTTTATTTATTGAACGTTATTACACAGAAAATGTTAGTGCGAAAGAATGAGTATGCTTTGTAGTTGCGCTATTATTGCGATCTTCGGCATGGTACAAGTAGTGCCACCTAATTGTGCTTACGACGCCCAACTGCACCGCATCGAATTGCGTGGACATCATCATGAAAATTGGGTTACTTTTCACGCAAGCTACATAAACATGTGGGAAAATCGTGGGGACACCATTGCGACGGCGACACTAAATGAAGGGCATGACCATCAAGACTACATGACGTGGTATCGATCGGTCACTAGGAGATTCATAGGACACGACGGGGCGTTACACGACTACTCGGTAATCTTCTAACTCTAACTTTTCCTCGAACAGTTAATATTTTTATATTGAGTGATTTGAGGTCTTATTTTTGTTATATCAGCGTAACTTGGTGCATCGACTTAGGCGTGTGTTTATTGGGGATGGGTACGAGTGAGGTCTTGCTGCCCTTGATGAAGGGATTAAAATTTTGGACGAAGATGAAAGACAAAGGTCTAATCTTTCGCATGACGGAATTGACGTCCAACAAGACATAGATGAGGATAATGAACAAGAAGATGAAGAAGACGATCAGGGCGAACCAGACATAGAGGTGAGAAGAAGACGAACACGACCAGAGACTGTGCGGGAACGCACCAGACGTCCTCGTCCGCCACGTCCATCTACTCAGACTGAGATTGCCGCAGAGAGTAGTAGACCTTCTCCTCCAGCACGTTCATCTCGTTCGAGAGTGAGTAGAAGAGAGAATGTTGGCGAGAGTAGTCATTCTTCTCATAGGTATATACCAGCATCTTCCACACCCCAACCAGAACCTCATATGTTTGTACCTAGGCCGCCGAGCGTGAATCTTCTTCCTTACCATTTTGATCCGTACGCACCTGGGCCTTCGTCTTCATATGTGGACCATGGAATGCCTCATCATCAAACGTATCCATCACTCCCTCCATACATGCCTAGTCCATACACTCTACTCCGTATAATTACAATATGGCGTATAGTGGAGACCCTTCATTCATGAACTTGTTGACCATGTCGCAGCCTCATGTTCCATTCCCCCAACCCCATGCAGGAAGCCAGTATTTCGGGATGGTTCCACCTCCTATTTTTGGTAGCATCAGTAGTAGAGGTGAGTCGAGTCAAGAACCAGAGGAAACGCATCAATCTACTCGACTTGATTCATCGCAAGACCAGCTACCTCAACCGGATGTACAACCACATCATCCAACTAGACAAAGAGTACGTCCGGTTTGCTTCACCGAGGAACAACGTCAACGGAACCGCCGAAATAGACATGCATGATGAGTTTACTTGATGTCATAGTGATTTGTAAATAACTTATATTTTGGGTTGACGAAGTACGTTTATTCAACCTTCTCATTTAATAAACTTATTTCTCATGTTTTCCATATTATTATAATGTCGTAGATTTGATTACTCTTCAATAGTTAGTTTAGTTTGTTAAATGGGTTTAGGTTATATGTTTAATTTAACTTAAATGGTTAGCTTAGTTAGTTAGGTGTTCGTGGTTAGGTTATATTAGTTTAGTTTGGTTAGGTTAATTAGGTTAGTTAGTTAAGTTAGTTTAGTTTAGGTGTTGAGGTTATGTTTGTTTAGTTTCGTTTGGTGGTTAACGTGGATCATTTTTTGGTTGTTTGTTTAGTTAGTTAAGTTAGTTATTTTACTTTACTAAGTTTGTATTGTTTAGGTGGTTAGGTTACTTAAGCTTAGTTAGGTTATTTAATGTTAGTTAGTTTAGTTTGGTGAGTTCCATTTAGTTAGTATGTTTAGTTTGCAATTAAGCTAGTAAAGTTAGTTATTTTAGTTTACTTAGTTTGTATTGTTAGGTGGTTTGGTTAGTTATGGTTAGTTATTTTACTTTGTTAGTTAGTTTAGTTTCGTTATGTTAGTTAGTTAGTTAGTTAGTTAGTTAGTTTAGTGAGGTTAGTTAGTTACTTAGTTTAGTTTGGTTTTGTTAGGTTAGTTTAGGTTATTTAGTTTAGTTTATTTTAGTTAGTTAGTTAGTTAGTTAGTTACTTAGTTAGTTACTTTGTTAGTTAGTTAGTTTAGTTAGTTAAGGTTACTTACTTTAGTTTGTTAGTTACTTTAGTTTGGTTATGTTAGTTAAGGTTAGTTAGTTTACTTTGGTTAAGGTTAGTTAGTTAGTTTACTTTGGTTTGGTTAGTTTAGTTAGGTTAGTTAGTTAAGTTTACTTTAGTTATTTACTTAGTTTAGTTTGGTTGGGTTAGGTTACTTAAGCTTACTTAGTTTAGTTAGTTAATTAATTAGTTAGTTAGTTAGTTAGTTAGTTAGTTAGATTAGGTTAGTTAAGGTTAGTTAGTTTAGTTTAGTTTGGTTAGTTAAGGTTTGTTAGTTAAGGTTAGTTAAGGTTTGTTAGTTTATTTTGTCGTTAAGTTTAGTTTGGTTAGGTTAGTTAAGGTTAGTTAAGGTTTGTTAGTTTAGTTTGTTATTAAGTATAGTTTGGTTAGGTTTGTTAAGATTAGTTACTTTAGTTTACTTTGGTTAGTTACTTAGTTAGTTACTTAGTTGGTTAAGTTAAGTTAGTTACTTATTTATTTAGTTAGTTAAGGTTAGTTACTTATTTAGTTTAGTTTGGTTTGGTTTGATTAGTTAAGGTTTTTTAGTTTAGTTTAGTTTAGTTAGTTAGTTAGTTAGTTAGTTAGTTAATTAGTTATTAGGTTAATTGGTTAGGATTGTTAATGTTAGTTAGTTTACAAATGAGAGTTGAAGGTTGAAACCAATGTATATATATAAATATTCAAAATTGTTTTCTTTTTTATACAAATATAAACTCCTCATATGCATATTCAAATTTAGTTGTAATTGTCGATATCGCTCGACTTCGACGACGACGGCCAATGGCATGGGGACGGAGTGGCGAGACGACGCATACAAGCTGGTTCTTCCTTGATTACGACCAGCCGCGGTGGCGACAGTTTATGAAGTCCAGTTGGTGACGTGGCCGTGACTGGGCGGTGACGTGGCGGTGGCGGACAGTTTATAAAGGCCGGTTTACTTAATTTCAGTTTGTCTGCCACGTGGACGCCACGTCAATGCCACCTCAACTACACATTTACCTGATAACGCCTTTTCAAAAGGCGTTATCAGGTAACTGTGGGTAGGCGACGACGTGTCGTCCACGTGGCTGCCACATGTACAGATAGCGCCTTCTCAAAAGGCGCTATCTGTACATATCCAATCCACGTGGACGCCATGTCACCGCCTACCAATTCATCTCCCCACAATAATGCCTTTTGGGAAGGCGTTATTGCCTATTCCGGTAATAAAAAAAAACCCTCCTTATTTTGTGAATTAAATTTAAAACCCACCCTAGTTTTCGAAAAACCCCAAACTATATACTGACAGGTGTTTTAAATTAATAGAATACGAATGGGCCCACAAAGAAAAGGTTAGTATCTTAATTTTGTTACAATTGGGCCAATTGTGTTAATGACTACATTGTTCCGAAGAAAAATAAAGATAAACTGACAACGTTATATCATATCATTACTGAAATATGTGACATACTAACTGAGATATATGTAACTATAAAAAATTAATAAAATATAAGGATAAATATACGCAATACAAAACTTTAAAAAAATACTCGCTTTAACAGCAACGCAACTTACAATTGCATTATAATAATTTCACCATGCATGGGAAAGTCTGAGTATAACTAATAGCTAAAATGCGGTAATACATAATTTAGTGAAAATAAGTTTGATTAGGTAAAGACAAATGAAAAAAAGTATTCTATTTGACAAAAGAGAACATATAACTCAAATGATTGGCATCTCGCGCTTCGCGCATGAAAAAGACAGTATTGATAATTAATAAAATATATTAATAAGTACTTCATCAAAAAGAAAAAAAAATACTAATAAAAATAAAAAAAAGACTTGTTATGTATCCTCCGATGGACTAACAACTAATTATATATAGTTTTTCTTATAAAAAAAGAAAAAAGTATTCTCGACTTTGTCTATAAATAAATAAATGAATAAAATTGAAACCTTACCTATTCTCGACTTCGTCTATAAATAAATAAATGAATGAAATTGGAACCTTACTTGATAATGAAGAAAGAGTTTTTCTATTGAGAAATTAAAAGCATTACGGGCGTAGCGCTGAATTAGATCCAACCTTCCTTTCACCTGGTATATTATATAGAGCACATCATAACAATCAATTGATTATCTAACAACAAAAGAGGGGGTTCAACACACAAAAGAAAAGATCACAATGTGGAAAATGCTCACAATTATAGCTATTTATTATATTTACAGCAAACAAACAAAGGTAACAGCATTTTTGAATTTGACAGCTTCGCCATTTGATTCCAACTTAACATGAAATAATTAATATGCCCTCCTACACAACTCAAGAACAAAATTATTTTTTTGGGCACCCCACCCCATTTTTCCTTGGAGAAGAACGAACTCCAACTATTTCGTTATTTTTGTCGGCGATCGGACACAAAGTTATTCGATTAAAGAGTGCGTACAAGATTTGTATCTGCTTATTTTTATGTTTTTAAGGGTTTGAGGCATGAGTATTTAATGTGTGTTGGTGGGTTAAAAATGATTGTTTGATTATTTGTGCTTATTCGATGTGTAGGTTTTGGTGCGATTCGTGTGTGTTTTAGTATACAATAGATGACCAAGACGCAAGTGGTTCTGAATCGAGACAGTGGGAGGTGAGTTTTGAACATTCGAAGGGTTTAGGGTTTTAAATCACGGAGTATAAGAGGCATCATAATTGTTTCGGCTATACAGGACCGAGACTTGTTAACAAGTCTCGAAGAATGGCAACCAAGTCTCAAACTGTAGTATCTGTTCATATTTACTGAAACAAGATGCAATAGTTTCGGTTGACAGTTACTATGACTTATGGATGAGTCTCATTCAATACGTACCGAAACTATGCATTGCGTTTCGGACCTATACTATCGAAATTTATATATTTAAGTATTTTTGAGTTCTGATTCTGAATTCTTACGATGTTCGACATTTTTTTTCAGGAAGTACCATCGACAAGTGTACCATTAGCAAGTGGCTTTGAAGACTTCTCTAATTCGTTTACATGAGAAGTGCCTTTTCAAATTAAACTAGATCTGAGGTTGTTGCTTGGGTTCAAGTTACAGGTTGTGCTACGAAGTTTGTATTGGTTACGAAGAAGGTTGATGCCGAAGGGAATGATCGTCGGGGAAGGGTCGCAATTGCATGTGAGAAATCTGGTACTTATAGGGGTGATTCTCAAAGAGTTAGGATTGCTAAAGCTGAATTACTTGCTAAAATATCACAAAAGGTGAAAAATAGAGAGGAAAATGATGACAACATAAGGCCCAACTCCGACACAAAAACATTTCAGTGCATTTTTCTTATCGAGATCAAGGAATCCCCTAAATCATCTTGGTATGAGAGAGTTGTATATGGCAAGCACAACCATGACACTGTAAAATACTTGGAAGGTTACTCATTTGTAGGAAGACGACTATGGATGAGGCTGCTATTTTAGATCAGATGAATAAAGGCAATGTTAAGCTACGTCAGATCTTGAATATTTTGACACAAATGGATGAACAATGTTTCAACATTACGGACAATATACAATGCACGATAAAGAAATTGAATTAAAGAAGCCGATGGGAGAAGTCAAATGCAACAACTCTTACACTTATTGGATAACTATATGTATTTGTCGTGGCATAAGAGAGACACCGAAACAAATGTAGTGACGGACTTATTTTGGACACATCCGGACTCCATTAACTTGTTGAGGCTTTTCCCGTTTGTTATTCTCATGGATTGCACATATAAGACGAATATGTACTGGATGTCGTTGTTAGAGATTATTGGGGTGACTTCGAAAGACATTACATTCTTGGTTAGGTTTTGTTTCATGTCATCGGAGACTAGGGCCAACTATACTTAGACATTGGAAGTTTTGAAAGCTTTATTGGACGGGTGGTCTACACCTAACATTTTTGTCACGGATAGAGAATTTGGCCTTATCAATGCAATTGAAGATATTTTTCCCTAATCTTCTCACCTTCTTTACACGTGGCACATTGACAAAATGGTGTTAACTAAGACTAAAAAGATGTTTGGACAAAACAAAGGCTTCAAAATCTTTAGTGATAGGTGAACAACTTCGATGTATGCTAAGACGGAAGCATCATTCGAGCTTAGGTGATGTACCATGCGTGATAAGTACCAAAATGTTAAAGGATTGGTAACTTATTTGGAGAATATTTGGTTGCGGGATTACAAGGAACTGAGCTAAGGTGGACGACTTTAATGTATGCTAAGGCAGTCGCAACCTATCAAGGGTCCTACGAATAGAACTAAGCTTCTCCACATTCGCTTCCATCTTATGCTTCTGTATCCACCTCGAGACTGTAGGTGTAGGTGGTCGATGTATTTTGCATTAGATGATGCGAGCTGGAGAGGGAAGTGCTCATATATCCATCCCTAAATAAGAATGGAAAAATGTAACTAGAGTTAATTAAGTAGTAGAAATACAATTACAAAATCAAATCAAAACATAACGAAGGCACAAGGACCACAAAATATGTACCTCATGCAAAGTTAGATATCCTGCAATCTGTGACACATCTGCACTTCTGGCTTACTCGAAGTGACACTAGAGGTAAACTAGGCCGGAAGCACCCCATGCGTAAGTCTCGACCTCATCTAAGTTCTCTAAAACCTTCAGCAATGCAATTGAAACTCTTGACCCACTCTTATCAGCGAATAGAGTGCACACAAGCAAATATAATAAGTATGCTTGTGCAGTGCACTTTACTTTAGGGTACGTACTAGAACTAGAACTACTAGTGGACTTGGTGTGCAAAAATGAGTCTTCAGCCAAGCTAGTCACAAAGTCAAACCCCTCGTATAGTTAACCTCTTCCTCTACCTCATTAATATTAACTCCGGGCAAGTTGGAAACAATCTTGATCGCCTTCATTCGAGACTCCTCTATGTATTGGCCGAAATTCTCGACCGCCACCACCTTGCCAACAATGGGGATGTTCAGAATAATGCTAATATCCTCGAGCGTGATAGACATTTTACCAAAGGGTACGTGAAATGTATTAGTCTCTAGCTGCCACCTCTCCACAAATGCTAAGTCGACCTCCTTATTTCCCTTCTTATAGGAGCAGTCTATGAATGGATCCAAGAAGGACCTCTGAATGAATCTTTATAGTGCCTGGGTGTCGGGGTGGCAAGACTGCAAATCCCACTCAGCTATTTAGGCCTCATGGTTTATGCACTTAAGCAACGGACGACACAGCAACAAAAACAAGTCATTAGTAAATACATTGTCGTATATGAATTGCGAGAATTGATAACAAAATCAAATGAAAGTAAACATCGAGAACATACATCACCATCCCAAATTGATGTTGCAACATGATCCTTATAGCTCTTCAGTAGATATCCATCAATTGGACCACCGGGGAATGGAGCAGATAGATTATGCTCGGGCTCCACAACATTCTGGCCGCCGCCACCACTAGCTTGCCTTTGGGATGTCGTAGTTTCTGCCCCGCTAATACTCTTGCTCCCTGTGGGGACATTAAATGCCTATTCTTCCACATCATCCCCCAAAGATGGGCATGCATGTACACCTAAAAGGACTAGCATACGCCCTCCTCTCATCACGGTCAGCGGGGGCAAAAGGACTAGCAGACGCTGACGCTGCCTCGGACTGACATTGTGCTATTGTTGGGTTACCATCTACTTCCTACCTTAAAACTGTTGATTTCCCTCTAGCCATATCTGATTAGAAAATGAATGTTAAGCACATTTGATTGATACTCGCATAAAAAAGTAAAAAAAAAATACAATGTTTTGGCCAAGTAGGTCCGAGAACAAGGGATATCTCCGCGATATAGCACCGAGCCTACGCTACGGTCTCAGTGTGAATCTACTGAGATATATTAGATTATCTCGGCTAGAGTTTTCCAAGACCAGACCAATATACATTCAATATAGGGTCTTAGTAATATTGCACCGAGACCACATCAGGAGGTCTCGGTGTCAACAAACCAATGCCTACTTGAGTGATCTTGGTTTTAATTCATCTCTAACATCCTTTTTACTTTCGGCAATGCATTGTCGATATTGAAGATGTTGACACAGTCCTATTAGGACAATTACAGGTTTCCAGCAAAACCCTTTTTCCACATTTTCATGGTAGACAACAACAAAAACTACTCAAATGAACTTAACAATGAACTAAAACACATACATACCTTAGTTTGCCTCTTGGTTACACATAATCCCCAAATCCGAAATCCTCCCACGAACCCTACAACGCCGAGCACTTTCACTGCCCAAATTAACACCCACACAACTCGCCAAATAGACAGATCGAACAAATACGCGGAAGAGAGCTACGAAAAATCAAATATTGGGAGTCCAAATCACAATGAAAAATTAGAAAAACTAAGGGTTTCAAAACTCTTTTGATGAAACACACTGGGGTGCCCAACGGTTACATACATGGGTATTTTGGTTAAAGTTGGAGGTGTCCTGACAAATTTCCTGGGTGCCTTTTTAACTGGGTTGCCCTGAGTGATGACTGGGGTGCACATAGCACTGCCCAAAATGTTTCATCTTTCCATTTAAAACGTATGACATTTCCTTAAAAAAAGGTTTGGCATTAATGATATTTAAAATGTCATTTATAAATTAGGCCGTTTTGTAAGTAATTTCATGTGACTCTTAATTATATTTATTTAGTGGGCCGTTTCGTATTATATTAATTAAGTGAGCAGTTTCCTATGGTATGTAATCTGAATTTTTGATTTAATTGAAACGTTACAATGATCTTCTCATCTTCCCATTAGATTTAAAACTCATTTTTTTAAGAAAGAATAAACAACATAAATTAAATGTAATGTAAAATTAAGAAAACTCCTAATAAAAACTAATATAAATGAGAGCATGTCAATTAATTTAGTTGTTTTTTAAATTTAAAAATAAATTGGGAGGTAATTTAGTGTAATATTTGCATTTTGAAGTTACTTTCATATATTTAAAAATAATTAAAGGGTGTTAAATTCAAAAGTAATTAAGGGGTCGTAATATATTACTGTTCATAAATTTAAAAATATAAAAAATAGGAGGTTCTCAATAAAATGTAAAAATAAAAAAAAAATCTTAGGTGTGCTATGCGGCTTGACGCGAAAATGCCACATGGCACATCTAAGATGGCTTATTACGTGTGTATATATATATATGTTGTGAAGTGTGGATGACCATGCATGTACACCAACATATTGTGTTGGCATGTAACTTGTAATCCTCTCCAATGTACACCAACTCTTCTATGTATTGTCATGTAACTTGTAATCCTCTTCAATGTACACCAACTCTTCCATGTATTGTCTATGTTGCTTGTGATGTGTTGTACGACATGGGGTGTATGTATTGCTTGTACACATTGTATGAAGTACATTTATCATCATCACCAAATGGCCTATATAAAGGGTGTCAACCTCAATGTAAAAGCACACCAAGTTGAATGAAAACTTTTCATTCCAACTATCTCATTTCTTCTCTTCTCCTTTGTAGTAGTAGTTTGTAGTAGTAGAAGTTCTTAGTCTTCTATTTCCTTCTCTAGTTCTTAGCAAGTTCCAATTCAATTTACAACACGTTATCAGCACGAGCTTGCTCTAGCATTAAGGAGATCTCGAAGTTCAAGAAGGCTTGTTAAGGAGAGAAAGCTATGAAGGTATAACTTTTGTTATTTAAATAAGTTCAATTTACTTCTATATTATCATGGTTGCTTCCTTTTATCTATGCATACTTTATTCATATATTATGCATTATAGCGTCACCGATTGCGAAAGTATGCTCTGTAGTTGCGTCTTGTACGATCTTCTACATCAGAAATCAAAAGTCAATATGTGACATAACTATTTTTCTCTTAAAACTACAAACGATTAGTTATTGTTCTATTCTTGATTTTATAATACAAATAATGCTATAAGTTTGAGTTGATAGTGGGTAAGCCTTGTCCCCGGTAAAGCTAAACATTGAAAGGGAGACGGGTTATCCCGTTCGAGGAGGCATGGCATTAAGCAGACTTTGTCTCGCCACCCAACCTGGAGGTTGTCCCACCAACTCATACGAATAGTACATTTGATTATTAATAAATCAAGTTGTGAACATATACTTAATCATATGTTATGTTTTTTTTTTACATAATAGAAAAGAGAAAATTATTTTATATTATATTTACTTTCAAAATATTAATCAACCATAGTTGAATTTGTTACCTTATTATAATTCTTGTCATGATAATTCTATGCAAGGCTGTGTGTTATACATAATCATTCGTCAATTTCTCTTTGGAGATTTGAAAAGTGAATATTTCACTTTATATATATTTTCACCTTATGGAGTTATACATACCAAAAGGGTAATGCTCCAAAAAGCTCAAAATGAGCGTAATACTGGGTCTCATGCTACAAAATTTAATCGATCAAATATTAATTATAATTCCACAATTTTAATTACCTCTATGTTGAGGCTATGTGGAAATATGACTGATGAGACAATAAAAGGAAGGTCACGTGGCCCGCCTCGATTTATTGTTGCAACAAATATCGAGTGCGCACATCAATCCAATAAATATTAAGGATTGATTTCTTGTCTCGTGGTAGCTGAATAAAATGATGAGATATTATAAATATAATATCACTCCCGTCCAATTAGTCAAACTTCAAATTAAGAAGCATATGTTGCATATAATGATCATGATCGCAATAAATTTATGGACGTGGAAAAGGTGAAAATATCAGGTAAAGGTCGTATTGACAATTATTGACAATTCCACCAAAATTTGGAATAAAAGTGGTGCACCACTACAAAGGGCAAATAATTATTGACAATGAGCGCTCATAATTGTGACATTTTTTTAGTCATATATGAAAGGCTATTTTGCCTAAATATTGTCATATATATGCCCGAGTATTTTTGTGACCTTTACCATGCCTTTAAAATCAAAGGCAAAATATTATGAATATTATCATGACTCTTTTTCTGATTTGTCAAACATTATTTGTCCAGATGGATCAACAAATCATGTGTTCAAGTCATGAACTAAATAAGAGCGATATGTGCCTTGCTGATTGTGCTACAACGCACACAATTCTTAAAAGCAGAGAATATTTCTCAAATTTGAACTTAATGATGCTAATGTTCAAACAATATCGGCATCTCCAATTTGATTAATGGCTCGGAAGAGCAAATATTATGTTGCCTGGGGGAACAACAATTCATGTTGACAATGCCTTATACTCTGAAAAATCCAGAAGAAATTTACTCAGTTTTAAAGATATTCGACAAAATGGATATCACATTGAAACCATGAACGAAAATAATAGAGAATTTCTCTATGTCACATTGGTTTCAAATGGGAAAAAAGAATTGTTAGAAAAATTCCCAGCTTTATCCTCTGGATTATATTTTACTCATATAAAGCATGTCGAAACGAATGTCGTCTTAAATAAGAAAATTAATGATCCAACGACATTCATTTTATGGCATGATCGGCTTGGTCATCCAGGATCATCAATGATGCGAAGAATAATTAATAATTCGCATGGACATCCTTTAAGGAGTCACAAAATATTTTCAGCTGGTGATTATAATTGTGCTAGTTGTTCTCAAGGTAAATTGATAGTTAAACCATCCCCAAGTAAAATTGTTGTGGAATCCCCAGTTTTCTTAGAACGCATTCAGGGAGACATATGTGGTCTTATTCATCCTCACTGTGGACCATTCAAATATTTCATGATTTTGATAGATGCATCAACTAGGTGGTCACATGTTTGTTTGCTTTCAACCCGCAATGTTGCATTTGCTAGACTTTTAGCACAAATCATTAAGTTAAGAGCACAATTTCCTGACAACCCAATCAAGACCATCCGTCTTGATAATTGCGGGGAATTTCAATCTCAAGCATTTAGAAATTATTGCATGTCTATAGGAATTACCATTGAACATTTTGTTCCACATGTGCATACCCAGAATGGTTTGGAGAATCTCTTATCAAACGCATTCAATTAATTGCCAGACCTTTAATCATGAGAACTAAGTTATCAACTTCAGTTTGGGGACATGCAGTCCTTCATGCAGCATCTATCATTCGTTATAGGCCTACTGCATATCATGAACATTCCCCCATGCAACTCATTTTAGGTCAACAACCAAATATTTCACACTTGAGAATTTTTGGTTGTGCTGTGTATGTTCCTATACCACCTCCTAATAGAACTAAGATGGGTCCACAACGAAAACTTGGGATTTATGTTGGATTTAACTCATCGTCCATTATAAGATACCTTGAGCCCTTAACAGGGGATTTATTTACCGCACGTTTCGCTGATTGTCACTTTGATGAAGCAATTTTCCCACCATTAGGGGGAGACAAGAAGCCAATTCAAAAGGAATGGCGCGAAATTGCTTGGAATGCATCAACTTTATCACATTATGATCCACGCACAAATCGGTGTGAACTTGAAGTTCAAAAGATCATTCATTTGCAACAAATTGCAAATCAATTACCTGATGCATTTAATGATGCAAAACAAGTGACAAAATCACATATTCCAGCTGTAAATGCTCCTGCAAGAATTGATGTCTCTGTGCAACAAAATGCACAAGAACCAACGAAACGCTTAAAGCGTGGAAGACCAGTTGGTTTAAAGGATACAATTCCTCGAAAGAGGAAAACGGGAGTAAAAATAAATACAAATCAAAATACTCCTGAGAAAGCACAAGAATCCTTTGATAAGGGTTTGTCCGAACAAGTTGATTCTGATGAGGAACAACTTCTTCTAGAAAAAGAGGAAAAAGATGAAAATAATGAGATCTCAATAAATTATTTAAACTCTGGTAAGATTTGGGATCGAAATGAAATCGTTCTTGATGATATATTTGCTTTCAATGTGTCCTTTGAAATATGTGAAAATGATGGTGATCCAGAACCACGATCAGTGGACGAATGTCGAAAAAGACCAGATTGGCAAAAATGGCAAGAGGCTATCCAAGCAGAGCTAAACTCGTTAAAGAAACGAGAGGTTTTTGGACCAATTGTCCAAACGCCAGATGGCGTAAAACCTGTTGGATATAAATGGGTATTTGTACGAAAGAGAAACGAAAAAAATAAAGTTACAAGGTACAAAGCAAGACTTGTAGCTCAAGGTTTCTCACAAAGACCTGGCATAGATTATGAGGAAACATATTCTCCGTTATAGATGCAATCGCATTTCGGTTCTTGATAAGCCTTGCGATCTCGAAGGGCTTGATATGCATTTAATGGATTCACATAAAGATATCATGTACGGATTCCTAGACAAAGTGAGATATATATGAAAATCCCCGATGGATTTGTAACATCCGATGAAATAAAATCAAAACCTCATAACATGCATTCTATAAAATTACAAAGGTCTTTGTACGGATTGAAACAATCCGGACGAATGTGGTACAAACGTCTCGGTGATTATTTTGAAAGAAGGATATGTAAATAATCCGCTTTGCCCATGTGTCTTTATTAAAAGATCGTCAACGGGATTTGTGATTATTCTTTGTATATGTTGATGATTTAAATATAGTGGGAAACCACGACGACATCGTTAGAACATCCGAATACTTGAAAAAGGAATTCGAGATGAAAGAACTTGGAAAAACAAGACTTTGTCTTGGTTTGCAAATTGAACATTTTTCAAGTTGAGTATTTGTCCATCAATCAAATTATATTGAAAAATTATTAAAAAGATTTTATATGGACAAGGCGCATCCATTGAGCTCTCCAATGGTTGTCAGATCACTTGAAGTGGATAAGGATCCATTTCGACCTCATGAAAGTGATGAAGAGCTACTTGGTCCAGAGGTACCATATTTAAGTGCAATTGGTGCACTTATGTATCTCGCAAATTGTACAAGACGACATTGCTTTTTCTTTGTCAACCTACTTGCAAGATACAAAGCTCATCACCAACTCGAAGACATTGGAATGGTGTTAAACATATTTTTCGATATCTTCGAGGAACAGTGACATGGGTTTATTCTACTCGAGAGGGGTAAAATTGAATCTCCAAGGTTCGATTTGGATTTTTATCGATCCCCACAAGGCCCGTTCTCAAACGGGATATGTGTTCACATGTGGCAATATCTCTTTGTATCATGGAAGTCAAGTAAAGCAAACTATGGTTGCTACTTCTTCCAACCATTCTGAAGTACTTGCAATTCATGAAGCAAGTCGTGAATGTGTATGGTTGAGAAATATGATTGAACATATTCAAGAATCATGTGGATTGCCTTCAATAAAAGATTCTCCAACCATATTATATGAAGATAACGTAGCATGTATTGCACAATTAAGTGAAGGATTCATAAAAGGGGACAGAACAAAACATATTTCACCAAAATTCTTTTATGCGCATGAGCTTCAGAAGAATGGTGAAATTGATGTCAAGCAAATCCGATCGAGTGATAATCTTGCTGATCTATTCACAAAAGCCTTACCAACCTCGACATTTAAAAGGCTTTCATATGGTATTGGCTTGCGTAAACTTAAAGATATTGCAAGTAAAGAAACTGAACAAGTTTCACCCATGTTCACATGAGGGGGAGTTATTGATTAATGTATTGCACTCTTTTCCCTTAGCTATGGTTTTATCCCATTGGGTTTTCCTAGCAAGGTTTTTAATAAGGCAATCTTAACAATATTATACCCGTCTTAATATTTATGAGAATAGTGTACTCTTTTTCTTTTACTATATTTTTTCCCACAGGGTTTTTCTTAGTAAAAGTTTTAACGAGGCACAATCTCTAAGCAAGCGTCATCCAAGGGGGAGTGTTGCGAAGTGTGGATGACCATGCATGTACACCAACATATTGTGTTGGCATGTAACTTGTAATCCTCTCCAATGTACACCAACTCTTCTATGTATTGTCATGTAACTTGTAATCCTCTCCAATGTACACCAACTCTTCCATGTATTGTCTATGTTGCTTGTGATGTGTTGTATGACATGGGGTGTATGTATTGCTTGTACACATTGTATGAAGTACATTTATCATCATCACCAAATGGCCTATATAAAGGGTGCCAACCTCAATGTAAAAGCACACCAAGTTGAATGAAAACTTTTCATTCCAACTATCTCATTTCTTCTCTTCTCCTTTGTAGTAGTAGTTTGTAGTAGTAGAAGTTCTTAGTCTTCTATTTCCTTCTCTAGTTCTTAGCAAGTTCCAATTCAATTTACAACAATATATATACTTTTTTGACACCATTTTCGCGCAGAATTTCGTAGGCGACTGAGGTGGCAGGCACTGGGTCCTCGAGCAACAATTTCTTTTTCTTCTGTTTTTCTATTTTTTTCTCTCAACAAATTGTCTCTTTAGTCAGGCATCAATTTAGTTCTCTCTATCAAACTACATGCTGTCAATATACAAATGCAGTGTAGTAGTCAGCAGGAAAAGAGGCTTTTCGGTGGGAAATTCGAAATTGGACCCAAACAAACCACAAACCTCCATTTCTCTCTCATTTTATTCTATATGAACCCTAAATTTCAGTTTCGGTTCCGTTGGTTGTGTGGGGGAGAAGGGTTAGGGTTTTTGTTAGGATCTTAACCATAACGAACAATACGACTAAACCACAAACCTCCATTTCTCCCTCATTTCATTCTTTATGAACTCTACATTTTAGTTTTGTTTATTGTGTGTGACAGTACGGTTATGGTTCGTGTTAGAACCTTAGCCGGAGCGACAAGGAAAAACAATAGAAGTATGTGACTGTTGGAGGAACGTGCACTTGGTAGCAGGGTTCAGGTTTTATATCTTCACCATTTTTGTTCATTGCATGATGAAGAGCTAGGGCTCTACAAGGAGCTCTACTTTTTAATGATTTATTTTTGTACCTACATTTGCAAATTCAGTTTGTCTTGCATGTCGCATCATTCTTGGTCATGCATACATGGCACATGAGTCACATTGTCAAGTTCGCTTCGATAAGGCATCATGCACGGTTGAAACAGGTCGTGCTCGAGTAAGACTAGCTGAGACTAGGTATCTTGTACAGTTGAAACATGTCTTGTTTGAGTAAAACAATAAGCATGCAATGTCATTTCGAAAAGCATGCGTTTAAACTCTTAGTACATTTTTTTGTACTATATTTAGAAGTTGGCATCCAAATATAGTTAGGAAATAGGAATATAGTGATTCACGTTGTTATATAAATTTGTTATTTATTTGTAAATGCAATTACATTTCTTCATATATTTCAGATTTACATTTGCAGGAGTACAGGTCAATATAGGATTTTACAAGCTTGACATTTTCAAGTTGTTTTTGATGATGTTAGAACTGTGCAAAGATCATGAAGAACAAACAAGCTTGAAGTCTTTGGTGATAACTTTAAAGTTTTATTTCTTATTTTAAATTATTTATATTTAATTTTTCGAGTTTCCAAGGATGAGAGTAGGTCATGGATTAGTTTAAGGGGGATGAGCCCTAAACCCATGAATTGAAGTTGCCAATAATTGAAACTCAATTCGACACTTAATATTTCATTAGGTATATATTGAGTTTAATGTAATCAAAGTACATTATAAGTATGACAATCAGCACTAAATCTTATTGTCATCCTAAGGTTGTCAGTATTTGTTACCTGCATTAAAAAAAAAGCTAGGAGGTTTAGCTATTCTCTTGAGAGTCTTCAAAAGGTACTTAAATTGCAGAGGCGTTGCATGAGCCGCAAGTGTACAACAACGCGGGATTAATAGTGGCACCAACTAGTGTTAGTACCAAATTTATCGAATCCACAAAGACGGTTTAATGCTAATTTATAATCTAATTAAGAAATAGATTTAGGTAACTTATATTTTGATTTTGTAAGAGAAATTGACAACTAATTTACTCTAACTGATTGCAAGGAATTTAAATTAAGTTTAAACAATGAAGAAATAATCAAAGGGAGTTGATTTCACATAGGTTGCATTCTTTCTATCCAATTCTCATAGTGCAATCCCAAATTAAAGTGCGATAGGCGAATTTCCATAAATCTTCACTCCACCTCGAGGTCTCGGCGATGGGGATTCTAGCGTTGCACTCAGACTCCACTGGTCGACATGAGTAACGTAAGTGCAAAACCGCATTATACTCCAAATTCTACAGTCTCCCTTGTAAATGGTCGTCGGTCGACGTACCGTATGTTCAGGAGTTGTGTTCCCTATTTTCGGGTTAAAAACCCCAAGGTTATAGGTGAGTTCAATCCTAAAGTCCTATACCTACTTGATTAAGGCAAGTATAGCATTAAGTTTAAGCAAACATAAATCCACACCACAAATTGAAGACAACATCATAAATCACATTACAATTAGAGAAATTAGTAACCCAGGATTCATCGATTCCCGGGATAAGAGTATTACCCCATTAGAGGGCAAGAAACAACACTAAACATGGTAAAAACTAAAAGAAAACATCAAATCAATACCTTGAATCCAAGATGAATCACCAAATTTGATCTAATACACTAGCTTCCCAAAGTGTGTTCTCTAAGTTCTCCCAAGCAAAAGTTGATCATTCTACCTATGACACCCCTATTTATAGTCCAGGGGTATTTTGGTCTAAAAAAGTAAGCTCAAAACCTTAAAAAACGTCTAATAAGTACTTTGACTGATGACGGCACCGGACTCAGTGCCAAGATCCAAAAAATTATGCTCAACTAGCTCGATGGGCACTGAGGTGTTGGGTAAGGCGTTGTGGTGGGCGCTAGGGTGCCAGGTGAGGTGCCATGTTATCGGGGTTAGCACCATGTTAGGATCCTCCCTAGTTTGGACACAGAGGCGCCATGGCACCGGAAGCAGCGCCATGGTTGAAATGCCACAGATCCGGGCCTTGAGGTGGGGGCTGATGTTAGGGCGCCACACAAGGGCGTTGTGGCAGAGATGGGGTACCATGGCGCTGAGGTCAGTGCCTTAAATAGATATTACATTTTTCGCTCCTTCTCTGCGCTCAGAATCCCAGTCTTGCTCCTCGATTTTTCCACTTGACTTGACGTCCCATTTTATTGCCATTTGGACCTAGCACACAAAAAAATACACGAAATACGTATCAAAATCATTTATTTTCCAATGTTTTTTAATGAATACTACTCAAAACAACTAAGATTATGCAACGCATCACACCTCCAAACTTGAGATTTTCCAAGTCCCCAAGAAAGAATTAAGCACAAAGAGATGCAATTTATTCAAACTAATAATCTAAGCATGAATAGCATCCATCCACAGTTTGAAAACATCGAGTATGTGCAAACACAACTTACTCTAATATTCTGTTATTATTATCTCTCAATCTTAGTGGCGTCTTCCATTCTCAAATTCAAACCAAATATTGAATCAACCCAAAACTTCTCAATTGTCCACGAACCCAATCTTTCAACCCAACCTTCACAACAATCCACTTTCGACAACCCAATTGCAATTTGAGAGTCTAGCCGTCACTACTCGATAGAGTCCACAAAAAGATTTGAAGCCTCAATGATTCTTCATTTAAAGCATCAACTTCCAAGAGATTCCATAAGCTTATTTTTCGGTCCATTTTCCACTATCGTCAAACTTAAAATGCAAAAAATCCATAGGTCTTAAATAGGTTACTTGGTTTATCAAAAAGCAAAATTTTAAGCTCAAACAAAGTTAGATAGGTTTTGCAAACCATTTCCTTACAAACATAGAGCACTTACAAAGAATAAACTCTCAAAAATCCAAACTTTCACATTCACTTTGGAGTTTCACTCATAACTCTTCTTTTCATTACACCAGTCCATATTTTTCTTTTTCTTTAGACTTTATTTGGTGGATTTATTCATTTTCTCTTAACATTCTCTTTTTTCGGGTTGATTTCATCTTTCACTCAAACTTTATTAGCTCTTTTCATCATAGATAAAGGTTGCTAATCAATCTAAACTTTAGGGGGTCTGAAGCTTTTTGCCTCGGGACAATGTTTGCTGCCAGAAATTCATGATAAGCAAGGCTCAACGGGATGACTAGCAATCTCATGTGTGGAATGATATATAGGATATTAGGTAAAACAATCAAACAAGTCCTAATTCCTCTACTCAATCATTTAAATTTATCTCCTCAAGTGGATTTAGAACAAGTTCTAGAATCCTCGAATCCTCATTAAAGCCTACCTACTTTTAGTTTATCCCTTTTTTGTATTGGCAAGGTCTTTCCTTACACCGAGCATCTCTGGAGAATCATCGATCTAGCTAAGCTAAACACATCACAAGTGCCATTTACTTTCCCCCAAGTGTTTCATCTCACTGGTTTGATAATATTTATATCCCAGATTGTCAGCCACATAAAACGAGAATTAATAGAATAAAATTATTTCCTATTTCTTGCACATAATACCCGATAATGCACTCATTTCCAAAATAACTATGAGAGGATGCAAGACAATCCCATCCTCAAACTTATGGAGGTTAGTGTCCTCAATGAACTGTAAAACAAAACTGGCCAAAAACATGTAGGAGGCAAGAAACAATAGTGAATCAAAGACTAATATAAAGCAATCAAAATAGTATAAACACAAAGGAAACAAATAAGCAAATAGGAGATACAGTTAGTCAACTAAGACTCCCTTGAGTGGAATAGCCTGACTCTTAAATAGATAAGAAAAGAGATCAGTCGAAAGAGAAAATATTTATTTTTCGAAAGGGCTGCTACTGATTCTGGTGATGTGCAATCATAGCTAGTGGGGTTGGGTCTTCATCCTCTTGAGTTGTCGTGGTCTCACCTTGTTGTGTCTCTTCTTTTATAGCTTGAGTAGGTCCTCGTCGTCGCGAACGTCCCTGTGCCGATGGTGGTGCTTCTTGATGCTGCCTTGGCTGATCATCATCAGAATCAAAATATCTTGGAGGCAAACCAGATTGCTGAATTGTGGCATTTAAAATAGTCCCCAACTTCGATATACATTTATTGACTTCATAAGGGACTTTCTCTCATTTGCAGAGAAAAGTGATGATCCATGGGTGATATAGAACTTTCATTGGCGGGCCCTGGAGAAAACTTTACAGTGATCGTGAAATGAATTCACCTATATCCACATCATCTCGTGCCAAAATATGCGCTAATAGAGTCCAGCGCCCATAGGTGATCTCACTAGTATTCCCTAATGGCATCAAAATGGAGCATATAAAGTTAGGGGTAGGTAAACCGCGGTTTGGTGGTGTAAAACCTCAAACCATGACCAAACTGAGGGTTTGCAGTTTTATAATTTTGTAAACCATCACCAGAGCGTAAAACCTTAAAACCGTGATAAAACTGACCACAGTTTTTTCGGTTTGGTCAGTCTAGTTTTATGATTTTATTGCAACAAAAATAGTTAAAAAAATTATGTCAAAATCCTTGACCAAAAAAATGAAAAATCTCACTAGCCTATACAAAACGAGATTTATTAAAGAAACAAAAAAATTAAAAGGCTAATCCCAAAAACAAGACAATCTATAAAAAAAAATCGCAAAATCATATTGATGCCCACCCCTGTATAAAGTGGAGCCAACCTCGATAAAGTGGAGATTTTTCATTTTTTGTAGAGACTGATGCCTACTCTTGTATAAAGTGGAGCCAACCTCGATAGGCATGCCTCAAATTCTTCGTTGATAATTGTTGATCATGGACGCCATCCTTACTTTGTTTTCACATATCTCTTTCTAGGACACAAATTATATGCACAATATATTGTTTTGTGTTGGTTCTCGAATGTTTTGGAAAGTAAAATCTTGCCTGATCAACCGATATCCCTATAACCTTGTTAATAGATAGACCATCAATTGGAACTCTTACATCTCGCACCAATACTTGCTTTCCCTCATATTTTTGGTAGCCATTTGCTTAAAATTCCCTTGTAAGCTCCATGGACACCACTTCCTTATCACTGTCTCACCTTATAGTCGAATTTTACCATTTATTACTGGCCACAATGTCTAAGATATGCTTTTTATACTTGGCGAAGACATTGAAGAGTCACTGTAATTGATTTTCAAGGTAGTGTACTGCATGTATCTTACTCCAGCTCGGCGATGTGGCACCCAGTCCAGTGCCAGGTCTAGAACATTTCGGTTTGTAGCGCTGAGCTCGGCCCTATGACGCCAGAGGCAACACCCTAAACTAACATGTTAATTTTATGGGCTTTAAGCCTGACAACGAGGCATCCGAGCCAATGCCCACCACTCGGATCACTTACACACCCTTTTAAACAATGTTTTGATTACATCTCAAATATCTAAAAGAAAACTTAATCTTGAGGGAATTTATTCAAAATGTAAGCTAAACGATGACATTCTTGTACACTCTCTTGATCGGTTGTTGCGAACTTGTCCACTTCGATGAAAAATCACTTAGCAAATGGAGATCAACCTGAAATCATTAAGATATACAAAGTTAGTATTGCACAATATTTTATTCATTAAAACTCATTAAACTCTAAACAAAATAACTCTAGGGTGCCTTCTAGTAGCATTAAATTTTTGGTTGTTAGCTCGATGCCTAATACAGGACCATCAATCTCCAGTGGCGGCAAACTCGCTTTGTCACACTTTCGAGCCATAACAGATCTTAACTTTCAGGGCATTGACCTTGAACGTCTTTCCATCATCTCCTCAAAGCTCTACCACTGTGAAAGGCCATGTTTGTACAACTGTGTATGGTCCATACCACCTTGATTTCAGCTTTTATGGAAAGAGCTTCAACAACGAATTATAGAGCACCACTAATTGTGTTGGCTCAAAAGTTCTATATTCAATCATTTGGTCATGCCACCTCTGCTTTCATTCTTTGTACATATTTGCATTCTCATATAAATGTAGTCGGAACTCATCTAATCAACTCAAGTAATCGAGCATTATCGACCGCTTTGATGTCTAGATTCAACTGTTTCAATGCCCAATATGCTATGTGCTCTATATTGACCGGTAAATGACACACTTTCCCATACATCAACCTCTATTAAGATGTTTTAACCAGTGTTTTGAATGTCGTCCTATAAGCCTATAGTGCTTCATTAAGATGTAGTGCATAGTTTTTCTTACAAGAATTAATGTTTTTCTCAGAGATTTGTTTCACCTCCTGATTACTCACTTCAGCTTGGCCATTGGTTTAAGGATGATAGGCCAAAGAAGTCTTGTGTCTCACACCATACTTCAAAAAACCTTCTCTAATGCTATATTGCAAAAATGAGAACTTTCATCATTCACCAAAGCTCGAGGCGTCCCAAACCGACAAAAAGATGTTCTTTTTCAAGAAATCAATAACCACCCTCGCCTCATTCTTCATCGTTGCAACCGCTTCAACCCATTTTGACACATAATCATCGGCAACTAGAATGTATTGTTTCCCATGAGACATTATGAAAGGACCCATGAAGTCAATTCACCATACATCAAACAATTCCTCTTCCTAAAATGTGGTTTGAGAAAATTCTTGTATTCTCAAAATATTATCAGTCCTTTGAGACTCATTGCAAGTCTTTACATACATATAAGTGTCTTTGAAAAAACTCGACCAATAAAAACCATATTGGAGCAATTTTGTCGTCATCCTTTGCACACTAAAATGACTACCAAATGGAGAAGAGTGGCATTCTTTTAAAATTCCTATGAAATGATACTTGAAAACACAATGTCAAACCAACCCATCATTGCACTGCCAAAATAAGTAAGGCTCATCCCATAAATGATGTTTTACATCACTCAATTTTTTTTTTCGTTCAGACGAACTCAAGTCAAGAGACAACACTTGACACACCAAGTAATTCACAAAATCAACAAACTATGACACATCTTTTTGAACTTCCACTCCAAGCAATTGCTCATCTGGAAAAGTATCTTGAACTGGCTTCTTTGTATCTACCTCTTGATGTGGTAGGCGTGAAAATGGTCGGCTACCACATTCTCGCTCCCCTTATTGTTTTTAATTTCAACGTCAAACTCTTGCAACAAAAGCACCCAACGAATCAACCGCGGCTTCACATCTTTCTTGGCAAACAAGTAATGAATAGGAATACCGTGACTTTAGATCCTACAATATATGAACGAAATTTGTTGCAAGCATACACAACTGACAACAACTCATTCTCTGTGGTGGTGTAATTCTACTGAGCTAGATCCAATGTTTTGCTTGCATAATAAATAGCTCGAAAGTTCTTCTCTCTCCACTAACCCAATATGGCACCTATAGCAAAATCACTAGTATCACATATGATCTCAAAGTCTGACTCCCAATTAGGGACAACCACAATAGGTGTCGAAATCAGTGTCATTTTCAATGTGTGAAGTGTAATAAAAAAGTCATCATTCATATTAAAGGGAACATCTTTCTCAAGCAACCTACACAAAAACTTCGTGATTTTTTAGAAATCCTGAATAAAGCGATGATAAAACTCAGCATGCCCTAAAAAGCTCCTAATATCCTAGACATTTCTAGGCACTAGAAGCTTTTCAATTGCAGTTATTTTTGCGCAACCCACCTCCAAACCACTCGAAGATACTCGATGGCCTAGAATAATGCCCTATCTGACCATAAAATGACATTTTTCTCAATTCAAGCCCAAATTGATAGCTTGACACCTTTTTAAAATCAAGGTTAGATTATGCACACACAAGTAAAATGAGGCCCCAAAAATTAAGAAATCATCCCTTGTCCGAGAAAATTGACATCATACACTGTTGAAATGTTGATGGTGTATTATAAAGACCGAATGACATACATCGAAATGCAAAGGTATCATATGGACATGTAAAGGTGATTTTCTCTTAATCCTCAAGTGATATGGCAATTCGATTATAGCCATAGTACATATCAAGGAAGCAATAGTAGTCAAAACCCACTAATTTATCGAGCATATGATTAACGAAAGGTAAGGGGAAATAATCTTTTCGTGTCGCCTTATTCAGCCTTCGGCAGTCAATGCAAACAAACCACCCCATGATATTTCTTGTTAGCAACATTTCTCCTTCCTTATTCTGAATCATGGTCATTCCTCTCTTCTGAGGGACAACATACACTGGTGAGACCCATGAGCCATCAAAAATTGTATATATATGATTCCTACGTTAAGCCACTTCAATATCTCTTTCTTCACCACTTATTTCATCACCAGATTTAAGATAGTTGATGCTCTACTGATTGCTTATGATCCTCTTCCATTAGAATTTCGTGCATACAAATTGATGGGCTAATTCCTATGATATCCTTGATTGTCCAACCCAAAGCTGATTTGTGCTCTTATAAGACCAAAAGCGACTTTGCCAAAAAGGCTGAAATGATCATAAGATATGTAGGCTCTTCTTCTAACTAAGAATATCACAAATGCTCGAGCAAATGCCTCAATTCTAGAGTTGGCTCGATAACCGCATTTTCTGACTCAAGTTCTAACTACTCAATCACCTTTTAAAACTTAATTGATTATAATGTCGCCAACTCTTGAACTGTCTCCTGAATTGCACACTCACTAGTAGGGCTAGTTGCGATGCTCTACATTGTTCATTGGCATTCGGGAACTTCATCGTGTTGTAAATGTTGAACAAAACCGCCTCATCATTCACATGCAACCGCTACTCTTCTTCTTGCACATCAATTAGGGCTCTAGCGGTTGGCAAAAATGGCCTCCCAAAATCAATGGAACTTCATCATCGTCATCCATACCTAGCAATACAAAATTGATAGAGAAAATAAATTTATCAGCTTTCACAAGCACATCTTCAATCATACCTTTCGGATAAGATAAGGATTGATCCGCCAACTGCAAGATCATGTTCACATGTTTGACTTCCCCAAAACCTAAATTTTTCAAAACAGTTAAGGGCATCAAATTTATACTTGTTCTAAGATCACATAACACCAAATCAAAGAGACAAACTCCAATAGTACAAGGTATGGTGAAGCTTTTGAGATCATTCAGTTTCTGTGGGAGCTTTCTTTATAGAATAGCACTACACTTCTTAGTCAAGTTCACAGTTTCAAAATCCTCAATCTTCCTTTTTTGTGCAATCATCCTTTAAGAACTTGGTGTAGTGTGGCATTTACTCAAGAGCATCAGCAAAAAAGATATTCACTTGCAACTTTTTGAACACATCAAGAAACTTTTTAAATTGTTCTTTATTTTTCTTTTTCTTAAACCTTTGAGGATAAGGTAATGGTGGAGTGATAACAGGATGGTTATCTAGAAATGTAATACTGTCTGACACTATTTCCCACCTTGGTGAACTACCTTTCCTTAACACATTTCCTTTTTTTGGCTGCCTCAGAACTCTCTGCAATATCATCATCACCTTTAAACCTACTCTACATATTCTGATCACACTACCCAGTCTGCTCATACTTATCATGTTTTGTCTCATCGAGCTCATCATACTGCTTGATGTCAAACTCCTCATTTTATTTTTGACACTGGCTATTTTTAAACTGGCTCAATCAATGTATTACCACACCTCAATTGCAATGCGCTGACATTTTCTCTCAGGTTTACAAATGTATTACTTGGGAATTGGCCTTCTTGACGAGAAGAGGAAAGGCTACGGTTAATTAATTAATTGCTCTCGCGCACTGTCGTAAGAGTTCTATCATTGCTAAATCTATTAAGGAGGTGCAATTGAGTTTGTTTTCTCTCCTTTTTTCATGTTCTAACTACCCCTCCCGTGACAGTTTTGACCAAAGTTGACATATTACTCTGAGTTCTAAAAGTAGCAGCATATTTATGGCCATCATTGTTCACCTCGCATCCTAAAACCTTGTTAACCATCTCAAGAGATAACTCATAGATATGTTCTTTGATATAGACTTCATGATAGAAAGGTGAAAAAGGGTTACACACAGCTACCCTCAAGTTGGCATATAATTCTCTAACCAAGCTCTCATTGAACTTAGTTGGGAAAGATAAAACTTTGAGTAAAGATCTTGAGGTCTGAAACTTTACTAAATTTTCCTTGATATAAGTACCCTTGTGGAGATACTTTTCAAAGTGGAACTTTGTCTAGCGCACATCATCAAACCTTTTTTGGGCTTCAAAATCATAGAATTGTCAAGACATTCCATATTACCAGCATCATTAGTTTCAGAACTGAAATCGTAAGGAAATGATGCAACAATGCTAGAGGTCTCTAATGGTGCAACATGACTGGTGGTCACTATTCGTGCAACAGGGTCGGTGACTACAGACCTTATAAGGGTCTTCCTCTTCTTTGATACTTTCCCAATAACTGGGTATTTCTGAAGGTTTCGGTAAGGGACTTAAGGTCTTGTGTGTCCTCACATTGAACATCAACATCTGGTTCAGTATTGACGAAATTGTCATTATGATCAGGTTGAAATCTTTTTTTCAATTCAATACTTTCAGGCTGTTGTTCTTCAATCTGAGGAAGAGATTCCTCAAGAGGTTGTGTTTCTCCATGCAATTGAACTACATGTTCCATAGTATCATAAAAAATTGGATCTAGTTGTTCCTAAGGCCTAACATCCTGAGAAGTTGCAACAACAACTGAGTACCTTTTTTCAGTAATCTGTTCAGTTGGATTCGCCTGTGCAGAGGCTTTTCTCTAGAATATCTCTTTTTTTCATGATTGGAGGACTGGTTGTAACAGGGTTTGTTGCCTGTTACATCTCGGTTGTTGCTTCAGTGGTTGCTTTAATGCATGGCTCTGGTTCTTGTACAACAGCAGTAGAGGGTCGAACCTTTTAATTTTCTGCATTGTCTGGCTTAGAGGATGAAGTAGACACTGGATCTTCCAGATTTGGTACTCTTGGTGGTCAATTGATGATGACTGGTGGACGACCATCAGAAGAAGATGTCGACCCATTCTCTACTGGTGTTGATAGTGGTATGGCCATTAGAGGAGTAGGGTTCAGGACTTCAATTTTCTTCGTTGTTGCTTTAGTATTTCTTCCTTTTGGGGGGGGGGGTGGCTTTGGTGATGAAGGCTTGAGTGCTACTGCCGTCTTCTTGGATCCTCTTGTTGAAACCATGATGAATAGGTTGATGGAACTTCACTGATCAAGAAGGAGAAATAGGTGAAACACCATAACTTCAATAAGGATTGTGATTGTTAGGGCTATATAATTTTTCAATTTAGAAAGAAAATAGAGCAAATCTCAGTTGGATAATCACAAACGCACTTATGAAGCTAACTAACCCCTTAAATCTCTCGCCAACCCAACGCCTTATTAAGATAAATTGATAATTAGAAAATCCTATAATGATCAAAATACATAGATCAATAAACTATCCATTGTGCGAAAACGACTACTAATAACGATACAAAAGTGTACACACAAGCAAATGTTCTCCCCTTGTTTATATATATATATTTTAAATAGCGATAAACAAAAATTTATTAAAACAAAAGTTTTTTAGGAGTAGTCGAATGTGCATTACATAGGGCTTGTACGTATCCCAATATCTTCCCGTAACATCTTGAACCTATTAGCATCAAGTGCATTAGTGAAAATGTCTGCCAATTGCATCTCTGTTGAGATATATTGAATGTCTATAACCTTTTTCTCAATAAGATCACGAATGAAATTATACCTTAGGTCAATGTGTTTGGTCTTTGAGTGCTATACAAGATTTTTAGATATGCATATAGCATTTTTGTTGTCATGGAAGACTGTAAGTTGTTGTAATTGGATGTTGTAATCATGTAGCATCTAGTGCATCTACAGTAATTGAGTACAACAACTTCCCACAACAATGTATTTAGCTTCAGCATTGGAAGGGGAGATAGAGTTTTGTTTCTTGCTAAACCAAGATACCATGTTGGTACCAACAAAGAAACATCCTCCTCAAGTGTTTTTTCTAATCATCCTCACTACCTACCCAATCTGCATCACTATATCCAGCTAAAGAAAAGTTAGCATTAGAGGAGTACCACAGACCAAGATGAGATGAATATGTTATATATCGTATAATGCATTTCACAGCAGTGAGGTGTAATTCTTTTGGAGCAGCTTGATGTCTTGCACACACATACCCCACACTGAAGGCTATGTCTGGTCTACTGGCCGTGAGATACAAAATACTTCCAATCATACTCCTGTATAGAAAGTAGTCAATTAGTTTTTCATGTTCCTCTTTGGAGAGTTTTTCTTGTGTTCCCATTAGAGTTCTTGGATGGCGAGCTTTATCTAGTCGAACTCTTTTCACTAAGGAGCAGCAATACTTATGTTAAGAAATGAAGGTACCTCGAGTAGTTTGCTGAACTTGCAGACCTAAAAAATAAGTAAGCTCACCAACCATGCTCATCTCAAACTCATTCTGCATGTTAGTAACAAATTCTTTGACCAAAGATTTTTTAGTTGAGCCAAAAATAATATAATCTACATACACTTGAGCAATCAGAATATTTTAGTGTAGTGTCTAACAAATAGAGTTTTATCAACACAACCTCGAGTGTATCCCTGAGCAAGCAAGAATGAGGCAAGTATGTCTTACCAGGCTCTTGGGGCCGGTTTCAACCCATCTAAGGCCTTCTTAGGTAATACACATGATAAGGAAATTATGCATTTTCAAAACCTTTTGATTGCGCCACAAAGACTTCTACCTCGAGCGTGCAATTTCGGAAGGCACTTTTGACCTCCATCTGATAAAGTTTGAACCCAAAAGAATAAGAGACAACAAGCAATAGACATATAGATCCTAATCGAGCAATAACATCAAAGGTTTCATCCAAATCTATACCTTCGACTTTGTTGTAACCTTATGCAACCAATTTGGCTTTGATGCATACTGTACCTCATTTCCTTCAGGATTTGTCTTGTTCTTGAATATCCATTTTATGCTAATAACATTTGAACTTCGGGGTTTTGACACCAAGGTCTATACATCAAGTCTTTGGAATTGATTCAATTCCTCTTGCATTGCCATTATCCATTACTCGTCCCGAATAGCATCATACACACTTTTATGTTCAAGAGAAGAGACACAACATATGTACCTAACGAGCTTCTAATAGTCAATATTGGTTGTTTCTCTTGTAGTCATTCCTTCTTCCAATGATCCAATGACATTTTCGGCAGGGTGGTTCTTTTGGATTCTGGTAGAAGGCTTTTTGATTCACAAATGTCAAGTCTTTTATTGGTGAGTTCTTATTGACTGTATAGGTTGGTTCTTCGGGTGGTGCAATAGGGGCATATGTGATGGGTGTAACAGCATCACTGTAGGTTGTTGCATCCGTGTTTGCAACAGGTACAGATGAGAAATGAGGATTTTCATAATCATCTATTCTTGAGTCTTGCTTTTTTTTTGAAGAATAGCCATTAAATACCGAGTTGATTGATTCCATAACTTTTTGTATTCTACTATTGAAGATTATATAGGCCTTGCTATTTGATGAGTATCCTAAGAAGATTACATAATCACATCTTTTGTCAAACTTTCCTAATGGCTCCCTGTCATTTAGTACAAAACATTTGCTTTAACTAAGGTTAGGCTTCTTGTGACGACCCCAATTTACCACAAATTGGGCCCCGCTCGGCCTAAGCCCACGTGGACCCCCTCGTGTTTAGGACGAGACCCCTGCCTCTCAGCCCTAACACTCTCATATCGCAGATAACAATAACCATGACTCACTTGCCAAATGGACCACTCCATGCTATAGCACTTTCAAGGATAATATCAAAGCAATTAATAACAATATCAAAGCAATGAACAACAATATCGAGGCAATGAAATTGTTGTACAGTTCCTCACTGGTTTACTTACCTCGAGAAATCGCGAATCGTCCTCAAAACATCTCGCTCGCGTCTCGATATGCACACCCGACACCCGACTATAACATCCTAAGTCACTGGTGTCCATTTATATCACTTAAGTTACTTAAATCATGCAAATCGCACTAAACTTAGGTGAAACACACCTCACCTCCATTGCGTCGTCGAAATTCGTCGATTTGCACCCCTCGTCGAGGAGCGATCGGTCTAACAACGCCATCGCTGCTGCCGGCGTCACTGCTGCACCACCGCCGATGTCGCTGTCGTGCCTCTGGCAGCGTTACTGCCACCGTCGTGTCGTTACGGTGTCATCGCGCATTGTCGCGCTATGCCATCGCCGGCGTCCATCTGGAGCCGCCCATCGCCGGCTTACTCGCCACCGCGTCGCTGAGCCTCGCCGCTGCCTGTCGTCTCCATCGCTGCTGGCCCGTCGGGGAGCCCAAAGCGATCACGGCGCGCATAGCGTTGTCGCGCAGCCACGACGCTGTCCGCGCGATCATCGCCGTTGTCGGAAAGCTCGCGTCCGCGCCACGACGCTGCCGGCCATTGTCGCACCACGTCGTTGCTGCCGGCCGGCCGTCCGCGATCTCCTGTCCGTGAGCTGCTGCCATCCGCCGATGCATCGCTGCTGCGGCTGGTGGTCCGCCGCCGTACTGGAGCCATCGTCGCGCCACCTTTGCCTGCGGCCTCCACTGCTGGGACGCCGTCCAGCCACCTTCGGTCGCCCTCGCCGGATCCTCCTTCCCCTCACCACTCTCTCTCTTCTCTCATCTATCCTTCTCCCTCTTTCTTTCCCCCTCTTATCTAAATCTCTCTTTTTTGATTTTTTCTTGATGAAGAAATCATGTGTGTCCTCGGGATTCGCGCAAAGCAAAACTCGAGGCACATAAAAAACATATTTATCCAAATGTTTTTCTTAAAAATTGGGCAGCGCGCATCTCGAGGCACTAACCCGTCTCATTTCACAATCTCGATACTCGCGCTACACGCATCATGAGGCGTATCCAATGTACACATTAAAACCACATAAAGCCATTATAGCCACATTAAGCTGTTGTTTCGGTCCACATCGACACGCGACTCGAGGCGCATCCCCGTTCGTGTTTCGACTCACCAAATTCCTCGCGTATACCAACTCGTAAAATAGCTCAACAATTAGTATTAAATCTTAAATTAAACATTCTGTGTGTCTCCACTCAAAATTCGGACATACGTATTCGACGAGTGGGTCCCACATACTACCTTGACCTGGCACGTGGCACGAGTCAAATTTTCGGGCCGTTACAATCTTCCCAACGAATTGGAATTTCGTCCTCGAAATTTACGCATTTCAATATTGTGTTATGACTGAAGACCGAGGTCATACTCGCCCAAGGCCATACTCGCCCAAGGCCATGCCCCCATCTTACTCTGTAGGGCTGGGCTCCTTCGCGACAAGCTGGGCTCCTCCGCGACAAGCTGGGCTCCTCCGCGACAAGCTGGGCTCATCCGTGACGAGCTGGGCTCCTCCGAGACCTCCAAGCAAAGAACACACCATCTGCCTCCTCCCATTAATATATGTCAAGCCAACATCCTCGCAAAACATATTGGAATAAAAATGAACATATTAATCTCATGATCCACTGTTACTAACATACGTATATCCGCTGTATATCCCCGAGAATGTAAATCAGTCTCTCTGACTATCCGTTAGTCTCTCTTATCGAGTGAGTCTCAACCCAACTAGTAGGCAATAACATGAATCTGTTTCCAACTCTGTTGTACCTGGCTGTCCATACGCCCATACAGATACGTTAAAATCCTGATCCAAATGGAACATGTCCATGTCCTTGTCCCTGTGCATGACTAGATCGCTGTCCTTATCAGTGCACTCGACTAGATCTCCAACCTTGTCTCTAGCCACTGCTAAGGATCCGACGGTGCTGGCTGCTGTAATGTACTAGCATAACTCTGCGCTGGACCATCTCACACTGGCGCCATATACGCCGCATATGGTGGAAACACAATACGCTTTGAGGTTGATTTCTTTGCCACGATCGTCTATCCCTCGTTTTTCTCTGATCATCTCCAGACCCTCGCATTGAATGTGACGATACCGATGATGCGACCAGTACTTTGATGCGTATGTTATAGGCCTCCTATAATGTGGTCGATCCGTCGTCACTACCCCAGAACCAATCGAGTCCAGTAGACCGTGCATAACTGACTCTCCGGTCCTCTGTCGAATGGTTTGAGAATCAGTTCTCTTCAGGTTACAAACTGTAGGAGGAATGTACTTCCCCATCCTTGAACTCAGCCCAAATCCTTGAGCATCCACATCAACGCCACGTAGGGCGCAACCAGACATCGGCCTCGCCGAACCACGAAGCTGATAAGATGCTTGACCTCGTATGATCTGGTGTGGCCAAGACATCATGAATCTTTGTCGCTCCGCGATCCGTATTACCGTGAAACTTTTCCGGGGGGATGTCGCTGAAACTAGCAAGACTGCCTCGCTTTAGCCGTTACTCTAACTCTCGTATCAGTCGGCGCGCTCAGCATCTCCTCATGTAAGTACGAGTTCAACCCTGTTCATTCTCACGCACTTGTTTGTTCGTTTGTTTTTTTTTATTTCAACATGTACTCACTGCAGTACGTTTTAACAGGTGAGAATTCTTGATGTGTACGATCTCGTAGGATTTATACTTAGGTGGCAACTAACTTTTAGAACGATTTGCAGACTCTACCTCAACACGTAATTCTAAAAGTGGTGGTCGACTTCACCAACCCTGAGACTATAAATGTTTAGTGTCACTAAAGTGGAGTTACTTGGGCTTCTGATCCAATACTACTACTCCAAAACTTTCGTCAAAGCTAAGGAGTCCATACATGATGTAATCAATAGCTCTCAAGTCATCTCAACACTCTGCTCCCTTAGAGTCTGCTCTTCGTCCTTTTTCCCTTTTCTTTTTTTTTTTTTTTTTTTTAAAAAAAAAACTTTACTTTCCTCTGTACTCCTATCTATGCTCCCCCCATATACGCCAGGGGTACAAGCCCACATCGAAACGCATATGAGGCATAGTTTTTCGCCTCCCAAGTCTCGAACCCGCGTTTTATACCACTAACGCTCTAATACCAACTGTGACGGCCCCAATTTCCCACAAATTGGGCTCCGCCCAGCCTAAGCCTACGTGGACCCCTGAGCCAGTCTCGCAAGGTCAACGCAGACTTAGTCAGCCTTCCAATCCCTCATTATACGCAATTTTCACAATTTTAAGTTGAGTTATTAATATTTTGCAAGTTTTACAATTTAGCGGAAGCAATTACTGCAAATAAATAACTCAACGGTATTTGAAAAGAGTAAGGCAACCTAGTTGTGGAACCCAGTAAATATATTATCATCAGAGGAGAGTAAATACAAGATATACAAAAATTCACTTAGCTATGGAGCCCTCTCCTTGCTGGACCGTAGATCTGCACTCAGTCACCCAAAATGACGAGCATAGGTACGTAAAGCCAGTAGGATATATACAACGTTTCAAAACATAACTAAAACAGACGAATTCATGCAATTAAAAAGAAATGAAAAAGGTAACGCATGAATATAAAAGACTGTAAACAAATCAATCGATAAGCGATGCCAAATAACAAGGAGTCCCGACCAAAAGGTCGTTGAGTCACGACAAAAGCCCAGCAGACTCGGGTTTAGGACGAGACCCCAGCCTCCCAGCCCTAACCCTTGCGACTATGAGATACCCACAGACCCAGATCTAAGACAAGACACCCGCCTCCCAGCCTTAGCCCGTGCGACTACGAAATATCTAGAGACTCGGATAAGAGCCCCCAACGTACACTCAATTGGGAGATATCAACGGACGTCCAGGTAATACCTCGTGTTTAGGACGAGACCCCTGCCTCCCAGCCCTAACACTCTCATATCGCAGATAACAGTAACCATGACTCACATGCCAAATGGACAACTCCATGTTTTAGCACTTTCAAGGATAATATCAAAGCAATGAATAACAATATCAAAGCAATGAACAACATTATCAAGGCAATGAAATTACTGTACAGTTCCTCACTTGTTTACTTACCTCGAGAAATCACGAATCGTCCTCAAAACATCTCGCTCGCGTCTCGATATGCGCACCCGACACCCGACTATAACATCCTAAGTCACTGGTGTCCATTTATATCATTTAAGTTACTTAAATCATGCAAATCGCACTAAACTTAGGTGAAACACACCTCACCTCCATTGCGTCGTCGAAATTCGTCGATTCGCACCCCTCGTCGAGGAGCGATCGGTCCGACAACGCCATCGTCGCTGTCGCTGCAGTGCCGCTGCCAACGTTACCGCCACCGCCGTGTCGTTACCAGCGTCACTGCCACTATCGCGCTGCACCACTATCGGTGTTGCTGGATCCCCGCCACTGCCGACTGCCTCCGCCACCGCGTCGCTAGAGCCTCACCGCTGTCGTCGTCTCCACCGCTCAGTCGCGCAGCCCAATAGTCACGCCGCGCAGCAGCGCTGTCGCGCAGCCAAGACGATGTCCGCTTGATCGTCGCCGTTGTCGGCCAGCCCGCCGTCTGCGCCACGCTGCTGCCGGCCAGCCGTCCGCGATCTCCTCTCCGCGAGCTGCTGCCATCCACCGCTGCATCGATGTTGCGGTTGGTGGTCCACCATCGTGCCGGAGCCATCGTCGACGTCGCGCCGCCTTCGTCCGCGGCCTCCGCTGCTGGGACACCGTCCAACCGCCTCCAGTCGCACTCGCCGGATCTTCCTTCCCCTCCCCACTCTCTCTCATCTCTCTCCTTCTCCCTCTTTCTTTCCCCTTTTTATCCGAATCTTTTTTTTTATTTCTTCTTGATGGAGAAATCATGTATGTCTTCGAGATTCGCACGGAGCGAAACTCGAGGCACATCAAAAACATATTTATCCAAATATTTTTCTTAAAAATTGGGCAGTGCGCATCTCGAGGCACCAACCTACCTCATTTCATAATCTCGATACTCGCGCTACACGCATCATGAGGCATATCCAATGTACACATTAAAACCACATAAAGCCACTATAGCCATATTAAGCTGCTGCTTCGGTCCACATCGACACGCGACTCGAGGCGCGTCCCCGTTCGTATTTCGACTCACCAAATTCCTTGCGTATATCAACTCGTAAAATTGCTCAACAATTAGTATTAAATCTTAAATTAAACATTCTTGGTGTCTCCACTCAAGATTCGGATATTCGTATTCGACGAGTGGGTCCCACATACTACCTTGACCTGGCACGTGGCACATGTCAAATTTTCAGGCCGTTACACTTCTTACCCTTCAATAATTCATAGGGTGTCATCTGAGTGAATGGTCAAAGGTAAGCCATGTTAATGATATATGAAGTTGTACTGACTGCTTCTGCCCACAATTTTGTAGAATGTCCTTTGGAGTTAAGCATTACTCGAGCCATTTCCTATAAGTGCATGTTCTTCCATTCCACAACATCATTCTGTTCTAGTGCGATTGAAGCGGAGAATCCTTGGTGGATGCCTTTTGATATGCAAAACTCAGGAAATTTCTCGAATTCATTTCCATGGTCATTTCTTATCCTGACAATGATTTCTCCTTAGGCTCTTTTTTCAGTTAGTAACTTTAAGCATAAGTTACTAAATATATCAAAGGAATCTGACACTTAGAAACAACACCCAAGTGAAACGGGAGAAATCATCCACACATACCAAAATATATCTTTTGCCTGATATGCTAGTCACCTAAGTCGGATCAATCAGGTCGATTTGGAAGAGCTCAAGAACTGCCTTGGTATTGTAACTATCAAGTGGTTTATGTGCCTCTCTCATTTGTTTTCCAAGTTGGCGTGGCTCACCTACTCGTCTGGTAGTATGTTGAGACTTTGGCAAGCCCTTTACTGCACCTACATCATATATCTTCTTTATATGTCTGAAATGTACATGTCCCAACTTCTGATACCATGTTGTTTCATCCTGCACAGAGACACTGATATAACATGTAAGTGGCTATTGCAACAAATAACAGTTGTTAGATGACCTTCCGCCGGTTATTATATAGTTTCCACTCTCATTACATACTTGACAACTATCTCTAATAAGCTTTACATATATATTTTGATCATAGAGTTGACTAGTACTAAGCAAATTGCCCTTTCGAGAGTTGGTTTGTTGCTGCCTCTGAGTGATTTCATGTTATATTCTTGCCAATTCCTTAATCATTTTGAAACATCTAGGATGAATGTGTCCTAAAATTTCACAGTAGTAGTAAGCGGGATAATACCTCCTTTTGGACTAACTATTATGCTTAACACTGACTGTCTCCTTGAATTTGATGGATTGTGCAGCTTTGACAAACTTCAAGGGTTCATTTTGGGTAGTCTTTGAGGATGATCCTTTAACAAAGCCAAGGCATCTATAATCACCAGACCCCTTTCCTTGTTGTAAGATGTCACCGAGCTTTGTTTTTTCATTTGTTGAGTTCCTTCGACGTATATTCTGCTTTTTCCAACTTGGCTTTGCAATTATGCAGCTCATTTTCTTTCTTAGATAGCAGTCGTTGTAGTGTTTGGTTACACTCAACTACTTCTTCCCATTTCGTCAGTATTTCAACATAGGTTTCTACATGATTAGTGCCATTAAATAATTCAAATTTTGAATCATCAGAGTCACTTACAACTTCATTTGACGAGGAAGGTTTTGATCCATCAGCCACAGTTGTTGCAACAAGTTGATATGTCATAACAGGTATTGCGGTTGCAACAAGACCTTCTAAAACAACAATAAAGACAACATAATGATTTACATGATATTCTTCCTCTTTTGATTTTGAGTCACTCCAAGTGGATACAAGTGACTTCTCCTTCATCCTAGATGGGCACTCATGCTGAAAGCGGCCAAGTCCTCCACACTCTCTGCACTTCATTTTGCTTTTGTCAATAGCTTTAATCTCCACATCTTTCTTCAAGGAGTCTCCATTGCAAATGACTTCATTCCCTGAAATCTTGGAAATAATTTGTTATATTTACGAGTTACTAGGGCCATGTCACCTTCCTCTTCACCAATAATTTTATTAGCAGGGAGGTATTGAGCAGCAGCCTTTAGTGCTACTTCTTTGGACTTCTTTTGCTGGGTTAGATGCATCTCATAAGTTCTGAGAAATCCCATCGGTTCTTCGAATTTTAGATCCTTAAGACCTCTGTTCTCTTGGATGGCAATGACTTTTACATTATACTTGGCTGGAAGAGATCTGATTGCCTTTCGCACCATCTTCTTATTGGAGCACTTCTTGCCAAGTTACTGGGCTTGATTGGCAATATCTTTAAGCTTTGTCATGTACTCTACTACAGTCTCGTCTTCTCTCATTTGAAGTAATTCAATTAGTGAAGCCAAAAGAATGATTTTTGATTCTCGAGCATCAGCATTTTTTTCCAAGAAGTTCTCAAGGATTTCCCATGCTTCTTTAACTATCTTGCATGATGATATTTACTTCAAGTGTTCATGCGTTAATGCTCCAAAGATCATATTTAGTCCTTTGGCATTTGCTGATAGCAATCTCTTCAGCTTCAGTCCACTAGCTTGTGTTCTTTGGTTCTCCATTTACAAATGGAAGGGCGTAATCATTCTAAATGGCTCTCCGTGCTTTAACATCTATAGAAAATATATAACCTTCCATACGGGCTTTTCAATACGTGTAGTTTGTATTCGTAAATATTGGTGGCCTTGTGTTAGACACACCCTATAACTGATGTGATTAATTTCCTTGAGACATCATGGTTAGTATGTGCATCCTGCTATTCTTTGTAAATAAAGATTTTATTGTGCCCTCTCTAATACCAATTGAAATAACCAAATATTATTACAACAAGCGTACGTGTTGTTGTATCTGGGAAATGAGTAACAGTACAAGTACTTAAATGAAATAAACAGTAAGAAAATCAAACCAAGCATAAGGAACTTGTTTACGCAGTTCAGTCCATAACCTACATCTGTAGGGTCACTCTTAGACGTAAAATCCACTAAGTAAAGAACAATAGATACATGACTCTTCATGTGACTCCCTCACTGAGCTCCTCCTTTCATCTCCTTCACTCATCGCATGAACTTTATATAAGTCTCCCATTACTTGCACAATGAGGCTCCCCCTCACTGAAATACCCAAGTCCCCTTGGTGGTTACAACTCAAATATGAAGTGAACAACACGTTCACAAAAATACAAAGTAGACAAGTCACATACTGTACTAACTTTGGAATATAAATAGACAAATGAAGACATTTTATCTCAACTATCTCAACCAATTCTTGATCCGTCTTCACTTCCAAAACAATCCACGATTCATCACAATATTCACGTTGTTAATAAGTCTCAAATCATTTCTGTTATCAGCATATCTTCTGTTGTTGTAGATAAGATCATTATCCGTAACCGTTTGATTTTGAGACCTTGTTAGAGATGACAACTTCGTAATTGATCTCTGGATGGTTTCAATAGCACGTAAAACACATCTCAATCAAGTCATTTGCATAAAACAACAAAATGACAATCAATCGAATAATGACATTAACATACAATATAAGAAAATAGGTGATTTTGTAATTTAATCAACATTTGAGTATTAGTGTATGCTGAGTTTGCAAGGAGACGAGAGGAGACGACAGAATCAGCTCCAGACACAACAATGGATGAGATGGAGCTATTTTACAAGGCAGTGGGTGTAGATCACAAAGGACATGTGTATGGACTAGGATCGCAGGGGAATAGGCGCTACGGGTATAGTTTCACATGCATATCCATTGTGTATGTGTCTTCTTCAATGTTTCAATGCATATTCAATGGCTCCATCAAAACAATCAATTAATTAACTAAGACCAATAAAATCTTTGACGAAATAATGAAAGATTATTAATACCACCAAAAAATCCATAATATTTCATAAGTCAATCTCCCAAATAACCTATTAACAAGAATCAAATGTGTACGTTCCGCCATCTTAAATAACAAGGTGGACAAATTAATGCATGGGCTTCTAGACAAGATTTCAATTTTTTTTTTTTTTTTTTTTTTTTTTTTAACGGAAGTCACCACGACCTCTCCAAATCTTATCTTTTGGCACGTGTGATGCATCTTCCATCTCATAAGAGATGCTTTGGCTACACAATGTTCAATTCTTATTACAACAGTAGGTAAACAACATTTCTAGAATAATTGCAACCCTGACTTTTTCAAAGGACAAAATAATGAAAACTGGCAAAATTACATAGATTATCTTCCTTGTTCATCGACTATGGCAATAATCATCACGCTGAAGGAATGGCCTCATATGGATTGCAGAATGAAGCAGTATTTCCAGGTCGTGAAAAGACAATCTGTCATAAAAAAAAAAAAAAAGATTTAATCATGGAAAGTATACCCACTACCTTGAACAAGTCCATATTTTACAAACAACTAACTAGGTAGTTGAGTCAAATAATTTTTATATGGACGATGTAAAAGATATGAACACATCTATTAATTAAATGTCTAACTAATCGTTTTAGAATTTGGATTCTTACGGCTACGACAACTTTTGCTCACAACTCATTTTTCAGAAAAAAAAAACCAAAAAAAGGCCTTAAAAACATCCTGCAAAATAAAATGTATTAAGGAAACATTCTTATGTTAAGGAAACTACCAAATTTAAGGAAACTTAATATTACATTTAGCAGTTAAGGAAATTGATATCTTGTGTAATTAATAATTTTCATTTGTGATTTCACTTTCTTTTTGTATTTTAAGACTTGTGCGTGTATATATAAATTGTCATATACACAAGATTAATATACAATAAACGTATATTCTATTAAGAAATTATTATAGTATCAAAAACCTAATCGCGGATCTTCTTCCGTTTTACTTTCTGGCCGCTGTAACTTATCTGTTTGTATGAACAATTGTTCCGCAGCCTGTTTGCATCGATTCCCGAGCCTATTGTTATGTCTTGTTGCCTGATCAATTGCACTGCTGTCGCATTGTCTGCAGTCCTATCCACTCATCCTGCGCCACGCGTCCACCGGTGCCGTCTCGACTGACAGACGAACCTGTCACACCATCTGCCGACTTACTCATTTTTGATGGTACAAATTACTCATTTTTGTCTCAACCCCAAACCAAAAGAGGATACGAAGACACAAGCCAAATTTCTTGACCGACTTGACGACTGAGACAGTAAGAATCGTCAGATTATCACTTGGTTTTGTAACACATCTACTTCCTCTATTCATATTCAGTTTGTTGATTTTGTCATGACTAAAGCAATTTGAGATTTTGTTTTTAGATACGAAACCTCTGGTTTGATACAGTATTATCAATTGTTCACCACTTTGAACAGTTTGAAACAAGAAGCTAGTTAATCCATCAATGAATTATTAACACTCATTTAACCAATTTGGAACAAGTTACAACAGGCCAAAATTAGAAAAGACCATCTTCATCTCATCTAATTTCTCATAGCTCTTCGCCCTGAATATGAATAAGTCTGTGCGGCCCTCCTGCATCGCGATCCACTACCTTCTATTGACGCAGCTGTAAAAAAAATTTTGTTTGAAAAAACTCGACTTGGCTTGGTTAACTCTGGCCCTTCGTCAGAAGTGGCCCTCACAATTATTCAATCATGGCCCAAAGAGGTCCCTAACCCTTGTAAGAACTGCAGAAAAATGGGCCATTCATTTGTTAATTGTCCTACAATTGAGTGCCGATACTATCATGAACATGGTCACATAGTGCAGAACTGCCCAAATAAACGATCTTGTCCCAAAGGCACACCTAAGTATGCATTTGGTTCTTATTATGTTGTTGTCGTCTCTGATGGGCCACATTTCTCTCCGATGTTTTCTATGAGTGATTTGGAAGCAATCATCAAATAGGTGATACCTACCCCACCCACTACCCTATGTGTAACCTCAAGTAACCATTGGTTCTTTGATTCTAGTTGTTGTAATTATATCACACCAAATCTATCTCTCTTTTCTACCAGTAGTCCTTCTCGGCATTCTTTGAGAATTCAAATTGCAAACGGTAACTCCATGTCTGTTACCCACTCAGGAGCCGTGTCCAACCACAGTTTAAATCTCCCCAACACCCATTGTGTTCCTGAACTCACTCTGAACTTAATGATTGTCGTTCAATTATGTGACCAAGGCTTAACTATTTTATTTTCTCCCACTGGCTGTCAGGTACAGGACATTCAGACGAGTCAAATTCTGGGAACGGGAATCAAAGTGGGACGATTATTTGAGCTCACGTCACTTCATATGCCTGTCGTCAAATAGATCTCTGCTGCAATTTCCATCCCCTCGCTTTATCAATGGCACCTTCGTCTTGGCCATACATCAACCAGTAAACTTCGTACTCTTGTTTCCATTGGGTCATTGGGTATTTCTAAATTCGAGTCTTTTGATTGTGTTCATTGTTAGTTGGCAAAACAACCTGCTTCCTCTTTCTGTCTTAACGAATCCATCAATAATACTTTGTTTGGATTAGTTCATTCTGATGTTTGGGGTCCTGCATCTACTTCAACTGTGAATGTCTATCACCATTTTGTACTATTTATTGATGATTATTCAAGGTTTACCTGGATATATTTTCTAAGACATCGATCTGAAATACCTCAAACTTACATTGATTTTGCTAACAAGATCAAAACTCAATTTGCATGTACAATCAAAATTCTTCGTACTGATAATGCTTTAGAATACCGTGATTTTTTCCTTCTTCAGTTTCTTAAATTGCAAGGTACCATTGTTCAATGTTTCTGCTTGTACACCTCTCAACAAAATGGTCGAAGGTCGAACTGAAAGGAAACATCGACATATCCTAGGTTTTGTATGTGCCTAACTTCTCTCTACATCTTGTCTTGAAAAGTTTTGAGGTGAAACCGCTTTAAATTGTGTCCATACCATTAATCGACTCCCCACGCCATAGTTAAAGAACATCTCTCCTTTTGAACGATTATATGGTACACCACCAGACTATTCTACTATTCGGGTTTTTGGTTGTGTGCATGCTTCATTTTTCTTAACTCCCCTGAACATACCAAACTTGAACCGCGTGCTCGTTTGTGTTGTTTCCTCGGGTATGAAATTGAACATAAGGGCTATAGGTGTTGGGATCCTCTTTCTAAGAGATTACGCATCTCCACACATGTCACTTTTTGGGAAAATACCATATTTTCTACCATATCCAAGTTCGACAATTCACTATCATGTCCTCAACCATTTTTCACTAACTCCTGTATCGAGCTTTTCTCATCTCCGGTTGCAGGTACACCAGATGAGCTCAATGATCATGATCTCGTTCCAGCACCCGTCGTCGATGAATCTGTCCCCTCTGATATTCCTATTCCTGTTCCCGTCCCACCTTGTCGGTCTGAACGGGTAACTGAACCTCCCCTTACCTCAAAGATTATCATTGTTTCTCTGCTATTTCATCTTTACATGAGCTTTCCTCCTACCGAGATGCTAGTTCTAACCCTTTGTAGCATCAAGCAATGTCAAAAGAACTGTGTGCATTAGAGAAGACTCATACTGGGGACTTAGTGGAGCAACCCTCTAGCAAGACTCCGATTGGATGCAAATGGATTTACAAGATAGAAGCTCGCTCTGATGGCTCTATTGAGCGGTATAAGGCCCGTCTGGTTGCTAAAGGCTACACACAAGAATAACATTGACTATGAATGAACGTTTGCCCCTGTAGCCCGCCTAACCTCTGTTCGAAGTTTACTTGTTGTAGCAGCTGTTAGACATTGGCCTTTATTTCAAATGGATGTAAAAAATGTCTTTCTGAATGGTGATCTCGCAGAAGAAGTTTATATGTGTCCACCTTCTGGATATTCTCATTCTCCAAAACAAGTTTGCCTTATCCGTCGAGCATTATATGGGCTTAACCAGGCTCCCCAGTGCCTGATTTGCCAAGTTCAATTCCATTATTACACAGTTTGGCTTTCAGACGAGTCCTCACAATTCTGCCTTGTTTACTCAACGAACTAATAAGGGCATGGTTCTTCTCATACTTTATGTTAATGACATGATCGTCACCAGAGACGGCTCAACTGGGATTTTTGATTTACAACATCTCAAAAGTCACTTTCAGATGAAGGACTTGGGTAACTTGAGCTACTTTCTTGGTCTTGAAGTCACTTTTACTTCTAATGGATGCTATCTTTCACAAGCGATATATGCCTATGATTTGATCTCTCGCTTTGTGATCACTGACACTAATATTGCATCCACTCCATTATACACAAATGTCAAGCTAACTCCATTTGATGGTACACTTCTTTCATATCCTACCTTATATCGTCAGCTTGTGAGGAGTTTGGTTTATCTTACTATTAGTCGTCCGGACATTGCTTATGTTGTTCATGTTGTCAGTCAATTCATGTCAGGCCCCTATACTGCTCAGTGCACTGACGTTCTCTGCATCCTTCGATACGTGAAAGGTACTCTATTTAATGGCCTCCACTTCTCTGACAACTTTCCATTAGTATTATTGGGTTACTCCGATGCAAATTGGGCTGGTGATCCTACCGACCAGCGTTCTACTACTGGTTACTGCTTCTTCTTGGGCAACTCGTTAATATCCTGGTAACGTAAGAAACAAACAGTAACATCTCGCTCTAGCACGAAATTTGAATATCAGGCTCTTGCCGATGCTACCTCTGAATTACTTTGGCTTTGATGGTTACTTGAAGATATGGAGGTTACACATACTTCCGCTACTATTTTGCATTGTGACAATCAAAGTGCGATCCAAATTGCACACGATGATTTTTTTCATGAGAGAACAAAACACATTGAGAATGATTGTCACTTCGTCCGTCAGCATCTAGTTCGGGGCACTCTTCAGCTCTCTTTTGTTTCATTCTCCAATCGGATGGTTGATATTTTCATTAAAGCTCATTTTTCGGGTCGCTTTCATGCCTTGGTTGACAAACTCGAGTTGATTTCTACGAATTTGCGTTTGAGAGAAGGTGTTAAGGAAACTACCAGATAAGGAAACATTTTTGTGTTAAGAAAACTATCAGTTAAGGAAACTCAATATTACATATAGCAGTTAAAGAAATTAGTATATCGTGTAATTAGTAGTTTCCCCTTGTGATTGCACTTTCCTTTTGTATTCTAAGACTTGTGCGTGTATATATATATGTATATTACCATGTACACAAGATCAATATACAATAAACATATTCTATTCAGAAACTATCAAAAAGCAATAAACATGGATGCCTAGTGCGTGAGGCTTACGTTAATTATTGCAGAGTTAAGCTTATATATTAGTACTGAATCTACTGACGCAAAAACCATCCTATGCCAGAATATTTTTCATCTTACAAACATAATTGACAGGCCAGAATCTACAAGCAATCAGATATATATATATATATGTTCAATATAAAGGCTCATGAATATTAGTTAAGGTTTGTTTCTAATATGTTGAGACATATCATTTTATTAATGTTCATGTTAAATACTAGATATCTATGTCCACCTGTAAGATTTTCGATGAAAGAAAAAATGGTAATCATGATGGGAAAACACGTTATAATCTAAGCAATAATAATACCTGATAGTTCCCGAGAGTTCTTGTTTTAAAACCAGCCGCACAGTAAATGTAGTAGTATTCCCATGTTCGGATGAACTTTTCATCAAATCCCATTTTCAGAATTTTACTGGACAAAACCAGTTCTATAAACATGAATATTCGTAAATGAAAAAGGTATGCTAGAAATGCCAGAATGAAAATTTAGCACACTTCCTGCTGATACACAACTTTTCATAATTCACTAATTTACTGCATCTGTGTTCAACTTCCAAGCTGAGTCTAACATTCAATTTGAAAAGCTCAACTAACTAATATATTCACCTTCAACACATAATACTACCAGTAAGACGAGAAGCTATAAGAGACTGACAAACAAAAACTGATAAGAATTAGAAATTAAGAATTGTAAAATGAATGTTCAAATTGATGAAAAGGGGTCTACAACCAAACATATTCATAATTAGAGTAGGAGCATCTAGAGAAGGAAATGAATAGAATTTTTGGCTTCTTTTGATTAAAAAAAAAAAAAGATTTATTGCCACAATAGTAACACTTGCATCTAAAATTGAGATATAGAGGCTAATTTTCCAAAAGGAGCAAGTATTGCTGCAAGGCACTTGGGAATGTGATAATCTCCTCGAGGAGAGAATGTGCAAAGTAAGCCTTTCAAAAACTGTCTACCCACTACAGCGGCGTTGATTACCAAGTTATATTACTTGGAAAGAAACAAAGCCCTGATATATATATATATATATATGACATTTCTAATAAGACCCCAGTTGATAAAAGTGAACTAAAACATTTCACTAGGACTAGCTCGAGCTCTCTAGTCCTACATCGAATTGAAGTAGAAAGAGCATATGAGAAAAAACCCAGGGAGATATTTCTCTCATACCTACAAGACTACAACATAACATTAGAATTATTGGTCATTCACGTAATGTTTATTCAAGTGGAACATATTGAACCCTAACAACTCCAACAACCAATTCAAATGACTGTTCATGGAATGCATATCTAGGAAAATTTAAAAAATCTCGAAATCTAATCTTTTCGCATTTAGTTCTTTGGTTGAACAAAGCACATTTTTAACTGGGTATCCGAAGTGCATTAGTTGGGGATGTGGTTGGAATGGATTACTTCGTAGCAAAATTGAGATATTTTTGTCATGTTTTATGAGAACCATTTTGTTTTGTTTTGCTTATTTTTGTACTTGGAAGCACAATTCTTCAAACTAAAAACGCAAATTAATTTTGTGAAGTCACTAAGATTTTGTTGATCCACACCAACTGTTCACTTGAGACTCTCCCTCATCCTCACACCAAACAGAATTCCATTTCTACCACGAGCCAATTATTTGGTTCCAAAATCTTAGTGATGTTGATGCATATGTGTATGCATTAACAATGTAAAATGGAAACACTAGGCTAGTTTCTTATTGCTTAATATTTAACCTACAAGCTGACTGTCACTTCACAAGTCTTGTACATCCCAGTTACAGGAATCATCAATGTATTTGTTTCCTTCTAATCTTCACAAAAAAATAGTTCAATTGAACTTTTTATGTCACACAGGAAATCGGAAGACATAATGGCACATCCATTGTGCCAATCCGCAAAAAGGCATTAATAGCAAGCAGAACAAAGTTTTTACTTGATCTGAGTTTCCATGCCTAACAATGGGACGCATCATATGCTATAGAAAGTTAACAGTAAGTGAAAATATTTGCATCAGATCTATGCATATGCAACCATTTTACCATAGAACCCAATCTCTTGAAACAAAATTACTCTTGTATGAGTTTTTAGCAAGGAAAAAAAAAGAAAAAAATGGAAATAGGGAAATAATGTTTCATAATGCGTGAGAGACAGTATTTCAACAAACAAAACCAAGCTTTTTTTTTTTTCTTTTTTTTTTCTTTTTTTTTTCTCGTACCTTTTCATAGACATGAAGTTATTCCTCCAATGCATTAGTGTTTGGTAATAATGTATTCCAATATTTTCTAGATGCTCCACACTGCAAGTATGGTTTATGATTATCAGAGACATTGTAAACGTTACCATTTCATAGAACAAAAAAATTTGAAACTTAAATAATTCCTATAATATATTACCAGAGTCTAGAAGCAGAAGCCATAGCAGAAGTCAATCTACTTAGAGAAGGAAGGCACCCACCGGGAAATATATACTCCTTTATAAAATCTGAGCTTTGTCTGTATTCATCATATCTTTCATCTGGTATAGATATGAACTGTCAAAATCAATAACGACACCCACCATTAGAATATATAAAATTAAGATTTAAGGCACAAAAACTTTCTACAACCTAAGTTTATGATGTAAAGAGATCATGCTCACTGCTTTTGAAAAAATAGGCTAAAATAGGTTATGAAGAAAAGAAATGATAAATAGTTGGGCTGTAAACTTATAAATGGATCTTTTGGTGTAACTAGAAATGAAAAAATAGGCTCAAATAGGCTAAAGGGCCCATCTATTTCTTAGATATTGTTGTTTGGCTTGTCTTGCCCAACTGGAAGGATTAAAAATTTGAATTCATCCACGGATGACTGCAACAGTGGATATAGTAAACCTTGTTAATTGATTTGGGGGGCCTGGTGAGGTTTCAGGCTGGTTCTGTTGTATTGGGTGCATCTTTTGGTGCAACTAGTTATTCTTTACCTCGTGACCAAATTGGTAACTGGGAAGTTAAAATTATAGTGAGGTTATCCAGCCGGCTAATAATTTGAGTTTAGGGGTTGACAACTAAACTCTTGTGTGTCCTTGTTCATCAGGTAGGTGTACTCTGGTCCCTTCTTCTTTGTGTGCACTATTAACATATATTTTTTCTTCTGAATTTAAAACAAAGAAAGATGAACAGTGTACATTTGACAACTTTCATTTCATGAAAATGTCGTGCTCTCTGATTCGTTTTAAGACTATGGCCATCTCCTTCATTTTTGAAAAATGAACGATACAATTGTTGGTTATTTTTCACAATCTTATACTTGCTCGTACAGTGAATTTTATGGACTCTTTTAATATGCTTAAAGCGAATCGAGAAGCAAAAATAATTTAGTAAGTTTCCCTTGGTTTCGACAAGAATACATAGAAGTTCGATGTTTTTGTGTGCACTTGATGATGGCAGTTTCGTCATTTGGCAAGTGATATGGGTGGAACTAAATAATACCATCAAAACCATGGTTCAGATTAGTCTCAAGGTTGTAGGCTATCTTAGTCCTGTGGACTATATAGTAGGCGAATCGAACACCCGCTTAAGTAGTCCAACTACTTAATCTGGGCTAATACCATGAACCGAACAGGCCATAAGTATTGTTTTTTTGTTGATGGGCTTGCCCGTGCGTGCCTGCGCTAGAGCTTGTGGATCATAGGTAGTACCAACATCGTCCCAAACTTAACCACCTTTAACTCAATGGGGAGATCCACACTTGCATGCTTCATTACTAAGTTGTACTTATTCGATATGAAACTAATTTTCAATCCATACATCTCCAACACCAAGTTATCTAAGGTTACCACTATATCTTCTTAGGTCTTTGGATTTGCCTAGACCATTGTAGTTGTCGTTCCCTAATTATATCAACATCCATATACGTGTCGATTTATGCTTTCTCTTTTTTCTTTTCATTTATTTTTAAGAAGACATATATCGAGAAGAATCAAAGAATTGAAAACAAATATTAAGAGAAACATTGGGCCCTCCATCATATAGCACATTTGAACACCAACATGGTGCTTTTGCTTCTAACACCTTAGACCAAGCCGCTAGCTAGTCAATGGCAAGGCTTTTGAAACGTAGCCTAGTTTCATGGTTTTCAATGCATCCATGATGTAGCAAGCAAAAACATATGGTCCAATAAATAAATTAAAGCAAGCAGCAAGAGTATCTGTGAAATCCCCAATTTCAATAAACATGTATTAGGAGTTAATTAAAAGATTAATGGGTCTTAATCACGACATGTGTTGTGTATTAGGACTTGGATCGGTGACAAAGGCAAATCACTAGGTCAATATCATTTTTCGTTGGTGAATGCTTAGTGTGTGTATTATATGATATTTCGTCACGAAGTCAGAGTGAATTGAGATAATATAGTGTTGACTAAGACTATTGGAGTGTATTGAGGTGTATCCTCAGTTTTTGTCATAATCGGGGTTGCATGTGCATGTTTGAAGGGCACAAGTGAAAATAAAAATTATTAGTTGCTCGATAACTAGTAAATTAGGTGTTAAGTATCACGTGAGGGATTTGCCTGACTTTTACGTGCAAGTCGAGATTGGTTGCAGTGTAAAATGAAAACGAAATTGGTACGAGATCTTGCCTCGAATTACGTGTCAATTGGCAGTGGTCGAGGTTGAGAATGAGTCCAAATTGGTGCAAGTTTGGTTAAGTACGACAAGCGGATTTAGTCCGTAAGATTTTTGTATGTTGGGGACAAATTTAAGATTTTTTAGAGTTTTGATGTAACCAAAACAATGTTATGGACATTTTATGAAGTTCGACTGTTTTGTCGAGAGTTTGGCTTGATTTGGTAAAAAATTGGATCCAAAACGAGCACTGGAAGTCAAAACACGTCAAAATATGAAATTTAAGAAGTAATAAAAAAAAATTAAGCCGCGAAAGCAAGCAGCTGAGGCCCGAAGGTTTATATAAATAATAAAAACAATTAAAACATTTCGTTTCCAATAGAACGAAATTGTTTTGTTTCCTAACCCTCTCTACTCCTTCTCACTCCTCGATCTCTCTACACGTTCGATTTACTTCCTGTTTCTCTTCTCAAATCAGTGGAGCGTCGAGAGAGGATCAGTTTGAACCAAGTCTACACGATAGAAACATGAGATTCGACTAATAATTTGATTAATTCTCAATTCTTGAAATTTCTTTTAATTGATTTGAATTGTTCCAATTTTTCAATTTCTCTCACGAGGTTTTGGTGAAAATTGGTAGAAACTGTCGTGACTCGATGCATTGGTTTGATTTGCGGGAATTTGGAATAAATCACACTGGCATGAGTTAGGATTTCCTTGAATTGAGTTGATGCAATTCAATTGAGAATTGTTTTGAAGTTGTTTTTGTAGTTGAACTTGATTTACATAGAGATTTTGGATGAATTGATTATTGTTGTTTATCCAAATTGACTTCGCTGGCTGTAGAAATATTTTGAATTTGGTATTGAGTGGTTTCCTGATGTTTTGGTGTCGCGTTTTGAGGATTTAATTGCAAAAATATAAATTTGAATAAGTTTTGTTAGTTCAAAATTAATACAATTTGCTTTATCAATATGATATATTGAAAAATTCATAACTTCCGCGTTTATGATTAGATTTTAGTGTTAAAGTCTATAGAAAGTTAGGGTGGCAAAAAGTGTCCGGATCCGTTTGTCCGCATTTGTCTGTATCTGCTTTAAATGGGTCCGAACGTAATTTTTTCAAAATAAATACGGGTATGGATTTGCTTTTTGTCCGTTTTAAAAAAAAGTTCGGGTCCAGACAAATTTTTTTAAAAAACGAGTACTCGTTTAGCGATTAATTTAAATTATATTTAATTTATTTATAGGAGTATTTTGAAACTTTCATGATGTTTGCATTGTAATTTCACTAATGATGATGTTATTTTTATATGGAAACTTGTAAGACTTGAATTTTGAATGTATATAATATGTCTTTTTTGTAGTGATGGAATGTATGACGACATAAAAATCATGTATTTTTGTTAATAATTAGGTGAAAAAATAATTCATTACATTAAAAAACGGGCCAGTACAAAAAACGGGTATTGTATGTTTTAAAGACATACGGGTCTGAACAAAAAATAAATTCTCATTTCAAAAACAGGTACTGGTCCAGACACTATTTTTAGTCGTTATTAAAAGAGGTATCGGGACCCGTACCCCTCTTTTATGCCACTCTTATGGAAAGTGGGAAGTGATTTATCATTTCTACAAGTATCAATATGGAAAATATTAAGGTTTTCAAGGCTAAAAAGTTATCCCAACTCCTAAGTTAGCTTGTTGAAAGCTGGTTGAAATTGTTATAAATTATTATTTTTTGAAATAGTTATCATGCGTATCTCGACCGCAATTTTCACGGAGTTTCATTATTTGGTTTCACTTGAACTTTGACCCTCACTATATTCGGTTATGAAGGGAAGCTATTTGACCCATTTTCAAGGTGATCTGACGCTCCGAGAACCCCGAAAATTTAGCTCAAAGTTGATTGGTTGTAAGTAAACCCTAATAATGACCCCTTTACTATTATTTGAATTATGTTTGTACTTGCATTTATAATTTTAGTTTGCATTTCACTTCGCATTTTGATTGGTCGTGCATTCATGTCATACGGATAGAGTTGTCATGCTCGATCTTGAGGAGATATCATGTATTGGTGAAACAAACCGTGCTCGAGTAAAACTAGTCGAGGTTAGGTATCTTGTATGGGTGAAACAGACCGTGCTCGAGTAAAACTTTAAGGCAGCCAATGTCAATTTTAAGGAGAATGCATTGAACTCTTATTACCATTTTAGGTTAACTTTTGGGTCGGCTAACCTATTAGGGAACTTCGAACAGGAATGGATGGATTTTCCTTGTTATAAATATTTGTTAATTTGTTTGGAAATACAATTACATATCTCCATGAATCAGCCTAACATTTGCAAGAATACATGTCAATGTAGGAATTTATTTGCCTGACATCCTCTATATGTTTTTGATGATGCTCGGTATATGGTGCGAAAGTAAGGAAATAACAAGTGTAGAAATTTGTTGGTGATTTTCTTTGACTTCTTTTTCTTATCTGTTTTTTTTTTTAGTATTGTGGTTACTGGGACTCAAGGATGAAAGTAGGGCGTAATATTATAGAGATAAAGTAATAAATGGTTTGAGATGTTCTGAATTGATTATTGAGTTCATTTTTATATAAATATTGAGAGTGGAGTTGTTAAGACTTGAATTAGGTTTTAAAGTTGAACTTGTGGAATTGAATCAGAGTTAGACTTTTTGAGTTCTTTTTGATAATTATTGAATTATTATGGATATTATGGAAATGTGAGTCCTTCTAAGCTTTCTCGCATTGTTGTTTATCCGGTTTTGGTTTTTCGGCAGCTCAACTTTTATGGGAAACTCTGCCGAAATATTTGTAAAATATGGAAATCTTAAAACGATGATTTCCTAAATTGCTCCACATTTGAAGATTAAGACCTTGAATATGACTTGAGGATTGTCATGTATCTCTAAAATTTTAGATGATTGAGATCATTAATAGATTTGTCCTGAATATTAAGTTAATTAGGTAATGTTAGGGCCTTAATGAAATGGGTCCTGACAGAGTTGGTATCAGAGTTACGGTTTAGATCAATCAAGGAAATCTAAGAAACAATATGAAGGTTGAGTTTAGGATTGAGTTGATCGCAAAGTTTGAGTTAAAGGCTCTATGGATTACCTTAAGTCGGAAGAACCTAAGGGATGATCCTAAGGAACAAGGTTTAGTAATGAGGTTGTGATTAGTTTGGAAGTGATTGTGTGCTGGGAATACTTCGGTTTTTTTTATATTTGATATGTATTATTATATTATCGTCAGATATGCGATAGGAAGTTTATTCTCCATATATGTTCAAGATTGAACTTGAATGATGTGACGAGTGAGGTTAAGAAGAGAGAATTAAAAAGAGAAAAGACTTAATATACGATAATTGAGAGTAATTGGAAGTGAAATAGACTTGAGAAGTCTAAATTCATGAAAGATTATTGTTGATAGTTCGATATTGAAGTAACTAATAAATTAAAAATTAGTTTACAAAACCAATAAGAAATTGGTTGAAAATGAAGTCTACAAAATTCAGGAATGTTTCTTTGAAATTGAGAATGTCGAATTATTACACTATAGAAACACTCAGAAAAATGTTGAATAGACCTAATGCAAAGTTTCAAACAATTAAGACTCGTTTGATAAACATGAAATGGAATTGAGACTTTTTGAGAAGCACCAGATGTGAATATCTTGGGTTTCTAGAAAGAGATTAGTACCAATTACACTAGTAACGTGGGAAGATTTATTCTATGAAATATTGGTTTAATATAATAAGCAATTAAGAGTTGTACCCGAATTAGTCTCAATGAGTAAAGAGGAGACAGATGTTCTTGATAATAAAAATTTGTAGAAAAATAACATTGACCTAGTGATTTTCTTTTTTTACCGATTCGAGTCATAATCCACAATGCGTGTTGTGATTAGGACCCACTAATCTCTTAATTAACTCCTAATACAGATTTATTGAAATCAAGGATTTCACAGTATCACGATATTCACAACTAAATAGTTCACTTTTTCTTTGGTGATAGCTTGTGACCAAGCATAAGCAAATGTCGTTCAAGTGATCATGGGCACATTAGGATTAAAATGACATCATTAATAAATTTCTTATCAAGTTTTTGTTACCTGAAGAACAAGAAGTCCATCTTCAGCTAAGGCTGATTCACAACAACGAAAGAAGTCCTCCATAAACTCATGACCGATTGCCTCTATCATCTCGCTTAAAAAACATGCAAGTTGTTAATGGAAAGTTAATAAAATAATAAAACCTGTTGCATAGACACTTATCAGAAACCTTACCAAGATAAAATTCTATCATACTTTTGATTGTTGGGTAGCTGGCGATAATCACATAGAAGGAAATTAATCCTATCCTGTAAAAGTTTAGGTTAATTGTGTACTCGACATAAGAGGGAAAAAAATAAAATATTTTCGCATCACAACAACTTGAGAAATTAGACTTTATGTTATAGCTTCTTCCTTTATCAAAAAATAAAAAAAAAATAAAAATAAACTTTATGTCAATATCTTGATTATGCATGAAATTGTAAAGACTCAATGGTACGTCACTCTAAGCCAATAAGAAAAGCTTCCTAAGAAATAACATTTACAAATTTATGAATTACTGACAGATAAAAAAAAAAAAAAAAAAAAAAAAAAAAAAAAAAAAAAAAAACCCAATATGCACCTGAAGACCAGCTTCTTTCACTTTCTTCTCAGCATATTGTAGCTGCTCCTCAGAAAGAGTTATACCAGTATATTTGCATCCAGTTCGTCTAACAACTTCAATAGCAAAGCTTCCCCACCCACAACCAATTTCAAGAATTTCATGATTGTTGTTAATCCTTGCCTGTATCAGAAACCAAAAGATAAATATAGAACTCTCATAAACAAGGGAACTGCACAAAAAAATTCGGATTTTGCCTACTTCACGATATACTAACTTTTTCAATGAGGAGAGAAATTTTTCTGAGTTGAGCAGTCTTTAAGTCTTCATTCTCAGTCTAAAGAATGAAATGTTAAGATGGAAACAAAGTTCCATTCAACAAGGATACATCATGAGTAATAGAATTATCTATTGTAACACAGAGTTGCCAATTGGGGTGGGGAGGCGAACCTTGAATATAGCAGAGGAATATGTCATTGTCTCATCCAAGAAAAGGGCAAATAGATCATTGCTCTGAAAGAAAAGTACGAAAAAAAAAATTCAAATAAATTACATATATTTTAAGTGCATAAAAATCAATTACAGGAATGGGGATGAGCTACAGCAAAGGAATTAAACAGAAAAGCATTGACTATAGAAAATATGAAAAGTTTTATCCATTGAATTGCAAAGGAATATGAAGCTTTGTAAATAATAGGTCACTAAAACTGCGGAACCCATGTCCTACTTAGCTTGTAGATATTAAACGGCACAGCAAGCGTCAAGACAGTACGGGACACCATATAGTTTCTTTAATTTCTGAAAACACCAGTCCTACATAAACCGTCCCTATTCAATGCTCGCAATTATTTCAATAGAGATTTAACCCAAACTCCATCTCCTTATCAACCTCAGATTTAGTTTCTATGCCCAAAACAGAATGAAGGTCAATGACCTTATATCATCGTTTGACTCTTAAGATGTATTAGAGATCTTTAAAGGATGATCAAAATGCACCAACAAATTAAGAAAAAGAACTTATTGCGAAAGTGATTACGCTTTCCTATCAAAAAATATAATCACTCCATTGTTCCATCTCTCTCGAAAAGCTTAGATAAAAGTGCGGATAGACAAGGAAATAGGCAAAGAAAATGGAAACACAAACCAGATCATAATGGCGAGAGATATTTCTGCGAGATTGAGTTACAGTGTTTTGCCTTCCAAAGTGCCTTAAGAAATATTTTGCAGATGCAATTCCAGCAGTGAAAAGCAATGGCGTCCACCAACCCCTGCAACCAACAATTACCAAGGCCATGGGTAATCCTGAAAAAAAAAGAGAATAGCAAGCAGTATAAAGCGAGAATTGTGGAAGGTAATCTCTGGATGTCTACTAAAATATCAGCAAGTACCTTTTACTTTTTTGCTTTTCACCAGAGGTATTCATATCCCTGATCACTATAAATATCTGCCGCATGTAGTAAGCAGTGTAAAATTACAGATGACTAACATGAAAGTTTTTCTAACCGAAGTTTAATGAAATCAATATTGTTAGAAGAGTAATTCATTACCATGAATAAGTTCAAAAAATCTTCTTCTCCAACAAACGAAAAGTACCCCTGAATATATGCATCTGCAAGGCCTAAATCGGCCTCTGTAGCAACCTGTTGGATAAACATTTTAACGCCACTGAGAAAAAGTGCACAAGGTGAAAAGCAGGAAAACCAAAAATACCTCACCTTTACATATTTAATCTATGCCAAATAGTGTTTCCTGGGTAAAAGCAATTGAATTATATACTTACTTTCCAGTAGAACTGAGGATTGTGGATTCTTATTACAGATTTTAGAGCACATTTCTTGTTGGCTCCTTCAAAGGAAAAAATAGTACCCCCTTCCTCCAACAAACTGCTCAAATCAAAAGATAACAACACAGAGGTCATGAGATAGATTGGGTGTACTTCTCTAAATGTCGCTTTTTGATAAAAAGAAAGATTATAGATGATAATTCTGTCGCTAAGAGTGAAACTTACATCAAACAACCTGTAGAAATATATTTTTGAAGGAACTTAGTAACAATAATGCGTGCACCAGTTTCCGTCCAAGAAGGTACCATATGTTTGCTGTTCTTCAGAGGAACATAACTTTCTCCAAGCAAGCTATGTGCAGCAACCATACCAGCCTGTAAAGAACCAAACTCTACTCATTCAATGTGCACCATATGACTAGCTTCAGTACAACGGAAGAATATGAAACATTATTCTCATAGTAGGAGACATAACATGAGAATTTCTTTCAAATCATATACCTATACCTTCAGTCCATCCTCGTGAAAGCCATAACCTATAAACAGAATACCTCATCAAGTCAGATTCATGAACTTCTACATGAGATGAAACTGGACACCAAGAATTACGCAGGATAAATTTTAATGACAACCGAGGTTCAGTTTGCCTCAGCATTTTAAAATACATATCAATCTACAAACATGTATAGCCAGAATATTTTCATGATCACTTTACAACAAATTGAGCTGAATTATGTCCAAATCCACTACAACAGAGCTTTGGTCATCATAATTAAAAGCAACATATGACATTACTAATTAACCCTACATATAATAATATATGAAAGGGCTAATAAAAAAAATAATCTAAAACTTTTCGCGATTTCTCATATTCATTGTAAACAAAGATAAAAATTGTCTTTAAATATCTCAAACTACGCTTTTGCAACTTGATTTTGTTACCCGAAGTCTAAGGATTAGAAAAAAGCTCTAATCCCACCCAAACCTAAATCCTAGTCGAACCAACCATAGTACAATACCAGTTAAAATTAGTGCTTTAGATCTACAAAGTTTCTAATTTTTGTAGCTTATTTTTTTAGTATGCGCGCACCTTATTTCTAGTCCTAGATTTTAGGAATTTCTTTTTCTATGTGCGTAGCAAATTGTCAAGTGCTATTTTATTGGAAGTTTCTAATTTTCAGTTGTCTTAGTTTAGAAGATTTGAATTTACTTAGTGTGGGCCAATTGGTTGAAAAAGGATATAAAGTATCCTTTGAAGATTTGAATTGTGCTATTTTTGATGTTGTTGGTCATGAGATTTTGAGGGTTAAAATGAGAGGTAAAAGCTTCTCATTCGATCCAATATAAGTGAAGAAGAAGACCGACAACGATTAAGTCAATTGCAGAAGTTAGAGGCAAGAAACTTGGCTCTTGTCACCTTTCAAAAATTTTGAATACGAAGAAGAAAGATGTTGCAAGACCTCAAAGAACGTCATCATTACATGGAAGAATATCATTATTATTTAAGCTCCAACCAAAGATATTTCAAAATGTAAGGTACTTTGTTGATGCTCCATTGAAAACAAGGAAGCTTAATTTCAATCAAGGAAACTCTCAACTTCTCCATGATGTTACCAATTCTTTTATACCCAGTGTTCTTAAAACTAGTGTTAATGAAGTTGGAAAAATCACCTCATCGAAGGTTCCTTCTAAAAGAACAATTGGTGGTTCAATTAAAGGAGGAGATATAAGAATTAAAGGCTATCCTTAAGTTCAAGAACCATTGGCTAAAGTTTTAGATTGTAATGATTGAGATGGAGTACATTCTCCGCGAATCAACTTGGAAAGTTCGATGATATATTCGGATTTGTTGTGTCGTCCTCTTGATATTGTTTCAAGTCAACAAGTTCGAGCTCCTCAATTTGAAGATTAAAGTTTGAAGATCCTAAAACAAGGAGGAGTGTCGTTAATATTCAATTAGGTCCGCATGCACGCAGACGTGAGCCTATGGATCTCCGCTAGTACCGATATTGTCCTCAACTTAACCACTTTCAACTCATTGGTGTGGGTTTTTTTTTACTCACAGGTTCTACTCGTACCTTGCTCTGATGCCATGTTAACTTTCTATTGGGTCCGCCCATGCACACAGGCGTAAGCTCGTGGATCTCTGCTAGTTCCAATATTGGTTTTAACTCAAAGTACTTTGGTTCTAGTTGGGAGGAAATAATCCTTTATATACTTGCTTATGAAGTTACACTTAATCGAAGTGGGACTATATTTCGGTCCACACATCTTCGACAATACCCCTCTTAGTTTTCCTCTCCCCCACCTCGAATCTAGCCTTTATTGAGATAAACTGCTAGATTCACTGGAAATGAAATTGAGATATAAAGTTTAATTCAAGATATTTAAGAAAATTTTGTGTTTGGGATAGATTTGAGAGACAATGTACGGATAAGGATTATTTAGTTTATTAACCCTAAATATAGAGTTACAACTCTGGGTAATAGCATAGTTGCATCAAGTTGGTCACCTATAGTGAAACATGATGGGTGAAACACAATTGCAACCCAACCGACACAATCTAGGATATGTTAGTTCGTACACTTGATTGATCCCTTGAAGACAAGGGTTACTGCAATCCTGCCCCAAATTAGTTGATTGAACTAGTTTGATGAAAGTTCTAAATATTCCTCACATGTATTGGTAGAAGAACAAAAAAAAAGCTTTTTCATATTGCTTCATTAATACTAAAAATTGTTTATCTAGACAAAGTTGGCGCCATGTTAAGGATACAATGCACCTACATTTTCAAGGTTAAAAAGTGATAAAAGATCCGAGGGTTACTGAAAGACAGAAGCGCAACACCGAAAAAAAACAAAAAAAATAAGGAAGGCAGGATCGCTAGCAGGATAAATTGTTGCATCATCCTGACTTTCAATTCTATTGAACATTTCATTCAGTTTTATTTAGTTTTCCTATAATTTGAATCAAGGAACAAAAGTTCCCTTAGGCAATCCTATAAAACAAATATCACTATCTTCTTATCCCCTTACTGATATTTGTTGTTCAATGCATTTGCATATAGATCAAAGCCTTGAGCAGTTACATATTTCACAAATAAACAGCTAACTAACTGAACTCACCTTGGTATGCTCCACAAAACCAGATTTTTCTCTTTCCTTGAATTTTAGTTAGTTCCTGTGAAGCCTTAAAAGCGGCAACAGACGGAAAGGGATGACTTGTTGTCCACTTAAGCAAGGTATTCTCAGGTCTGTGAGGAGGGTTGAGAGTAACCAGGAAAGGCAGTTCGCTTTCATCAATATTCTGCGTAATGTGCATCCAACAAAATAAATTTCCATCATGGACAACAAAAATTTCATCTAAGCCAAATTAAGACAAGTTCTCAATAGATCCTGTTACACTTAAACATGACTTTTTTTTATCAAACACATGATTAATGAAAGGGCTATAGTTTTCTCGAAGAGGGTGACAGGCTGACAGCGGAAGCAAACAGCAAAAACTGGAAGAGATAACTACAAACCTGGAGAACATTGAGCCAGTATGTTAAACACACTTTATTGTATACTGTTCCAAGAAAATTCCATGCACTCCATGCTGCTTGGTTTTGAGGCATTAGGTTTTTGTCACGGTGAAGGAAAATGTCACTGCCATTTAAATCATTTCATTATATTGTAATCATGCATACACGTGAAGAAAAATGATCTCGAACAATACCAGCACAATGCATATTTGTTAGCCGAATTATGTAAAGCAATGAAAAAAAAAATCATCCTTATTAACAAGCACAAAAAACCTAATAATCAAGCATCACATGAAGTCGGTTGTTTTCGTCTCAACTGCATATGTCTTCGGAATGTCCATTCATTGGAAATGTTTGAAGTGTGCAGAAGAAAAAAGAGGACGGAACCCACATTTCCAGAACAGGAAGAAGAATCAGGTCAGGCAAGATGAGGAATCTAAGGTGTGAGTTGCGACTAGGGGTGGGCAGCGGTTTTTGAAAAACCGCCAAACAGTGTAAACCGCATGGTTTGGTTTGGTTTTTAGAACTCTCGGTTTGGGGGCGGTTTAAAAAACTTAAAAACCGCAAAATCGCGGTTTGATCGCGGTTTTCATTTTAAAAAAACCGTGGCTTCACCAAACCGAGGGTATTTTAGTAAATGCCCAACATTTATTTGTTCTAATCTATTTGTTTTTGTTGAACTTTTGAGATGAACTTGGATTTCTAACTTTGATTGAGTTCTTTTTGGTGAATGATTGGTTATATTTGTTTTGTTGTATCTTATGTTGAATTTTTGATGAACAATTGAACATTAAACATGTATGGACTTTATGGCATGTAATATGTATGATTGGTTTCTTTTCTTTTTTTCTTTTTTTTTTTTTTTTTTTTTTTTTTTTTTTTTTTTTTAAATGGGTCGGATGAAAACCGCAAAACCAAACTGACCAAACCGCGGGTGGTTTGGGTGCGGTTTTGATGGTTCGCGGTTTGGTGATGGTTTGCAAATCAATCAAACCGCGAACCCTCGGTTTGGTCGCGGTTTGATGGTTTCCACCACCAAACCGCGGTTTGCCCACCCCTAGTGGCGACTGTCATGCACAATAATGAATGGTTCGACTATTCTAAATGTTCCACCTTGAATAATCAGTTAAAAGATTCAAAACTTCACAACCTTGAAATCCATTTTTCACTTGCCAAAGCTAGTCATGGCTTTCTCACAGAATGTAGCCTTCAAAATAAGCTAGTCATGGCTTTCTCAGAACATAATTGATGTATAGCATAAAACAAACTCATGGTGGAGTGCAACACAAGGCCAAGCCAATGGATAAGGACTGACATTTGAATTTAATAAACAATGTTCATTTATCTTTATGTACGACATGTTATTCAGTTAATAAGCTCTTTTATTTAAGTAGTAATATTATCTTGAACCAACTCTCCTTTATAATATCTTATAGCAAAAATCCTATTGTTACCTTCCACGCTTCAAACACTCTATTCTTTAACAAAATGGCCTTATAAAGACAAAAAAAGCTCAGGGTGCATTCATTACCTTATTCGAACACTGCCTATGAAAAAGGAAAAGTATGCCACAAATTTCGCAACAAAATGAAAGTCTAAATATATGATTCCGACGAAAATTTCAACAACATAAGGTAAAAATCCAGTAAGTGCCATCAATAAACACAATATTTTCTATAAATGTCGTATCCTTGATGACATTATTTGTTTGTTATTTTCATTAGTCGATTTAAGTAAATGACTTATGAAAAAAGTCTTTTTCATATGCTAAATGAAACCAACCAGAGATCAGTTACGATGATGTGACCTCCAAATTAGTATCTTGGGACTTATCCATGAAATGGTTGCATATGGATAAAGATAAGGTTGTTGCAACAAGGAGATTTGCAGTTGAAACAAGGTCTCAAGATCGAACAGTTGCGGATACGATCCTATCTACGTCAACAGAAGATATGCTGTTAAAAGAGATGATATGAGACACATTAACCATATAAAGAATATGTTGGAACGTAGTTTTTTTAAGATGGAGACGGATAAAGGATAGGTTGAGATAGTTGAGATCAAGGGTCTTCACTTGTCTATTTATATTCCAAAGTAAGGAGTTGTAATTAACTCGTCTACTTTGTAAATCAGTGAACGTGCTGTTCACTTCATTTGAGTTGTAATCACCAAGGAAACTTGGATATTCAAGTGAGAGGGTGCCTCACCGTGCAAGTATTGGGAGACTTGTGTAGCGTCCAGGGAAAGAGTGAAGGAGATGAAAGGAGGAGCTCTGTGAAGGAGTCACGAAAAGAGTCATGTATCCATTGTTCTTTGCTTAGTGGATTTTACATTTGGGCGTGGCTCCGCAGATGTAGGTCGTAGACCGAACTACGTAAACAAGTTCCTTGTGTATGGTTTTATTTGTTTAGTGTTTTATTTCGTTTAAGTGTTTGTATTATTACTTATTTCCTGGTTACAACAACACGTATTCCTGTTGTAACAGCATTTGGTTATTTCAATTGGTATCAGAGCGGGCACTGTAGACTCTTTGTTTACAAAGAGCAGTGAGATCTGCATACTAACCATGATGTCTTAGGGAAATCAATCAGATCAGCTAGAGGGTGTGTCTAACACAAGGCCACCACTTACAAACTACACGAATTGGAAAGCCGATATGGAAGGTTATATACTTTCCATAGATGTCAAAGCATGGAGAGTCATTCAAAATGGCTATGCACCACCACTTGTAGATGGAGAGCCAAAGAACACAAGCCAGTGGACTGAAGCTGAAAAGAGACTCCTATCAACAAATACCAAAGGAATAAATGCGATCTTTGGAGCAGTAACACAAGAACACCTCAACCTGATATCTTCATGCAACATAGCTAAAGAAGCATGTGAAATTCTCGAGAATTTCTTTAAAGGAAATGCTGATGTTCGAGAATCAAAAATAGTTCTCTCGGCTTCACAGTTTGAATCACTTCAAATGGGAGAAGCTGAGACAGTCGCAGAGTGCACAGCAAAGCTTTAAGATATTGCCAATCAGGCTCAACAACTTGACAAGAAGTACTCCAACAAGAAGATGGTGCAGAAAGCAATCAGATCTCTTCCAGCCAAGTATAATGTGAAAGTTGTTGCCATCCAAGAGAATAAAGGTATTAAGGATTTAATGTTCGAAGAACTGATGGGATGCCTCGCAACTTATGAGATGCATCTAACCCAGCAAAAGAATTCCAAAGAACTAGCACTGAAGGCAGCTGCACGATACCTCCCTGCTGACAAAATGATCAGTGAAGAAGATGACATGGCTCTACTAACTCGTAAATATAACAAATTACTTTGAAAATTTCAAGGAATAAAGTCATCTGCAAAAGGAGACTCCTCAAAGAAAGAAGTGGAGATCAAAGCTATCAACAAAAGCAAAATGAAGTGCAGAGAGTGTGGAGGACTTGGCCACTTTCAACATGAATGCCCATCTAGAAGGAAGGAGAAGTCTCTTGTGTCTACCTGGTGACTCAGAAAGCGAAGAAGATCATATAAATCATTATGCTGCCTTTCTTGCTACTTTAGAAGCGTTGCAACCACATTGCCTGTTACAACAGATCAGCCTATTACAACAACCAAGGCTGATACATCAAAACCTTCCTCATCAAATGAACTTGTAAGTGACTGCTGATTCAGAACTTGAATTATCTAATGACACTAATCTTGTAGAAACCAATGTTGAGATGCTGACAAAATGGGAAGAAGTAGTTGAGTGTAATCTAGCATTACAATTACTACTATTTGAAAAAGAAAAGGAGCTGAATTATTGCAAAGCTAAGCTGGAAAAAGCAGAAGATACCTTGAAGAAACTCAACAAGGGAAAAGCAAAGCTTGACGATATTATGCAGCAAGGAAAGGGGTTTGGTGATCATAAAGGTCTTGGCTATGTCAAAAGGTCCTCAAAGACTACACAAAATGAACCTATGAAGTTTGTCAAGGTTGCACAAGTCATCAAACTCAAGGAGACACTCGGTGCTGAGAATAACAGTCAATTCAAAAGGAGGTATCGTCCCACTTGTTACTATTATGGAATTGTAGGACACATTCGTCCCGGATGTTTTAAAATGATCAAGGAACTGCCAAGAAGACAGCATGAAATAACTCAAAGGCAGCAAAAAACAAACTCTCAGAAGAATTGGGTGCCCAAGACGATGATGCAGTGTCAAGTTGATCAGATGTCTCTCACATCCCTAACAGACTCTGAGTGGTACTTTGATAGCAGATGCTCAGAACATATGACTGGAGATAGGCACAAACTTGTGAACTACCAGACTTGTGAGGAAGGACACGTCACATTTGGAGATGGAGGACGAAGCAGAGTGGTTGGAAAAAGAACAATGCATGTTACTGGACTCCCCTTAGTAAAAGATGTATTGCATGCTGATGATCTAAATGGCAATTTGCTTAGTATCGGTCAGCTCTGTGATCAAAATTTATATGTAAAATTTACTAGAGATAGCTGTGAAGTATGTAATGAGAGTGGAAACTGTATATGACCGAAGAAAGGTTATCTAACAACTGCTATTTGTTGCAACAGCCAATTACAGGTTGTTATAACAGTATCTCTATTCAGGATGAATCAGAAACAGGGCATAAAAAGTTGAGGCATGTACACTTTAGACATATGAAGAAGATATCTGATCTAGGTGCAGTAAGGGGCTTGCCAAAGTACCCACACATTCTCAGATGAGTATGTGAGCCATGCCTGCTTGGAAGCAAAGGAGAGAATCACACAAACCAGTTGATTGCTGCAACTAGACTTGATCAATGGACTGGTACCCGCCCAGCCCGGCCCGAGCTCAGTCAACATGGCCGGGCTTGGGACTTGACAACCTCAATAGGGCCCGGCCCGTCCCAAGCCCTTGAAGGCCCGCTATTTTTTGGGTCGGGCTTAGGTTTGCACTTATCAACCCAAGCGCGGCCCGATCCGCCCATTTAGACTAGTGTTCAAAATGTAGAAATATGTATATATATATATATATATATATATCTTTAAAAAGTGAGGAAGTAAGGGTTTGAACTCAGGTTGCCCAAATGCTATACTAAAGTCTTAACTAATGCGCTAATCCTTTGTTCTAGTCATCTAACTGCATATGTATATATTTATAATAATATGTTCTTGTTCACTAATCAATTTTCAAAACATTTTTTTTGTTAATACTTTAAAAATTAATAAATTATAATTTATACATTATCAATCAATCTTATATTTGTATTTATTAAAAAAACTAATGAAAGCGTATTTTTACGTATTGCATTCGTCCATCTATACTATTTTTTATAGTTATATACTTATATTTTTAATAGTTGTTTTTGTTGCTATGGTAAGTTTGAAGTTTGGACATGAGAAATTTGTCGTTATATGTTGTTATTTCAAGTTGTGGAAGTTGGATTCTTAAGTGATTGTTTTCAATTTTGATTCGCTTTGATTTCTTAGTACGATATGGCTAAAAAAAGTTACGGTTCACTTTTTCTTAACGGCCCATGTAGCCCCAACCCAAGCACGGCCCGTGATGGGCTTGGGCGGGCCTGGACAGAGCTTTCAAAAAAAAGCCCACCTAGGCCCGTCCTGAGCCCGCCCGGTGATTAGGTCTAGCTGCAATAGCAAGGCAGTTCTTGAGCTCCTCCACATTGACCTGGTTGGTCCAACTCAGGTGACTAGTTTAATGGCAATGCAAGAGAAGTTGAATGAATTTCAAAGGCTGGATGTATGGACTTTGGTATCGAGACCGCAAAATTAAAATTTTATTGGCACAAAATGGATCTTCAAGAACAAGACTACTGCTGAAGGAGAGGTGGTTCATAATAAAGCCAGATTGGTTGCACAAGGATACAACCGAATGGAAGGAATAGATTTCGATGAAACCTTTGCTCCTATTGCTTGATTAGAATCTATACGTCTACTTGATGTCTCTTGTTCTCTCGGGTTTAAACTTTATCACATGGATGTAAAAAGTGTCTTTCTAAATGACACACTCAAGGAAGAAGTCTATGTGGGGCAACCAAAGGGATTTGAAAATGAAAAATTTCCTCATCATGTATATCACCTAAAGAAGGCCTTATACGGGTTGAAACGGGCCCCAAAAGCCTGGTACAACAGGCTTGCCTCATTCTTGCTTGCACAAGGATACACTAGAGGTAGTGTTGATAATACTTTATTTGTCAAACACCATACTAAAGTTGTTCTAATTGCTCAAGTGTATGTAGAAGACATTGTTTTTGGCTCAACTGCAAAATCCTTGGTGGAAGAATTTTTTACTAATATGTTGAATAAGTTCGAGATGAGTATGGTTGGTAAAGCTTACTTATGTCCTAGAATTGCAAGTTCAACAAACTCCTCAAGGTAACTTCATTTCTCAACATAAATATTGTTGTTCTTTGGTGAAGAGATTTGAACTTGATAAAGCTCGCCATCTTCGAACTCCAATGGGAACACAAGGAAAGCTCTCCAAAGATGAACATGGCAAACCAGTTGACTGTTCTCTATATAAGAATATGATTAGAAGTCCTTTGTATCTCACGGCAAGTAGACCGAGCATAGCCTTCAGTGTAGGTGTATGTGCAAGATATCAAGCTGCTCCAAAAGAATCACACCTCACTATTCTGAAACGCATTATATGATACATAGCAGGTTCATCCAATCTTGGTCTTTGGTATTCCTCTAATGCAAATTTTTATTTGGCTGAATATTGTGATGCAGACTGGGCAGGAAGTGCAGATGAAAAAAAAGCACTTCGGGAGGATGTTTCTTTGGTGATACCAACATGGTGTCCTGGTTCAGCAAGAAACAAAACTCGATCTCCCTTTCCACTGCTGAAGCTGAATATATTGCAGTAGGAAGTTGTTGTACCCAATTACTGTGGATGCGTCAGATGCTACGGGATTACAACATCCAATTACAACAACTCACAGTCTTCTGTGACAACAAGAGTGCCATTGACATATCAAAAAATCATGTCCAGCACTCAAGGACCAAACACATCAACCTAAGGTATCATTTTATTCATGATCTTGTTGAGTAAAAGGTTAGACATTCAATATATCTCAACTGAGATGCAATTGGCTGACATTTTCACTAAGACACTTGATGCTAATAGGTTCGAGATGTTATGGGGAGAGATTGGGCTATGCTCAAGCCCTGTGTAATTCATACTTGGTTACCTCCTAAGAATTTTAACAAATTTTTTTTATCTATTTAAAAATTAAAAATAAAAATAAAAACGAGGGAGTATACCATTTATGATCTCTTTTGATTTTTAAGTTACTGTTGCACATAACGGATCTTTACTTGATCTACGTGTTTTAGATCATTAGAGATGATTAGTTTTTTTTTTTTTTTTTTCAATAATTAGGGTGGTGAGTTGGTGAGAATTTTAAGGGGGTAGTTAGCATTTTTAATGTTCTTGTGATTATCCAATTGCTCTATCTCTCTCTCTTATCTTCATCGAGATCAGAATACTCTAACCCAAATCATCACATTCCTTATGGAAGTGCTATTGTTTTTCATTGTTTCTTCTTCTTGATCAGTTAAGTTCCATCAACTAATTCATCGTGGTTTCAACAAGAGGATCCAAGAAGACAGCAGGAGCACCAAGGCCTTCTTCATTGAAGCCACCTCCAAATGGAAGAAAAACCAGAGTACCAAAGAATAAAGTTGAAGTTCTGAATCCAACTCCTCTAATGGCTATACCACCATCAACGTCATTGGAAAAGGGGTCGACTTCTTTCTCTGAGTCTTCCACTAATCATCGTCAAACGACCACCAAGGGTACCAATAATGGAAGATCAAGTGTCTACTTCATCCTCTGAGCCAGATAATGCACAAAACTATGAGATACAACCCACCGCTGCTGCTGTAGAAGAGAGAAAGCCATTGCATGCATCGCCTAAACATGATCAGATGAGCAAAAATCCAACCATTGAAGCAACAACCGAAATGCAACAGGTGACTATCCCTGTTACACCGGTCCTCCAATCACAGAGGAAAGAGATTCTGGAGATAAATCTCTGCTCAAGCAAATCCAACTGAAAAGAGTACTAAAAAGAGGATTGTTGCTGAAATCCCTCAAGAACATCAGGATCTTCGCACTAAACAGGCAGATCCAACTCCTGATGATACTACAGAACATGCAGTTCCAATGCAAGGAGAAACTCAAACATTTAAGGAATCTATTCCTCAGACTGACAAGCAGCACCTTGGCAACATTGAATTGCAAGAAGAAGTTCAACATGATGACAACCTCAATGCTAATGTTCAATCCGAGGACACACAAGACCTTGTGTCTCTTGCTGAAACCTTCAGAAGAAGGGAAACGAACCAGTCATAAGAAAAGTCTCAAAGAAGAGAAAGGCACCTATGAGATCTACAACCACTAGCCCTGTTGCACCAACAGTGCACACCAGCCACGTTGCACCAACAGCGACCAGCAGCCCTGTTGCACCAATAGCGACCAGCAGCCTTGTTGCACCACCAGTGTTGATGCACCACCAGTGCAACCAGTCCGATTGCTCCAACAGAAACCTCCATTCCTGGAGGATCACCTCTTTACAGTTCCAATTTTGATTCTGACAATGCTAGTAATGTGGAAGGGTCAAGCTCTGCTCTGATGAAGAAGCAACACTGAAGGAAGGAAAGCATAAAGGAATGTTTCGACAGTTCTACGATTTTGAAGCTCAAAAAAGGTTTGATGATGTATGTCAGATAAAGTTCCACACTGAGAAGTATTTTCACAAGGATACTTATGTCAAGGCGAATTTAGTACAGTTTTTGATCTCAAGATCTTTACTAAAAGTTTTATCTTTCCCAACTAAGTTCAATGAGAGTTTGGTGAGAGAATTCTATGCCATTTCAAGGGCAGCTGTGAGTAACCCCCCTCTCACCCTTTATCATAAGGTCTATGTTAGAGAGTATATCTAGGAGTTTTCACCTGAAATGATTAACAAAGTTTTGGGGTGTGAGGTGAACTATGATGGACATAAATATCCTGCTGCTTTTAAGACTCAGAGCAATTTGTCAACCGTTGTGAAAACTATCACGGGTGGGTTAGTGAGAACTTGGAAAAAGAAGGAAGAGAGAAAACAAACCAAAGACCTGATTGTCCTGTACTTCTCTCCACACTCACTTGACCTATAACATCTTACCCATCAAACATAGTAGTACTTTTGTGAAAGAAATGGGGATGCTACCATATGCTATTGGACAAGGAGTACCGTGTGATTTGGGGGAGATAATTTTCAGGGCCATTATGGAAAGAATTAAGCCTGGAAATCCATTCGGATATCTCTTATTTCCTTGTTTGATAACTGACTTATTAATCTATCAAAATGTTAAGATAGATAGACACGATCATTGGACCTCGACAGAAGTAAGGCTGATCTCATCAAAGCTCGCAAAGGAGAATTCCTCTCATATAAATGATCTTCCTGTTGATGAAAAATTTGCAAATACACCTCCTTACTCAGTGCAACATGGTGGACTCCCTGATGCAACACATGACAGTGAGGCTGGGCCATCAGAACATCGAAGGAAGAAAAAGAAGAAATATAAGTCAAATAATGCTCCTATTTTTGATCCAGCTGAACCTAGCAATGCTGGAGATGTTACTACTAATCCCAGAGCATCACAAGAAAGGGAACGACTAGCAGCAATACAAGCACAACCGGATCATCTTTTTCATTCTCTGGTTACTTTTGTTCAAACCTTGAGCCCTCCTCCTCAGTGAGGGTCTGGTATGTCGACTCTTTTGCTTACTTTGTTATTATGATCTCATAAAGGGGAAGAGTATATATTTGACTAAGAGGAGTAGTAGAGAAGAATGGAGGGGAGTAGCATTCTGGCTAAAGTTTACTCTGGTTACTTGTTATTTTCTGTTAAGAAGACAATTGTTTTTGGTAATATGTGAGTTTGTAATAATTCTGCTGCTCAACTCTGATATGACTTTGATAAAGGCTATTGCAACAAAGCCCTGTTGCAACTTGAAGGCAGAAACCGAAATACTGAACTGCTGAAGATGATATGTGATAATCAACAGTGAGAAACTTTTTACGTTATTAAGTTCTTTTGAATATTGGATGACTGTAATTCACTGATATTGATTATTGTCAAAGTCATGGATGTTGTTCTTATATATCTTTCATTGTGTTTTTGGTGATGTCCCTGATTCACCTTAATTATCTCATCAGTCATTTACCACAGGTTGTGACGACATAATGACGAAAGGGGAGATTGTAATGTCGTATCCTTGATGACATTATTTGTTCGTTGTTTTCATTAGTCAATTTAAGTAAATGATGTATGAAAAATGTGTTTCATATGCTAAATGAAACCAACCATATATCAATTACGATGTTGTGATCTCCAAATCGGTATCTTGGGACTTATACACGAAACGGTTGCATATGGATAAAGATAAGGCTGTTGCAACAAAGTCTCAAGATCGAACAGTTCCGGATATGATCCTATCTACGTCAATAGAAGATATGTTGTTAAAAGAGATGATATGAGATACATTAACCGCGTGAAGAATATGTTGGAACGTGGTTTGTTTTGAAAATGGAGACGGATCAAGGATCGATTGAGATAGTTAAGATCAAGGGTCTTCACTTGTCTATTTATATTCCAAAGTTAGGAGTTGTAATTAACTCGTCTACTTTGTAAATCAGTGAACATGTTGTTCACTTCATTTGAGTTGTAATCATTAAAGAAATTTGGGTATTCCAGTGAGGGGGAGCCTCATCGTGCGAGTATTGGGAGACTTGTGAGAGTCCATGGAAGGAATAAAGGAGATGAAAGGAGGAGCTCTATGAGGGAGTCACGAGAAGATTCATGCATCTATTGTTCTTTGCTCAGTGGATTTTACGTCTAGGCGTAGCCCCGCATATGTAGGTCGTGGTCCTGTGTCTCGTTTTATTTGTTTACAATTTTATTTCGTTTAAGTACTTGTATTGTTACTTATTTCCTAGTTATAACAACACATTCCTGTTGTAACGGTATTTAGTTATTCATTTTCAATTTGCAACAAGTTAGATTCGTTCTGATGAGCAACCTACAGATTTTCTATACAGAGGAATGATTTTTAGGTTTAAATGCTAAGTTATTCGTGCAAAAGAACATACCTATAAACATATTGGAAAGCACCAAGCACTCTTCTTTCCTCTTGTGTTGCTTGTTCTCCCAATATGTTCAAAGCATCAGGAGCATGTACAGCAATCACACATCCATCAAAGTTTTCATGTGAACCATCCATGCATGATATTGTACATCCTAGAGAAAAGGGAAAGAAATGACCAAATTAACCATGTTTCAATACAAACTAATGGAGTGTATGCCAACAATGCTTTAATATGGAATAGAACTTTTGAGTGTGGGTCTTCTTTTTCTTAATGAAAAGCAATAACACTCATATGCAAAATGAAAATTTTGCCTCCCTAAGCGGCAATAGAAATGCGAAATTAAACATATTAAAGATGATGTTGAAAGTAGTAAGGAGAAGGAAAGTACCAACAACCTGATATGGGATTGTGACAACAAATTACAATTCAATAGAACATCTTTTCGTTTTGGATGAAATAGCATGGTCTAGATAACGACTCATATCATCACAAATTCAATTTCCGATTCAACCAACCTACCTCTTATAATCATAGATCATTTTCAATCTCCTCAATATTATGGCTAGAAATGGATCATTGATATAATAATAATAATAATAATAGCAAAACCAAAAGCTCACCTCCACTGTGTGATGTAATAGATTGCACTGCACAGCTTGTTCTTATTTGACAACCTCTGCTTTCTAACTCTTCTTGCACCTGTTGTAACAAGTTTTATGGGTTGAGAGACGAACACGTACAAACTCAACTGTAGTAAAGCACCTCAAACATGCAAGACATTGTGAAAAGCTCAAATAAGACTACCTTATTAACATAAGTATGTGAACGCCATCTCACTGTAAGCCATTGAGGCCTACCAAAAAGCTGTACATGAGAAACAAGAAGAAAGCATTTAAACAAGTTACTTGAAATGCACAGCATCATAGATGGCATAACTCTTGATCTAATTTTAGCAGTCACTCTTGATCTAAATTAAGTAGTCAACAGTACTTGAAGCCACATAAAAGTACCTGAAGTAAATGGTGGTTGCGGCAAAATGATAGAATTGCAAAGGCTGAGAAACTCAACACTCCTTCTGAAGGGCAAGACCATATTGAAGCACATATTGGAATCTACGAATTATATGAATGGAATGCAACAAATAAAACAAATAATTACAAAACAAGCAACAATTGAGATCTTAAGAATTTGAAAAATTTGTAGGCTAAGGGATCTCACCAGGTAAGCATTTACGAATAAATCTGAATAAGCACGTGACTTTATGAATGCTCCTAAGGTTTCAGTTTGATCGATGTCTGGATTGTGCTCATGCTCTTCGAGATACCTGCTTAAAGCAAAATGATTCTTCTCTTTTTTTTGGATAGTAACAAAGCAAGAGATTCTTTTAATAGAAAATAAGCTAAGTTGTAAAGTTACCAATGAAGTGGCATCAAACTTTCAGACATAAAAAAAAAATGTCGAATGTAGCTTTCGATACGATTATCTTTATACGCCTGAACCTTATATCTAAATTAACTAAAAGCTTATGATCCCTTAAGTTGGAACTTTATTGCTACCACCCTTAAAGATGCGAAGATTTCGATCTCTTATCAAGAATAATCCAAAGTAGTCTTTGTACGAGTTCCTTACAGTTGTTACAGGATGGTTATCTCTCTACCTCCCAACTAGAGGAGTACGCCAAGGTGATCTGGTCTCTCCTTATATCTTTGTACTCTGTATGGAATGGTTATCATAGGCTATCACCGATGCTGTTGAGAATGGCTTATGGATTGCTCCAAAATTTGGGGAGGATATTTGCATCTCTCATTTATTCTTTGCAGATGGCCTCATTTTTTTTCCGAAGCTTCTGAGAAGCAAGCTGAGATGATTTCAAGTATTCTCCAAGTTTTTTGTGCCATTCGACTCGAGTAATAAAATTAGTTTTGAAAAATCTCAACTATTCCTCTTGTTGGTTTTTGTGTGGGCCGCACACACAAAAAATAGAAAGTCCAACACATGCAACGAATTAGAGTTGGAATAAGAATCTTGGAGAGAGAAAATAGGAAAGAGAATTGGAGTTGGAATAGGATTTTGGTAGAGAGATATACAAGCATTGGAAAGTCGACTTTGAGAGTTCGACTTGGTGACCGATTGGTGTGCGCACTCGAGTTGAAGTGTGCAATCTCTCTAGTTTTCTTCTCTCTACATTGAAGGTACATCAAGATCTTGAATCTAAAGACTCGCGGTGAAGTCTTTGGTGGTTTCTTGGTGATCAAGAAAGGGCACATCAAGATCTTGAATCTAAAGACTCGCGGCGAAGTCTTTGGTGGTTTCTTGGTGATCAAGAAAGGGTACATCAAGATCTTGAATCTAAAGACTCGCGGTAAAGTCTTTGGTGATTTCTTGTTGTTCAAGAAAAGAGGTGCAAGGGTTTGATACAATTGGGGTAGTTTTTCTTCGTTCTTAGTGTGATCATCTAAGTTTTTGGAAGAGATATTTTTGTATTACTCCATTGTTAGTGAATCTCAAGCGATTGAGATATCTTGTACTCTTTATTCATATAGTGGATTTATTCGAAGTTTGGCCCGTGGTTTTTTCCCTCTGATTTAGAGGGTTTTCCACGTTAAATCTTGTGTTCTTTGTGGTGTGATTGATTTGGTGCATTGTTCATGGCTTGGTGGATTTTATTCATCTGTCTCTCGAGTTAAAGGGGTTACTTTCTTGTTGATTAACCCCAACACCTCTCTCCTAATGTTGACTCTCGATAAGCTAATCATATTGATGCTATGTTTAACCTCTCTATCTCTAATGACATTGACCATTATCTTGGTGTTCTGTTGATTCGTGGAAGAGTGGTGAAGGCTACCTATGACATGCTTAAATTGAAGATCCAAGAGAGAGTTCAAAAGTGGAATCTATTGAATATTTCACTTGTCAGGCGTACAACTCTTTGCAAATCTTTTTTAGCTTCGATTCCCTTTATACGATGTAGACTACGGCTCTCCCGAAAAGACTCTGCAAGGATATTTGAAACTAAACTTTGGGGAGCTTTACAAGGTCTTCAACTAGCTTGCAAAAAGGGATTTCGGAAGGCTATCCTTGAAATGGATGATAAAAGTATGGTGGATTTGCTAAACAGAGACGGCGTTCCAATCAATCAGTATCGCAACTTGATTGTATTGATTCGAGAATTTTTGTGACAAGATTGACATATCTGGATTGTTCACAATCATTGTGAGGGTAATCGAGCAAGGGATTAGCTAGCCACATTTATAGTGCAACATTCGATAGAGTCACTTGCTTTGAATGCTTGTCCTTCGAGGTTATCCAATATTTTGATTAACAATGTAATGGGTGTTTCATTCCCTAAAACTTGTTCTCTGTAACTAGGCAATTCTGCCTTTCTTTCACATAAAAACAAATTAAGTAAAAGCAGTCAAAACATCTCTAGTAAAATGGATGAGACATCACTTGCCAAAAGTCAAGGTTTTAGGGAGGCCATGAGTTCGATTCCGCAAAAGTCAAAAAATAAAAAATAAAATAAGCAAAAGCATTTACTATTTTAAAGGATCAAACTTAACATGATTGATTCATCACTCTAGAGATTGCTTGACATGGCAGCTATGTTTATCATTTAATTGATAATAATTCTCAGTAAGTAGTGTTAGGCCAGAGGAATCAACAATACTTTAAAGCATGCATCTTTGCCACTTTCCTAAAAGAAAATTTTGCTCTCGATTATGCAAGAGTCAGTGAAAATCCGGATATGATGAAGACCCAGTTTGCACTTACAGAAGTGAAAACTGAACCAAAGCTTTTACTGTGATTTTTTGTCTTTCTTCCTTCCAAGCCCATTTTTTATAAAAACTCCAGTCAAAAGAGTTGGAGAAGAGCATAGTAGGCAGTTTCAACTGTTCGGTAAGTTGAAACTGCTTTACTTTCTCTTATTGTATAGGTCTAGGAAAAATGCAATCATGGTTAGCCACAAACATACACATGGGTGCGCACTCGTGCTTAATCCTAAGTGCTAAGAGCGCCTACAAAAGCAATAGTACCTTGCGATTTGAACCACTAAATTGTGAAAAGTTCATTACATCATATCAGAATTACATGGTAGATAAAATCTGAACCAATGATTCTATACGATATGTGGCATAAACTGATCATGCATTTAACATACCCAAGCAAATTGCCATAGATATCCCGACACATTCAAAATCGGCCTTGTGTTCTCGTGAATATTTTCGAAGCCAAGTCATTTAACTCCTTGAAGCGATGCAATTCATGTTCACATAGTCTCCATTCTAGCACCCTCACAATTTAAACACCTTTTGAAGACTACTAAGAGATTAACTCAACCTCCCTTTTCATGCAGGTACCAAACACTAAGATCCTTGAAATAGCATTAAAATTTAGTGCTCACAGTGATACTGATAATGTACTTTGATTACATTGAACTCAAGACTTAACGTAATGTTAAGCGTCGAGTTGAGTTTCTACTATTGATGACTTCAATTCATGGGCTTCAGTTGTTGGGGCATGTCTCTTAGGTCAATCTTACGAACATTGTTATTTTGGCTAATAAAATAGAAGATGTTATTTGTTGTTCATTATTAAATTGGTTTGCATGTTTATATCGTAATATGATCCAAGAATGTTTACTGAAACATCCTAAATGCCCTTGGTCGGTTATTATACTGTGAACTATAATGAATTAAGATTAGTGTGAGTTTTGATTAATGGTCATGTGACGATCATGCGCATAAGGACATGAATCAAGATCATGAGTACTTGTTAGGGAACAAGGGACTGGACCAACCAGCTAAGAGAACACGATATAGATTAAGTCATAAGTGTTACTCATAATAGGTATATCATTTAGTCCTCTAACTTGAGATTACCAAAGACTTCAACATTAGAATTATAGTGATTTGACACAATCAAATGTTATTTTTAACCGGACGATTATAAAGGTTACGATTGGTTACTATGTGAATAATGTGTGAAAGTGTGTAATCAAGATAGAATTTGTCCTTCTTGTTTAGAGAGAGATATCAGATGATCTCTCAATATGTTAGATTAAAAATGATCAAGTTCAAGTGAGTTTATATGATCAATGTCCCTTGGATGTTTTAAGTCTACCTAATGATCGAAACTAGTATGATTGAATATTCATGGTGATTTTTCGTGCCTTATGTTTAATCAAAGGATATCATACGATAAAAGACATGACATGCACTATTGATTAGATTGTACGATTTTGATCTTTGTGCAACTTGGGTAGTCATAATGTCTTGCTAAAGACCGCTTATGACTCGTGTACCAAAATGGTTTTGGTTCACTACCAATGTTGCATGAATCTACTGGGTCACACACAAAAAATGGTTTTGAGGGATTTTAAATGACTCTGAAAAATGAATTTATATGATAAAATTCGTAATATAAAAGTCCTTATGATGTGTCATATTGTTACCACTTTAAGTAGGAGTATAATGATAATTCACTTATCCAACTTTATACAAGGGTTGTATAAATAGGTGTGTTAAGTGAATTCACATTACGAGAGAAATTAGGGTTGAAATTTAATTTTCATTTTTAGAGAATGAGTTAGATATCATAACCATTCTAGAGTTTTTAGGGAGAATGAAAAATTGTTTTGTGTTCTCTTTCGGGTTAGCACTCGGATTCTTGGTCGTCGTTCGGTAGAGGACGTCGTCTCTGGCAGCGTTTTAAACATCGATCAACACAAAGAAGCAAACTAGTATTTAAGGTACGGTTTACTTTTGTTAATCAGTTTAATGGAATTAGAATTTGATCTTGTTGGGGTATCAAAATAAAAAATTTAAATTTTCACCGTGTTTTGAACAAGGATTGAAACTTCGGTTTCGCTTTATAATTCACCATCTTGATAATGAAAATTAATTCGGAGAAGTTTAATTCGACGTGGAAAATTTTGATAAAGATTCGCTAACTTAGAGAAGTTTAAGAAATTTTTATTAAAATGGTCAATAAACTAAAACTCATTTTATAGGATGTCAAAACAAGTACAATTATGTATTTATACCTAAAAAATTTACAATTCAATGGTTTTATGTCGATTTTATTAGCATTAATCATGCATACTGTGTGTGGCAGATCACTTTTTAATGATAATAATTATACTTAATTTGATTCTCTAACCATTTTATTAATTGCACATTTACATAAATACAATTAAAATTATGAAACATTTTTTATATGGGTCAATATTTAAAATAAGAGAAAATGACTATTTTTTGACATTATACATCAATAAAAAAACAACAAAGCATTGTAGAGGTGTGTGTAAAAGTGAATCTTGATGCATACATTGAATCTTGATGTCAAATCAAAGGATCACATGATTGGTGTAAAGATGTGTGTACAAAAGTGAGTCACTATCAAATTCTCAATAACCCCTAAAAGTCGCCATCAATTAACCCTTAACCCTTTCATCTCTTACACACATATTCGATTTTTTTAACTGAAAAGTTTGCAATTTCTCCTTATTTTTAACAATCCATATCAATTTGTATCAATGTTGTCGATTTTTAACATAAACTTCAAAGAAGTTTTGTAGTTTTTAAACTACCTGTGAACTTTGTTTCCATCCCTTCAACTTCAATAAACTTCGCCTAAACTTCGGCTAATTTTATCGAATTTTCGTTCCTTGGTTTTGAACCCCAAAAACTCAACATGAGTCCCATTTCCCTTGACGTTTTATTCACCAAGTCTCTTGACAATCCTTTAGTAAAAAGATCTGCCAAATTTTGACTAGATTTCACATAGTCAATTGTGATAACTCCATTTTTTACAAATTCTTTGATACAATTGTGTATCAATACAATGTTATTATCTAGTAGTAAGTGTTGTCATGAATCTTAATGCGATCTTATATAATTATTAGTATGCTTTGGATGTTCGAAAATCTAATAATGATAAGATTAGAATATGGAAATGGGTCGAGTGAATCTATCATTGATAAAGGGAAAACTAGGTAATTCCAAATTACTATAGCTTACTTATAATAAAGATTTAATTAATCTCCTAGAAATTAGTGATTCAACTATGTCTATAGTTGTGTTTATGGTTTGTGTTGCTGTTTAGTTTGATGCAATTGGTGGTGTTCCCTATCCTTGGTTTAGATTTGTTTAAATTGAGTTAATCTTAAACTTATTTAGTTGCTATAATTTAGTTTATTGTGTGTTCTTAATTATTGCTTCAAAATTAATTAGTAAGTAAATTAATAAAACCCCTTATTACTCTTAGGAGAGCGTTACTTTCCTGTGGAGACGATTCAATTACCATTTCTACAAACTAAAAGTATAAAAGAATATGTGGGTAATTCATTGTACACTTTCGATTTCTTATTCTACATTAGAAAGTTCTGGTTGTTGTTTTCTTTTTTTATTTTACATTTGTATCTTTTTGCACATAGAGCTTCCAAAATGAAGTGTCCAGATCTTTTCAAGTGTCGAACTTGTTTCAAGTGTCTGACACGGGTACTTTGGGTCAAAATGAAGAACATAGCATGTATTGTGAATTGCATGTTTATTACAAAATAACTATTTTAAACAATTGTCTTAAGATTATTATGCATTAATGTTATACGATTAAATATATTTCTAACATCTTTAAGGAGAAATTTGAGTTTTCTAATATTCAAAGTAAAATTTCATAAACTTTCGCACACCGACGAGTTTTTGTAAAACTTCTCTCGTCGAAATTAACTTTCTCGAATTACTTTTGAATTTTAAGCAAGGTTCGAAATTTCGACTTCGCCTATGACTTCCCGTATAAAAGTTTGACAAAATTCGTCGGTGTATGAGTTTACGGAATTTCACTTTAAATATTAGAAAACTCAAGTTTCTTCGTAGAGATGTTGGAACTATACTTAATCATACAACAATAATGCATAAAACTAATGTCACCAGAAAATATTCTAAATTTTAAGTATATTTCTTGTATAGGCGAAGTTTTCGTCGAAGTCTTAGTCAAAGTTTCAGTTAAAGTTTTAATCGAAGTTTGCTCAACTTCCACGAAACATAACAATTTTACTCCATGTTTTATTAATTTTAATCGATGTTTTCAAAATTCGGTCGAAATTAACTGAAGTTGAGTCGAATTTTTGCAATCTTTCTACTGCCTCTGAGCTTCGCTTCGTACACCTCAAAATCGACAAACTTCACCCAAACTTCGGCGAAGTTTATCAATTTTTTAAACCTTCATTTTAAGTGTGCGAAGCTTCAGGCGAAGTCGAAGTTTCGAACCTTACTTGTAGAAGCATGATTGTAAACTTTAACAATTGAAAATGCTTTCTAAAACTGAGGAATATCGACTATAGCATAGGCCATAGTTAATTTTTTTTCTTCAGATACTTTAAAACTCTTCGAATTGCAAATCAGTGCAATTCGCTTGGATTAATTGTGAATCTGCTCAACTTGCCTACTGCCAAGGCAATATCCACACTGGTCCATGTCATATTGTCATTGCATACATCAAACGTCTAATTAATCTTGAATACTCCAATCGTGAAACTGAATTGCTGATACTTTTCACTAAATCAGCATTAGGGTCTAGCGCGGTAAATAATATGCAAGAGTTATTTTTACAGAAGAAAAAAAAAACAAAAATTTGCACTTACTTGATCACATCGGTCTTGAATTTGAGCATCTCTCGGATCATTTGGTAAAAGTAAGGATTGAACATGTTCTTCTTTTGTGCAAACAAACTTGAGAACCCGTTTCGACTTCCCCACTCACAGCCTTGCCCATTCTCCAAGCTCACTGCGAATGACATGTCTGATTTTTCCATTTCAACGCCCAGATTTTCAAGGAATTCCATCATGTTCGGATATGTCACCTGAAATCCATAGATTCAACAATATATTGTTGTGGTTAGTGCCATTTGCGGCTGTGAGTAGTAAAAATGGATAAAATTAGGAGAAGTAAAAGTTTCTAAGCTAAACCCTTTAAATAACTAGGATTAATTAGAGAAAATGATGGTAATATTGAGATAATGTTACACACATAATTCAAGTCAGATGGAAGAAATTGAGGAGTGTAACGGTTGTGATTTGTGATCAAAATATTCCTACCAAGTTGAAAGTAAAATTTTACTGGACCACAAGTCGGCCAGCTATGCTTTTATAGAAGATAATGTTGGGCGATAAACAAACATCAAGTACATAAAATGAATGAAATAAAAATGATGATGCTTAAATGGATGTAGTAAAATACGTAAAGATAGAATAAGAAATGTAGAAATTAAAAAACAAATAGGTGTAGCACCAATCGACAAAGATTAGGGATGGACAATTGTAGTGGTTTGGACACCTCTAAAGATGGCATACAAATGTCCTCACAAAAAAAAACTCGACTGGATAGAAATTGAACAAACTCGATGATATAGAGGTAAACAAAAGCTAATTTGAGACGCATTGATAAGGGGGACTTTAAAGTATTTGGAAAGCACACTGTTAATTGACTTACTCGAGCACAATGTAGAATTATGATCCATATAGTTCATTGAGGCTTTGTTGTTTGACAATTGTTGTGGTAACTTCTCAAAAAAGTGAAAACTCAGTCAAGCACGGCCTAAAATTTATTGGGCACTTCTTGTCCGCAAGGATCTCTATTTGTAAGGGTTAAAGAGGAGTATGTTTGAGAGTGAAATTTTTCTCAAGAAATTAACCAAATGGGACTAAAATTATTTCGTGGCTATGTACTTCTCCAGAATTAAATCAAACATGTGTACTTATAAAAAAAGCCATATATAAGTAATATTTTTTTTTTTTTACTTCATGAATAAATAAGCAATTTAGTTGAAAACATTTTTGGTGACTTTGAAGAAAAACATACGAGTATGATAAATAGTTTGTGTAAACTATTTTGGCATTACAGCCAAATAGGATAAAAGAAATAAATAAATATAAAAATCAACCCAACGGTCAATAACTTTTTTGTACAAAGAAAAGATTTTTTTTTACTTAAGTGGGAGTTGAACTAATGACCTTTCTAAACTTAGTTATTTGACAAGTGATGTCTTTACTATCTCATCATAAATTTTTTGACGAATAAAGATAAAAGAAAATATTGTACATAAATAGTCACGGTTTTGTTGACCCATTACGAGACGAGCAACGTGTCCCTTTAAAACATCGATTTGTGTTCGATCTCAAAAAAAATAAATAAATAAAGAAAACTGTACAGCGTTTTCAGAGAGTAACAAGTGGTACATCGATTTCATTAAGATAGAAAAAGAATTCTGTGCAGCCTTACCTAAATTAAAGTGTTCAGACCAGCCACGGATAATGGGACAAAGTACGTGACTACGTATATAAAAGTAACAGTATAACTTAATCTAACCGGCGCAAGATATTCATCGGGATGTGCAATTAAAAATCGAACGGACTCGACCAACCGTTATACAGCTAGAAATGTACGTCAATAGTACTAATTTTCTTCAACTTAATCAATTCGAGAAGAAATCAGTATAATTTTAATCGGGTGCCACGACCAGATAATCGAGAAAAACTAAAGAAATTAATATAATGTTATTGTCAAAAATAGAAATGAATCTACATTTTGAGAGGCACTACCAGTCTAAATTAAGGGGTCGAACATGGTAGCTAGGAAATCCCTTCGATCAGCCCGAGTTGCGTACATTTACAAAACTTGAGGCGAACGTCACCAACCAATCTACGAGGACGCCACAGGCCTAGAAAAACCATTGCTTACAAGAGCTGTTGGATTTACCTAGATTTATGATGCATCTCAATGTACAGAATACTAAGTCCAATACAATAAGTGGGTGACATTCTTTGACAACATTTTTTTTTTCTTTCTAGAAGCGACGAGTTAGTTCCACCCCACGAGCCAATGTTTTGTGACTCTTGAGTCCACCCATAAACCCAACCTTGTCGAGAGCTCTTGGTCAAGCGACCAATCACAAACAACGGATAACATTAATCAAGTAGTCAAACTTTATATAGCATGCACGCACTTACTCGATTGAAGACCATGAACCCGAGATCCAAGTCAGTGCCGTCGACGCTAATAGTTCTGGCATGCCCACCCAAGTACTCCTCCTTTTCGAACAAAACCACATCAATGCCTGCTCTCGCAAGCACAATAGCCGAGCCCAACCCACCAATGCCCGCCCCAACAACCGCAACTCTCCTCATCATCTTCCAATTCACACCAATCGAATAATCTCTCAAAGCACAGAATGTGAGAACTTGACAATGCTGCTGGGATGTCTGAAGATTCCCTTATCTCTATCGCCACAAACTTATGTGCAGTTCATAAAGATGAGAGCGATTTGTGTCGTTTCGTATCGTATATATTTACGAAATCAAATAAAAACGTTAAAACAGACCGAGTGCAGTGACCCATGTGGATCGTCAGATGTGCCTAAAAAAGCGACCTGTATCTTACTCGAGGAATACTTCACGTTCAAGATGGGTTACTGGAGCGTGACTTGACAAAGTACGACGTCGCAGTTTGAAGGGCAACGTGTTTTAATGAGGAACGCAAATCGCCAGTGGGACCCGGGTTGACGAGTCTACTTTTTTTTTTAGGGCCGCTACGGACAACCCACCATTTAATGAGGGCATCAAACTTATGAGGGCCGCTAAGGGCACCCCACCATTTAATGAGGAGCACCCAGTTAATGTGGGCACAAATCGATTTACCTAGGGCACCCAAAAATTAAACCCAAAATATCGAAAATGCCCCTCGTGCAAAAAACCCTCTCACCCACCCTCTTGCAAACCCCTGGGCACCCCACCACCACCACCACCACCACCCTCGTTCACCGAATTCCTGGTGGAAGAATTCATTTGTTTTGACCAGAAGCGGTGAGAGGAATCCCCGAAATCGTGTTCTCAGTCCCTCGCCGTGTGTTTCTCCTTCGTTTCTTCTAGGTTTACGCATTTTGTAGGGTCCGTTGTGTGAGTCGATTTCGTCTCCAAATTAGGGCTCGGTTGAAGATCGGCAATTAAGTTACATTTGGTAGAGTAGATGTAATGTGTGGTAGAGTAGATGTAATGTGTGTGTGGCGGTTTGTTAAAATGTAAAAAAATTGGGAAATCGTGGTTCTCGGCACACGCGGGCCGAGAGGCGTGTCAACCGTCTCGGCCTTGGCGAGACATAAGCTAATATTTTTCGAACTCGCGGTCTCGGCCACGTAGGACCGGAAGAGTTAACCACGTATCGGTTGTACACTTCCGAGAGGGTCTCCGTAGGCTCGGTCGTCATAGGACGAGAGTCAGGCGAATTGAAATGGTCAATTCATCTCGGTGGTGTTCAACCGAGACGTTTAAATGGGACTCGGTTATACATGACCGATATATTGAAATACTTGTCGGTCATGGGTGGCCAGAAAATATGGTTCGTTTGACGAACCCGCTTGACCGAGACATCGAAATGGATGAATTTGAACATTACGGTTTCAAAAAAATCTCAGTAGTAGTCAAACTAACAATACAATATTGAAAATCAGACACGACAATTTGCAGAACCTTAATTAATTATAAATCTCGTAACATTCAAACCGACTATAAAAAGGGTCCATCCATAAGTACACAACAATTACAACACAACACAACATTTGCATATACATAGAACATTCGGACGAATTGGCAAAATTTCTAAATGTTTAGCCGTCTAGGTACAACCTTACACTACGGTGTATCTAAGTCTACAACACGGGTATGGTGGCTTCATGATCAGCGGTTGCAATGGGCGCGATGTCTCGAAAAACGAATCCATCTTGCCAACCTTTGGCGTGATCCTCAACGTACCGATCCCACGATGGATATAAGGATGGCGGCGGTGCATTCACACGCATGGCTTGCACTGTCAAAGTGAACAGTAGAACATAGAAGATATTGTCACAAACCCGATTAAGGGGAAACAAACCAATTCACAAAAAAATCATAGAACTTACCCTAACCCAATGGATATTCCTTTCATTCGCCATTGCAATGATAAGTCATTTGTTGTGCAATGACGACGTTGGAGTACTACGTAGAGGTAGGAATGTGGAGGCACTCCCATGCGAGAGGTTGACGAGAATGACATTGAATGCGGTGGATACCAACAATCCCATGTATGCGGAAGTGTCAACCATTCTTTGAAAGATGCCCCCTCTTGATTCTCGGGCAATGCACCGCATTCTTGACGAGCTCGAAACTCGAGCCAAGCACTTCCCGCCATAGGTATTCATACCGATAATCTCATCGTACATCCGTCTACGCACAATCCTCCACCCGTCCCACGTCGCGAGTCCAAGCCCGGAGGCTATACACCTATATCCACGGTTCCCATCGGAAACCACATCGATAATGGCATCAACATGTGGCAACCAATCCGGTTCTAAGCAATGACTATAAGCCATGTTAGATCCACTTTGCTGCGTGCGTCGGCGGCACGACGCATTTGTGGAACCTTGCATTTCTTACGCCTAGAAGCTTTTGTGGAGTGGGAGGACTCAAATCCGATTGGAGATTGGGGTGCCTCCCACATTTGGGGTGCCTCGGTTGGAGACCCCGGTGTCCTCGCACCCGCATCCTCAACTTCCGCTCGCACTCCACAAAAGACGAAGGTGGACTAATCTCCCTGAGCTGCTCACTTTCACTCCTCCCCCGCATCCTCAACTTCCTCCTCCCTCTTATCCAATCTTCCCTGCGGTGTCGTGATTGTGCCTCCCACAAATCACGGTGACATACCATAAGGAGTCGGCATTCTCCTTGACGTTAATTTGGAAAGGGCATCCACATTTCTTCGTACTAGTGTGAGTCCTCGCCTTTTCATCATTCCTTGATTTCTTTAAAATTTTTGCCGCTTTCCCCTTTGACTCTACGAGCCGGTCCCCTATATGTCCCGGACTGTCACGAGGCAATTTTCACCCTTCCCTTCGCTTAACGCCCCGGCATCCGAAGCGCTTCGTTACTAAAACAAACTTGTTCTCGCCACCAATCGGTTGAAGCCATGAAATTGCCGCTTCTCGAGAGGGGAATGGCTTAGAAGGTGTAAAAGTGTCCTTATAGTACGGAAAATTACAAGATAACGGCATTACTGCAATACACAAACGAGTGTAACATTATAATCAACCAAAATGTACGGCACAATCACAAAAAAACCCAAAAAAATCGGTTCTCGGTTGTACAGTCTTTGAAACTTTCTTCATAGTCTCGTTTACGTGAGGCGAGAGTTACCAGTACCCTCGGTCGTTCCAAGCCGTGACCTACCCTAAACGTCTCGGTCATCGAGACCGAGACATAACCATACATCTCGGTCTGCGAGGCGAAAGAATCGCGCACCCAGACGAGATACTTCGGATAACCGCAAAAAAAACACAAAAACATTTGCAACATTACCTCAAGGACGACCTCCTCGGCACCAGAAGCATTACGATCCTCCATTATACGGTGGAAACAACTTCGAATTTGAAGAAATTACCAAACCCTACGTTGACAAACAAATCATCATTTTCATTGTTATACGCAACTAAACGAGTTCACAAAAACCGAAAATGGTTGTCAAACATTGTTACCTCGCTGTCGGACGAGCAAGAATCGATCAGCTCTTCGCCAAACGCAATGTGGCTGTGGCTTTGTGGTTGAAGCTTGTTGGTGGGGTTCCCTAACTCCTTGTCGAAATGGTTTGTGGGGTTTGAACCATTATATATATACGGGGGCAAAATGGTCTTTTCCATTTTTGCTGGAATTTTTACAAATTAACTGGGTGCCCTCATTAAATGGTGGGGTGCCCTTAGCGGCCCTCCAAACTTATTTGTGAAAATTCCAGAAAAAATGAAAAAGATCATTTTGCCCCTGTATATATATAATGGTTCAAACCCCACAAACCATTTTGACAAGGAGTTAGGGCACCCCACCAGCAAGCTTGAACCACAAAGCCACAGCCACATTGCGTTTGGCGAAGAGATGATCAATTCTTGCTCGTCCGACAGCGAGGTAACAATGTTTGACAACCATATTCGGGTTTTTTAGACTTGTTTAGTTGTGTATAACAGTGAAAATGATGATTTGTTTGTCAACGTAGGGTTTGGTAATTTCTTCAAATCCGAAGTTGTTTCCACTGTATAATGCTTCGGTGCTAGAGGAGGTCGTCCTTGAGGTAATTTTGCAAATTTTTTGTGTTTTTTTTTGCGGTTATCCGAATTTTCTGTCTGGGTGCGCGATCGTTTCGGCCTCGCAGGACCGAGATGTATGGTTACTTCTCGGTCATAGAGGACCGAGAGGTTTCGTGTGGGTCGCGTCCTGGAACGACCGAGAGTAACGGGTAACTCTCGGTCGTACGTAAAGACTCTGAAGAACGTTTCTGAACTGTACAACCGAGAACCTTTTTTTTTTTTTTTGTTCTTTTGTGATTGTGCTGTACATTTTGGTTGATTATAATGTTACACTGTTTGTATTGCAGGTAATGTCGTTATCTAGTAATTTTTAGACTACAAGGACACTTTTACACCTTCTAAGACATTCCCCTCTCGAGAAGCGCCACCGTATGGCTTCAAATGATTAGTGGTGAGAACAAGTTTGTGTTAGTAACTTAAGCGCTTCGGATGCCGGGGCATTAAGCGCAGGGGAAGGGTGAAACTTACTTTGTGAGAGGTCCGCACGTATAGGGGGGACCGGCTCGAGAGTAGGGAAGGGGAAAGTGGCAAAAATTTTAAAGAAATCAAGGAATGATGAAAAGGCGAGGACTCACAGTAGTACGAAGAAATGTGGATGCCCTTTCCAAATTAACGTCAAGGAGAATGCTGACTCCTTATGGTATGTCACTGTGATTTGTGGGAGGCACAATCACGACACCGCAGGAAGATTGGATAAGGGGGAGGAGGAAGTTGATGATGCGGGGGGGAGGACTGAAAGTTAGCAGCTCAGGGAGATTAGTCCACCTTCCTCTTTTGTGGAGTGCGAGCAGCAAGTTGAGGATGCGGGTGGGAGGACACCGGGGTCTCCGATCGTAGGCACCCCAGTGTCGGAGGCACCCAGTCTCCAATCGGATTTGAGTCCTCCCACTCCACAAAAGCTTCTAGGCAGAAGAAAGGTAAGGTTCCACAAATGCGTCGTGCCAGTCGACGCACGCAAAGTGAATCTAACATGGCTTATGGTCATTGCTTAGAACCGGATTGGTTGCTGCATGTTGATGTCATTATCGATGTGGTTTCCGATGGGAATTGTGGATATAGGTGTATAGCCTCTGGCTTGGACTTGCCGACGTAGACGGGTGGAGGATTGTGCGTAGACGGATGTACGATGAGATTATCGGGTATGAAGACCTTTGGCGGGAAGTGCTTGGCTCGAGTTTCGAGATTGTCAAGAATGCGGTGCATTGCCTAGAGAAGCAAGAGGGGGCATCTTTCAAAGAATGGTTGACACTTCCAGACATGGGATTGTTAGTATCCATCGCATTCAATGTCATTCTCGTCAACCTCTCGCATGGGAGTGCCTCCACATTCCTACCTCCACGTAGTACTCCAACGTCGTCATTGCACAACAGACTTATCATTGCAATGACAAATGAAAGGAATATCCATTGGGTTAGGGTAAGTTTTATGATTTTTTGTGAATTGGTTTGTTTCCCCCTTAATCGGGTTTGTGACAATATCTTCTATGTTATCTTGTTCACTTTGACATGTGCATTGCGTGTGAATGCTGCCGCTGCCATCCTTATATCCATCGTGGGATCTGCACGTTGAGGATCGCGCCAAAGGTTGGCGAGATGGATTCGTTTTTCGAGACATCACGCCCATTGCAACTGCTGATCATGCAGCCACCATACCTGTTGTAGATTTAGATACACCGTAGGTTAAAGCTTGTACCTAGACGACTAAACATTTAGAAATTTCTCCAATTCATCTGAATGTTCTATGAGGGCACCAAATGTTTGTGTTGTGTTTTGATTGTTGTTGTGTTTTGATTGTTGTTTACTTATGGATGGACCCTTTTTAGAGTCAGTTTGAATGTTACAGAGATTTATAATTAATTAAGTTTCGATGCAAATTGTCGTGATGGATTTTCAATCTTGTATTGTTAGTTTGCCGATTTCCCGATTTTTTTGAAACTGTAATGTTCAAATTCATCCATTTCTGATGTTTCGGTCAAGCAGGTTCGTGAAACAACCCATATTTTCGGTCACCCATGACCGACAAGTATTCCATTATATCGGCGTGTACAACCGAGTCCTATTTCAATTTCTCGATTGTGTCACCACCGAGATGGATTGACCATTTCAATTCGCCGACTCTCGTCCTATGACGACCGCGCCTACCGAGACCCTCTCGGAAGTGGACAACCGATACGCTGTCAACTCTTCGGGTCTACGTGGCCGAGACTGCGAGTTCCCAAAAATATTAGCTTATGTCTCGACCATGCTTGTCCAAGACAGTTGACACCGTCTCTGACCTGTGTGGCCGAGAACCGCGATTTCCCAATTTTTTTACACTTGAACAAATCGCCACACACACATTACAACTACTCTACCAAATGTAACTTAATTCGACCATCTTCAACCGAGCCCTAATTTGGAGACGAAATCGGCTCACACACCGGACCCTACAAAATGCAGAAACCTCGAACAACGAAGGAGAAACACACGGCGAGGGGCGGAGAACACGATTTCGGGGATTCCTCTCACTAGTCGGTTCAAAACAAATGGATTCTTCCACAAGGAGTTCGGTGAACGAGGGTGGTGATGGTGGTGGGGGTGGTGTGGTGCCCAGGGGTTTGCAATTGGGTGGTGGGGTGCTCAGGGGTTTGCACGAGGGGGTATTTTTGGTAGTTCGGGGCTAATTTTTGGGTGCCCCATGTAAAACAGTTTGTGCCCACATTAACTGGGTGCCCTCATTAAATAGTGGGGTGCCCTTAGCGGCCCTTTTAAAAAAAAAAAAAAAAAAGTAGAAGACGAGTCTAATTCTTCAATTTATTGTTATCTTCTTACAAGGCCCTTAGGTTTGTTTTTGCGCACTTACGTCTCGTTTGGTTCATTCTTGCCAACTGAAAGTAAGAGTGGAGATAACTCCATAGATTTAACTCATAGTGTAAGTTTATATTTCATTTTTGGTTGAACTTTAAATTTGTTGAAGTTGTAAATTCTTAAAAATAGGAAAATGTGGGAATTGACATAAATGTCTTTCAAACATATTTTTAAAATAAAAAAGATGATTTGTGAGAGACTTGAAAAAAAAGATGATTTATGTGGGGTGTTTTTGTCCATTGAACTCCTGGGTGATATCTCCCTATGGGGGAGGGGAGGGGGAGAGTTATCTCCCCCTCCCCTGTAAGTTGGGAGGTATCTCACCCACATATCAAACAAGACCTTAGACGAGAGTTTTATTGTCGTCGTAGTTTACTCCTTGAAGTTAACTCATAGTGAAGATCATAATTTCACGTTTAGTTTAACTTTGAACTTACAGGAAAGTTGTTAATTGTTACATAATAAATCATATGAATCGACATAAATACCCTTTAAACAAAAGAGATGAATGTGCGTAATAAAAAGGTAATTACCGAAGGATAATTGTGTCCACAAATCTATAGGAGATAACTCTACGGATAATCGAGGGTGTGGCTTCTTAAAGGACTTCCTCTTAAACTCATGAATCTTTATTACTATTTACCCACCACTTTTGAAAGACGTCATCTGATTTTGGTCGGTCAACATAAATGGGATGTATTGTGTACTTGTACATTTATGATTCCTTGCGATATTGTTGTTCATTTAAATTCTTGAAATACAATGCATTTGATTATTATAGGTGTACTGGATAGTGTGGGATTTACTTATCTGACATTATCAATTTTTTTTATAATTAGATAATGACAGGTTTTAGTCGTGACAAAGGAAAAAGAAAGCTTTTCGACTGTTTGTAATTTGCTTAGTTCGTGACTTGCTTATTTCTTTTATCTCTATGTATGTATTGGTTTTCTTGAATATATTATATCGTACAAATGGGTTTTTGTGTTCGAGTGAGATTAATATCTTCTTTGGAAAAGCTAGAACAGTTTTAGGATAAATTGAGATAATTTTAGAGTTAAGATAATGTTAATTTAAGAATTTTGATACTTTAAACCAAGTTAGAATAAACATATAATTTAGTTGATGCAATATATATTATTATGGGTTGATTTTGAGTCATTTGGCATTTCCACTAAAGCTATACGGGTTTTTGTAGAAAATATTTGAAGGCTGAGGTTTTCAGTGTAGGCTTAAAAACATAGGAGGTGCTGTCGAAATTTTTTTACGAAAATCTTGAGGATAATGTTATCAATCTAAATGAACTTTAAGGATTATAAAATTAATTTTTATGGAACTTTGAGGTTCGAGATTTGCTTTTAGAATCTTTTGTTGTTGATAAAGTTTTATAATTGAAGATTACAATATCTTTTATTCCTAATTGTTTATTAATAGAGAGGTTAAGACAGCCAGATTATCAAGGGATTAAGGTAATTTAGGATGGTCATATGCCCTAATTAGGCGGGGTATGACAATCGGTGCTAATGAAGGATCAAGCCCTGACCCCCACAGGTGCATGTGCGACTACTCTATCATTCCTTTAATTGTGTAGCAGTTCTAGAATATGTGTCATATTCCTTTCCTAAGACTGGCTAGATCAGGCGACCTCCGATCCTGCTCGGTGGTCAAGTCCTGAATAGCCTTCTGATGTGTCTTAGCATAACAGCCATGCGTTGTTCCATTTGACTATGCCATCACTTTTATTCTATTTTAGGAGTTTCTCTCAGGTTGTAAGATGTCCCTCCATGGTTGCTCATGGTGTAATGTGGAGCAATGAAAAATAAGTTAGCCTTACAAGATAAGAAAAGCTGGCAAAAATATTTAAACGCTACAAATATTACATCACAAAGCAAATAACATTATATTAATGTTTTATTTCATATTTTCAATCTCTTACCATCCTAGGATTGGTCTTTCGTGCAATTTAAGTCGACTTGAACTAATGTCTTATACCATTAAGTTGTTCGACTCAAACTCAACCTTTAAACTTAAAGGCTCTATATACTTAGGTTTCACCAACCTAATTGTTTCCCCTAGGTTCTAATACATATGCTCTAATACTAACTAAAACGATCCTCACTAGAGCTGGGGTCGGATTGCTCGGCTCAAACTATTACTCTAACGTAAGACCTGAATAAGGCTCAAATAATTGTCTGTCACGCCTATTTCGACTTGCAGAATAACTTACTAACCATATAAAATAATAAACGTGGGAGTGAAATCAAGACTAGAATATCATAGATCATATAATTAAAGCGACAAGGGTTCAAAAGTCTAAGTAGGTCCAATCATCTCAAAAAGCTTCCCATACTACCATAAAGCTTCATAATAGTCCAAAATAGATAAAGAGGGTTCCAAACTACCCAAATAACCTACTTTAAGATACAGCCTAAATTTTGTTTGTTCTTAAAAGCAAATAAGTAGATAATAGGAGCAAGCAATTGCTCACAATTCAATGAAAGACTTCAAGAATGTGTCTTTCCTTTATCACGAAGTAATGCGAGCGTAGATGTACCTGGAGAGTAAGTGGGGTGAGCTAAAGAACCAATGGAGCTCAATAAGAGAGAAGACTCGCTCAAACATTAAACATGCAAGTATTACCTAAAAAGCAAAATAATTCTACGCATGAAGTAGTAAACTGAATTGTAAAGCATTTAATGAGAAGAAATGAATACATGATTCTTGTTCGTAAATGGGAGTGTAAGCAAGTTCCATATCCAACATGACTTAAACATAGATTCATAATTCCACAAACAAGGAAATGAACATTCTTTTGAAACCACATCATGAAGGAGAATTCACAAATTTGTAAATAAATTCCATTTATTCATGCAACGGGGTTCAACATGAGGTTTTACCATAAGAAATAAATAGTACATATAAGTCGTTGTACCATTCAATTCATTCTAACTAATAGTATGAATTCGGTGACCGAAACACTCACCCTCGAGGTGATGTGAACTATTGGTGGTCACAATGGCCGTTATGACCTCCATAGTTTCATCAAACCCACGCTAAGTGTTTCCAAGCCATCACCGATTATGACCACTTGTGAACTTGATATTTCGTGGTGTAAACCACTCTCTTTTTGGTGGGATCATAGCCACACTACTGCTAATTGTGGCGCAGACTACTCTCTGTTGGTAGGTACAGTGCCACACCATCGCTACTCATGGCACGGACCACTCTCGCTTGATGAGTATGTTGCCACATCACAGCTTTTGAATTCGAATAACGAAGTTGTTCACGTTACATGCATTTCATAGATGAGCATATTCATACCTGTAACTAAATGCAACCCAGTCCTAAGTCTTTCGATAACAATGTGAAATTTATATTTATCTAATATTCAAGCCATATTGTATGCATGAGCGAAGCTACCCACTTACCTTTACTTGTCGCTATGTCTATAATAATTTTTGGTACGCCCAGGGCCCGATTCAAACTTTCACACAACACTATGCAACCATCTCATAAAATAATTGCTTTGATTTAAAGTTGAGTAAATCTTCCATTCATTGGTCTTTAGGGTCCACTAGTGTATGTCACATGGGTCCCTCGTCGCTGGTGTAAGGGTTGAGGGGTGGGACCCGGTCGATCTCCTTCGAAGTCGCGGTAGTGCCCCGTTTAAAGGTAAAGACTTGCTTTTATTTTATTATATAATATGTATATATTATTTTTGTTTATTTATAATATATATTATTATATTATATTATATTATATTATATTATATTATATTATATGAATATGAATATTATTATTATTATTATTATTATAATTTATTGTTGACCTGTTGACCGGTCCATGGGCTATTTGGCCCATGGTATAATGTTCAGGAGCCAAACAAGCTCTTGGATGGGTTGGGCAGGGGCGTATGCCCAGGGGCGCTGGCCCTGGGTGCCTGACATCCTAGGAAAGCGGTGTCGGGGACGTCTCCTGCTGGTGGCGGCAGTCCTGTGGGTGGCTCCAATACCACCCTTCCCCTCTCCCTTTCATTTCGTGTGCCTCTAATGATGGTCATCGCTGCCCTCCTTCAGCAGCAGCTGCAGTAATGTTGCCATCCACTTCCAGCGGCCCCCAGATGAGTTTTTCTATTCCTTTTTGTACAAACCCACATGTGTAAACCATTGAAAACTTCAAACATGAAGAAGATGGGAATTACCTTCTATGTGATGTCTCTATGAGTTAGCAAATCCCAACTGTTCCAATTACCTATTTCTCTCAAATGAGTTGATTTTGAACAAAAAGGGCTAGGGTTTACAATTTGACTGTTATATTAGGGCTAATTTAATGTAGGGTTTTAGAAATTACTAAAGTGTCATACAACGAGTCTATTGGGTTTTGGATCGTCACAATATTACTTTGGCCATAATCATGATCATATTTTAATCTCTTAATAAAGTATTATATATTATTAAACTCTAATAATAAGTAAGTAGACAACCCTTATCAAGCCATCATTTCTCCTTATATCGGTGGAAAAGTCACGTTCCAATTTTATTGAATTAACCATTTGAAAATTTAATGAAATTAACTTTAGACAATAAAACCGCATTACGTTCTGTGAAAGTTTCGAACAACTAAATCTAATACTTTCTGAAAGCCACTTCAATATTAAACTTAGATTTTAATCCACCTAAGATATCTAAACAGTAATAGACCTTTTAAACAATCATAGTAACTACTTCAAACTAGATATTGAATCCAAATATCACAATACACATTCTACATTATGCACGCAACATAAATTTTCATGAATATAATAAGCAAATAATAATTTATATTATATCAGTAAATTAAAGAATACGATTAGTTTAAAGCTTTAAGTACAAAATCATCTTATCATGATTAAATAACAAAACGAATCTAGTTCATGCTCAGACTTTATTTAGATTAATAAATTACTCACTCATCAACATATTAAACATAACAACAAAGTAAATAAAAGACATAGAGATAAATACCTCTGAATAAATACTTTGAATCTTCAAATCGTCTCCAAAAGCAATGAACAATAAATATAAAGACTAAAACAATAAACTGTGAACGTAAACTATGGCTCCAAGAGCCATGAAATATTGATCTAAGTACTTAAGGGAAATCGATTTCATAGCTTCAATGTCACACACACACACACACATATATATATATATATATATATATATATATATATATATATATATATATATATAATTCTAGGTAGTACATATCTAAAACTAACTCAAACGTTTCGTGGTTATCTAAAATTCTCGAAATCAAACCTAGCGATTCTTAACCGATTCCACTTATTGCACAAATTGCTAGTTAAATCCTTCCAAAACTGCCTCTGTGATCCACTGATTTGTCTGGAGATTCAAGTACAAATCCCAAATCGTCGAGGATTCACCAGCAGGTAATTCCCAATTGATCTTTAATTCAATATTGATTCGTTATGTATTTTTTTCACTCCATCGAATCCTTCAATTTCTTCCATTTTTACTTCATTTCTTCATATATTCCAATTATTACATAAAATAACAAAACAAGATAGAACCTATTGTAATATAACCTTTTACATATAAAATTATCGTAAAATCTACTATAAAACAATGACTTATTGTTGAGTTATTAAATACCCACCAAACTCAGCATTTTGTTGTCCCGAGCAAAGGAATACTCTCACTTATATTCTCTTGTCTTTTCTCATTTTGATTTCACAATTACTTATTCTTATTCTTAAACAAAAGTGATCATAAAATATAAACGTATTATCTTTCATAAAATAAAAATCACAATAGAATAGAAAAATTTAAAGAACAACTCATTACTTGACAACTTAACCTTCTAGTTATGCAATACACATCATAATTCAAAATTAAATCAATTACCAAGGCTAAGCCACTATATAGGTTTTCTCAATCTCCACTGACCTTACGACAACTAATATAAAATCTCAAGATACAAAAATCATTAAATTAATCTTATTTTCAAACAATCTTTAAAATATCATCACAATCATAGTCGATAGGAATTTTTAATCACCAATAATTATCATTTCATTTTCATTTGTTGGAATGTTGGAATATAAGAAATAGTTCATTTAACTTAGCAATAAGTACTCGCGCTAAATTTTTTATTTGAAGAGTTTTTTTTTTTTATAAACATCCTTCCATTTTTTCTACATCTTTCTTTCTTTCTTATATATATATATTCTTTATTTATATTCCTACGGTTCTTTGTTCTATTTCTATCAGAATTCGCTATTCTTTTTTTATAGGACTTCATCTTTACATTTTTCCCACCACTAGATTCCTTGCTCCATTTCCTTTGGAATCTATGGTTCTCTCTATTTTTTCATTTAAAAACTCTTGTTAGCTCTTCTCACTTTCACTATAGTTAATGAAGCATTTATTCCAACTAAGTAAAGTTTATTAGTTAATTTTCTATTTCTTACTTTAATAGTGGCAAAAACACTTTTCATAATATATATAAATGAAATAATTGACCAATAATTTTTGTATAACAATATTATTAGAAATATGTCTTATTTATTTTGCACTTTTGTTTCGATATTCTACCCATTATAATATCTAACACAAAGCAATCAATTCCCTTTAAACTTCTCCAGTGCATACACAATCTCGATTAAGTCAAATAGGGTATAACAATTCCTTAATATCATAAACTTTCTATTTTCATGGGTAATAAAATATATCACTGCTATTTATATCCAAATTATATTGAATTCATATTTTCCTAACTAAATAAAGCAAAATGAAATGAAGAAATATTACCTGAATCTTCAAAATTTTGAAAAAAATCTCAGCGAACTTTAAACAACTAAATAGGTTCTACCTCTCAAATCTTTCATATTTCGCTTCTTCATACTTCACTTCAACTAAATACCCCTAAACTTATTTCAAATCATGTCCTCGAGGTTTAAAAATTAAGTCGGGTTTCCAAAAAACAAAAATTGTTTATGAAGCATAAATGAATTATATAAAATAAATTATACATGAATTATCATAAGAATGAATTTCATAATCAAATAAAGCATGAAAATTTATAATTTTCCAAACATCATAATAATAAAGATAACACATCAAACCAATGTATAATATAAAACACACCATAGCAATAGTATTACGGTAGAACACCACGTTACACATATCATCGTATCATATTACAAACCAAGACCTCACATAAAATCATTCAGAGATAGACAAAATAGAGAAAATGGTAGGTCAGAACCACCATCTAGAAGTCACATCACCACTATCGTCCCCTTGGTCTTGTTGTTGAGATTAGTAGCTCACTATATGGTCATATATCATATACTCCACTCCAGCCACTGGAGTTGTGATGACCCCTTCTCAAATTAGGGTACCACCTGACTTAATCCCGTTATTAAGCCTTAATATCTACCACGAAGGACTTAACAATTTATTAGTCAGCCTTTCTAATACTTCTCGCCTCTTTAACTACTTTTCTAATAAGCATTACACCATTCTCACACTTAATAGTATTTTAGAGTTAATTAAGATTTTATACAATTTAAAGATTATTCAGTGGAAGTCTTTACAAATTAGCGAAACCTATTCATATAAAACCAAAGTATGTGGAAAACCAAGAAACAAAGACCACATGCATATATAATACAAAATAATGATAATAATATATTAACATGTGTCTGGTCGGGTAACTATCTAACAATCCATAATATACATCCTCAAAAGTGTGTAAAAGACATATATAAGTCATATAGCAAAATAAAAAACCTACAAAATCAGAAGTAGCAGCATTCCAGTGGCTCAGAGGTAGTCGTCGATCTTCTCTTTGCCCGGTTTGCTACTCGACGGATATGCACCCATTGTCATAAAAAGGATGGTGAACACAAAAAATTAGAAAGTAATATTGAGAGACAATTATCCATATTTCCAAATATACAACAAGTATCTGAAAGCATAATAATAACAACTATGTTGAAAAAGAATCATGCTATAAGATATTTTAGTTGAACAATATGAAACTAACGTTCGACTAAGTAGTAATGATCTATCGCTGGTTGGTTGTGAGTTACATAATGTCAGCCTATTTCCACTATATAGAATGTAATCAATTTGATCTGCCTTTACATCCTCATAAATACCCAATCACATAAATAAATACTCACAAGTGCCCCTCACATGTAATGTATAATTGCCAACAACCTTGGGTTCCATACCTCGTATGCTGCGTAAGCTAGTGGTGAGATCCCAACAACCTCAAAAATCTAGTGACCCCGTGTACCGCACACATCTCTATCATGTAATGGTCCTATTTACAAGAACTACTTTCATAATCCAAGGAAAGACACAGTTTAGGAATCGAACAATGTGATTGCATAACTAATGCACAAAGAAAAATGAATTTACAATGCCATAAATCTGTTGGGTTTTGGGGTTTATACGCAGCGGAGATTACAAAATAATTTTGACGAAAACCCCCAACAGGATCCGAATCTAATTCCATTAAAAACGTTTAAACCATGAAAACTTAATCACACCTCAGTCGCGATATACCTTTCTGAAGGTTAATCGATCTCTAAGGCGTTGCCAACGACGAACGCCCTCTACCAGTAGTCCACACACGAACGGCGGCCGAGATTTGAAGTGCTAGCTTTGAGAGAATACCAAACCTTTTGTTTCTCTCCAAAACGATCCAGAGCATACCAAAAACCCTAAGTCGTTTCTAAAACGAAAATAGAGTTTCGGCCTTTTTCTTTCGTCCGTGTATTCTAACTTAAAGCGTCTATTTATACAACCCTTGTATATAGACGGTTAAGTAAATTACACATATGCCCCTACTTAAAGAAGTATAAGTGTAATACACCACAAGGACGTTTTCGTCATGAATTTTATCATATAAAATTCATTTTTTTGAACCATCTTAAAATCTCGCAAAACCATTTTTAGTGTGCGACCCAATAGGCTCATACAACGTTGGCAGTGTACCAAAACACATTTTGGTATACAAGTCATAAGCAGCCTCTAGCAAGACATTATGACTACCCAAGTTGTACGAATATCAAATCGATACAACTTAATCAATAGTGTATATAACATCCTTTTGTCACGCGATATCCTTTTGATCAAACGTAAGGCATGGAATTGTCATCCAACATGTTCAATCATACTAGTCTCGATCTCTAGGTAGACTGAAAACATCTAAGTGACATTGATCAATATCAATTCACTTAGACTAGGCCTTTTAACAATCTAACACATCGAGGGATCCTAGATATCTCTCTTTATATGAGAGGGACAAATTCTATCTCGATTACACAACTTCATCACATTGCTCACACAGTAACCAATCACAACCTTTATAATCGTCCGGTTAAAGACAACGTTTGATTGTGTCAAATTATTGTGTTCCTAATGTTGAAGTCTCTGGCAATCTCAAGTCAGAGGACTGAAAAATATACCTATAATGAGAAACAACTATGACTTAATCCATGTAATGTTCTCATAGCAGGTCGGTCCAGTACTTTGTTCCCTAACAAGTACTCGTGATCTTGATTCGTATCCCTATACGTATAATCATCATATGATCATCAATCAAGACTCACACTAGTCTTAACTCATTATAGTTCCCAGTATAATGATCGACTAGGGACATTTAGGATGGATCTTATTATAATGTAAACATGCAAATTAATTATAATAAACAACAAATGAAATCCTCTATTTTATTAACTAAAAGTATTCATAAAGACATTTATGGATTGACCGAGGGCACTTGCCCCAACAAAATCATCTACCTAATAGCATGCTATTTTATTTGACTAATTACTTCAACAATCAAGAATGAAATAACACATGATTTAAAGTCAATGAAATCATTTAACCAACAACCAATGCCATGATGTACAAACTCATGAAATGAGATGAAACTACAAGTCATGGCATATAGAATACAAAAAAGATAATTTAGTTCAATTTACTGAATATGAATAGAAAAACTTGAATGAAATGTAAATAAATATTTCAATCAATTTACTTACAATCCACGCAAATTTCTTAGCTAATTCGACCACCCAACATCTCAAATCGATTATCCGAACCCTCAAGACTCTTCTATAGGTTCTTGATATCATTACACATATTTTAGACTTTATTAAGATCTTTAATTGGAATGTTAAGCTTGTTTAAAGTGTTCAAGTTTAAATTAGAAAAATGCAGAATTTATGCTGTTAGAGCACCAACATGTTGGGTAATATATCTAGCATATTAGTGTGAGATTCGAGAATTTTGTAAATTTTATTAGGTGTCTGATTAAGTATTTTTACATTTTATTTGGAGTTTATGTATCCGAGGTGGGACCTATGCATTATGGACAAGAGATCACAATGTTTATTTTATTTTTGTGAGTTGTGTGCTTAGTGTTTGTATTATATGAAAATTTATCGCAAAGTTGGGGTGTGTTGAGATGTATCCCCAGTTTGTCCTACTTAAGGTTGCAAGTGTGTGTTTGAAGGGCACAAATGCAATAAAATCATTGGTCGCTCGAAAACTAGTAAACAAGTGTTAAGTATCACGCATGGATTTTGCCTCAGTTTACATGCAAGTTGGGATCAGTGGTATTGTAAAAATGCAATACTTTGCCTTGAGTTTTGTATCAGTTAGTGGTGGTCGCGATTGAGATTGGGGCCAAATTGGTGTAAGTTTAGTTTACTATGGCAAAAAACTTGGTCCATAAGGGTTTAGTATGTCAATGACAAAGTTAAGATTTTTAGGGTTTTGGTGTGACCAAAACTAGTATTATGGATATTTTATGAAAATGAACTATTTTGTCATGAGTTTGGTTCAGTTTGGTGAAACATCAGATTGAAAATGAGTGCCGGAAGCCAAAACACGTCAAAATAGGGATTTTGAGAATAAATAAATAAAAAGAAATTAAGTTGCTGACAAGTTGTTTCAAGTTTATATATAAATATATTAAAAAATCAAATGAAATCAATTTAATACAAATGTTCAAAAGAATGTTTTATTCATTCGATCCCTAAACCCTTTCTGCTCTTACTTTCGCTCTGCGAGCTCTCGACGTTCGATTTTTGCTCGATTTCTTTTATGCGAAACTATAGCGTATCACGAGATAGTCAGCTCGAGCTAAGTTTCCACGGAGGAAACAAGGTATTCACCCTGCAATTTGATAAATTCTCAATTCATGGTATTTTCCTCAATTCAATTCGAATTTTCGTGATTTGTTGATTTCTTTCATCAGATATTGATAGAAATTAGTAGGAATTGTTGTGAATTGGTAAATTGGATTAATTTGCGCTAATTCGCTAATTTGGAATAAATCCCCTCGACGTGGGATATGATTTTAGTGAAATGAATTGACGCATTTCAATTGATAACTATTTCGGAGATGTTTTTGAAGTTGATATTGATTAACATTGGGCTTCTAGATGAATTGATTATATGTTTTGATCCAATTTGTCTCTATGGGCTGTGAAAATATTTTAATATTAGTATTGAGTGGTTTCGTTGTGTTTGTTGTCGAGTTTTTAAGATTTAATTGCGAAAATGTTGGTTTGGAGAAGTTTTTTAGGTCAAAATAAATAAAGTTTGCCTAGTTGATATGCTATATTGGAAAAACCATAACTTTTATGTTGGTAATCCGATTTAAGTGTTCTTGGAGTCTATGGAAAGTAGGACATGAATACTACAAGTTCCTTTCTGGTCATTATGACAAATATCGAGGTTTTCAAGGTTAAAAAATTAGCCCAAGTTAGTTAGTTGAAAGCTAGTTGAAACATCTATATAAATTAATATATTTAGAAATTGTCCTCTAACATACTTTGAACTTAGTTTTCATTGGGTTTCGTGATTTGGTTTCACTTGAAGCTTGACCCATAATATAATTGGGAGTGCAGGGAAGCTATTAGAATCATTTTCAAGGTGATTCGATGCTCTAGGAACCCCGACAATTAAGCTCAAAATTGGTTGGTTGCAAGTAAACCCTACAATAGTCTTTACTATTTATGGAACTTTCCATTATAGTTAAAGGAGGAGTTTCACGGGAGAGAGGGTTGTCAAATATTCAAACGACTGAAGTAGATCTCGGTCACTGATCACGATCAATCATTGTTACTTTCACTACTACCTATTCTTTGACCATCTTCCCCATCTTGTCTAAGTGCTGAGACACGCTCGTCCCTTCTTGCATCTTGCTTGGAAAGAACCGTTATTGAAGAAAATCAATGTTCACCATTGTAACTGAGTCATATATTCTCTGTAGAGTCTATCTTTGTAAGTGCGTTCGTGATTAGGTTTCCTGACCAGATATAATGGAATATGGAAGACCGAAGGCACACAAGTTTTCTAGCGAGCATACATTGGATTTTTATTATTGTTTTTCACTCATTCTTGGGGTTAGCCAACCTGTTTATGAACCTTGAATAGTAATAAAAAGGGTTTCACGTTGTTACTCAAACTTTTTGTTATTTGGAAATGAAATTACATGCCTCAATATATTTGGACTAACATTTGCAGGATTATAGAGCAGTGTAGGAGTTTACTTACATGACATCTTCTAGTTATTTGTGATGATGTCAGGTTCTTGGTGAAGATATGAAAGAACAAAGAAGACCTCAAAGATCTTTGGTGAATGTGTTCAAGTTATAAAGTTTAAATTCTTGTTGTATATTGTTCTTATACTATTGTTTTGCATTCCGAGGTGAGTGTAGGTCGTGAAACATTGTCAAGTAGGTTATGAAAGTTTCCTAAATTTGTTTAAGATCAAGTTTAAAGTTTTATGTTCAATTTTAGTTTATTTTGGGATTGTAAAACTATAAATAAGGTATCAGAGACCTTATGTTAGTTTAAATAATTTAAATTGATATATATATATATATATATATATATATATATATATATATTGTAAAGTGCAGGGAGTTGTGAGTTCTTATAGTTCTCTCCCCATTTTGTTGTCTATTAAGTGGATTTTTTCGTATACCATGTTTAGTGAAAAGCGCTGCCGAAATTTTTAGAAAATACGGAGAACAATCTGTATGATTTCCTTATTTGCTCTAATTAAATATATCATAAATTGAGTTTCATTGAGAATATGAATTTAGTTTTGTATCATTATTGAGGATCGAACTAAAAATTATTTTGAGGTTAAGTTAATTGAATGTATTAGGTGCATAATTAAGGGAAATTAGGTTAAGTCATAGTGTAGTGAGACGGGCCTTGATAGCTAGTGACCCCATTAGTGCGCTACCCACATTCGTTAGCGAGCTACACGTAGGTAACGTGCTAGTTAGCATGTCTAGCGCACTATGTGCGGGATATCCTAGTTTTATGCCCTTTAAATTCTGAGTTTTGTCTCTACATGGCCAACCCCAAAGCCTTTGGATCCCTATTCTCGCCCACTAAAGACCCAAAACATCCACCACAACATCAACAACTCACATATCAGCAATATCACCAAATTTAAAGATTTATACTAAATTACTAGTGCAAGGTGAATTACCTAGTTGCATAACACTTATAGCTTGATCTTCCTCTTCCAAATCCATTAAAGTTTCACCTAAATTCATTGATTTTCTCTCCAGTTCTTCTTTATCCATATTTTTTCTTCTCTAATGAATGAGTTGGTTTGCATGAGGTAACTATTTCAATCCTTATACATAGATAAGGTTGATTAATAACCATTTACCTTAATGTACACACGTATCTCGAAGACCAATCTAATGGCCCACACATTGATTTCAAACTTACTAACTTTCCACTAATTCTCTATTGCTAACTCCAATCGAAACTAAATTAGTCTTGTGATGTGTCTACACGTATCTCGAGGAAGAAATGACTATTATTTTATTTAACTAATTTAGGTTATATTTATGTAAAACAAACTATAGCTTCATCCGATTAGCTACTTAAACCTCATTAACTTAAATTTAACTTACAACATCGCTCTCTATCCTAATCCCACATCGACACGTATCTCGAGGCATACCATTGCTCACATTTTGACATCTATATACAAGTAGGAATGACATTGTGTCTAAAAATGTACAATACACTAGGCATACATCATAACAAATCTAACATATATCTCGGTCACATTGCTTCAGCCAATGCATGGATCTTGATGCATGTCCTACGTCATGGTTCAATAATCCAGATTAAGGAATTAAATTAGGATTAGGAATTTGGGCCATGACAAATCTTCCTAACTAATAAAAATCTCTTCCTTGAAATCAAAATCTATGTTAAAGTTATACCTAACTCGAAAAGGTACGAAAATCTATCTCGCATATACTCTTCCCGCTCCCAAGTAAGTTTTGAGTCACCATGGAATTGCCACTTGACTAAGACCTTCGGGATAGACTTGCCTCTCAACTGATCTACCTTTTTCAGTCTAGAATCTGTACTAGCTACTTCTCATAAAATACGTCCTATCTCAAGTCAATTTGGGTCGAGTGAACCGTCGGTTGTACTCTTGCCTTCGACTTAGCCAGTCGAAGCATAGAAATATGGAAGTCTATATGAACCCTTGACATCTGTGGAGGTAACTTAAGCTCATAAGCAACCTTCTCGATTCGTCTCTTGATCTTGAAAGGCTAGATGAATCTCAGTGCTAACTTGCCTTTTAAACAAAATTTGTGAAGACCCTTCCAAGGAAAAAACTTCAAATACATAAAGGCTCCCTCGAGAAACATGAGATTGCTATGATACGTATCTGCATACTTATTATGCCACTCTTGGGCCCCTTTAAGCCTTTGACGAATTTGTTGTACCTTCTCCATATGATCAACAACAATATAAAGCCCCACTAGTTCTCAATCCTCTAGCTCAGTCCAACATGATGGCAAGCATCACAGTCTACCTAATTCAATGTTCCCCCATGCAGCCTAATAATCTCCTTCTCGAACAATATACTTAACTGCCAAATATGTATGAGCTACGACTGGTAAGAAATGGGCAGATTTCATCAATTTGTCCATAATCACCCAAATAGAATTATGTAGTATGTTAGTCTTTGACAATCCCCAGAAGAAGTCCATGGTTATGTCTTCCAACTTCCATCGTGGAATGGGAAGTGGTTGTAACAATCCTCTAGGTCTATGATGCTCATCATTTACCTGCTAGCAAATCCCACAGTTCTTGATGAACTCAAATATGTTCGCATTTATCTCAGGCCACCAGAAATACCTTATCATGTTATGGTACATCTTAGTCATACCTGGATGAATAACGAACCGAGAGCGGTATGATTCCTAAAGAATCTCATCTCTCATCTCTACTACTGACGGTATCCACAATCTGCCATTGAATATCAAACACAGATCCGTCGTCTCTATCCAATTGACACAATCACCACTCTAGGCTAACTAAGTAAATCTCGATTATAAGATGTTGGCTCTCAAACCCTCTGACACTCTATGTGTAGACACTGACTGTAGCCTTATCTATGTACATATCATCACTCGAGTGTCTAGAGGAACATCTGATCGACTCATCATCACCGCTACCTCGAATAATCCATACTTATATGTCATATGACATCTACAACCTTGACATATCTAGTTGTTATCCTACTCAGCGCATTTGCAACTACGTTATCTTTTTTCGGGTGTTTAAAGAAAAGTCACAGTCCTTAAGAAACTCCAACCATATGCTTTGCTCATGTTCAACACTTTTTGTGTGAAAAGATACTTAAAACTCTTATGATTAGTGTAGAGTGTGAATCTCTATTCATACAGATGATGTCTCTAACTATCTTAAAAGAAAACATCACCGCTACTAACTCTAAATTATAAGTGGGATAGTTCTTCTCATGTATCTTCAGCTATCTAGAGGCATAAGTCACTGTATTTTTGTCTTGCATCAATACACAATCTAAACTAGTATGAGAAGCATGTGTATATACTAGGAATCCTTATCCAACCTCTGGCAATATCAATGCTGGTGCAGTGGTCAACAACCTCTTCAACTGAGCAAATGCCTGCTCGCACTCCTTAAACCAATAAAATACGATGTCGCTTTGGGTCTATTTGGTAATAGGTGAAGCAATCTTCGAGAAATCCTTTACGAATTTGTAGTATTACCATCTCTAACCCCAAAAAACTCTTGATCTCCGTAGCAGATGTCAGTGTCGGCTAATCTATAATAGCCCGAATCTTAGCCAGATCCACTGCAATACCTGCTACTCCAACAACATCCCCCAAAAACTTGACCTCTGACAGCCATACTTGCTGAACTTGGTGTAGAGTCTGTGCTCCCTCAAAGTTTGAAATGTTTCCTTGAGGTGCTGCTTGTGATCCTCTCGAGTCCTCGAGTATATTAATGTATCCTCAATGAAAACTATTACGAAGTAGTTAAGAAACGGTCTCATCACCAGATGCATCAAATCCATTAACATGGTAGTAGCATTGATCAATCTGAATGACATGACCGTGAATTGATAGTGTCCATATCTCGTGCTAAAAGTTGTTTTAGACCTATCCTCATCCTTGATCCTAAGATGATGATGCCTTAATCACAGGTCCATCTTGGAAAAAAAATGTGCTCCTCTCAGCTGATTAAACAGGTCATCAATACGTGACAATAGATATTTGTTCCTAACTATAACCTTGTTCAACTATTTGTAATCAATACACAGTCTCAAAGTACAATCCTTATTCGCAAATAGGACAAGTGCTCTCCATGGAGACATAGAGGTGTGATGAATCATTTCTGTCACAAATCTAGGAGCTAACTCCTCAACTCCCCCTACTCTCATTGAGCCATGTGGTACACTGGTATAGAAATTGGCCTAGTGCCTAGTACCAAATCAATGATGAAACTCGCATACTACCAAAATGTCCTTAAGTTTTGGTCCCCGACTCTCTACTACTACATATAATGATACTAGAGTCTCCATCTCTCTACTAGTTGCTAGTCGACCTCTTATGCTATCGGCTCTAGGTGTACTACCATTGTATGTGAACATAGGATGCCCTGGGATCTCAAATATCATTGTCTTGGTGAAATGGTCGATATGAGCGTGATACGCTGCTAACCAATCCATCCCTAACAACGAGTCAAAATCTAATAACTCGAGCATTCTAAAGTCTACAGGTAACTCTACCCCGCCTATCTCTACTGAACATCCCTCTACTAAATAATTAGGGTAAACTTTATCCCCGGCTGTGATACTCAAAACCAAATGTACGCTAACTCTAACCGGTGTTAACCATAAGATGCCTATCATGCGACCATAAGACCATAAGGAAAAGATACTGTAGAACCTGAATCAAATAAGAAATACAAATCTCTACCACAAATAGGAACCATACCCTTAACAAGTCCTCGAATGGCATCGACATATAACTGTGCTACCACATGAACCCCCTAGCGACTCTACTGTGGGAGTACGACTGCCGGTTGTGGGAAGTCTCTCACCATATTGCCAACCTGACCACATCTAAAGCAAGTAATCAACCTGCGGTGACCCTTTGCCTGATTATGGGCTTGTACCTTATCCTAGGCCAGTGTCTATCTCTACCCTTTTCAAGAACCATATAGGCCTCTACCTCTACCTTTAGCTCGGCCTCTACCACCCTGCTGCTGTTGATGTGGTGCTTGTGTTGCCGGAAGAGCTAGTAAAGTAGTAGGAGCAGACAACACAGGTCTGACTGGTGGTGGCAAGAGAGGTCTACTAACTATACTCTGCAGTGGGGTAAAATGTGATATATAGGGCATAACTGATGTAGCAAACCCTGATCCCTGAGAACCTCTTTCCTATTTCCTTTGTCTTTTGCCCCTCTATGTCCTCCTTTCAAAATCTGTAACCCGATCCAATGACAATGCTGGTCCCAACGATGTCCCATCGGTAACTCTACTTAAATAATAGGTCTAATAGGAAAGTGCACGCTCAGATATCTCACTCAAAGTCTTGGCACCTGAACTGACCATATAAAAACATACATCTGGCCTAATTTCATATTCAAAATGATATACGTCCTCATAGTCAACTCTCGCTAAATCCCTAGCAAACTACTTCAGATAGTCATATCTGTCTCTATAACTCATCACCAACTTATCAGCTCCCTGTCTCAGATTCATGAACTTATTCCCCAACCTCTTCATCACTGTAGGTGGGAAGTACTGCTGATAAAACTTCCTCTTAAATGCATCCCATGACTTAAAACCACTATAGAATCTATCATCGCATGTTACTAAACATCAGCGTATCTTTGCAATGTATATGACGAAATCTCAGCTCGAAGTCTATATTTAATCCTCAAGACCTGTAGCTTATCCTAAGACATACCCACTTCTCAATCTTCTCTAAGTCTCGCTGACCATCAAAATACATTAGTTTCAGTCTGATGAAATCCTTCACCAATAAAACTTATGTTGTTGAGTTATAAGATGTGAGAGTTGGAGATGGTGTATCGACTATCTTCGTCACCGATAATGTCACCATTGGGATAGTCTGTACCACTAGAACTGTTGGTGTCATAGTAGGAAGCTTTGGTGCCTGTAATGTGGAAGTAGTAGTAGTAGTGGGGGATGGTACCAGTGCTAACGGTGCAAAATGAGCTATCATCATGGCCATGAAATTAGCTAACTGCTGTCCTTGAGCAGCTAATAGCCTATGATAATCCTCAGCAGATGGAATAGTAGGCTGGCTACCACTATCACATGCACCTTTGTTGTTACCTGAATTAGCCATCGGTGTTTGCAAGTTGATAGCAAAAGCGAATCAACTACTTCATAAATAACACATATATGTACATATAATAAATCTCCATTTCACTTTCGCTCACATCCCAACTAATAATTCCTGGGCAACGATCATCTAGTTTCAATAACCAAAATTTTTGTTTTATTGAAATCATAGGTTGATTATTAGAAACGTTGGGCTCTGATATCAACTGTGACAACCCCTTTTCAAATTAGGGCACCGCCTGGCCTAATACCGTCATTAAGCCTTAATCTCTACAACGAAGGACTTAAGAACATATTAATCAGTCTTTCCAATACTTCTCACCTCTTTGGTTACTTTTCTAATAAGCATTACACCATTCTCACACTTAATAATATTTTAGAGTTAATTAAAGTTTTATACAACTTAAAGATTAGTCAGCGTAAGTCCTTACAAATTAGCGGAACCCATTCATATAAAACTTAAGTATGTGGAAAATCAGGAAACAAAAACCACATGCACATATAATATAAAACAAAGATAATAATATATCAACATATGTCTGGTCGGGTAACTATATCACAACCCATAATATATATCCCCAAAAGTGTGTAAAAGACATATATAAGTCATACAACAAAAACAAAAACCTACAAAATTAGAGGAAGCAGCACTCTAGTGGCTCAGAGGTAGTTGCCAATTTTTTCCTTGCCCGATCTGCACCTACCATCATAAAAAGGACGGTGAGTATTGGAAAATAGAAAGTAACACTGAGAGACATTTATCCACATTTCCAAATATACAACAAATATATGAAAGCATAACAATAACAACTATGCTGAAAAAGAATCATGTTATAAGATACTCAAGTTAAACAATATGAAACTGACACTCAACTAAGTAATAATGATCTACGGCCGGTCGGCTGTGAGTTACATCACGTCAGCTTATTTCCACTATATAGGACGTAAAAAATTTCATAAAAGCGTTCATATCCTTATAAATGCCCATCACATAAATAAACACTCATAAGTGCTCCTCACATGTGATCTATACTTGCAAACACCCTTGGTCCCATACCCTGTGTGTTGCACAAGTTAGTGGTGAGATCCCGATAACCTTGAAAATTTAGTGATCCCATGTACCGCACACATCTCTATCATGTAATGGTCCCATACCCCGTGTGTTGCTATTTCATTTGACTAATTACTTCAATAATCAAGAATGATATAACACACGACTTAAAGTCAATGAAATCATTTAACTAACAACCGATACCATGATCAACAAACTCATGCAATGAGATGAAACTAAAAGTCATGACATATAGACTACATAAAGATAATTAAGTCCAAATTACTGAAAATGAATATCAAAACTGGAATGAAATGTAAATAAATATCTTAATCAGCTTACTTACAATCCATGCAAACTTCCTTGCTAATTCAGCTTCCCAACACCTCAAAACGCGTATTTGGACCCTCAAGACTTTTCCCTAGGTTCCTGATATCATTACACAAGTTTTAAAGTGTGTTTATAACTTTAATAAGATTGTTAAGCTTGTTTAAAATGTTCAAGTTTAAATTAGAAAAATGCAAAATTTGTGCTGTCAGAGCACTTGGAGCCCTAGGTAATATATATAGCGTATTAGTGTCCCCATTAGTGGGCTACCCATATTCCTTAACGTGCTACATGCAGGTAGCGCACTACCTAGCATGTCTAGTGCGCTATGTGCAGGAAATCCCATAATTATGCACTTTGAATTCTGAGTTTTCTCTCAACATAGCCAACCCCCCTTTGGATCCCTGTTCTTCCTCACCAGAGACCCAAAACATCCACCGTAACATCAACAACAACTCACACTTTAGCACTATTGCCAGATTCATAGATTTATATTAAATTACTAGTGTAAGTTGAATTACCTTGTTGCATAACACCTATAGCTTGATCTTCCACTTCTAAATCCACTAGAGTATCACCTCAATTTACTAATCTTCTCTCCAGTTTTTCCTCCTCCAGTTTTCTTCTTCTCTAAGTTAATGAATGAGATGATTTGTGTGAGTTAACTATTTCAATCCTTATATATAGATAAGGTTGATTAATAGATGTACACACATATCTAGAGACTAATCTAATGGTCCACACCTTGATTCCAAACCCACTAACTCTCCAATAATTCTCTAAATTGGTCTAGTGATGTGCCTACATGTATCTCAAGGAACATCAAATGGCTATTGTTTTATTTAGCTAACTTAGGTTATATTTATGTAAATCGAACTATAGCTTCATCTAATTAGCTACTTAAACCTCATTAACTTAAATTTAACTTACCATATCACTCTCTACCCTGGTCCGATGTTGGCACACTTCTCAAGGCACATTTTCGCTCACGTCTCGACATCTATATACAAGTAAGAATTACTTAGTAGTCTATATATATAAAATACACTAAGTATACTTCACAACAAATCTAACATATACCTCTGTTAATGCACATATCTCTATGTGGGTCGCACATTACAGGTCAATAATGTGGATTAAAGAATTAAACTAGGATTATGAATTCAGGCCGTGACAGGAGTACTTTCTTAAAAGACTCACTTAGTGGGCATTCTCAGTTGGTAGATGGTGTTCGAATATCAGCTTCCCATTTTGCATTCTCCTGTTCATACGTCTTTCTAACCCATGCGGACTCCTCTCAATTTCGCGCTGGCTCTGAAACACGAACTCTTGATTTCTTAGAGTTTGCATTTGGTTTCATAGGTTCAGCCCCATCATGGACATCTTCGTTTCTTCTATGTAAATGCTAGTGAAATCTTTAGCAGTTGGCTGTGACTGCTTGGTTCACCAAACCAGGTACTGCTAAGCTTATTCCCATCATTAAGCCCTAACCCACGTAACTTAGGACTTAACAACATATTAGTCAGCCTTTTCATCTTATTCCGCTCGTTACACGTGTTCGACATATGTATTATTCATTTTCCATATTAATTACTATTTTTAGAGTTAATTACAAAGTCATTATCATGTTAATGTTATTAGTGGATGATTTAATAAAATTAGAGGTTATAAAAAAACACCTTTTGTGTGAAGCGGGTAAATAACCTATCTCATGAAAACAACAAAGTAATACATGCATTAGTCGGTAAGTCTTTAATCTCAACCCAATATACAACCCAAAGTTATACAAAAAGATGAAAGTAATAAATACACAAAATGATCACCTATGGAAATAGCAATAACTACTCGTCGACGATTTAGAGCTAGTCGCCGATCATATCCTTATCTAGTCTGCTACTTGAAGTATCTGCACCCACCATCATAAAAAGGATGGTGAGCACAGTGAAGTAGAAAGAAAAACTAAAAGCTATTTATCCACATTTCCAAGATATAAAAAGAATGGTAGCTGAAAGGATACAATAGCTATGAAGAAAGACAAACCGAAAGAAAAGTATGCAAACAGTTTTCTGTAATGAATAATAAACATATAAAACATCAAATTTAGGTTTAGGTCAGCCGACATCCCTATGGACTCTAACCCCTAATGCCGCGCAAATAATATCAGTTTTGAGGAACGCCAACACCACAGGGACTTTAACCTCATGAGTCGCACATCTCATAAAATAAAACTATATCAAGCGTGTGGAGTGCTGACATTTCCAGGGAAACCCCATGAGCCATGCATTTTATTAAGTTAGGCACCTACAAATGTAAGTTCCTCAAGTTATGCTTATCGTAATGTTCATGTTGTAGATTGTACAAACAAGTATCACACAACAAGTATAATGACATAGTTGTGTACGTACATTAATAAGAGAGTTAAAAAATCATAGCATGCCATTTCAAGGACAATTTGATAGCTCAAATTATCAACAAAATCTACAGAATCAAACCATGGAAGGAAGTCAAGACAAGGAATTTTATGCTACAAGTAATCGCACGATGATTATTGCTAGAGAAATTATAAACATGAAAATATATTCAAGGCATGGCATTAAGAATATAAGATCAACGTTAAAACAGCCCAAATGACTAAATATTAACTCAATAATGGAATAAAATTGTGAAGATTGCCTTAATAGGTTTACTTACAAATTATACGCAATCGTATGCTAATCCGACCTCTCGACACCCTGCAACTTGCCAATAACTTCCAAAAAATCGCCTTTAAGTTCTTAAGGTCAATTAGGGTGTTTTATCACTCATATACACTGATAAAGATGGTTTAAAGTTAATAAAAAAGCCTAAGATTTTATATCCAAATTTATCATATTTTCAGGTTTGTCGCTGTGGTGGTGCCATGTGTACAAAAGCTACAACGCTGCCATGGTGTCACCTTCATATCAGAGTGCACGTCGCTGTGGTGGCACCGTGTGTTCAGATGCACGACGCCACGACTGCGCCGTGTCATCTGACCCTCACTTAACCCAGGTTTTGACACTGTGGTGGCGCGTACGTACTGTTGCCACGACGTTGCCATGACATCAAGCTTGAACTACCCTTGATTTGGTTTATAACATCCCCTAACCTGATTAGAGCGATACCCAGCCTAAAACCTTAATTAAGCCCAGATTACCTAATTAGACTTAATTAGAGCCAACAACCTTTCCTCCATCACTTGATAAACACCACTATATATCGAATATCGATATAAAACAAATAATAAACATAAAGGGAATTTAAAAGTTTTTCGATAATTAAAATACGATATATAGAATCAAATCAAACAAAAATAAACCTCGGTTAAACAAATCTCCCAACCCTTGTGATATTACAAAATCGTAATTCAATACAAATATATAAGACAAGGAAAAACTCATAACATTGAAAAGAAGATCAAAACTCATATATCTTCTCTATCCCTTAGTCCCAGTGGTTGTCGGTTTACCTAAAAAGTTATTTAAAGTGAGCACTTTAACTTGCGCAGTAAGTAGGGATTCACATAGCCGTCAACATTCTATATAATAATCAAGAACATTATGCAATAACAATATGCACAAATGTTAACTAACAAGAATATGAAAAACATATACTTCAATGTATAATGGATGGAAAACAAGCTATCATAGACTATTACACTGTGATTCCCATTTTATTTATAAAACTAGGGTCAATTACCCACCAACGCCATTAATTCGATTGCTAGACCAACATATGTCTGCACAATATATGTGCTGTTTAGCCAATATATTAATGCCCAATGGTTCTATTCAAAACCCTCTAATGAATATGTAACCTACATAACCTATTCAATTGAGTAAGAGTTACGTATAGATTGGTAGATTAGCCCCGTGCCCTACACAACCTGGTCTTAGTCCTCTGGAGTAACTATCATGGATCACATAAGACACATTTTTCTGTTCACTAGAAAAACATCGCAGTGTACATGGCCCCCATTCAGTCCATAAACTAAACTATATATACTAAGATAGCCAGGCAACATTGATAAATGAGTGAATCCGTACTTACCTCGGGTTAAGTCACCATTACCAAATTCCCTAATTTTTCGGTTATTTCATGCTTTCTAGGTGTTCAATAACTGTTAGGTTTTCGGGGTTCATACGCAGTGGAAATTACAAAACAATTTTGACGAAAACCCCAACAGGATCCGAATCGAATTCCATTAAAAACGTTTAAACCATGAAAACTTAATCATACCTCAGTCACGATATATCTTTCTGAAGGTTGATCGATCTCTAAGGCGCTGTCAACGACGAACGCCCTCTACCAGTAGTCTACACACGAACGACGGCCGAGATTCGAAGTGCTGGCTTCGAGAGAATACCATACCTTTTTGTTTCTTTCCAAAATGATCCAGAGCGTACCAGAAAACCCTAATTCGTTTCTAAAAAAAAAATAGAGTTTTGGCCCTTATTATTTCATACGTGTATTCCAACTTAAGTCGTCTATTTATACAACCCTTATATATAGACGGTAAAGTAAATTACACATATAACCCTACTTAAAGAAGTATAAGTGTATTACACCACAAGGATGTTTCTGTCATGAATTTAATCATATAAAATTCATTTTTCTAAACCATCTTAAAATCTCGCAAAACCATTCTTAGTGTGCGACCCAATAGGCTCATACAATGTTGGTAGTGTACCAAAACACATTTTGGTATACAAGTCATAAGCGGCCTCTAGAAAGACATTATGACTACCCAAGTTGTATGAATATCAAATCGATACAACCTAATCAATATTGTATATAACATCCTTTTGTCACACAATATCCTTTTGATCAAACATAAGGCATGGAGTTGTTGTCCAACATGTTTAATCGTACTAGTCTCGATCTCTAGGTAGATCGAAAACATCCAAGTGACATTGATCAATATCGATTCACTTAGACTAGGCCTTTTAACAGTCTAACACCTCGAGGGATCCATTGGATATCTCTTTTTATATGAGAGGGACAAATTCTATCTGGACTACACAACTTCATAACATTGCTCACACAGTAACCAATCACAACCTTTATAATTGTCTGGTTAAAGACAACGTTTGATTGTGTCAAATCATTGTGTTCCTAATGTTGAAGTCTCTGGTAATCTCAAGTTAGAGGACTGAAAAATATACATATCATGAGAAACAACTATGACTTAATCCATGTGATGTTCTTATAGCTGGTTGGTCCAGTACTTTGTTTCCGACAAGTACTCGTGATCTTGATTCGTATCCCTATACGTATAATCATCATATGTTCATCAATCAAGACTCACACTAGTCTTAATTCATTATAGTTCCCAGTATAATGATCGACTAGGGACATTTATGATATTTTTGTAAATACCCATGGATCTTATTATAATGTAAACATGCAAATTAATTATAATAAATAGCAAATGAAATCCTTTATTTTATTAACTAAAAGTATTCATAAAGACAGTTAATGGATTGACCTATGGCACATGCCCCAACATCTCCCACTTGCATTGGGGCCAATCATACGTGCATTTAATGCCTAATGACCTAACATGACCATCATGTTTTGCTTGTGGAAGAGCTTTTGTCAATGGATCCACAACGTTGTCTTCAGTAGGTACTCTGCAAATCTTCACGTCTCCCCTCTCATTAATTTCTTTGATGAGATGAAAACGCCCGAGTATATGTTTGGATTTGTGGTGTGATCTAGGTTCCTTTGCCTATGCTATTGCCCCGTTATTGTCACAATACAAACAAATAGGGTTAGCAAATTGAACCTATTCAGCACCTTGTCTATGTAAGCACTCTGACTTAGACCGATTAACCTCTTAGATCTATCCCTATGGATCCTTATCCCTAGGATATAGGCTGCATCTCCTAATTCTTTCATTGAGAAACACTTCCCTAACCAAGACTTGACATTCTGCAATGTTGGGATGTCATTTCCAATGAGTAATATATCATCAACATACAGCACCAGAAAAATAACTTCACTCCCACTGACCATTTTGTATACACATGTCTCATCTTAGTTCTTAATAAATCCAAAGTCCTCGATTGCTTCATTAAAACGAAGATTCCAACTCTGAGAAGCTTGCTTTAATCCATAAATAGGTATTTGAAGCTTGCATACCTTCCTAGAATTCTCGGGATGTACAAAACCTTATACACGTCCTCAAGCAGCTTTCCATTAAGAAATGTCATTTTTACATCCATTTGCCATATCTCATAGTCATAATATGCAGCAATGAAAATTAAAATTCTTATGGATTTAAACATGGCTACTGGCGAAAAAGTTTCATCATAATCAACACCTTGAGTTTGCCTGAAACCTTTTGCTACAAGTCTTACTTTAAAAGTATGCACTTTGCCATACATGTTAGTTTTCTTCTTGAAAACCCATTTACATCCAATGGTCTTACCACCTTCAGGTAAATCAAAAAAGTTTCAAACTTGGTTATCTTACATGGATTGCATCTCGAAGTTCATGGCACTTAGCCATTTATCTAAGTCTGGTCCAGACATAGCCTCCTGATAAGTAGTGGGCTTATTTTGATCTATAAGCAACACATCACGACTATCAGTAATGAGAAATCCGAATCTCTTTGGCTCATGTCTTACCCTACCAAATTTATGTGGGCCTTATGTCATTAGTGGAGGTTCAACTGGTTCAGAACGTTGTTGAACTTCCAGTAGCTGTTCATTGTTTATTTGTGATTCTTGAACTTCTTCAAGACTTATTTCTTTCCCACTAGTGTCTTTTGAAATAAACTATTTTTCCATAAAGGCACCATACCGAGCAACAAACACTTTGTTCTCAGCGAGATTACAAAATTAATATCCTTTTGTTTCCTTAGGATACCCCACAAATAAACACTTGTTAGATTTAGGTGCTAGTTTTTTCTGGGACTTGTCGCTTTACGTAAGCCTCACAACCCCAAATCTTAAGGAAAGACAAACTAGGTCTCTTCCCGTACCATATCTCATATGGTGTTTTATCAACCGCTTTAGAAGGAACTTGATTTCGAGTGAAAACTGCAGTTTGTAATGCATAACCCCAAAAGGATATGGAAGATCTACATGATTCATCTAAGATTGAACCATACCTAATAAGGTTCGATTTCTCCTTTCAGAAACTCCATTCCATTATGGAGTTGCTGGTGGAGTCAATTGGGAGACAATCCCATAATTTCTAAGATGATCATCAAATTCTTGGCTCAAATATTCACCACCTCGATTTGATCGAAGTGTTTTGATAGTTTTACAAAGTTGATTTTGCACTTCATTTTGAAACGTTCGAAACATCTCAAATGATTCAGTTTTATGTTTCACAAGATATACATAACCATATCTGCTGAAATCATCAGTAAATGTAATGAAGTACTAATAACCTCATCAAGCCATTGTGTTTATAGGACTGCATACATCAGTATGTATTAGACCCAATAAATCGCTTGCCCTTTGATTGTGTCTAGTATAGGGACTTTTAGTCATCTTGCCTAGTAAACAAGATACACACGTTTCATATGTTTCTAAATCAAATGAATTAAGAAGTCCATCTTTATGGAGCTTCGTTATGCGTTTCTTATTTATGTGCCCGAGATGATAATGCTAAAGATAGGTTTAATTCAAATCATTTGACTTGAGTCTCTTTGTATTTATGTTAAAGACTAAAGTATCAGTGGACCTTTTCATGCTTAGAATATAAAGACCATCACACAAATCAACATTTGCATAGAATATGCCTTTACGAGGAAGGGAACATCTATTATTCGCAATAATAAAATCAAAACCATCCATATCCAAACATGAAACATAAATGATGTTTCTGCTCAAGGCAGGCACAAAATAACAATTATTTAAAGTTAAAATAAGTCCACTAGGTAAGACTAAGTCATATGATCCAACAGCCAGGGCAACAACTCTTGCTCCATTCCCTACTTGGAGGATGACTTCTCTTTTCTTCAACTTTCTATTTCTAGTGAGCCCCTGCGCATTTATACAAATGTGAGATCCATATCCGGTATCTAATACCCATGAATTACTAGTAGATAAATTAATCTCAATAACATAAATACTTGTAGTGGTAGTCGCACTACCCTTTTCTTCTTTAGATCTTCCAGATAGAGTTTGCAATTTATGAACCAATGCCCAGGTGCATGGCAGAAATGACAACTTCCTTCCTTTTCTTTTGAGTGTTTTGAAGCAGGAACAGGCTGAGGTTTGACTTGTTCCACAGGCTTTGCGATAGGTGTAGCAGAAGCCTTGTCAACTTTAGCCTTGCCTTTGCCTTTATTCTTCATTCCCTTTCCCTTTTGGACCATCAACACATTACTAGAGGGTTTCTTGATATTTTGTTCAGCAGTTTTGATCATCAAATGCAACTCTGAAATTGATTTCTCCATATTATTCATATTGTAGTTCATCACAAATTGTAAGTAACTATCCAGTAATGAATTCAGGATCAAATCCGTAGCCAACTCTTGGCTTATAGGAAATCCGAGTCTATCAAGCTGGTCAACATAGCCCTTCATCTTCAGAACATGAGGACTAACTGACACACCCTCAGTCATCTTGCAAGAATATATGTTCTTGACTATCTTGAACCTTTCTTACCTAGCTTGCTGTTGGAACATTTCCTTCAGAGTTATAGCCATGTCGTAGGCTTCCTTTAGTTCCATGTCCTTCTGAAGTTCAAGAATCATAGTTGCCAACATAATAGTTTCAACATCAGTAGAATCGTTGACATGCTTATTATGCGCATCCTTCACAACTTTCGTAGCATTGGCTAGTGGTTCCTTAGGGATTGGAGCATCCAGGAAATACAACTTGCGTTCATGCTTGAGAACAATTCTCAAGTTTCTGAACCAGTCAAGAAAGTTAGTCCCAGATAGCTTATCCTTCTCAAGGATGGATCACAGTGACATGGGATTATTGTTACTTGAAGAGGCCATTGATCTACAATAAAGATTATGCAAAGTTTATTTTAGTATAGAGGAATATACTCCCACTAAATTAATAACCCTCCTAAAACATATTGTTTATTTAGGGGACTAAAATCCATATTTCACCTAATTCTATGACAGCTATGGCATGAAACACAGAACTAGATTATTTAGGTAGGTAACAGTCACCAATTACATCTTATGTAATTTTAGATACTTTAATGAGGTACGAGACATCTTATGTCTTAGCATGTTTTTTTTGTCTCAACATGTGCCTAAAGCTCAAAACTATTTTGATAGCTTTATCAAGTCGGACCATTTTAAACATTTAGGTAACTCTTACCCAACTTGTCTCACCAAGATAGCACAATACACCCAGCTATGGCTGAAACAATATTAGTGTGATCGAGGCCTTGGCAAGTGTTTAAAATGGATGGCACGAGACTTAAAATTTAATAGAGGGATTTTATTCAGTTTTAGTGATTTTATGTAAACAATGAAATATCATATATTTTATTGATTTGTTCAATCACTAAACAATTAGGAAATTTTTATAATGTTCTCTAATAAAAGAATTTCCGTGCGCTAGGATTAGTTAGACAATGGTCCCCATTGGTGGTCGGTGGTGGTGGTTTTATTGACGGTCAATGACGGGGAACAAGGGCAAAGACGCGCCCGTTTTTTTAGGAAACGAATTTCAATTCGGAAAATTAAAATCTGCTATATAAAATCATATTTTTTGCTGATTTTATTATCCTAAATAAACTCGATAATTTATAAGAAATTAAGTCAATTAAAACATTTTAATTAACTCGGGCCCACATCTAATTAATCATCTTATCCTAATCCAATTAGGACTTAAGATATTTGAATCCTAGCATATCACCAATAACAAAATTCTCGATATTTATCTCCTATCCAATAGGGATAACGAAATCGATTTTGCTAATATCTCCTAATCTAATTTGTTATCTATCTCTTATCAAATAGAAATTTCATAACATAATATATATAACGAAATAGATAAATAATTTCAAAAAATAATTATTTGCAATTTCGATCCTCATCCAAATAATCACAAACATGTAATTGAATCATGAACTACTATCCCAACCGAACCTAATCATATTAGTTTCGAATTAATATTCGGACTTATACAATTTAAGAACCTTAAAACAATGTAACCTAAATATGCATATTGAATTACAGAAATTTCATCCATGCATCCATACACGAAAAGTAAAGATTATACCTAATGGTGTATGGATCATAGAACACGAAATTCAATTCATTAAAATTATTCGAATTATCTTAAAATGGTTACTAGCATGTATGAAACTGATTTCAATTAAATCACAAATATATGTATCATATACACAAAACATGATAATAAATCTCATAGAAAACTTATGTATATCACATATACATCAACCGTTAATTGTTTTCAATCATATATCATGTATATATCAGAAGAAAACATGCAATGAATTTAATGGAATCAAACTCGAAGGCTATGACACAACTATTGGGTTTTCGGGGTTCATACGCAGCGGAAATTAGAAAACAATTTTGACAAAAACCCCGACAGGATCCGAATCTAATTCCATTAAAAACGTTTAAACCATGAAAACTTAATCATATCTCTGTCGCAATATACCTTTCTGAAGGTTGATCGATCTCTAAGGCGTTGCTAACGACGAACGCCCTCTACCGGCAATCCACACACGAACGGCGACCTCGATTCGAAGTGCTAGCTTCGAGAGAATACCAAACCTTTTTGTTTCTCTCCAAAATGATCCAGAGCGTACTAAAAAACCATAATTCGTTTCTGAAACGAAAATAAAGTTTCGGCCTTTAATTTTTCATACGTGTGTTCTAACTTAAAGCGTCTATTTATACAACCCTTGTATATAGATGGTAAAGTAAATTACACATATACCCCTAGTTAAAGAAGTGTAAGTGTAACACACCACAAGGACGTTTTCGTCATGAATTTTATCATGTAAAACTCATTTTTCTGAACCATCTTTAAATCTCGCAAAATCATTCTTAGTGTGCGACCCAGTAGGCTCATACAAAGTTGGCAGTGTACCAAAACACATTTTGGTATACAAGTCATAAGCGACCTCTAGCAAGACATTATGACTACCCAAGTTGTACGAATATCAAATCGATATAACCTAATCAATAGCGTATATAACATCCTTTTGTCACACGATATCTTTTTGATCAAACATAAGGCATGGAATTGTCATCCAACATGTTCAATCATACTAGTCTCGATCTCTAGGTAGACTGAAAACATCCAAGTGACATCGATCAATATCAATTCACTTAGACTATGCCTTTTAACAATCTAACACATCGAGAGATCCAATGGATATATATCTTTATATGAGAGGGACAAATTCTATCTCGATTACACAACTTCATCACATTGCTCACACAGTAACCAATCACAACCTTTATAATCGTCTGGTTAAAGACAACGTTTGATTGTGTCAAATCATTGTATTCCTAATGTTGAAGTCTCTGGTAATCTCAAGTTAGAGGACTAAAAAATATACCTATCATGAGAAACAACTATGACTTAACCCATGTGATGTTCTCATAGCAGGTCGGTCCAGTACTTTGTTCCCTAACAAGTGGTCATGATCTTGATTCGTATCCCTATACATATAATCATCATATGATCATCAATCAAGACTCACACTAGTCTTAATTCATTATAGTTCCCAATATAATGATCGACTAGGGACATTTAGGATATTTTTGTAAATACCCATGGATCTTATTATAATGTAAACATGCAAATTAATTATAATAAACAACAAATGAAATCCTCTATTTTATTAACTAAAAGTGTTCATAAAGACGGTTAATGGATTGACCTAGGGCACATGCCCCAACAATAACCTATCACCAAATCATTTGTAATCAATATAGGTATATTACCCTATATTTAGAAACTCTAAATCAGTACATAAGACCTTAGGAAATTCTATGCAAAACACAACACCGTTGTTGTTTTTAGGGGTGGAAGCACGCCCCTTTAGGGCACGCTCCACCAATTGGGTTCATCTCATTTGATGAAGGGAGTGCGATCCTCTGCTAGGTGGAGCACACTCCACCCTGCACTGTCGCAATAGTGAGTAGGGCAACAACCATTGTTCCATTACCAAATCATTATCAGAGTCTCAAAAACTCTCCCAAATCATCATGGAGGACCTCTAATGAGGTTACAAACCATTTCTTTCTTTAAACAAAATAATTCGTAGAGATTTCATCACTTACTAAAAATTGAACTTCAACTAACTCAAAAACAAAACTTATCAAAGCGATGATCTCTGGCCTTAAATTCGTTTAAGCTCTTCAATTCATGTTGATTCAGCTCCCCGAATCATCGCTCTTGATTAGAATCAAACTCGAAACCCTCTCTCGACTGTTCTGGATTGATCGAATGAGATAACGATTAGTTTTTTTATTTATATATATGGACTATTCTCGAGATATGCATCGCACTATCTCGAGATTGATCTAGCGATTGATGTGTTAAAGTGACACTCCTTAAAGCGACACAAATATTGACACATTAAGCACTTACACTTATCTAGAGGTTGATCAAACAATCCTTATTTCTCAAACCAACTTTATAACTTTAATATTTATTTATATATCTAATACATAAACATGTATATATATCTTGGATTTTCTCGCCAATAAATTCACTGGACATGCATATGAGTACTGTCGGGTGTGCACATTCATTTCACGACCCCTTCGTCGCACTTGGTGTACTAGCAACTTATTGTTTAATTACTTATTTTCCCGATTATAGGTTTGTATTATTCTCCTATTAATCCCATAACCTATAAAATTCATTTATCATTCCAAACAAACATCAACCATCATGCAATCATACGCACATGCTAATCGAGGTACGCCGAACTTAACTACGAGCCTAACTTAGGTTAATTAAGATTTAAATTAGCACTAATCATCAGATTAAGGTAACAGGTCGTTACAATATCCCTAATTTAAAGCAATTTTGTCTTCAAAATTAAAGTAAACCTAAAATTACCTCTAGCTTCGTAGAGAAATTGAAATTGTTCCCTCATATAGGATTACCATTTCTAGATTAGTTCATCTTCTCTGTGAAATTGTCATTTTACCTTAACCAAAGAAATCTCTTTGGTTCTCAGTCTCTGAATCTTACGATCAAGTAATCGAATCGTCCATAAGATAAGTTTTCCCAAAGATGAAATTCATTCTAATCAATTTTTAGAGTGAACTGAGTCTTCATTTTGCGAAACATTGACACGTGGAAGACATTATGAACTCTGACTAGTTGAGGAGGCAACTTTAACCTGTAAGTAACAAGATTAATCCTCTTCTGTAATTTGAGCAACCCAATGTACCTTAGAGCTATCTTACTTCACAACCCAAACCTATATAATCCTTTCATAGGTGAGACTTTCAAAAGAACGAGATCGTCCTTTGAAAAACTCTAACAACCCATGATATTTATTAGCTATGTTTTCTATTTAAGCTGTGCTATAGTCAAATGCCAGCGAATCTACTGCATTCCCTCTGTGTAGTTCTTAATAATGCAAGGTCCAATAAACCTATATCTCAACCTCTACCCAGTTACTCTGGTGAATGGCAAGGTTGACTATAGAGAGCTTCAAAGGAACATTCTTATAGTAGCTCGACAGTTGTTACTACGAAAGAGCTCATACATAGAGATGCATCTCTTCTAGTTACCACTAAACTCCAAGACATAAGCTTGCATGAAGTATATCCTCTAGCACCAAAATCAACCACTCAGGCCGCTCATTAGTCTGCCTTTAGCATACCATACTGAGGTTAAGAACAATTTCTTGGCTGTCGTTGCAATTCACTCCACAGTCTAGACATGAATCTCATATCTCTATCCAAAGAAATTGACTCTGGAACTCCATGAAATCTCAAACCTCACGTATGTACACCTTACATAATTGGTCAATACGATCTCACATAGAAACTGGCAAGAAATGGGCTGATTTCGACAACCTTTTAACTACAACCCATATAGGACCGTGCTTATGCTGACTCAAAGATAGACCATAAATAAAATCCACCAATATACGTTCCCATTTCCACTCAGGAATAGGCCGCGAATGCAATAACCCTCCAGATTTCCTATGCTCAACCTTAATTTGCTGACATATATCACATCTTTTTACTATCTTAACAACCTCAATCTTCATCCTAGGCTACCAATAAATGTGCTTTATTTCACGATACTTCTTATTGTTACCTAGATGAATAAAATAAATAGATCTATGAGATTCCTATAGCAATTCTTGCCTCAACTGATCCTAAGCTGTAATCTATAATATATCCCTGAACTGTAATGCACCATTATCATAAACTAACTAATTAGGATGATCTATTCTAGCTGCTAATTTCTAACACATTGTATAATCCTGATTAGATTTATGATAACTAATCACCATTGAATCATCTCCAATTCATTTCAAGTCTGAACTCAAAAAAACTCAAATTAGTAGCTCTAAAATTAGCTCTCTCGGTTGATGATTTGTTAGCTGAACTTACATAATTCATCATCATCAACACTTCCTCGTGAAGTCTAAACTGAGAAGCTCTAGCAGTAGCTACAATTTTCTCCATATATCTGAGTTGTAATAGGATACTAACAGTCTGTTAACACCTTTTTATGTAGTTCTAAATTACTCAGGCTTAAATTAACTTGTATCTTGACTTCTTTCCTACACCAATTCACGACAAAGTAAAGCATACAAAATTGAAGGTTAACACCAAAATTTCATATTTACCCTAATAACATCCATATCAAAGAACTCACACAGTAAAATACTTATTCTTGTATCTAACATTTTCCAAGTCACAAGCTCAAAAATTATATTCTATGGAATAAAGATCAGCTAAAGATATATTATGTTAAGATTGAGAAATGTCCTTCCTAGTTATTATACACCTCTTCCCCGCTGGGAAGAAAACTTTCGGTTCCTTACCGAAGTAATAATCCTAGTTCTCCATAATTCTTAACTCTTTCTACGTACATATTGTTGGGGCATGTGCCCTAGGTCAATCCATTAACTGTCTTTATGAAATACTTTTAGTTAATAAAATAGAGGATTTCATTTGCTGTTTATTATAATTAATTTGCATGTTTGCATTATAATACGATCCATGGTATTTACATATATATCATAAATGTCCCTAGTCGATCATTATACTGGGAACTATAACGAATTAAGACTAGCGTGAGTCTTGATTGATGATCATATGATGATTATACGTATAGGGATACGAATCAAGATCACGAGTACTTGTTAGGGAACAAAGAAATCTTTGGACCGACCGCTATGAGAGCATCACATGGATTAAGTCATAGTTGTTTCTCATGATAATTATATATTCCAGTCCTCGACTTGAGATTACGGAGACTTCAACATTAGGAACACAGTGATTTGACATAATCAAACGTTGTCTTTAACCGGACGATTATAAAGGTTGTGATTGGTTCTTGTGTGAGCAATGCGATGAAGTTGTGTAATCAAGATAGAATTTGTTCCTCTAATATAAAGAGAGATATCCAAAGTGGATCCTCGATGTGTTAGACTGTTAAAAGGCCTAGTCTAAGTGAATTGATATTGATCAATGTCACTTGGATGTTTTTCGATCTACCTAGAGATCGAGACTAGTACGACTGAACATGTTGGATGACAATTCCATGCCTTATGTTTGATTAAAAGGATATCGTGTGACAAAAGGATGTTATATACATTATTGATTAGGTTGTTTCGATTTGATATTCGTACAACTTGGGTAGTCATAATGTCTTGCTAGAGGCCGCTTATGACTTGTATACCAAAACGTGTTTTGGTACACTGCCAACATTGTATGAGCCTATTGGGTCACACACTAAGAATGGTTTTGCGAGTTTTTAAGATGGTTCAGAAAAATGAATTTTATATGATAAAACTCATGACGGAAACGTCCTTGTGGTGTATTACACTTATACTTCTTTAAGTAGGGGTATATTTGTAATTTACTTAATAAATCTATATACAAGGGTTGTATAAATAGACGCTTTAAGTTACAATACACGTACGAAAAAAAAAAAGGCCAAAACTCTTTTTCGTTTAAGAAACGACTTAGGGTTTTTGGTATGCTCTGGATCGTTTTGGAGAGAAAGAAAAAGGTTTGGTATTCTCTCGAAGCTAGCACTTCAAATCACGTACCGCCGTTCGTGTGTGGACTGCTTGTTAGAGAGGCGTTCGTCGTTAGCGGCGCCTTAGAGATCGATCAACCTTCAGAAAGGTATATTGCGATCGAGGTATGATTAAGTTTTTCATGGTTTAAACGTTTTTAATGGAATTAGATTCGGATCCTGTTGGGGTTTTTGTCAAAATTGTTTTGTAATCTCCGCTACGTATCAACCCCAAAACCCAACAGTGGTATCAGAGCCTTCGAGTTTGATTCCATTAAATTCATTGCATGTTTTCTTCTGATATATACATGATATATGATCAAAAGCATGTTGATAGTTGATGTATATGTGATATACATAAGTTTTCTTTGAGATTTATTATCACGTTTGTGTATATGATACACATATTTGTGATTTAATTGAAATCATTAGGTATAATCTTTATTCTTTGTGCATTGATGCATGGATGAAATCTCTGTAATTCAATATGCATATTTAGGTTACATTGTTTTACGTTTCTTGAATTGTATAAGGTTGAATATTAATTCGAAACTAATATGATTAGATTCGATTGGGATAGTAGTTCATGATTCAATGACATATTTGTGATTATCTAGATGAGGACCGAAATTGCAAATAACTAATTTTCGAAATTATTTATTTATAAATAATTAATTTTCGAAATTATTTATTTATAAATAATTAATTTTCTAAATTAATTATTTATATTGTTATATCTATTTTGTTATGAAGTTTCTATTTGATAAAGATAGATAACAAATTAGAATATGAGATAAATATCAAGAATCTTGTTATTGGTGATATGCTAGGATTCAAATATCTCAAGTCCTAATTGGATTAAGATAAGATTAGTCCTAATAGGATTAGGATAAGATTAGTCCTAATTGGATTAGGATAAGATAAGTCCTAATTGGATTAGGATAAGATTAGTCCTAATAGGATTAGGATAAGATTAGTCCTAATTGGATTAGGATAAGAAAAGTCCTAATTGGATTAGGATAAGATTAGTCCTAATTGGATTAGGATAAGATGATTAGTTAGATGCGGGCCCGAGTTAATTAAAATGTTTTAATTGACTTAATTTCGGATAAATTAAGGGGTTAATTTATGATAATAAAATCAGCGAAAATTATGATTTTCTATAGCGAATTTTAATTTTCGGAATTGAGATTCGTCTTCTAAAAAAAATAAAAAATAAAAAAATAAAAAAATCTCCAAATTGTTTAGTGATTGAACAAATCAATAAAATATATGCTATTTCATTGTTTACATAAAATCACTAAAACTGAATAAAATCCCTCTATTAAATTTTAAGTCTCGTGCCATCCATTTTAAACACTTGTCAAGGCCTCGATCACACTAATATAGTTTCAGCCATAGCTGGGTGTATTGTGTTATCTTGGTAAGACAACTTGGGTAAGAGTTACCTCAATGTTTCAAATGGTCCGACTTAATAAAGTCATCAAAATAGTTTTGAGCTTTAGGCAAATGATGAGATAAAGACATGCTAAGACATAAGATGTCCCATATCTCATAAAATGATCTAAAAATTACATAAGATGTAATTGGTAATTGTTACCTACCTAAATAATCTAGTTCTGTGTTTCATGCCATAGGCATCTGTCACAGAATTAGGTGAAATATGGATTTTAGTCCCCTAAATAAACAATACGTTTTAGGAGGGTTGTTAATTTAGTGGGAGTCTATTCCTCTATACTAAAATAAACTTTGCATAATCTTTATTGTAGATCAATGGCCTCTTCAAGTAACAATAATCCCCTGTCACTGCGATCCATCCTTGAGAAGGATAAGCTATCGGGACTAACTTTCTTGGTTGGTTGAAACTTGAGAATTGTTCTTAAGCATGAACGCAAGTTGTATGTCCTGGATGCTCCAATCCCAGGACCCACCGCCCAATGCTACGAAAGTTTGTGAAGGATGCGCATAGTAAGCATGTTAACGATTCTATTGATGTTGCATGTATTATCTTGGCAACTATGGTTCTGAACTTGAAGGACATGGAACTAATGGAAGCCTACGACATGGCTATAACTTATTTGAAGGAAATGTTCCAACGACAAGCTAGGCAAGAAAGGTTCGAGACAGTAAGAAACCTATATTCTTGCAAGATGACTGAGGGTGCGTCAGTTAGTCCTCATGTTCTGAAGATGAAGGGCTATGTTGACCAGCTTGATAGACTCGGATTCCCCATAAGCCAAGAGTTGGCTACGGATTTGATCCTAAATTCATTACCAGAAAGTTACTCACAATTTGTGATGAACTACAATATGAATAATATGGAGAAATCAATATCAGAGTTGCATTTGATGCTCAAAACTGCTGAACAAAATATCAAGAAACCCTCTAGCAATATGTTGATGGTCTAAAAGGGAAATGGAATGAAGAAGAAAAGCAAAGGCAAGGCTAGAGTTGCAAGTGCATTGTTGCACTACTGTGAAAGCCTATGAAACAAGTCAAGCCCCAGCCTGTTCCTGCTTCAAAACACCCAAAAGAAAAAGGAAGAAAATTGTCATTTCTGTAATCAAACCTATCTTTGGCATTGTCGTCTCGGGCACATAAATGAGAAACGCATAACAAAGCTCCATAAAGATGGGCTTCTTGATTCATTTGATTTAGAAACATATGAAACGTACGTATCTTGTTTACTAGGCAAGATGAGTGAAAGTCCCTTTACTGGATACAGTGAAAAGGCAAGTAATTTATTGGGTCTAATACATACTGATGTATGCGTTCCTATAAACACAATGGCTAGATAAGGTTATCAGTACTTCATTACATTTTGCGATGATTTCGGCAGATATGGTTATGTATATCTTATGAAACATAAAGCTGAATCATTTGAGATGTTTCGAACGTTTCGAAATGAAGTGCATAATCAACTTGGTAAAACTATCAAAACACTTCGGTCAGATCGAAGTGGTGAATATTTGAGCCAAGAATTTGATGATCATCTTATAAATTGTGGGATTGTCTCCCAATTGACTCCACCAAAGACAACTCCACAAGTGGAATGGAGTTTCGAAAGGAGAAATCGAACCTTATTAGATATGGTTCGATCTATGATGAGTCATGCAGATCTTCCATTATCCTTTTGGGGTTATGCATTACAAACTGCAACTTTTACTCTAAATTGAGTTCCTTCTAAAGCAATTGATAAAACACCATATGAGATATGGTACGGGAAGAGACCTAGTTAGTCTTTCCTTAAGATTTGGGGTTGTGAGGCTTACGTAAAAAGACAAGTCTCAGAAAAACTAGCACCTAAATCTGACAAGTGTTTATTTGTGGGGTATTCTAAGGAAACAAAAGGATATTACTTTTATAATCCCGCTGAGAACAAAGTGTTTGTTGCTCGGTATGGTGCCTTTATGGAAAAATAGTTTATTTCAAAAGACACTAGTGGGAGATAAATAAATCTTGAAGAAGTTCAAGAATCACAGGTAAACACTGAACCGCTACTGGAAGTTCAACAATGTTACGAGAACCAGTTGAACCTCCATAAGTGACACAAGGCCCACGTAAATCTAGTAGGGTAAGACATGAGCCGAGAGAGATTCGGATTTCTCATTGCGATAGTCGTGATGTGTTGCTTATAGACCAAAATGAGCCCACCGCTTATCGGAGGCTATGTACGGACCGGACTCGGATAAATGGCTAAGTGCCATGAACTCGAGATGCAATCCATGTATGATAACCAAGTTTGGAACTTGGTTGATTTACTGAAGGTGGTAAGACCGTTGGATGTAAATGGGTTTTCAAGAAGAAAAGCCGACATGGATGGCAAAGTGCATACTTTTAAAGCAAGACTTGTAGCAAAAGGTTTCAGCGGACTCAAGGTGTTGATTATGATGAAGCTTTTTCGCCAGTAGCGATGCTTAAATCCATAAGAATTTTAATTGCCATTGCTGCATATTATGACTATGAAATATGGCAAATGGATGTAAAAATAGCATTTCTTAATGGAAAGCTGCTTGAGGACGTGTATATGACACAACCTGAAGGTTTTATACATCCTGAGAATTTTAGGAAGGTATGCAAGCTTCAAAGATCCATTTATGGATTAAAGCAAGCTTCTCGAAGTTGGAATCTTCGTTTTGATGAAGCAATCAAGGATTTTGGTTTTATTAAGAGAGAAAATGAGCCTTGTGTATACAAGAAGGTCAGTGGGAGTGTAGTTGTTTTTAAGTCTTGTATGTTGATGATATATTACTCATTGGAAATGACATCCCAACATTGCGAGAATGTCAAGTCTTGGTTAGGGAAATGTTTCTCAATGAAAGACTTAGGAGATGCGACCTATATCCTAGGGATAAAGATCTATAGGGATAGATCTAAGAGGCTAATCGGTCTAAGTCAAAGTGCTTACATAGACAAGGTCTTGAATAGGTTCAGTTTGCAAGACTCTAAAAGAGGATTGTTGCCAATGTCTCATAGCATAAGTCTCAGCAAGACTCAATGTCCTAAGACAAATGATGAGCGAGACCGTATGAATAAGATTCCATATGCATCGGCTATTGGATCTATCATGTATGCCATGTTATGCACTCGACCTGATGTATCATATGCTCTGAGCACAAGCATATATCAGTCAGATCCTGGTGAGAGTCACTGGATAGAAGTAAAGAACATTCTTAAATACTTAAGAAGGACTAAGGAAATGTTCTTGGTCTATGGAGGTTTTGAAAATGATCTAGTTGTAAATGGTTACACAGATGTAAGTTTTCAAACTGATATAGATGATTTTAGATCGCAATCTGGATATGTGTTTATTTTGAATGGGGGTGTAGTAAGCTGGAAAAGTTCGAAGCAAGAGACTAGGACAGATTCTACAAAGAAAGTGAGTGAGTATATTGCGGCGTCCGATGCAGCAAAGGAGGCAGTTTGGATCAAAAAGTTCATTTATGAACTAGGTGTGGTTCCAAGTATTGCTAACCCCGTTTGTTTGTATTGTGACAATAACAGGGCAATAGCATAGGCCAAGGAACCTAGATCACATCACAGATCCAAACATATACTCAGGCGTTTTCATCTCATTAGAGAAATTATTGAGAGGGGAGACGTAAAAATTTGCAGAGTACATACTGAAGACAACGTTGTGGATCCATTGACAAAAGCTCTTCCACAAGCAAAACATGATGGTCATGTTAGATCATTAGGCATTAGATGCATGTATGATTGGCCCTAGCGCAAGTGGGAGATGTTGGGGCATGTGCCCTAGGTCAATCCATTAACTGTCTTTATGAAATACTTTTAGTTAATAAAATAGAGGATTTCATTTCTTTGTTTATTATAATTAATTTGCATGTTTGTATTATAATAAGATCCATGGGTATTTACATATATATCCTAAATGTCCCTAGTCGATCATTATACTGGGAACTATAATGAATTAAGACTAGCGTGAGTCTTGATTGATGATCATATGATGATTATACGTATAGGGATACGAATCAAGATCACGAGTACTTGTTAGGGAACAAAGTCTTGGGCCAGACCGCTATGAGAGCATCACATGGTTTAAGTCATAGTTGTTTCTCATGATAAGTATATATTCCAGTCCTCGACTTGAGATTACCGAGAGACTTCAACATTAGGAACACAGTGATTTGACACAATCAAACGTTGTCTTTAACCAGGACGATTATAAAGGTTGTGATTGGTTCTTGTGTGAGCAATGTGATGAAGTTGTGTAATCAAGATAGAATTTGTTCCTCTCATATAAAGAGAGATATCCAGTGGATCCTCGATGTGTTAGGCTGTTAAAAGGCCTAGTATAAGTGAATTGATATTGATCAATGTCACTTGGATGTTTTCAGTCTACCTAGAGATCGAGACTAGTACGATTGAACATTTGGATGACAATTCCATGCCTTATGTTTGATCAAACGGATATCGTGTGACAAAAGGATGTTATATACATTATTGATTAGGTTGTTTCGATTTGATATTCGTACAACTTGGGTAGTCATAATGTCTTGCTAGAGGCGCTTATGACTTGTATACCAAAATGTGTTTTGGTACACTGCCAACGTTGTATGAGCCTATTGGGTCGCACACTAAGAATGGTTTTGCGAGATTTTAGATGGTTCAGAAAAATGAATTTTATATGATAAAATTCATGACGGAAACGTCCTTGTGGTGTATTACACTTATACTTCTTTAAGTAGGGGTATATTTGTAATTTACTTAACAAATCTATATACAAGGGTTGTATAAATAAACGCTTTAAGTTACAATACACGTACGAAAGAAAAAAGGCCAAAACTCTTTTTTCGTTTAAGAAACGACTTAGGGTTTTTGGTATGCTCTGGATCGTTTTGGAGAGAAAGAAAAAGATTTAGTATTCTCTCGAAGCTAGCACTTCAAATCACGGCCGCCGTTCTTGTGTGGACTACTGGTAGAGGGCGTTCGTCGTTGGCAGCGCCTTAGAGATCGATCAACCTTCAGAAAGGTATATTGCGATTGAGGTATGATTAAGTTTTTCATGGTTTAAACGTTTTTAATGGAATTAGATTCGGATCCTGTTGGGGTTTTTGTCAAAATTGTTTTGTAATCTCCGCTGCGTATCAACCCCAAAACCCAACACATTTATCTCACTTTTTCATGAGAACTTAAACCATAATACTGGCAAGAAAATTTCATACATTGTCAATCTTACAATTACGACATTAACAACCCTCAGTTGTCATTACAACTTAGATATGCATCATAAATTTTAAGCATGAAATGTCATTCATATAAGGCAAGAATAATATAACCCCTCTAGGTTACTTAACTCAACTTCCATGTGCTGATATATTTCATAGTTCTTTATCAAATTGACAATGTCAATTTTCATTCCAGGTCACCCACAACTCATTCCTATCATAATGACTTTGGATTTCACCTGAATGAATATTTTAAAGAAATCAATGAGATTCTCTCAATATTCTTGCCTCACTTTTTGATTCAAGTTCCAAGAGCTTTCTTTACATGCTCAATATTTTGATATGAGATATCCTTACCAAATGTCAATAACTAGTAGTCAACCTTGACCTACTAAATAATCTCAATCAAATTTTCTCAATAATGAATCACTCACTCAATCGTCATTAGCTCAGCTCCAATCTGAGCTATAAAAAGTAAACTTGTAGTTGTTGATCTAGATAACTCAGCTGAAGATGTGTTTGCGCATGACTTCCATTGGTCACTAGTAAACATCTCACTCGAGAGATAATAATGAATAAATTTTATCATAACTATATCCCCTGTGTCATTGTCAACACAATCACCTTGATGGGTGATGTTCCAGAGTGAGTTCCTAACACTTAGGAAATTTCAAGGTATCTATCTTACGTTTCATTTCTATCACTCTGACAATTCCACTTCTCAAACTTCCACAATTTGAAATTCAATTCTTTAACCTTCCACCAATCTGCTGGTTTTATATTCCTGGGTTGTCTTTTAATGATTTCTCTAAGATTTTCATTAATCTTTAAGAATGATTAAAAGACTCTCAACAACCATTCTTCTTATTTACAAGTGATGCCTTTCTATATTTGGTATAGCTAACAAAATCGTTATTTTGAGATTATCAATCTCTAATAGTTCTCTTCACAAATCTGGAACTATATATATAGCTAGAAATATAAGTTAAAATTTTACTTTATTATGTTAACACACATTCTTACCTAAATAAGAAGTCTTAGGATGAACCTCTAACTTTTTCCATAGTTTAGGTATCATCAAGCAAACATTGTAGTCAAACTATATTTTCAATTTCCTCTAAGGCATCCTTGTATTTAATTTCAATTTATAATGATTCTCATACTTGAGTTAACTGAATAATTTACACAATGATACTAGAGATCCCAGGATCAATCATTTGTAATGTTAAATTATTTCAAGCTTACTTACCTCTTTTACCTTTGTACTGAATATATGAGAATCTTATATTGTCATAATCATAGTCAAATCCCCTAATCTGCTGTTAATATTCAACACACATATAATTTATTAACCTTTAAAACTTATTATTGACACTTGCAAAATCTATTTTAGACCAATTTATCGTTACCAATTTATAATTATGCATGGTAATGCTCGTGCATCCTCTAAGTCTTCAATGATTCCATTTTTTATTACTGATTACACAATAACAACTTAATTAAAATAGGGTTTCCATAATTGACACCCTTCATTTACAAACACAATATGAGATCTAGTAAGTTTTAGTGGTTTCCACCATCCACATAAAATGATCCAAAAATCGCCTGAAATTATCTTTTAAATATATCCTAAACTCTGATCATATCACTGTAACAACCATATCTTGAGAACAACTTATTTCACCTTATTATCAGAATGAGTTGTCAATCTTAGGGAATGAATACTCATTCCCATTACTACATATCATTTTTTGGATTCCTTAAACCCTCTGATTCATTAACCCCTCATTCTCCCCAATTTAGACTATACCAGTCTAATAGGCCAAATTAGGACATCTTACCAACTCACTGCTATATTCTAGATTAAACTATTCTCTAGTTTAACTAGTTTAATTTTCTTTTCAATTTTGTCCTTCAATACCCGACAAATTACTTGTCATTCCAACATGAATTTTCACCATATCTGGAATTATTACTTCATAACAACTTATGAAGTATAAATACATTAGTGATTTCCTAACCTCCAATAAGCGTTTATCATTAATCGCTAATTTATTTACTGAATAACTTTCATTACTTCCTTACTAGTCTTAATACTAGTACAAAATAATTTCTCAAAGTCCACCACCGTCTTTAAGTTTCCCCCAAAGTTATTTAGTAGTCAAAATTTCCATTTTCCTAACATATATTTCAAGGTCTTGATCTATTAGATACTTCTTCATTGACTATTATTTGTCTTAATAATATCAGTAAAAGCAAGGACCTTTGACAACAGTTAATAGGAGAAGAGCTTAATTTCATCTTTATAAGTTTTCTTTACGTCTTTCCTTTTCAATCTTCTTGAGGTTAAGACAATCCTGAGCTCTTACACCCAAAACCTTCTGATATCATAAGAAATAGATGGATGTCAACCAGTTTATATGGTTCAAGAAAGACATAACTCTTATATCTACCACATAGGTATAGTATAACACAACAAGTAACATATCTCAGTCTTTTATATTTTGGTTACTCCCAAAATCATGATAAAAATCGTTTATCATACCCTAAGCTTATAACTCAAGAAACCCTCAAAGTCAATAAACTTAGGTTCTAGTACTAAGGTACTCCTTTATACCTTAAAATTTGGAGTAAGCTCTGACCAATCTCCGATACCAAACTATATCCGAGTTTATTCAATGTAACAAAGCTTTTAAAATGTAGGCTTTCATACCAAGCTGTAGCATCCCCTAACCTGATTAAAGCGATACCCGACTTAAAACCCTAATTAAGCCGATATTACCTAACCAGACTTAACTAGAGCCAGCAGCCTTTCCTCCTTCACCTGATAAACACCATTGTATATTGAATATCGATATAAAACAAATAATAAATGTAGCAAAAACTTAAAATTTTTTGATAATTAAAATACGATATACAATATCAAATCAAACCAAAATAAACCTTGGTTAGACAAATCTCCCATCGCTTGTGATATCACAAAACTGTAATTTAATACAAATATATATTTTAAGGATAACTCATTACATTGAAAAAAAGATCAAAACTCCTATATCTTCTCTATCTCGTAGTCGCAACACTCGTCGGTTTACCTAAAATGTTATTTGGGGTGAGCACTCCAACTTGCTCGGTATATAGGGATTCACATAGCCATCAACATTCCGTATAATAATCAAGAACATTATGCAATAACAATATGCACCAATGTTAACTAACAAGAATATGGAAAACATATACTTCAATATATAACGGATGCAAAGCAAGTTATCATGGACTATTACACTATGATTCCCATATTATTTATAAAACTAGGGGCGATTACTCACTGACGCCATTAATGCGATTGCTAGACCAACACATTACGCATATGTGCTATGAATTTTATCAAATAAAATTCATCAACCTAGACAATATTAAATAGCACAAATTTGTTCTTTGTGTGCGAGTTGGGTTCATACAACGTTGGCAGTGAACCAAAACTCATTTTCAACACACAAATCATAAACGACCTCTAGCAAGACATTATGACTACCCAAGTTGCATGAAGATCAATAAATCGATACAACCTAATAGATAGTATATATCATATTCTTTTGTCACCCGATATCTTTTGATTGAATATAAGACAAGGAATGTCACCCTTATAATTCAATCTATTAGTCTTGATCTCTGAGTAGACTAAAATTGTCAAGTGACATTAATCCAATCAATTCACTAGGTATGGCCATTTATCGATCTAAAATATCGAAGGGTCTAATATATATCTCTCTAAAGGGGAGGGACAAATTGAATCTTGATCACACTACATTCACACAATAGTTAGGCAATGACCAATCATAATTTTTATGATCATCCAGTTAAAGACGACGTTTAATTATGTCAAATCATTGTGCTCCTATGTAGAGTCTCTAGTGATTCTAAGTCATAGGACTAAATGGTATAACTATCATGAGAAACACTTATGACATTTACTAAGTAGCATTCTCATAGCACGTCGTCCAACATTTATTCCCAACAGATACCCATGATCTTGATCTATATTCGTATACGCATAATAATCATATGACTATCAATTAAGACTCATACTAGTCTTAATTTGTTATCGTACCCATAATAATAACTAACTAGGGATGTTTAGAATAATATAGTAATTATTCATAGATGCTATTATAAAAGAAACATGCATCTACTTATAATGGTTAAACAACATTTACAAAATTAGCTTTGGGCACATACCTCGACATCTCCCACTTACGCTAGGTCCAACCCTACACTTATCCAATACTGCATGACCTTAATGTGTTCTTAGTGGAAGAAGCTTATTTATTTATATGCTACATTGCTTAATATTAATGTTCTGTAAATCTTCATGTTCTTTCTTTAATAAGACAAAAACGTTCAAGTGATTGTTTAGATCTATATTGTGATTTAGGTTCTATAACCTAAATTTTACCATTGGTTTTACAATAAAAGCCAACATTATTTTCAACACTTGGGATCACACCTTATTCAATCATGAACTTTATGATCCAAACATTTTCTTTAGATGCATCAAATGACGATAAAAATCCAATTTACGTTGTAGAACTTGTTAGAGTAAGTTTAGAATGTTTCCAACTTACTGCATTTTATTCGAAGTTAACACGTATCATATTGCGATTATTAATTATTTATATTAGCTTTAAAGTTTGCATTTTATATCCATTTACAAGATTCATATAATTTAAACCTTTGGAAATCCAATAACATTTCTTAATTGCTTCCGATGTACTTAAGAATATTATCAATAAATATCTAGTGACCTTCACTAAAATCGATGAGATATATGTGTGTTTTGCCCAAAACATATGACATATCGAGTTGAATTCAAGTATAACATATATGATGATTCTCAAAGCTAATGCAAATGGAATCAGATTCACATTGTCCCACTCATCATTTATCCTAAGACCTTAAGTCTTGCAAAGACTTATGTTATAAGACATAAGTACGAATTCTTTTAAGAATCTTTCATTCTGAAACCTTTTCAATTATTTGTCTATATAAGCACTCTAATTTTCCAATTAACCTCTTAGATCTATCTCTATAGATCTATATCACAAGGATAAATGTCTAATTGTCTAAGAATTTCATTAAGAAACTTTTTCTTAACTAATAACCAAGACTTGACATTCTACAAGGTTAGGACATCATTTTTAATGAACATTATATCATCCACACAAAAATTCAGCTGATTGCGCTCTGACTGACCTTTGTGTATACACAAGATTTATTTTCGAATTAATGACCATAATTCATTAATTATTTCATCAAAACAAAGACCACAACTCTAATAAGCTTACTATAATCAACAAATGAACCCGCTAAGCATGCATACCTTTCTAAAATTTTTATGATAATCAAAACCTTAAAGTTGTGTCATACACATCTTTAAGGAGGATAAAACAATGCAATTTTGACACCCATTTGTCATATCTTGTAGTCAAACTATGAAGTAATGACAATTAGAATTCTAGAACTTGAGCTTAGCTACCAGTGAAAAATCTTATTATAATCAGAACCTCGATTTAGATTGAAATTTTTTGCTAAGCTGTGCTTTTAAGTATGCACCTTTTTATTTTTCATGTCATTTTAAATCATTTACATCCAATGGTCATACCACTTTCAAGAAAATAAATCAAGTTCCAAACTTGAATAATATACATGAATTAAAACTTAGAGTTTATTAACACTTAATCTCTTCATCCAATCTAGAACAGACCGGTCTTTTGATAAGTAGGGATTCTATGATGTCCCCTTCTTTAAAATAGGGCACCGCCCGACCTAATCCCATAATTAAGCCCTAATCTCAACCATGCAGGACTTAACTACAATTAGTCAGCCTATTTATCTTATTCTCCTCGTTAAATGCATTTAGGATAACACGCATGTCACATTATTATTCAATTTCAGAGTTAATTAAAAATTTTATAGTTTAAAAATACCTAGCAGGAGTCTTAACAGTTATGTGGAATAAACTATTAAAATTCATAAGTGTGCAAACCAAAAACAACATCACATGCATATAAATATCATAAGGGTGATAGCACACTGAGCTAATCAAGTGTCAAGTTGGGGAACCAACCACCCAATCCAATATACAACTCAAAATGTATAAAAAATACATAAAGTAAATAATACATCAAAAGTCAAGACCTACAAGATAAGAAGTAAAAAATCACCAAATGCTTAGAGAGAGTCCCTGATCTTCTCTTTGCCCGACCTATTGCTTGACAGATCTGCACCCATCGTCATAAAAAGGAAATATATAATAAAGTAACTCATGGAGATTTTTATGCACATTCCCAAATCTGATCTACTGGTATTTAAAAGCATAAATATAGTGAAGAAGTACCGAAATGGAAATATTTAAAAGCATAAATATAGCGAAGAAGTACCGAAATGGAAATATGCTAGAAAATACTACAGTTGAACAAAAGTGAGACTGACTTAAGACTAAGCAATGGTGGTCTAGGTCCGGTCGGCCATGCGTCACCTCAGCCTTTAAAGCCACTTTATTTAAAACACGTGCATGTTATCACACAGTGTGATAGCCAACCTAACACTAAATATCACTAGGGACTTTATCCATAATGGGCTGACATCCCCGAGTATCTAATCCCGTGTGCCGCACCATAATGGCGAGTGCCGACATCCTCAGGTATCCAACCCCCTGTGTTGTGCATTTTTTATAGTGCAATGGTCCTAGACGCTAAAAGTACTTCACAAGTTTAAGGAGAGTACTTAGAAACTAATATTATGAATAGAGCGTAAGTGATATATAAAGCACGCTAATCAAGAGTGCATAGTCCATTAATCCATTCATAATCCATCTCATCCTAATAGCATTCTATTTATGAAGTTATACCCTTAAAGTAGTAAGGTAAGACATATGGCACATGAATAGATTCAACGAGTATTAAATCATTACAATATCATGACATTCAAACTCAACAAGTGAGGAATATCAAACGAAATCATGATATTAGTCTACAATGGGCAATATAGTTAAGATAGACTACAAAATACGGATAACATGAATGAAATGTAAATAAAACCTCAACAAGATTACTCACACTACACGCAAGAGTTCCTAGCTTTACCGACCTCCCAACGGCCCAAAACATGTACTTATTCTCTCGAGACTCTTCGTTAAGATCCTGGTATAATTTAGTATGTATTAGAGTGCGTTTAGGCCCTTAGTTTAGGTTTTAGGGTAGGCTAGACTGGTTAAATGTGTTTTGAGAAAATTTAGTGAAAACACATAAAACTTCAAAAATTCATAACTTTTTTGTTTAAACCCAAATTTGGGACTTCTTAATAGCTGAATTATTAGCTCGAAACAAGGAATTAAAAAATACAACTGGTTTGTGAAATCAAACACATCTTCAAACCAGAATTCAATAAATTTGGTTTCATGACTAAAAAAATATCAATTTTTTGTATCGACAACCTTTTAATTTCAAAAATCAAAATTCAAGGACTCACTTGATGCTTCATTTAGCTCATAAAATCAGTGAAAAAGGTTTCCAAATTCATTTTGATTACAACCTCCTAATTCAAGGCTATGCTCTTAAAATTAAGGCATGCATTTTTATTAAACTAAAAAACACACCTAATGCTTTGATTGATCATAACTTAGTCAATTTAACTCCGAACTCCAAACTTCTTAATAAAAATGTAACGGTTTTTGCAAAACATCCGAATATATAAACCAATTTCACAAAACGGTTTCATTTGCCATATGAAATTACGCAAAAACTATAACTGAACTTAAAACCCTTAATTTTACTAAAACTTTGTTAACTAGTTGTGTAGATTTGCTTACCTAATGGTGTAAGCCCTATACCTTGATCATCCCCTCCAAATCACCAGAAATTCACCAACATACTTGTTGATTTTCTTCTCCAAAATGTCTTATCCTTTATGTATGAAATGAGAATGATTTGCATGCTTATCTCATCCGTTTAATTATATATTAGCAAGGATTCATTTATAGCCATTGATCTTAATGTACATACGCCTCCCGCGACTAATCTAATGGCTCTTCACATGATTTACAAACCACTAACTTTCCACTAACTCACCTTTGCTTACACCAATTCATACTTAATTGGTCCTTGATGTGCATAAATGTATATCGAGGAACATCAAATAGCTATTATTTTATTTTACTAACTTAGGCTTTATTTATTATAAATCAATTATAGCCACATCAAATTTAACTAATTAAGATAAATTAACTTAATGTAACTTTCCATATAACTCTCTACGTAGTTCCATGACTGCATGCATCTCGAGGTGTGTCCTCGCTCAGATATCGACACCTATAAATAACAAGTAAAGGTGAATTAGTAGTCTAAACATGTACGATACACTAGGAAATCATCACACAAATATAAAATATATCTCGACCATGTGCCTCAGTTAGTGTAAGTATCATGATGTGGGTCCTATGTCATGAGTCGATGATCGTGATTAAAGATTAAAATAAGATTAGAAATTTGGGCCATGAAAAATCTTCCTAATTAATGAAGATTTCGTCCTCGAAATTAAAATTCAAGTTAGGACTTATACCGACTTGAAAAGGTACGGGAGTTTGTACATCTTATAGTCTTCCTGCTTCCAAGTGAGTTCTTTCTCATCACGAAACTTCCACTTGATGAGTACTTTTGGGACAAACTTGTTCCTCAACTACTGTACCCTTTGATCCAGGCTTTGAATAGGCTGCTCCTCATAACTAATATCCTCACTCAAGTCAATCTGACTAGAGTCAACTATTGGTCATACTCCTGTTCTCGACTCAATTAGTCGTAGCATTGATATATGAATACCGGATGAATCCCTGACATCTTTGGAGGCAGCTTAAGCTCGTATGCAATTTTTTTGACCCGTTTCTAAATCATGAAAGGGCCGATGAACCTAAGTGCAAGCTTTATTATTACTCCAAATCTTAGAAGAGCCTTTGAAATCTTTAAGTAGATAAAGGCTCCCTCGGTGTAAGCGAGATCACCGTGAGACTTATCTGCATACTTCCTTTATCTCTCATGTGCAACTCTAAGTCTTTAATGAATCAATTTGACCTTCTCTGTGTGGTCTAGAATAATCTTAGGCCCCATAATCTCTCGATCCTTTGGCTCAGCCCAACACTATGTCGAATGACATGGTATACCATATAAATCCTCAAATGGCACCATCTCAATACTGGCCTGTTAACAATTTTGTAAGCAAACTTACACAAAGGTAGGTACTCTTCTCAAGATCTGCTAAACATTAAAACACAAGCTCGTAGCATATCTTCAAGGACCCGGATCAACCTCTTAGTTTGCCCATCGGCCTAAGGATGAAAAGTTGTATCGAACTATAGGTGCGCACCATACTGATCTTGCATACTCTGCCACATCCTGAACGTATACATAACATCTCTTTCCGACAAGATTGTTAATGGTACTTCATAAAGTTTGGTAATCCATTTCTCAAATAGAATACTCTACCGATAAAATGTGTAGTGTACCGCTATTGGCAGACAATGAGCACACTTCGTCAGTCTGTCAACAATTACCCATATCAAATCTTATCTCCTGGTGTTCCTCGACAGTCCTCTGACAAAATCAGAGAGATGTCTTCCCACGTCCATCATGGAATGGGAAGAGGTTGTAACAACCTTCTAAGTTTGCAATGCTTAGCCATCACCTATTGATAGATCCCAACATTCCTGATGAATTCAGATATATCCTCCTTCATCCCAGACCACCAAACATGCCTCTACATGTCATAATACATCTTGGTCCTGCTTAAATGAACGTTGAAATAGGAATGGTGTGAATCTTGAAGAATCTCATCTCTCAGCTCTAATACCTCTAGTATCCCCCTATATCTCAAACATTGATCTACAGTCTCTAGCTAGTCTGTACACTCTGTACTCTATGCCAACTCACTGAGTCTTAAGCATAACTTGTCGCTCATTTGAACCTTAGACACACTCCTTGTAGACACGATTTGTAATCTCATATGTGTGCAAATCATTGCATGGGTATCGATAGGAACATCTGATTAACTCGCTGCTGCCGTTGCTTTGAGTAATCCATACTCATGCATCATATGATATCTGATAATTACAATAACTCAAGTTGGTCTCCTACTCAGTGCATCTGCAACTACGTTGGCTTTTCTTGGGTGGTATTCCAAGGAAAAGTTGTACTTTTTCAAGAACTTTAACTATTTGTGCTTTCTCATGTTTAGCTCATTTTGTGTAAAGATATACTTCAGACTCTTGTAATCAAAAAATAATGTGAATTTCTCTCCATACAAATGATGTCTCCACACTTACAATGGAAATAATCTCATTGTCGACTCTAAATTGTATGTGAGATAGTTTTTCTCATATATCTTCAGATGTCTGGAGGCATAAGAAACAACTCATCTGCCCCGCAAATGTGCATAGCCTAAACCCATATAAGAAACATTTGTATACACTAGAAATCCCTATCTAGCCTCTAGCAATACTAATACTACCATAGTAGTCAAAAATCTCTTCAACTCATAAAATGCTTGCTCATATGGCTTTGTCCACTAAAAATCGACGTCTTTTTGTATCAATCAGGTAATTGGTGAAGCAATCTTTGAGAAATCCTTCACAAACTAACGGTAGTACCCTGCCAAACCTAAAAAGCTCTTAATCTTTGTCACTGAAGTTGGTGCCGACCAATCCATGATAGCTTGATCTTTGTCGGATCTACTGCAATCCCTTTGCCTCAACAACATGACCTGTCATCTGAATGTTCACTAGATGCCTCATTTTCTAACTTTAGTAGTCGTTGCTTGAGAAATCGAATTTCAGTTTTAAGCGAATTTATTTCATGTTGCAGAGTTTGAATATTAGTAATCGTCGGTTATTTTTTATTAACTTCGGCTAACAGAGAAGCCATTGAATATTTCTTTGGATCTAACTCAATTTGTTTTTTAAATTTAGATCTTTTAGAAGATACAATATCAACATCAGGTTTATCAGTGTGCTGTTGAACTATTTCAATAAAATATTTATATTTTAAAGAAGGATCAGTTATTTGTTCTCTTATTTCAAGAATGAGTTCTTTATGTGCATTTAATACATTTATTTTAGTATTAGAGGAAGATGATGTATTTGGCATATTGTAAAGACAATGACACGATGATTCAGACGAAGAAGAATAATATAATGACGATTTTCGTTTCTGATAATATTTTGGTAAGCGTCTTGGTTTTGTTCGAGAGGGAGAAGGTTTTGTTATAGCTAAATCATGTGCAAAGTCATAATAAAATGTTCCTAATTCATTCGAATTATGTTTCTTTTCTTTTGCTAATTGACGTTTTGACTTCATATCATTACAAATAGCAAACCCTGTTTGCTCAATTGCAAGTATCATATCTCCAAAAGTAAGAGTTACATAGTTAATTGAACCATGGCCTCGGTCTTTAAGTAACATTTTAACCTTTTCAGCAAATAATGAAGGTAAACCAGCAATAAATCTTTCTTTCCAAAATTGAAAATCATGTGTTGTTGATAAATCATAAACTTTCGAAAGAAATGTGTCTTTATACCAGCGAAAATCATTTAAAGTTCGACATCGAAGACTTTGTAATTGGTCACATAATTTTTCATCGCGAAGGTTTAAACCTCTAACAAAATGCCAGATAATATTCAAAAGAAGTGTATTAACACCATTATGTTTCTGACGACCTTGATTATCTAATATGGGATTTCCTTGAGCATTTTTTTCAACAGAGGCGTATATTTCATTTCGTTGTTGAGCGGTTAACACAATATTCCACCATCCATATTATTGTCCAGTAAATCCTGATGTGATGGCTTTGGCGATATGTATTTCAGCATGATCTGCTATTTGACAAGTTTTAGCATAAATTTGCATTTGTAGTATTACTTATGAGATATGGGAGGCAACTAGGCCATCAATGTTCCATTCATATAAAGAATTTTCATCAAATTTGATACGGTGTTGTTTAGGCTCTTCAATAATCAGATCAGCGGGAGAAGGGCGACTATAAAATTGTTTACGTAAGGGAGTATAGGAAGATTTATGAGTTGGCCTATATTTTGATCTTGTAATGCGTTGTATATTTATAGATGATGTGGAACTATCACTAGTATCACTAGTAGAGGATTGAGATGAAACGTCTCGTGAAGGAGGAGTGGAAGGATTAGAGATATTATCAGTTTTGAGAGTAGCTATAACAAGTGCTTTGTCCTTGTTTTTGATCACTGAATCTAGTGTATCTAATTGTTGAGCAATACGTTCCAATAGTTCGGAAGATAATTTTGATTTAGAATTAAATGGGGGAGATGTAGAAAAATGATTTGGAAAAGATTGAGTTATTATAGATTCAGGAATATGAGGAGGTATATTTATAGGCTGTAAAGTATACGAAGTAGAAGGTGTATTAATTTTTTCAATCGCAGAATTAGATTTATTTTTAATAGTAGATATATAAAGATTTGTAAAATTGTTTTGTTTTATAATGTGATTTAAATCCTTTTTTGTTAGAGGTATATCGTCTTCAAATGGAGTTTTGAAAAGAATTGCTTTAATATTATCATTTATCTTTAATGGAGCTAAAGGTGGTTGAGATTGATTATATTTTTCACCATGGGTTCCTTCCCAAATAGTATTAATTTTTGAATATAAGATTTGGATTAGACGATGCTAAATAATTAAAGAAAGGAATATTTTCTTGAACTTGCTTTAAATAAGAAAAATAGTTTTCACGAAGAATTGCTTGTTGGGAACGTGAACATAATTTACAAAATAATGGTTTTAATGGATCCTGTAAAAATTGTTGCTTTAATTGATAGTAATCATATTGAAAAAGACGGTTCCTCTATTTTAACCATATGAATTTGATATTCACTAAAGTCATTAATACTAACATGATCATCATTAAGTTTAGTGTAAACATGATAGGCTATATGTGTTGGATAAGCCTCGGTTTGATCTACTGGTGTAAGTGATACTGAGTTTCTAAAGCTTTTACTATGATGAGAAGAGGTGGAGGGTCGTGTAGCAAAAGTTATTTCGACTTTACCATCATCATGAGTTATAATATGATCTATTTCATCAGAAGTATTTGGATTTTGTTTTTCTTTAATATTTTTATCATAAATCATCCATTTTGATGGGATATTTATATCTTTCCAATGTAACTATGTAGGAGTAACAGTTTTGTTTTGAATGTTGGTAAGAAATAATGTTGAAGTTCCTTTTTGAAGGTTGGAATATGCCATATTTAGAATAATTGTATGCATGAGTTCATAGTAGATGCGATAAATGACAGCAACATTAGAACATATACCTTTCATATTAAAACGTTTTGTGTAAATGACTAAAGTGGCGGCTTCATGTCCAAATTGATCATGTAAACTTAATGAGAAATTGGGAAAATAATTAAAATAGATTGGACCTTTGGCGAGACTGCCTTCAATCATGCCTAATAATGAATCAGTAAATTCAACATGTCTTTTGTCACAAACATACACCAATACTGAAGTATTAAGTCCTAATGTAGTTAATGTCTTTATAGCGATTTGAATAAGTCCAATATGTAAGTATTTATGAGTTTCTTTATATCTATTAGTTTTTTCAAGAGAAATTAAAAGAATTTCTTGTCCTTCGTCATCTGATAATATCTCTAATCCTTCCACTCCTCCTTCACGAGACGTTTCATCTAAATCCTCTACTACTGATACTAGTGATAGTTCCACATCATCTATAAATATACAACGCATTAAAAGATCTAAATATGGGCCAACTCATAAATCTTTCTATACTCCCTTACGTAAACAATTTTATAGTCGCCCTTCTCCCGCTGATCGGATTATTGAAGAGCCTAAACAACACCGTATCAAATTTTATAGTCCTAAAAAATGTCATTCCAAGACTAAATCCTAAAAATTGCATAATATTGATGCCCATTATTCTTCTTCGTCTAAATCATCGTGTCATTGTCCTGACAATATGCCAAATACATCTTCTTCCTCTGATACTGAAATAAATGTATTAAATGCCCATAAAGAACTCATTCTTGAAATAAGAGAACAAATAACTGATCCTTCTTTAAAATATAAATATTTTACTGAAATAGTTCAACAACACACTGATAAACCTGATGTTGATATTGGATCTTCTAAAAGATCTAAATCTAAAAAACGAATTGAGTTAGATCCAAAGAAATATTCAATGGCTTCTCTGTTAGCCGAAGTAAATAAAAAACAACCAACTATTACTAATATTAAAACTCTACAACATGAAATAAATTCGCTTAAAATCGAAATTCAGCTTCTCAAGCAACGACTACTAAAGTTAGAAAATGAGGCATCTAGTGAACATTCAGATGACAATGTTTTTACTGAAACACTTACTCAATATGTACATCAAAGATGGTTTACTCCTATTACATTAGTTAATAAGGATTTAAAAATAAAGGGTCCTGCACTTATTGATTCTGGAGCCGATCTCAATTGTATAAGAGAAGGTCTAGTACCATTACGTTTTTGTGAACCAACTCATAGTAGCATTTCTACTGCTGAACGAAATCAATCTTCTATCAAATATAAAATCTCTTATGCTCATATTTGTCATTCTTCTATTTGCATACCTACATCCTTTATTATTATTAAAGATTTACAACATGATATTCTTCTCGGTACTCCTTTTCTACAAAAATTACAACCTTTTTCAGTTTCAACAGCTGGTATTACTACAAAAATAAATAATACCTCTATATTATTTCTTTTTTTCAAACCACCCAAAACAAAATATTTAAATCAATTACTTAGTCAAATAGAACATAAACAAAACCAAATCAATTTCATAAAACAAGAAATTCATTATTTAAAAACATGTCAAATTCTTAATAGTTCTATTTTCAAAGAAAATTTATCTATATTTCAAAATAAACTCCAACAACAATGTTGTTTTGGAATACCATCTGCTTTTTGGAGTCGAAAACATCATAAAGTCTCTCTTCCATACATAGATACATTTGACGAACGACAAATTCCTACTAAAGCCAATCCTTCACAAATGAATTCTAGATTATTAAATTTATGCGATAAGGAAATTAAGGATTTATTGCAGAAAAAATTAATCACTTCCTCTAAATCCCCTTGGAGTTGTACTGTTTTTTATGTTGAAAATGCTCCTGAGCTTGAACGTGGTGCACCAAGATTAGTTATCAATTATAAACCATTAAATTAAGTTCTACAAACAATTCGATATCCTCTACCAAATAAATATGATCTTATTAAGCGAATTACTTCTGCTATAGTTTTCTCTAAATTTGATTTAAAATCTGATTTTTGGCAAATTCAAATTACTTCTAATGATCGTTATAAAACTACTTTTAATACTCCTTTTGGGCAATACCAATGGAATGTCATGCCATTTGGATTAAAAAAAATGCTCCTTCTGAATTTCAAAAAATTTTGAATGATATTTTTAATCCCTATAAAAGTTATATTCTACTTTATATTGATGATATTCTTATATTTTCATCTTCTATTGATCAACATTGGAAACATCTATATCAATTTCAAAATATCATTATTACTAATGGTCTTGTTTAATCACAAAAGAAAGTCAAACTGTTTTAGACATCAGTTGCCTTTCTAGGTTTCAAAATTTCTAATCAAACCATTACTCCCGTAAATAGAGTAATTGATTTCGCTGATAAATTTCCTGATCGTCTTACTGATAAAAATCAATTGCAAAGATTTCTTGGTTGTTTAAATTATCTTTTAGATTTTTATAAATTATCTGCCCTAGATCGACAACCTCTTCAAACTCTTCTAAAAAAAGACACACCATTTAAATGGACCGACTCTCATACACAAGTTATTCAACTTATTAAAACAAAAGTCAAACCTTTTCCTTGCCTACAGGTTGCTAATCCCACTTATCTCAAAATTATTCAAATAAATGCATCTGATATAGGTTATGGCGGGATTCTGCTACAAAAACCTCCTTCGAGCACATAACAATTTGTTTGTTATACTTCTAAACTTTGGAATAAAGCACAGCTAAATTATGCCACTGTCAAAAAAGAAATATTAGCAATTTTTTTATGCGTTCGAAAATTTCAATCTGATGTTTTAAATTAAAAGTTTTTAATTCGTGTTGATTGCAAAGCTGCAAAAGAAATTCTTTTTAAAGATGTCAAAAATTTAGTTTCCAAACAGATTTTTGCACGTTGGCAAGCACTATTAAGCATTTTTTTATTTTGATATTGAATATATAAAAGGAGAGCACATTTCTCTTCCTGACTTTTTATCCCGTGAATTTCTTACTACACCTCAACTTCATTGCCTACAGCTCATGGCAGGTAAAGGCAAATCTCCAGCCGCTTCACCAAATTCCAATAAATTATCTCCCTTATTTAACTCTTACAATCAAGCTGAAGTCCATAAATCTACTTATAAGTTTAGCTCTCATCATTTAGTTACCCTTCTTGATTATGATCTTTTAGACCAATCCATTGACACTCAAGCCAAACTCATAATGCCTCCTTCTATGCATTTTATTCATAATAGACCCAATGTTACTATAAGATTTTATGAAGCCTTACTTACCAATACCCAATCAGTTATCATTGAACATTTCAAACACTCCAATTGAGAAGAAATCGCTTATTCCAAGTTTAAAACGCAAAAGGTCTTATCATGTTCTGAATGGTCGCAACAGCATGCAATTCGTCAAAGTCCTTATGTGCATCAATCTATGACTCTTAATACTGATCGTTTACCCTTACAAGTTGACTATAAAGATTATATAGATGCCTGACGTAATATACTCTTTTATAAAGATCCATCCTCTGGTCATTCTTAGTATATCACTTTCAAAAAATCTATGCATGTCAATCTTCCTGCTTGGTTTATGGCCGAATGGTGGACAAAATTCGGTCCTCATATTGGCTTCTTCCTTCTAGCAGTTTATAAGAAATATGAGACAAAAAACCTATCCCTCTTTCAATTTCTTTATAAACATTTTATTCCTTGGATCCTCAAATGGCAATACAACACTCATAAAATTACTATCGTTCACAATGCTAACTATACCTTTTTATCTCAAGAAATTCTTGTCAAGTGGTGGGATAAATTTAACATTGACCCCATCCAAGAATTAACTTTGACCCCTATTACCACACCAACTAAAGTCATTGATTTCCCTCCTCTTTCAATGTCATATAAAGACATTAGCCTCAATTCACCTGTCCCAAAACCTACTGCATCCAAAGATACATTAGTCGAATCTAGTTGAAACATTGCACCTGATCTCGCCTATACAATTATTCAGCAACTTTAAAACAATTTTCAACAAGGTTTTCAACAACTTGAGAAAAATATGGAGGCCCGATTTAAACAATTTGAAGATAAATACTCTACTTCTTCTAGGACTCATTCTGATGGGGATTCAGATACTCAAGATTTAGATTTTACTTTATAAATGGATTTATCCAGAGCTCTACAACATCCTTCGATACAACATCCATTATTAGATCAGATCCTTGAAAATTTGTTTCCTTATGGTATTGATATTTTTTCCACACAAATACTTTCTCCAATTCATCCCGACATCCCTCGACATTTGGCAATTTATGCTCACTTTGTTGAAGGTTGGACTACTGCACAAGGAAGTCTCCTCATCACAGCGTGGCATCTCATGAATCGTCCTCAAATTAAAGTTTATGTGGATTATCCTGAGCCATTCCATTATGTTGATTTTATTCATTTCGAATTATGGCGTATTTTACGTAGTGATCCTCTAACTACGTATTGTGAATTCTTCAAGATGTAAAAAAAATGTTTTTCCTGCCAATCCGGCCCATGCCAATCATCTTATCAAGCCCATGCTTCCAGGCCTCTATTGCTTGCCTTCGTCTCCACAATCTCATCAAGAATAAAGCTATTTTTTATCCAAAATCTTATCTTAATCTTATTTTTTATCAAGATCCTCATCATGTCACTATTTGTTCTCTGAAACCTTATCATGTTCATCCAAAATTGTCAGAAGTTACCATCTCATCAAGATCAATTCGTCAAACGATGCTACAGTAATAAGCATCCCTTACAGTTAAAAGATATAAAGTGCAACAGTATCAAGCATCATGCAATAGTCAAAAGATATAAAATGGACTTCTCCAGTATAATGTATAATTATTTCGCTTTAGTACTATGTAACGGATGTTGAAATGTAAACAACATAAATTTCAATGACAACTTGCGCTTGATCCAACCAAATACACAGTATCTAGCCTTATACAAGAAGTAAGTAAACGACCCCAACCTGCGACAATACAAACGTTGCAAGAAGAAATTAATATTTAAAACATGAAATAAAGACATTAAAAGAACGATTAACACAATTGGAAACTACATATACAGACTCTCTTGTAGACTTTGACAATAATGTTTGTATCGACTCTCTTACTCAATACGTTCATCAACGATGGTTTACTCCTATTACACTTACTATTAAAGATTTTACATATAAGTATTCAGCCTTGATAGATTCAAGTGCTTATTTAAATTGTATTCGTGAAGGCCTCATTCCCCTTCGATATTGTGAAACGACAAATAGTAAGATTTCTACAGCCAACGGTAATAAATCATCTATTAACTGTAAAATTTCTATAGCACATATATGTCATCATTCTATTTGTATATCTACCTCTTTTATCATAGTAAAAGGTCTTCAACATGATATCTTGTTAGGGACTCCATTTCTTCAACATATACAACCTTTCACTGTTTCTACAAATGGTATAACTACTATATTAAATAATCGCCAAATTTTACTTCCCTTTTCTCAGTTTCCTAAAGTTAAATATTTGAATCAAATTGTAAATCAAATTGACAATAAACAAACCCATGTAAACTTCTTACGTTATGAAATCAATTTTCTAAAAACAGATCAGGTTCTTAACACTCTTACATTCCAATCTAAACTTATGACGTTCCAAGATAAATTACATCAACTTTGCTGTTCGGACATTTCATCTGCCTTTTAGGATCGCAAAAAACATATAGTTACTCTACCCTATATCCACGAATTTACTGAAGATCAAATTCCCACAAAAGCCAACCCATCTCAAATGAATACACGTCTACTCAATCTGTGTGAACAAGAAATAAAAGATCTGGTCACCAAAAAACTAATTACACCATCTAAATCTCCATGGAGTTGCATCGCTTTCTATGTAGAAAATGCTCCCGAATTAGAAAGAGGTGCCCCACGATTAGTAATTAATTATAAACCCCTCAATAAATTTTAAAAAGAATTCGTTATCCTTTACCTAACAAATAAGACTTAATTAAAAGAACTACGACAGCTTTAGTTTTCTCTAAATTCGACCTTAAATCTGATTTTTGGCAAATCCAAATAAATCATAGCGATCGCTATAAAACTGCTTTTAATACACCATTTGGCCAGTATCAATGGAATGTCATGCCGTTCGGATTAAAAAATGCACCTTCTGAATTTCAAAAAATTATGAATGATAATTTTAATCCCTACCGCTAATTTATATTTGTTTACATTGATGATATTTTACTATTCTCCAAAACAGTAGATCAACATTGGAAACACTTATATACATTTCAAACTATCATTATTAATAATTGCCTTGTGTTATCAAAAAAGAAAATGCAAAATTTTCAAATCTCTACCACCTTTTTAGGTTTCAAAATATCCAATCAGACAATTACTCCAGTCAATCGTGTTATTGATTTTGCCAATAAATTTCCCGATCAACTTACCGATAAAACATAGCTACAAAGATTTCTTGGTTGTTTAAATTATCTCTCTGATTTCTATAAACAAGCAACTCTAGACCGAAAACCTCTGCAAGACCTTCTCAAAAACGATGTTAAACTTCAATGGATTTCCGCACATACCTCTGGAATACAAAACATTAAACAAAAGGTTAAGTCTCTTCCTTGTCTTCACTTAGCAAATTTCGCTTACCAAAAAATTATACAAACAAATGCTTCTAAATTAGGATATGGCGAAACACTTTTGCAAAAACATTCATCTAGTCAAGAACAATTAGTTTGTTATACATCTAAATTATGGAGTGCCACATAGCAAAACTATGCTACTGTAAAAAAAAAGAAATTTTAGCTATTGTATTATGTGTCCAAAAGTTTCAATCTGATGTTTTAAATCAAAAGTTTTTAATATGTGTTGATCGTAAAGCCGCAAAAGAAATTCTTTTGAAAGATGTTAAAAATATGGTCTCTAAACAAATATTTGCTAGATGGCAAGCAATATTAAGTGTTTTTTATTTTGATATCGAATATATTAAAGGAAAAGATAATTCTCTTCCTGACTTCTTATCTCGTGAGTTTCTTCTTACACCTCAAATTCATTGCCTACAGATAATGGCCGACAAAGGTAAATCTTCAGCTGCCTCTAATCGATTATTCCCTCTCTTTCAGTCCTATAATCAAGCTGATATCAATAAATCTCTTTACGAATACAGTAATCGGCATTTAGCTACCCTTCTTGACCATCATCTTCTTGATAAATCGTTAGATACTCAAGTCAAACTAATCATGCCTAACTCTGACAAAATTGCTTAGTCCAAATTAAAGATTCAAAAGGTTATTTCAAGTGCGGAATGGTCATAGTGACAATCGATTCAGCGAAGTCCATATAATTATCAATCTATGACTCTCGTCACTGATCGTCATCCTGTTCAAGTAAATTATAAAGATTACATAGATGCTTGGCAAAATATATATTTTTTTAAATCCAGCCTTTGGACATTCATGGTATATTACTTTCAAGAAATCATTAAAGGTAAATCTCCCAATATGGTTCATGGCAGAATGGTGGATAAAATCTAGTCCTCATATTAGGTTCTTTCCAAATGTTGTTTTCGAGAAATATGAAGCATTCATAAATCTATTTAAAGTAGTAACTAGATTTGTTTGAAAGGAAAACACTATTTAAACGTCTAAGGTGAATTTGAGAACCAAACCTAATGTTGACGTGCCTTTCCAGAACATTTGATTTAGTAGTTCAAAGTTTTTATAAAGTATAATGCGGTTTTATTGCGTTAAGGTAATGTCTTTATGTATTCAAGAGGATTAGCTTAATAAAACTAGAACGTGGCTTTTCCACAAGTATAAAGAGAACAAAAGCCCGGTTAAAGGCTATTTACTTAATTACGATTAGAGTTTAATGATCTATGATATTTTATAAAGTATTGCTCATAGTAGTTATTTATATATTTATTCCATATGTTTATTTAGATATTTATTTATTATTGAATTGAGTTATTTTATTGATCATATATTTGGATTGTGTTATTAAAGATAATATATTTGATTTATTATTATAAGATTATAGTTAATTACTAGGTAGTTTAATTATTTTTTTAAATAATTCATTAAACTAAAGTAAAAATAAAAAAAAACTACTAAAGTCCTATTTCCTAAAAAAGTTTGATAAATCCTTGTAGAGACGATTCTCACTTATCATTACTACAAAATATTGATAGTATAATATAAAGAAAAATTTTACTGTACACACCCGACACGTGTCATTAACTTTAACTGGCACATCCGTGACCACTCTTGCTTGTTGAGTTAAAGTTCCATCCCATAAAGAGAATCGTTTAAAAGCAAGTAAATTCAGCTTCAATTGAGTATGTAAAGAGAAATGTATGGGCATGAGATTTGCATTAGAGTTCGTTTTCACACCGAGCGCCAAAGTACTAAGCCCATTTCATTTTAAGGTGAAAAGGTATACCTCAATGATCATTAAGCTTTCTAGGACTTAAGTCCAGCTTTTTCTTTTTCTTATTTTACTTGGATATAGAAACTTACGTCTTGTTAATGCTTTTACCATTCTCTAGTTGCTTTACCCTCCATTCTTAAGTTAGTTTCTTTTCATTTAAGGAGCCCTCAACTTGTTTTTTCTTTTGTTACTTATTAAACAATAAAGAAATACTATAAATAAAAGAATCAATAGGTACCTTTACAATAAATACTTTAAATCTTCAAATCTTCTCCAAAAGGATAGAACAATGAAGTAATAAATTAAAATAATAGACAATAACTCCTAGAGCAATAAAATATTAATCAAAGTACTTAAGGGGAACTAATTTTGAAACATTAAGGTTATATTTACAGTGTTTTAAGTAGTAAACACTCTAAACTAACTCGAACTATTCGGTGTTATCTTAAATGCTCAAAATCTGCTCTTGCAATTCATAAACGATTCAAGTGTAAGTGGAATCACTGGGTACATCGATAAAACTAAAGCCCCTATCTCAAGCGATATGTGTAGTAATATTTTGTGTTATAGCAATCATTGGAAAATCGATAGGCTTGTGAACCAGTTCTTCCGTGATTCCTTAGCGATGATTCTTTGCATACTCTTTCCACTTGATTAATTCCCTCATAATCCTCCATTTTTCTTCCATTTATTCATATATTTATTTTATTTCATGAAATAGCTAAAACAAGAGAAAACGCCGTGTAATATATTGTTTTAAATATAAAATCATCTTAAAATGGATTAAAAAACATGTTTAATTATTCACTTGTCATTTACTATCCGTACCACCCTAGTCAGTAATCATTTACAGACGTGTTATTTCTCATACGGTTGTGTTTCTCATATCATGATTAAAAGCTCCAAGACCATGGTTTCATCTAACTCCAAAAATCAATAAACATGTGAGTAAGATGTTTATAGCATTAAGTTCCGAAACAAACTTAAATTTCAAAACATGCAGAACTTCACCATTGCAATTCTATCAAACTTGTGTATCGATGTATTAAATATAATATTTACTTTCAATTGAAAAAATGAAATAACTATAAATTTGTAAACTAATAGTCTTCAATGTATTCTTTTTTATCTTCTCTAAAAAACTCTCTAAATAACTCAAAAGCACAATACCTACTTTATCGTACGTCTTCAATGTCACAGTCCCAATTCTAGGAAAAATCTGGGATCGCCATATCAATGAACATGTCACAAGGTCATGCCACGTCACTTGCACACCAGTCCATAATGACTCGCGAACTAATCACCTGTCCATTAAGTTTTACTACTTAATTAGTTTGTTTTGATTTATTTAAGTTATTTTAATAGTGGAAGTCTTAATAATATGCAAATAAATAATGTAAATGCATTTCGCATTGATTAACAAATATATAGGATGAGAAATCAACAAAAGGGTAACATGTATATTAATAAAGGCGACAAAATGTATAATAAGTGTCAATATACATCTATTGGGAAATAAGTCTCTCAAAATGATCTTAAAAAAATATTATATACATAAATACAAATACATACAAGTGAAACTACTATGGCTCTTTCGATCATGCTCATCATTTAATATGCAAGACACCACCAAAAACATTGACAAGTTCTAGTATGCACTTATTGATTCTGGAGCCGATCTCAATTGTATAAGAGAAGGTCTAGTACCATTACGTTTTTGTGAACCAACTCATAGTAGCATTTCTACCGCTGAAGGAAATCAATCTTCTATCGAATAGAAAATCTCTTATGCTCATATTTGTCATTCTTCTATTTGCAAACTTACATCCTTTATTATTGTTAAAGATTTACAACATGATATTATTCTCGGCACTCCTTTTCTTCAAAAAATACAACCTTTTTCAGTTTCAACAGCTGGTATTACTACAAAAATAAATAATACCTCTATATTATTTCCTTTTTTCAAACCACCCAAAACAAAATATTTAAATCAATTACTTAGTCAAATAGAACATAAACAAAGTAGGCCCTTTTATTCCATATTGTATTTGGAGTTTTATCAACCACTTTAAAGAAAATAAGCTTTAGTGCAAAGTGCAGTGGTTTCTAAAGTATAGCTTTAATATGACATCATAGGAAGGTCTATATGACACATCATAAATTGAATTATATCATATATAGTTCGATTTATCCTTTTAAAACATCATTTCTCAAATGACCTTCCTAATGGAGTTAAATGTAAGACAATCCCACAATTTCAAAGATGCTCATTTAAACTCTTGGCTCAAACATTATCCACTTTGGTCTCATTGAAGTATGTTAATAGTTTTCCAAGTGGTTTTTTATATACTCATTTTGAAATGTTTGTAAAAACTCAAAATTATGTCTTCCTGATAGGATTTGCAATTCATTATTAAATGAACAATTTCATTCTATGAATAACAAAATTTGTCTTTTAGAGATTTTATTTAGAACTAGGCAAAACGTCTGGCTCACAACCAAGATTTTTATGTCTAACACGTAAACATATTTGGTAGCCTTTACCTTCGCTTTATCTTTGTTTATTAAGTTATTTTATGTTATGAACCATCAAATGCACGTCTAAGGCATTTTTTTAATATTTTGTCTTACAGTTTTAAACATCATATTCAACTGTAAATAAATTTCTCCATGTCATTCATATTATATAGTTCAAAACTATTTTCATGAATTATAGATTAAATCTGCTGCCAACTTTTGGCACTTAAAGATTTAAGCCTTTTGAGATAATTAATATAATCCTTTCATGTTCCAAACATAAAGACATATTAATAGGTTCTCAACCATTTTACAAGAATCTAATAATTTTGGTAATTTTATACCTTTTTCCATTGTGACTTAAACATTTCATTTAGTGTCATCACTGCTATATTATTAGCTTCTATTGTACCAAATCTTTTCGAAAGTACAATTTGTATTTGCTACTATGACACATAATTCTTGTAATAGTAGATGATAGTTTTAAAGGAACCATTAATTTAAGACATACTTCCTTTTTTCTAGTTGATAAAATTTTATCAGTTTTTCACTCAAATCAGGGAAATCACTCTTAGAAATAATTTTATCCTTCTCAAGGATTAATCGCCATTACTCTGGATTAATGTTATACGGATTCTAATATCTATACCTAGAAGATTATCTAGAATAATTTATTACTGAGTAATTAAACCCATACGAAATCAATAACCATCGTAAATATTAATTTAATGGTCTAAGATCCATATTTCACTTAATTTTGCGACAGCTAAGGCATGACACTCAAAAATCAAGATATTTAGGTAGGTAACTTTTACCAATTGCATCACATGGAACTTTTAGATTCTTTATGATACCTAGACATCATATGTCTCATCTATGCCTAAAGCCCAAAATCATTTTGATAGCTTCATTAAGTCAAACCAATTTAAAACATCAAGGTAACCGTTACTCGGCTTGCCTCACGAAGATAACACAATACACCCTGTGAAGGCAGACCTATATTGATGTGACCGAGACCTTGATAAGTGTTTTAAAATTGGGTGACATTGACTTAAAATCTTAATTGAGGGAATTTCTTTTCTCAAGTTTTATGATCCTTTTGTATTTTTATGATGATTAATTCTGTCATTTCTTTTAATTATGGAATATCTTATATATACCCAATAAGCGTAGAATAAAGATCATAAAACAAATTAAGGGAACAATTTCACATATCGATTATTAAAGGGTCATAAAACAAATTGGAAAGTTAAATGCTATTCGGCAATAGAAAAATATTCATGTCAGATAATGGTCCCACTAGCTAGATAGCAAGCTATGGGTCAATGAGTTTTTTTTTTAAAATTTTAAGGAGATCAATTTAATTTTAAAACAAAAACTCCCTTATAATAATAAGTTTCGTCAATCCTATTGACCAAGATAAGCCCAAAATATTAATTGGTATTAAATAATTAAAACATTTTTAATTAAAATTACCCAATTGATATCCCACTAGAATAATCTTAATTAAAACTCCATTTAATTACATTAGTCTATCGATATATGTCAAGTTAACTACCAGGCCTTTTTTATTTTTTAATTATCTAACCAACCCATATAATTTAGAACAATATCAAGTTAATCATATTAAGAGCATCTCCAATGAGAATGTGGATTGAATGTCAATGTGTGCCACTTAGGACTAAATAGACAATGTAGTGAAAAACATCTCCAATAGAATGTACTTTTTAAATGTCAAGATGACGTGGATAGACATTGTCTATTTTGAATGTCACTTCTTAACATTCAAATTGACATCCACGTTGAATAATAAGATTTTTTAATATTTACTTATTTTATTTACAATTTATTTTCACATATTAATTAATAAATTCACATAAAAATGTTACTTCATTAATTGAGCCACAAATTCACATTTACGATTAGAGACCTATTTTGAATTTCGATGTCAATTTGAGCTATAAAGAATGAATATTCTTTTCACATTGAGAATCCACGTTCACAATCCACATTTATCATTGGAGATGCTCTAACTTATGCACTAAGCTTTTGTCGTCATCGTTGTCAATATAGGACTTCGGCAGGCCCAAACGTGTTAAACACAAATTTGCTCCATGATAATAGGAGAAAAATTAGTTATAACGATAACAAGACATAGCCTATACTAGATAAAACACATGCCCATGTGTCGTGTGCGAGAATATGAGCATTATTAAGCATGCATAGTCATCCAACTGTTTCTCTACACTAGAGATTAGTATGGATAACCTTCTGTTATCAACAAATTTGTGTGCATCTCATGCAACACTTGGAACTTGTTTCTATATTATAGGATCTTTTTTTTCATCAAACCTCCTCCCTTTGCATATGAGTCATCATGTGTGTCCATAAATGTCTAAAAAGGAAAGTTACCCTTTTATTATTATTCAAATGAGATCTCGTCTAATCATATTAGAAATACATAGAATACGTAAATTGGACACATTATTACGATTTTATTATTATTCTAATGGGATCTCGTCTAATCATATTAGAAATACATATAATACGTAAATTGGACACATTATTACGAATAAAAAAAGACCCAAAGTTGATCACGTACTATGACATAGAGTGGACAACATCGTTTATGAAAACAAGAATTAAAAATCCACGTGTGGTATGTGCGTGAGGATTTCTGGACTTATCTTAATGCGGGAGTTAGATATTGACATCAAAATTTAATGGAATCTTAACCAATGGTCTGATACCACTGTTGGGCTTTGGGGATCAAGCACAACATAAGTTTTTGAAACCATTTCAAATATCCCCAAACTAAGATCAAATCTATTCCATTCAATTGATATACCAAGAAAGAAAAACCATACCTTAACAAGAACAAGTCTATGTTTGCCTTGTTTAGCATTAATCGATTCCTTTCAGATGCTGCCAAAGATGAACGCCTTCTATCGAAAATCCACACACGAATGGATGATCATGATCCGGAGTGCTAGCGCCAAAAACTCTAGGGTAGAAATTCTCACAAAGAATTTTTAGAAAACTCTCTTCCACAACTGTGACCCTAATGTCTTACTTATAGTACAATAGGTCGAGTTGTAAAAAAACTCCATCTCGTAGTCACACTCCAAATAGAGTCTTAGATAAATCCAACTCTAAAAGAGGTAGTCATAGATAACCTACAATGCCTAATTCATCAAGAGTTGTAATTTATCTAAAACTCAAATATGAATTAAACTCATACTGTAATCCCAATTAGATTCCTATTCCAAATAGGATTTACTAGGAGACAAAATTTTTAGTCATACTAGAAATGCAGGAGTGTTTTGAATCCTAGTCAAACTAGGACACTTAATGAGAATCTTCAAAATTAATTTTATCAAATAAAACTCATCAACCTAGATAGTATTAAATAGTGGAAATATGTTATTTTTGCGTAACCCAGTAGTTTCATATAACGTTGGCAGTGAACCAAAACCCTTTTTTGGTACACAAATCATAAGCAGCCTCTACCTAGACATTATGACTACCTGAGTTGTAGGAAGATCAATAGATCGATACAACCTAATAGATAGTGTATATTATATCTTTTTATCACCCGATATCTTTTGATTAAAAATAAGACATGTAATGTCACCCTTATAGTTCGATCTTCAAGTCTCGATCTCCGAGTAGACTGAAGTTTTCAAGTGACATTGATCCAATCAATTCTATAAACATATCCGTTTATCTGTCTAACATATCGAGAGACCCAATAGATATTTTGCTTTTAAAAAAGGGACAAATTCCATCTAGATCACACAACATCTACACATTAGTCAGACAATGACCAATCACAATTTTTATAATCATTTGATTAAAGACAACGTTTAATTATGTCAAATCATTGTGCTTCTAATGTTAGAGTCTCTGGTGATTTCAAGTCAATGGACTAAATGATATAAATATCATGAAAAGTATTTATGACATCGACCATGTGCTTGATCCGCATTTGTATACGCATAATCATCACATAACTATCAATCAAGACTCATACTAGTCTTAATTTATTATTATTTCCATAATTATAACTGACTAGGGATGTTTAGAATAACACAATAATTATTCATGGATGCTATTATAAAAGAAACATGCATCTACTTATAATAGTCAAACCAATTTAAAACATCAAGGTAACCAATTTAAAACATGTTTAGGACACTTAATGAGAATCTTCAAAATGAATTTTATCAAATAAAACTCATCAACCTAGATAGTATTAAATCGTGGAAACATGTTATTTGTGCGTGACCCAATAGTTTCATATAACGTTGGCAGTGAACAAAAATCCTTTTTTGGTACACAAATCATAAGCAGCCTCTACCTAGACATTATGACTAACCAAGTTGTAGGAAGATCAATAGATCGATACAACCTAATAGATAGTGTATATTATATCTTTTTATCACCCGATATCTTTTGATTAAAAATAAGAAATGTAATGTCACCCTTATAGTTCAATCTTCAAGTTTCGATCTCTGAGTAGACTGTAGGTTTCAAGTGACATTGATCCAATCTATTCTATAATCATGTCCATTTATCTGTTTAACATATCGAGGGGCCCAATAGATATTTCACTTTAAAAAAGAGGGACAAATTCCATCTTGATCACACAACATCCACACATTAGTCAGACAATGACCAATCACAATTTTTATAATCATTTGATTAAAGACAATGTTTAATTATGTCAAATCATTGTGCTCCTAATGTTAGAGTCTCCGGTGATTTCAAGTCAATGGACTAAATGATATAAATATCATGAAAAATATTTATGACATTGACCATGTGCTTGATCCGCATTCGTATACGCATAATCATCACATAACTATCAATCAAGACTCATACAAGTCTTAATTTATTATTATTTCCATAATAATAACTGACTAGGGATGTTTAGAATAACACAATAATTATTCATGGATGTCATTATAAAAGAAACATGCATCTACTTATAATAGTTAAACAACATTTATAGAATTGGCTGAGGGCACATACCCCAATACAAATACCCTTAATCTTGATTCGTATCCATAAATGCATAATCATAGCATGATTATCAATTAAGACTCATAATAGTTTTAATTTATTGTTGTTCCCATAATAATAACCAACTAGGAACGTTTAGAACGTTCTCAACTCACTGCATTTTCCTACGAAGTTAACACATATCCATATGGCAATCATTGATCATTTATTTTAGTTTGAAAGTTTGCATTTTATAACTATTTACAAGACTCATATCTTTCAGACCTATGTAAATCCTATAACATTTCTCAAGTGCTTCTAAAGTACTTAGAATGTTATCAATAAATATCCAGTGATCTTCACTGGAATCTATGAGATATATGTATGTTTTGCCCAAAACATATGACACATCAAGTTGAATACAAAGTATAACATATGTGATGATTCTCATAGCTAATATGTATGTAATCATATTCACATTTTTCCGCACATCATTTGTCCCAAGACTTTGAGCCTTGTAGAGACTTATGTTATAAAACATAAGTATGAATTCTTTTAAGAATCTCAGACACCGAAACCTTTTAAATTATTTGTCTATGTAAGCACACAAATTTAGACCAATTAACCTCTTAAATCCATCTCTATAGGTCTATATCACAAAGATAATTGTCTAAGAATTTCATTGAGAAATCTTCCCTGAACTAAGACTCAACATTCTACAAAGTTAGGACATCGTTTTTAATGAACATTATATCATCAACATACGGTTTTAGAAAGTTGCATTCCCACTAACTTTTGTGTATACACAAGGTATATTTTTATTTTTATTTTTATTCAATGAAAATAATTCATTATTTATTTCATCAAAACAAAGACCACAACTGTATAACCTTAATATAATCTACAAACAAATTCTTATACCTTTCTAAAACTCTCAGGATAATCAAAACACTTAAGTTGTATCGTATACATCTTTAAAGAGCATAGAGCAATTCTATTTTGACACCCGCTTATCATATCTCATAGTCAAACTATGAAGTAATGACAATTAGAATTCTAGAACTTGAGCTTAGCTACTAGTGAATTTTTTTTTCATAATCAACAGCTTGATTTCGATTGAAATTTTTTTGATAAGCCTTATTTTGAAGTATGCACCTTTTTTATTTTCATGTCATTTTAAATCATTTACATTCAATGGTCATACCATTTTCAAGTAAATAAATAAAGTTTCAAACTTGAATAACATATATTAATTAAAATTCAAAGTTCATTAAAACTTAGTCTCTTCAACCAATTTTGATGAGACATGTCTCTTGATATGTAGTGATTCATACTGATCCAGTATCAAAATTTATTACAACTATTAATAATAAAAAAACTTAAAATTTCTCTGTCCAATTTCTTATTATTCTAGATTGTCAAGAGATATATGTTACTTGTGTATAAACAAGTAGTTCAAAACTTTGTTGAGCATCCTAAACTGGTTTAGTTCTCATTTGTGGCTCTTGAACATTTCAAGATTTATTTTATTCCCAATATTATCTTTGGCATAAACTCATTAGTTAAAAAGACATCATTTTTAGCAACAAACTATTTGTTCTTAATTGTATAAAATAATATCATTATATTCAACCAAAATTAGACACAAATGACTTAGGACTTTATGTGACTTTGCATCTTACGCAAGTCTTGTCACCTCAAATCTCAAGAAAAAAAAAACTAAGTCTTTTTATTCCATATCATATATGAAATTTTATCAACAATTGAATATATAAATGGAAATCTACTCGTTATCAAAGGTGCCAGTGGAGAGGCGTGTGCATACGCTACTGTCGTGGTGACTAAAATCTATAATCCATATGAAATGGATCCTTCAAACATTTTTTCAATCCTTTGCCTCTCTTTCTCTTCTTATTGTTCTCGATCAATGCAGGTGTGGCGTCAACTGGAATCTTTGCTTGTACTACCACAAGAAACATCTCTATTGAAATAGATATTGTCGAGGTTATGGGTAGCTTAGGTGCTCACAATATGATACTAGTAGTAGCTGATACAATCGGAGTCTCAGGTACTGGAATCACTATCGTAGTAGTCATGGTGGGGGCTACTGATGAAACCAAGTAAGCTCATACAATCTTGAGAAGCTTGATCAACTGCTGTCCCTGAGCGGTGGCTGTATCCGTCCATTGTTCCATATCATCAGTCGTAATAATGTGTGCCTTAAGTGCTAGTAGTACTATAATCGAAGTAGTAGCAGTAGTAACAGACTATGCAAATGCAGACATATGTATCATCCTATCTGACATGAAGTCGGCTAACTACTAACCCTGTGCTGTAACTCTATCAGATAGCCTTTAAAACTCTTTAGTCGACACCGTATGCTGGCTACCACTGAGGCTCTCATCTCCACCTTTGCGCTAATCTGCAATAGTAGTTTGCATGTTGAAAGCAATTGTGACATTAGGTAATATGTAAATATCATGTATATATATGTACCATACATAATATATACACATAGAAATCCCTAACTAATATTAGCTCACTTCCCAACTAATAGTTTCTAGGCAAGTATCGTCTGGTATCTACATCTAAGATTTATGTTTTATTCAAATTTTGTTTCATACTTAACAAGAACATAGATCCTAATACCATATTTGATGTTAGTATCCTATTATAGTATCAACTAATACTTGCAGGTGTGATGTCAATCGAAATCTCTACTGGTACTACCATGAAAAACATCTTCGCTAAAATAGATATTGTTAGTGCTATGGGTAGCTCAGGTGCTTGCAGTATGGTGGTAGTAGTAGTCGATACAATTGGAGTATCAGGTACAGTAATCATTGTCGTAGTAATCATGGAAAGGGCAACTGGTGAAAGCAAGTGTGCTCGTACAATCCACACAAGCTCGGTCAACTTCTGTCCCCGGGTAGTGTTTGTATCAGTCCAATGCTGCATATCATCAGTCGTAATAACATGTGCCTCAGGTGCTAGTACTATTGTCGTCGAGGTAGTAGCGGCAGTAACGAACTACGCAAATGCGAACATACATATCTTCATATCTGACATAAAGTTAGCTAACTGCTGACCTTATACTATAACTCTATCAAATAGCCTCAGAAACTCTTCAAGTGACACCTTGTGCTGGCTATCGCTGACGCTACCATCTCCACCCTCACGTTGACCTGCCATCATAATATGCTTATTGATAGCAATTGCGACATCAGTGACTACATAAATATCATATATATATATATATATATGTACCAAACATAATCTATACACATAGAAATCCCCAACTCACATTATTTCACTTCCCAACTAAAAGTTTCTAGGCAAGGATCGCTTGGTTTCCAAGTTTAAGAGTTGTGTAGTATTCAAGTTTTGTTTTATACTTAACGAGAACATAGATCCCAAACCATATGTGACGTTAGTATAATATTATAGTATCAACTAATACTTTATCGCCTAGGCTCTGATACCAACTATGACAGCCCGATTCTCTAAACCGAGTACCGCCTGATCTAATCTCGTCGTTAAACCCTAACCCACACTACATAGGACTTAACAACGTATTAGTAAGACTTTTCATTTCATTCCCCTTATTACATGTGTTCAACATAGGTATTATTCATTTTTCATATTAATTATGATTCTTAGAGTTAATTGCAATGTCATTATCATCTTAATATTATCAGTGGATGATTTAATAAAATTAACGGAAGCATTTATAAAAAAAACTTATTATGGAAACAAAGTAAATAGACAATCTCATGAAAACAACAAAGTATTAAATGCATCAGTTGGGAACCCAATATACAATCCGAAGTTATACAATAAGAAAAAAGTAATAAATACACAAAATGATCACCTACAAAAGTAGTAAGAACTACTCGTCGACGGCTCAGAGCTAGTAGTCGATATTCTCCTTATCAAGTCTGCTATTTTAAATATTTGCGCCAATCTACATAAAAATGACAGTGAGTATAGAAAAGTAGAAAGTAAAACCTGAAAGCTATTCATCCACATTTCCAAGATATGCAAAGAACGGTAACTGAACATATATAATGGCTATAAAGAAAGAAAAGCTGAAAGGAAAGTGTGTAAACATTTTTCAAGCTTCCATAATGAATAATAAACATATAAAACATGAAAAATCTAGGTTTTGTTCGGGTGACATCACCAGGGACTTTAACCCCACGTGTCGCGCAAATAATAACAGCTGTAAGGAATGTTGACGCCCTAGAGACTCTAACCCCACCCCGTGAGCCACGCATCTCATAAAATGGAACATTATTAGCTGTCTAGAGTGCCGACATCCCCATGGACTTTAAACCTATGAGCCAAGCAAATAATATCAGTTGTGAGGAATGTCGACACTCTAGTGACTTTAACCCCGTGAGCAGCGCATATAAAAAATGAAACTATATCAGCAATGTGGAATGCCGAAATTCCTAGGGACTCTAACCTCGTGAGCTATGTATCTCATAAAATTAGGCACCTACAAAGGTGGATTCTTCAAGTCATGCCTATAGTAATGTTCATGTTGTAGATTGTACAAACAAGTATCATGCTATAAGTATAATGAGATAGGTGTGTGTTGGGGAACATGCCTTATGTTAATCTATAAAAATTGTTTATCTTATTATTTTAGTAAATAAAATAGAAGTTTTCATTTGCTATTTTATTATAAGTGATTTCATTTTTACCTTATAGTATGATCTATAGGTATTTGTTGAAATATCATAAATGTTCCTAATCGATCATTATACTAGGAACTATAATGAATTGAGACTAGTGTGAATCTTGATTGATGGTCATGCGATGATCACACGTATAAGGATATGAATCGAGATCATTAGTACTTATTAGGGATCAAGGTACTGGACCGACCTGCTATGAGAACACTACATGAATTAAGTCATAAGTGTTACTCATGATAGGTATGTCATTTAGTCATTTGACTTGAGATGAGCTTAGACTTCACTATTAGAAACATGGTAATTTGATACAATCAAACGTTGTCTTCCACTGGATGATTATAAAGATTATGATTGGTTACCACGTGAATAATATGTGAAGATGTGTAATTAAGATAAAATTTGTTACTCTCGTATAGAGAGAGATATTAGTAGATCCCTCGATATGATAGAATGATAATGGCCAAGTCCATGTGAATTGATATGATCAATGTCACTTGGATGTTTTCAGTTTACCTAAAGATCGAGACTAGTATGATTGAACATTAAGGGTAACGTTTCGTACCTTATGTTTAATCAAAGGACATCGCATGAAGAAAGTATATGATATATGTTATTCATTAGGTTGTATCAATTTTGATATTCATGCTACTTGGGTAGTCATAATGCCTTGCTAGAGACCGCTTATGACTTGTGTACCAAAATAGTTTTGGTTCACTGCCAATATCGCATAAACCTATTAGGTCACACACAAAAATAGCTTTGCAATTTCAATTGGTCTAGAGTAAATAGTTTTATGTGATAAAACGCATGACATAAAGCCCTTAAAATATGTTATATGATAACTTATTAATGGGGGCATATATTTAATTTATTTAAACTTCCTAAATACAATAGTTGTATTACAAATTGAATTTTAAGTGAGGACTTATCTACACACATATATATAGGGGTTGAAACCCTAAAACGAAATAACATTTTTGTTTTTGCTATTTTCGAGTTCTCCGAATTTTGGGAGAGAATGACAAACATTTTTTCTCTCTTGGGGTTAGCACTCCAAATTGTAGTCGCTATTTGTGTATGAATTTCTTATAGAGGATGGGTGCTTGAACATTTTAGAGATCGAACAATCAAATAAGGAAATCATGGATTAAGATATGGTTTACTTTTGTTGATCTAGTTTAATGAAACTTATTTTCGATCGTATTGGAGTTTTTCAAAATTGTTTTGAAATTTCTATTGCGTATGAATCCTAAAACCTAATAGTGGTATTAGAGCAAGGTTTGGTTTTATTAAACATTTAATTGTTTTCTCTTATGCGTATATGGTATATCTATGAAAACATGATCATGATTAATGTATATATATGATGTGCATATAGGTTCTTTGATAATTGTTATAAAGAATTGGTTTTAAAGCATATTTTTTATTCATGTATTTGATACATAGGCATGATTTGATTAAATGATGGAATTCATGTTTATGATATTTTGACTAACATATGTTTTAATTTTGAGTGATTCGAATTTTGAGAGGTTTTGAACAATTCAGAATGAAGTGCAAAATCAACTTGGCAAAACTATTAAAACACTTCGATCAGATTGAGGTGGTGAATATTTGAGCTAAGAGTTTGATAATCATCATAGAAATTGTGGGGTTATCTTATAGTTAACTCCTCCTGCAACTGCACAATGAAATGGTGTTTCTGATAGAAGAAAATAGACTTTATTAGTATATGGCTTGATATACGAAGAGTCATGCAGATCTTCCTATTACCTTTTAGGGTTATGCCTTAGAAACTGCTATGTTTACACTAAATCATGTTCAATATAAAGCAATTGATAAAATACCATATGAGATGTGGTTTGGGAAAAGATCAAGTTTATCTTTCTTTAAGATTTGGGGCTGTGAAGTTTTCATACCACGAAAAATCTCGAGAAAATTATCTACCAAATCTACCAAGTGTATATTTGTTGGTTATCTTAAAGAAACTATAGGATACTATTTTTATAACCCTACTAAGAATAAAGTGTTTGTTGCCTAGAATGGTGTCTTTATGGAAAATGAATTTATTTCAAAAGACAACAATAGGAATAAAGTAAGTTTGGAAGAAGTTCAAGAACCACAAATAAACGCTCAACCGCCAGTAGGAGATCGACAAAGTCTTAAACTAGTTGAACTTCCACATATATCATAAGGCCCAAATGGGTCTGATAGGGTAAGACATCAGCCTGAGAGATTTAGATTTATTATTATTGATAATAGTGAGGTGTTGCTTATGGATCTAAATGAGCCTACTACTTATCAGGAGTCTGTGTCTAGCCCTTGTGCAGATAAATGGTTTAGTGCTGTGAATTCTGAGATGTAATCCATGTATGATAACCAAGTTTAGAACTTAGTTAATTTACCTGAAGGTGGTAAGACCATTGAATGTAAATGGGTTTTTAAGAAGAAAAATGACGTGGATGGCAATGTGCATACTTATAAAGCACAGCTACTCAAGTGTTGATTATAATGATAGATTTTTTTCCTGTAGCCATGCTTAAATCCGTTAGAATTCTAATCACCATAGCCACTTATTATGACTAAGAGATATGACAAATAGATGTCAAAACAACTTTCTTAAATGGAATTTACTCGAGGACATGTATATTATACAGCCTGAAGGGCTTGTTCATCTTGTGAATTTTAGGAAGGTATGCAAGCTTCGAAGATCCATTAAAAATGAAGATGAGCATTATGTATATAAGAAGGTCAGTGGGAGCATGGTTGTTTTCCTGGTACTGTATGTAGATGATATATTACTCATTGAAAATGACATCCTAGCCTTACGAAGTGTCAAGTCTTGGTCAGGGAAGTGTTTCTTAATGAAGGACTTAGGAGATGTAGCCTACATCTTTGGAATTAAAATCTATAAGGATAGATCTAAAAGGCTAATAAGTGTAAGTCAGAGTGCTTAGATTGACAAGGAGCTGAATAGGTTCAATATGCAAGACTCTAAAAGAGGGTCGTTGCCAATGTCTCATGGTATTAGTCTCAGCAAGACTCAATGTTCGAAGACTAATGATGAGCAAAAACATATGAATATGATTCCATATGCATCAACTATTGGATCTATTATCTATGCCCTGTTATGCACTCGAACTAATGTATCATATGCTTTAAGCACAACAAGCAGATATCAGTCCGATCCCTGTAAGAGTCACTGGATAGCAGTAAATAACATTTTAAAGTGCTTGAGAATGACTAAAGAAGTGTTCTTGGTCTATGGAAGTTTGGAACACAAGCTTGTTGTAAATGGTTACACAGATGCAAGTTTTTAAATTGATATAGATGACTTAAAATCGCAGTCTAGATATGTGTTTACTTTGAAGGAAGGTGCAGTGAGCTGGAATAGTTTGAAACAATAAACTGTGGCATATTTTACAATAGAAACTGAGTATATTGCAACATCCGATGTAGCTAAGGAGGAAGTTTGGATAAAAAAAGTTCATATTTAAACTTGGTGTGGTTCCTAGCATAGTAAACCTCACTTGCTTGTATTGTGACAACAACGTGGTGATAGCACACATCAAGGAACCAAGATCATACCACCGATCCAAGCATATACAAAAACATTTTCATCTCATTCAAGAAATCATTGAGAAGGGAGACCTGAATATTTGCGGAGTTCCAACATAAGACAATGTTGCAGATCCTTTGATGAAGGCTCTTCCATAAGCAAAACATGATGTCAAGTTAGGTCATTAAGTATTAGATACATGAATGAATGGCCCTAGTGCAAGTGGGAGATGTTGGGCAATGTTCCCTACATTATTCTATAAACATTTTTTATCTTATAATTTTAGTTAATAAAATTGAAGTTTTCATTTATTGTTTCATTATAAGGAATTACATGTTTACCATATAGTAAGATCCAAGGGTATTTGTTGAGATTTCCTAAATGTCCATAGTTGGTCATTACATTGGGAACTATAATAAATTAAGATTAGTTTGAATATTGATCGATGGTCATATGATGATCATGCGTATACGGATACAAATTGAGATATGACTCGCTATAAGAACACCACATGGACTAAGTTATAGGTGTTACTCATGATAGGTGTACCATTTAGTCTTTCGACTTGTGATTACTACAGACTTCAATATTAGGAGCATGGTGATTTAACAAAATCTAACGTTGTTTTTAACCGGACGATTAATCTTGATTGGCTACCATGTGAATAATATGTGAAGTTACGTAATCAAAATATAATTTTTCACTCTCATATAAAGAGAGATATCAATGGATCCCTCAATATGATAGATTAATAATGGACAAGTCCATGCGAATTGATATGGTCGATTTCACTTGGATGTTTTTAGTTTGCCTAAAGATCGAGGTTAATACGATTGAATATTAAGGGTGACTTTCTATGCCTTATGTTTAATCGGATGATTTTGCACGACAAAAGGATATGATATATGTTATTCATTAGGTTGTATCGATTTTAATATTCATGATACTTGGGCAGTGATAATGCCTTGCTAGGGACCACTTATGACTTGTGTACCAAAATGATTTTGGTTCACTGTCAACGTCGCATAAACTTGTTGGGTTGCACACAAAGAATGGCTTTGCACAATTTTAATTGGTCTAAAGTAAAGAATTTTATATGATAAAATTTATGACATAAAAGCCCTTACAATTTGTTATATGATAGCTTATTAATAGGGGTGTATGTGTCATTTGCTTAAACTGCCTAAATACAATAGTTGTATTACAAATATGATTTTAAGTGAAGGCTTATCTATACATATAAATAAATGTTGAAACTGTAAAATGAAATAAAATTTTCCTATTTGCTATTTTCGAGTTCTCTGCATTTTGGGGAGAAAGAAAAACATTTTCTCTCTCTTGGAGCTAGCACTCCAAATTGTGGTCACCATTTATGTATAGATTTTCGATAGAGGACAGGTGCTTGAAGATCTTGGATATTGAACAATTAGAGAAGGAAATCAAGAATAAGGTATGGTTTACTTTGTAGATATAGTTTAATAGAACTCATTTTCGATTCTGTTGGGGTTTTTAATTTTTCTCTTTGAATTTTTTGTTGCATATGAACCCCAAAATCCAATAGCGTGTGCATACACCAATAAGAGAGTTAAACAAAATCATATCATGTTTTTTCATGGACAATTTGATAGCTTAAAATATCAGCAACATTTACGAAATCCAACCCTGGAATGAAGTCAAGACAAGGAATGCCATGCTATAAGTCATCACACGACGATTATTGCCCAAAAAATCATAAACATGAAAATATATCTAAGGCATGACATTAAGAACATAACACCACCATTAAAATAGTCGAAATGACTGAATATTAACTCAATAATGGAATGAAATGCCAAGAATTGCCTCAACATGTTTACTTATGAATTACACCAATCCTATCCTAATCCGGCCTCTCGACACCCTGCAACTCGCCAACAACTCCCCGAAACTCTCCTATAAGGATTCCTAAGGTCAGTAAGGGTGTCTTAGCACTCATATACACTGATGAAGGTGGTTTAAATTCAATTAGAAAAACATAGGATTTTATATCCGAATCTTTCATATTTTAAAGGTTTGACATTGTGGTGGCACCATGTCTACAAAGGCCACGACGTCGCCACGGTGCTACCTTTGTACCATATCAGAGAGCACGACACTGTAGTGGCGTCGTGTTTCAGATGCACGACACCACAACAATGTTATGTAATCCGACCCTCACTTTACCCAGGTTTTGATATTGTGATGGCACTGTACTAACTACTGCCACGACGTTGCCACTATGTCAAGCCTGAACTACCCTTGATCGAGTTCAATTTCGCATTTTGATGATTCCCACTCCTAACATACCTCAATTAAATCCAAATTAATCTTACTTAACGACTAAATACTCATAATTATCCTTTGTACCATATCAGAGAGCACGACACTATGGTGGCGCCGTGTTTCAGATGCACGACACCACAACAACGCTATGTCATTACTTTACCCAGGTTTTGACGCTGTGATGGCACCGTACCAACTACTGCCACGACGTCGCCACTATGTCAAGCCTGAACTACCCTTGATCGAGTTCAATTTCACATTTTGATGATTCCCACTCCTAACATACCTCAATTAAATCCAAATTAATCTTACTTAACAACTAAATACTCATAATTATCCTTAAACATTTAAAACCCAAAACTCATAGCTTTTGCTAAAAACTTCATCAAGAACACCTACAACTTCAAAATCCTATAACATTGTCAATTCAAACTAAAATTCAGATTTCTTGATAGAAAATTTAGTGTTTTTTTGTAAGGAATCCAAATCTATAAACCAATTTTGAAAATGATTTCACTGACCTATCTGAAATTATGCAAAAACCAAAACTGAATAAAAACTCTAATTTTTGACAATACTTTGCTAAATAGTGGTGTAGATTGGTTTACCTAGTGGTGTGACTTCTTTTACTTGATCATCACCTTCTCAATTCTCTGAATCTTCACCACGAATGGTGGATCTCCCTCTCCAGAACTCTTTCCCTCTTTTAGTTGAAATAAAAGTGATTTGCATGAGAAATCCACTTCACGTTTTCATAGGGTGATGAGGTTGAATTAGAGCCCTTGATCTTGTTTGAGTCACTCATCACTATGACCTTCCTATGGCTTATAATGTGGTCCTAGAATCCATTAACCATCCACTAACTCATCTCTACTAACAAACACTTTAACTCAATGTGATGATGACCACATGTATTTTTAGGTACATCATTGGATTTTGTTTAATTCTTCTAACTTAGACTACATTTATGTAAATTAAACTGTAGGCACATTGAATTAGCTATTTTAAGTTACATTAACTTACATTAAGACTGACCACATCACTATCTATCCTGGTCCCACATTGGCACACATCTTGATGCGTGTCGCGCTCGCATCTCGCCTTCTATACACAAGTAGAAGTAACTTAATAAGTCTACACATATACATCACACTAGGTATCCACCACTCAAAAGTAATATATTTTTTGGTCATCACACCGAGTATTAAAACTATGTACCTACTCTCAGGTTTGTATACCTGACTACAACTAATTTACTATTAGTAAATTATGGCCGTTATAGTGGCTATGAGCTCTGGTTCATACTCTCATTATACGCACCAAATTGCATTTCTTCTAAAACTTTTCTATCTGCCATTTTTTCTTCTTTCCATGGTCTCTATTCTAAGTATATCATTTATTTCTCGCTCTTCCTCCGAATCTATATAGCCTGACACTTGTATAGTGTTTTCTATAATCTCATTAGTGATGGTCCTATCAGGGTCGATATCTAACCCTAGACCTATCATAAGAACTTGGTCTTGTTTGCAAAATTCTTTGATCATCAAGGGAAAAGGTAACCTTTCATTTTTATTTGTAGTCAAGGCATTCCTAATTGAATCATAAATGATTTTTCCAACATCAATATAATGTATCCTTTGGACAATGTGCTACAACAACATTGCCTTATAGTTGACAACCTCGTAGTATTGCAAACTTGGTTGTAGGCTCACATTGAGAAAATAATTCCATGCTTTGGTGGTTTTCCTAAAGTTTTTATTTTGAATTTTTTTTGGATACCCATCCTTATCCAAAATAAATCTATCCCCCAGAATTGCTTCGAATTGACAAATTAATAATTATACAATATTTTATAGTGTATCTTAAGGTAAATTTAGCTGTAAAATGCCATACAATACTGGGGTTTCTCTTATTTTTGTTATTTCAGGAAAAGATTGAAATATTTGAAGAAGTGGATGGAAAAATAAGAAAATGAAGGATTTGACCAAGTGGAATGATTGCACAACGATTCACCAAAGAATCAAAAGAGAACTTGAACTCACTGTTGGCGAATCCTCAGCATTTTGGGATTTACATTGTGAATCGCCAGTCAAATCAGTAGAGCATAGAGGTTGTTTTCCAAGGATTCTCCCAGCGATTTGCCTTATAGGTGGAATTGCTAACGAATCGTTGGAGTCAATTTTTTGAAATTTGGATTACAAGGAGGATTTTTAGTTATGTTAGGATACGCATTGCTTAGAAGAATACTATGTATATACCCTAGACTACAAAACTGAGAGTCTTTGATAGTTGTAACATTTTTTAATTTAGTTTGGAGACCATTCCTTTCTGTTTTATTGCTTTTGGAGAAGATTGGAAGACTTAAGCTTTCAATAAGATATTTTTAAATATGTATTTTAATTATTATGTTCTATTGTTATTTATGAACATGAGTGAGTAGTTTATTAATCTTAACAATGTCCAAACATGAACTTGATTCGTTTTGCAATTTAGTCATAATAAGATAAATTTGTGCTTAATGCTTTAAATCGATCATATTCTTTCATTCACTGATTTAATAGATTGTTATTTAGGGATTGCAATCATGAATCTAGGTATTACGTACATAGTGGCTAATGCGTATTGTAGTATTCTGTTATATATCTAGTTTAAAGTAGTAACTAGGATTTTTAATGGGTCCATTGCCGTTTAGATGTCCTAGGTGGATCAAGATCTAAGTTTAATATTGAAGTGTCTTTCTGAAGGTATTAGATTTAGTAGTTCGAAGTTCTCACGGAACGTAATGTGGTTTTATTGCCTAAAGTTAATTCCTTTGAGTTTTTAAAGGGTTAATTCAATAAAATTAGAATGTGACTTTTCCATCGGTATAAAGAGAGCTGATGGCTTGCTAAGGGTTGTCTACTTACTTATGATTATGGTTTAATGATCTAGAATACTTTATGATCAGATTAAAGCATGCTTGTGACTATGATTTAAGTGATATATTTGGATGCAAAACGGATTGATGTTTCATTTTTTTTGGATTTCGTGTAGATGTTTTATATTGTTTTCTATTGAACTGAATTGAATTGAATTGAATTTAGTGAATTTTATTTATGTTAATTAAGTTTGTTAAGTTAGTTTAGTTGATTACTATATTTAGAATTAGTAATTTAGATTCTTGTTTTAATTGAGTAATTGAATTAAATTAAAAATAATAAAAATAAAAAAACTTATTTTCTAAAGGAATTTGCAAAATCCATGTGGAGATGATCCTACTTACCACTGCAAAATTTATAAGTATAATAAAAGTGAAAAATTTATTCTACTTGCTCGACACGCGTCAATTTTTGGTGTCGTTGCCGAAGATTTTAAAATAATTTCCTAAGAATCTTTCTTGTTGCATGTTATATAATATGGTAGACATTGAGCAAGAACTTACATTTAGGCAAGCCAATGAAATATTAAAGCTTACGAGCCTGTGTTTATTTCTTTTCTTGATTTTGATGAATTAAAACCTAGATTCATCAATTCTTTACATCACTTTCAAGGTGAAGGTGATGAAGATCCTCAATAATTTATTAGGAAATATAGACATATAATAAGTGTGATGAAATAAAAAGACATAGAGTTGGAATATATTAAGCTAAGGCTTTCCCTTCTTCTTTGGGAGGTTAAACTCTAGATTGGCTATTTTGTCTCCCTTAAAATTTCATAACCACATAGTCCAAAATGTTAGAAGCTTTTTTTAGATCAATATATTCTAGCATGTAAAATTAGCTTAGATAGAAAAAAAAAAGTAGTGCAAGGATGGAAACTGAAGAGACTTTTGGTGAGTTTTGAGATAAATACCAAAGATTGATATCATTACGTCCACAACACTGATTTACGTAAAACACTTTATTAGAATATTTTCATGAAGGACTATACAACTTAGAACAAAGACTCCTAGACACAGTATGTAGAGGATCTTTATTCAACATAACACCACCATTAGTAATAGACGCTATTAATAAAATGGCTAAAATATCAAAACAATATTATGAAAAAAAAATTTATGAAAAATTGTTCTTGCAAAATTAATAGAAACATAATCAAAACACCTGACGATAAATTTGATGAACTTAAAAGCATGGTTGACTAATTATTAAAAGATAGATCAATTCAAAGTAAAACTTAAGCGTTTTGCAATGAGACTAATCATTTATATGATGAATATCCATTGGTGCAACAAAATCAAATTGAAAAAGCTAACACAATGATGAACCATCACACTACTCAACCAAATTACTTTCTACCAACAATGCAAACTATCTATGACCAAACATAGGTAATGGCGTAGACAATCAGAATTATCAAAGATGTAGAACATCCGCATTAACCGATAGAAAAATTGCACTAAAAAATCCAAATAAAGCAAAAGATCAAAAAACTCAAGCCTTGTAAGATGATATAGTTGAATTAAATAATCAATTAAGTCAAATGCAATGCAAATGAGTCCATAAGTTAACCAAGGAAAATTACCGTCTCAACTTTACCCTATTTCATATGCAAAAGCAATAACTTTGAGAAGCGATAAACAAATGGATTTTCAAAGGTGCCTGAATAACTAGTTCCTAAAAAAACTTAGAAGCCGAATTAGAAAGAAAATTTGAAGTCAAAGAAAATAAAATTTCAAAAAAAGGCAAGCGTGATTCTGATAAGAATAAAACGAGTATAGAATAGTAAGACCATCATTTCCCCGCCATTTAGAGAACATTAAGAATGCTAAGAAATTACAAGAAAAAAAAAAGTAATCTCAGACACCTAAAGGAAAGTGGTGGTAAACATACCTTTATTTGAAGTCATACAAAATGTACCTAAATATCAAAAATTTATAAAAGATTTATGCACTGACAAAATCAAACCTAATGAAAAGTAAGCTTAAGAGAACATGAGTCAGTGCTAATCCAAAAGAAATTACCCCCTAAATGTTCTGATCTTGGAATATTTTTCATTCCATGCACAATAGAAAATATAGGGATATCTAAAGCATTATCCGATCTAGGCGCCTCAATTAACGTTATGCCTTTGTCAATATACTTGCAATTGACAAACGTACATTTCGAAGAAACTGGTATAATAACACAATTAATAAATGTATCTACCATTCAACCTATAGGGTTATTAGAAGATGTATTGGTTAGGGTTAATAACTTAGTTTTCCCAACCGATTTTTATGTTATAGACATGAAATAAGACCATATCTCTAATAAAACCTCTCTTATCCTAGGATGCCCATTCTTAAAAAGGGCAAAAGCCAAAAAGGGATGTTTATAATGAAATTCTAACAATGGAAGTAGATAACGAAACGGTGAACTTTAATATCTGTGATGATATGAAATACCCTTTAGATGTTCCATCAGTATACAACATAGTTATGTTAAATCTTTTAATTGACAACACCTTTATAAACAATAAGTTAGACAAGCTTGAAAAGTGATAGAGGATTTAAATGATGACGATGATATAGATGAAAAGACAAGGGAGATAATCAAAACTTTAGAATCGTATAACGAACTCCTTGAACTATTTTACTTTATAGACCTACATATAACCATTTAAAACTTTTACCCACTATATTTAAAGCTCCAGATTTAGACTTATAAGTTATGCCAAATCATTTAAAATACACATATTTAGAAAATAACAATGCTTTACTAGTTATAATAACTAATAAATTATCAAATCTAGAAAAAGACAAACTAAAAAATGTTCTAAAAAAACCAAGAAAGTCATAGAATGGCCAATAACTGATATTAAAGGAATAAGTCTAGCTACATGCATGCATATGATTAATCTCAAAACAGATACAAAACTCTCTAGATAAGCTCAACATAGATTGAATCCACCGATGATGGAAGTAGTAAAGAAAGAAATATTAAAATTATTGAACGCGTGAATAATATTTCTAATAGCAGATAGTAATTGGGTTAGCCCAATATAAGTAGTTCCCAAAAAGACAGGGATCACAGTAATAACAAATGAACATGGAGAATTAGTACCAACTAGAATCCAAAAAGGTTAGAGAGTGTGTATAGACTATAGGAAACTAAATGCTTCAACTAGAAAATATCGCTATCCACTTTCGTTCATAGATAAAATATTCAAAAGACTAGACAGAAGTGCCCATTTATGTTGTTTATATGGATACTCAGGATGTCATCATATTTTTGTAGCTCAAAAGATCAAGAAAAACTACTTTCTCTTGCCCTTTTGGTACATTTGCTTATAGACATATGCCTTTTGGTTTATGTAACACACCCACTACATTTTAAAGGCGTAAGTATTTTTTTTCAGACAACATAGAGCATTTTATTGAAGTTTTCATAGATGATTTTACTATATTTGGTATTTTTTTCGATGAGTGCTTACTTTATTTAACTAAAGTACTTAAAAGATGCATAAAAAGCTAGTACTGAATTATGAAAAATGTCATTTTATGCTAAGTCATGGACTTATACAAGGACACATAGTGTTAGGAAAAGGAATAGAACTAGACCCTTCTAAAACCCAAGTTATAAAGATATTACCTTACCCCGTTAGTGTAAGGGATGTAAGATCTTTTCTTTGTCATATATAATTCTATAGGCGTTTTGAGAAAGACTTTTCCAAAATAACATAACCTTTATGTAAACTTTTGCAAAAAGATGTTGCCTTAGAGTTCACAACTAAATGCAAGACAACTTTTGATAAATTAAAAAAAAAGCCTTAATCACCATATCTATAATAAAGTCACCAAATTAGTCACAAACTTTTGAAATAATGTGTGATGGAAGCAATTATACAGTAGGAGCTATTTTACATTAAAATATAGAAAAGGATTCTCATGTCACATATTACGCATCAAGAACTTCTGATCTCACTCAACTAAACTATACCACTATAGAAAAGGAACTCCTAGCGGTGTTTTTTTTTTTGTTTTATGCACATTTAGACCATATTTACTAGGAACAAAAGTAATAGTTTACTCAGATCATGCCGCATTAAGATATTCGATGGCAATGATAGATGCTAAACCAAGACTAATAAGATGGATCTTATTGTTACAATAATTCAATATCACTATAAAAGACAAGAAATGTGCGAAAACTTAGTAGCATATCATCTAAGTAGACTAGATAATGGAGAACCCCTAATACCATTAAAAGACAAATTTCCATATGAATACTTATACAAATAGCAATCACTAGCCCATGGTACGTCGATATAGTCAACTATCTAACTACTAATAGGCTATCGACCCATTTAACAAGAGCCTAAAAAATAAGATAAAACATGATTCTAATAATCATTTATGGGATAATCCTAACCTATAGAAATTCTATTCCGACCAAACAATTCGAAGATGTAATATGCAAACTAAAAAGAATCCGTCATGGACCATTGCCATACTTATATGCTTGTGGAGGATATTTTGTCTGACGTAGTACAACCTGCAAGATATTAGACTCAGGATTCTTTCGGCCTACTTTATTTCATGTTTGTTATAATTATAAGAAAGCTTGTCCAAATTGTCAAAGAATATAAAGTTAGGATATAGGAACCAAAATATCCTATACTTTTTTTATGTTTAGGGAATAAACTTTATAGGGCCTTTTCCACTATCTAATGAAAAATATTTACATTTTATTAGCTGTAAATTGTGTTAAAGTAGGTAAAAACTTTAGCCATTAATCTAATGATTCTAAAATAGAACTTAATTTCCTAAAATCAAGGATCTTTACAGTTTTTGGAGTCCCTAGATCATTAATTAGCAATAGAGGTTCATACTTTTGCAATAGAATTGTCGCTACTCTACTTCATAGAAATAACGTTACACATAGAACATCTGTCGCATATCACCTCAAACTAGCGGACAAGACAAAACCTCAAACAAAAGTCAATTATAGAAAAGATAGTATGTCCAACACGTAAAGATTGAAGTCTTCATCTAGAATATGCATTATGAGCATATTGAACTACATTTAAGACATCTTTAGGTATGAAAACTTATAGGTTAGTTTCTGAAAAAACATGTCATTTACCAGTAGAATTAGAACAAAAAGCATATTGGGAAATAAAGACTTGTAATATGAATTATGATAATGCAGGAAAACAACGTTAACTAAATATCCAATAGTTAGAAGAGTTGAGAAATGATGCGTGTGAAAGTACTTCTATTTATAAAGATAAAACTAAAGCATTTCATGAAAAATAATTAAATATTAAAAAAAATGAAAGTATGACAAAAAGTGTTACTCTTTTGTTCACGTCTTAAATTATCTTGAAAAACTTCGTTCACGATGGACTAGTTTTGTACATGAAACAACAACTTGAGGATTACCAAATCCAAGTGGGTTGTGATGAGATTTATTATGAGAACATAAGTGCAATCAACATATTGAAAAACCCAGTGTTACACTCTCGCACTAAGCACATTGAGATCATGCACTATTTCCTTAGAGATCACGTCCAAAAGGGAGATGTTTAACTAATCCACGTGCCCACGAAGGACCAACTAGCTGATATCTTCACCAAGCCAATTTCTAGAGACTAATTTTCTAAGATTCAGCGTGAATTAGGCATGTTCATGAATTAAAACTTTTACGCATGTTTTAGTTGTTCCAATCCTTTTTATATGTTGTTAGTGAAATGTCCATGAAGTATGAGGTGAATTAGAAATGTCTGTCAAAAACTCAAAAAATTTAATTTCAAATTCTAGAGAGCAATTAGCGCACTAGGTTTGCTAATTAGCACGCTAATTGTCTCTGATTAGTGTGCTAATCCGAGGACCTAGCGCGCTAATCGTCCTTGGCCCATATCACTTATCCACATCATTAGCGTGCTAATTCTATCATTAGCGTGCTAATTCTATCATTAGCACTCTAATGTAGTTCGATCAGGACTAGTATAAAACTATTTTGACCCTAAAATCTTATTTTTCACACACCACTCATCTTCTCTTGGGTCTTCATCCTCTCTAATGACTCTCCCACGATTCCTGGGTAAATCCCATTACTTTCTTTGTAAATATGGGTGTTTTTACTTTCTAGCCCTAGGATTGAACCACCATTGTTGTCTCCATCCTTGAGTTTTTACATAAGGGGAGTCTTCCACCCATTGTGTTGTTATATTCGTGGCTCATTTTTGGTTATGCATGTTGTGAAGGGGAACTTGATCCCACTTTTTGATGTTATAAAAAGGGGGAGAAATGTATGCGTTGAACTTGAGATTATTTGAGATTGCACTATGGATATGAATACACGTGAATTCCATTTTCGATTGTCAAGTTTACATTGTTTCTTATCATAAAAAAGAGAGAGATTGTTGGACTAAGTGGTTAGTCATTTTACTCCACTTGAGACTTTGATGGAAACAAACAAAATGAAAGTATATTATTAAGTTTATCAAATGTGTTTTAGTTATTCAAAGTTTGTAGAACGTCATATCTCGAGTGTTCAAGCCATATAAGTTCAAGATTTGATCCACATGAGGAAATGAAGACGAAAGATCATATTACGTGTTGTAGCATTGATGTAAGGTACACAGGTTCATGTACGCAAGCCTAATGCATTAGTCATGCATATCATGTTTTTCAAATCGATTTTAAAATTTCAAGTGTTCATTTGGAGTTTTAAATGAAACTAACTACTTAAATCGGTCTTATAAGTTCAAACTATGTGAAACCAAGATCTTATATTCACATCGTACTTTACAAACCATTGTGGAAGTTTTCGGAAATGAAAAACTTGTTTTGAAAGGTTTTTAAAAAGAAATATTGTGTATTTGCAGAAAAGCCCCTATGTAAGTCATGAAATCGAGATTTTCCATTTTCAGGATTTGTGAAAACATTTAGACTATCTAAATGGGTTCTATGACCTTTAACAAACATGTATAACATGTTATAAGAGGTTTGGTAGGGTCCCAGATGCGATAAGGTCTAACTCTTGGGCCAAAATATTTTTTTTGAGTCCCCTAACAGTTAGCGCGCTAATAATGATATAAGCATGCTAATTGCAGAGTTAGCACGCTAATGTTCAGCATTAGTGCTCTAGCTTAGAGGATTAGTGCATTAGGTCCCAATATTAGTGCGTTAATTGCCTTTCTGATAGCTTTTTCATAAAGCTGAAATCACTTTAATTTGAATAGATGATAAAATCTAAGCCCTTGGATCTCTAGAATGGTAAAAAACTGTTAAAAAGGAACGTAGAATATTCTTAAACCACCAAGAACATTCTATTGTCTTGTCAAGCAAGAAAAACATATTGTGCTCATTGTTTTCAAAGAAGAATCTTAGATTTTTAAGTGCTATCACTTGTAATCTTTCGAGGCAACTAAATCACTCTCAAAACTAGCGTTATTGAAACATTTTAAAGCTTACAACATCCATTCCAGAATTGATTTTCAAATAACTTTCTCAGGGTTGTAAGAAACTCCGATTTCATAGCTTTTCTTATGCTTAAATTTCATATTTTTGTTTGCTTAACTGGTGGAAATCATTTGTTATGTTCTTGAACACATTTGTCTTGAGTTTTACACTTAAACTTGATTTACTAAACCCTAGGACTTGTTTCGACAAGAGTTTGCACTTAAACTTGATTTTTATCAAACTTCTTGTTCTTTGGGTTTGAAACTGGATTTGTTTTAATTGATTTATTTGAAATAGTTTCGTATTTGAGATTTGCACAAAATTAGTGATATACTGGCATTTCTCATCTGTTCTCATACTTGCATGCATTAGAGTAGTTAGGCACTAGGAGGCTTGCTTATATTTGAATTTGGTGCCGCTTTACTTTATAAAGTGAATTTAATTATTTTAATCTATTCTTTATAAGTGGCTGATCGTAAGACTTAGTGTGATCTAAGTCGAAGGGAAGAGCTAGTTGAGGCTAGGCATAAACCCTAGTTGCGGCTAGGTAAGAAGTCCTAATTTATGATTAGGCATTCTAGGCTTGTATGTTTAGGTTTTAACACTTATTGGCAATATAAGTGGGGGTTTGAGAATCCTAACCGGAGAGGTTAGGTAGTGGATGTGGATCATTGGATTGAACCACTATAAATTACATGTCTCTTTCCATCTCTTCTATCCCCTTCATCTTGCATTGCATTCATACTTATGTTTGAGTGAGTATATATCATCTTTATTGTTGAATTATTTTAAAAAGGTGATAACTTCTCGATACACCTAATTCACCCCTCTATTGGGTGTGGTTTCAGAAATCACAAAGGAACAATGTCCCTCATTCAAGTGTGATAAGGACGACTTAGATTACGAGAAAAATGATAAAAATAATAATCTTTCAAATCTCATGAAAGAAGATCCAGGGCATGTCTTCCTCAACATACAAATCGATAAAATGTCTTTTTACAGAGTCCAATTTAATATGGGAACCGATATGAATCTTATGCCTGCACATTGGTTTCTTTTGACAAAAGCCTCCTATCAATGTATACAAGCTAATTCACGGTCCCATTAGGTATATCAACTGTTACGAATGGGAAGGTTTACTTTCTCAACAAACTTCTTATCCATGCTATCAGCCACTCAAAATGATGAGCCATTATTGGGAAGACCATTCTTAGCATTTGACTAAGCCATCATAGACATACGTGATCACATAGTTACACTTAGGATGGGTAATGATGAAATAAAACTCCAAGATAGGAAAGAAATTGGTGATGATGTTAAAGAAAAACAATTCAATGATGGTGATGGAGGCAATAATGAGGGACTTATTCAGACACTGAGGAAGATATTCTCAATGGGAAATAACTTGAAGTGAAGATTGATTCACTTACACTTAATGGAGAGTGATTCCTTTATGAGTCGAGCCAATGATAATAAACAACAATGATTTAGGGGATGCAACCCATATTCCTTTTTTTAGTTATTTCAATTTTTAGAAGGATATGTATTATTAGTGCTAGTCGACAGGCACTTGCGTTGCACGTGAGGCAAAGATATTATTTTTCTCATAGTATATATATTGACATGAAAATAAACATTTTTTCCCTTTTTTTTGGGCCTCAGACCGGCAATGAATGTTGATTTCTATTGGCAGAGTTAAAAAGGGAGTTGGTACGCAAAAACTTCTTAACATGTAAAATCTTTTCCCAAATGTATCCCAAAAATAAAGTACTCCTCTTTACTATAGGGACATAGAAGCTCGATGTTGGTTTCTTACTTGGTTTGGGGTGGCAGCTTGATATCCTATTGATCTAGTTTTTATGGGAGTGTTATGAGGCAGATTTTGGTTGCTACCTTGCACTTTCTATCATTTTATTTGAAACATTAGATATATCAACTAGCGAGCCAGACTAATTGAGATTAGCATGGCCAATTTTATTACAAAATCAACCAAGTGTTTTAAAAATTACTATTGTACCTTAGAATTATGAACATGCACATAGATATACTATATTTGTTTTCTCCATTAATGTATATGTAGCTATAAAACATTTTAAAGAAGATACAAACTCATAAGGGATGTACAAAAAAATAGTCATACTTAACAAAAAATAGATCCCACCCTTTTTGTGTGCCCTTAAATGAGCCAAATGCAATAACACATTCTTTTCCCCCCCTAAAAAATAGTCATGAATTGCAAAAAATTGATTTACCCTTGTGACCAATTCTTATGATGATACAGAATGGGCTATCGAGGGGAGTGATATGCAATTTCATTGAAGTCCTTAGCCTGGAGCAAAAAGTTTAGTGATAACACTCTTAAAAACTCTTATATAGAAGGAGTCAACAAAAGAAACACTATGGGTGGAATCAGAGGATGAAATCGTTGGAGTACTGAGGGTGCAATCATGGGAAACAAAGAATATGGAGGATGAAATCGTGGGAAATAAAGGTGGAAATTACCATAACTATATGTGAGAGACTTTATTCTCTACATCTCTCTATATATTCTCTATATACGAGTATCAATCTTACCTCTCTCTATCCCTTAAAACTCTCTCCTCTCTCCACGTTTTTTTCATCAACCAATTTCTCAACTTGATTTATTTTTATTTTTAGAATAAGACATTTCTACCTTTACTTTTTAAAAGGACAAAGGATGGAGAAAAATAGTTGATAGGCTCTTTTGAAGGAAAAATTTGTCAATAAGGCTATTTTGGCCTCAAGCGAATCCTAGGAGGTATTTCCATTATATATGAGATAGTTTGTTTTATTTTCTCTCCTTTTGACTATCTTTTGGAATTATTTTCAAGACTTAAGCTTTAGAGTAGCTTCAATAAGAGGGGGGATGATCAAGTTGTTTTTTTGTTTTTATAGCCTTTATGCAAGTTTGCATGATTCAGTTACTTATTTATTTATTTATTCATTTAATTAATAAATTATTAGTTAGCTACATATCCTGATCATACTTACAAATCTTCAATCAATTCTATCTTTCTATAAGTTTTAATGAATTATATATATGTTAATTAAGAAATAAATAGGAAAAACAACAAAATAAGCTCAATGTGTTGGGGCATGTGCCCTAGGTCAATCCATTAACCGTCTTTATGAATACTTTTAGTTAATAAAATAGAGGATTTCATTTGATGTTTATTATAATTAATTTGCATGTTTACATTATAATAAGATTCATGGGTATTTACAGAAATATCCTAAATGTCCCTAGTCAATCATTATACTGGGAACTATAATGAATTAAGACTAGTGTGAGTCTTGATTGAAGATCATATGATGATTATACGTATAAGGATACGAATCAAGATCATGAGTACTTGTTAGGGAACAAAGTACTGGATCGACCCGCTATGAGAACATCACATCGATTAAGTCGTAGTTGTTTCTCGTGATAGGTATATTTTTCAGCCATTTGACTTGAGATTACCAGAGACCTCAACATTAGGAAAATAGTGATTTGACATTATCAAACGTTGTCTTTAACCGTACGATTATAAAGGTTGTGATTGGTTATTGTTTGAGCAATATGATGAAGTTATGTAATCGAGATATAATTTGTCCCTCTTATATAAAGAGAGATATCTAGTGGATCCCTCGATGTGTTAGACTGTTAAAAGGCCTAGTCTAAGTGAATTGATATTGATCAATGTCACTTGGATGTTTTTAGTCTACCTAGAGATCGAGACTAATACGATTGAACATGTTGGATGACAATTCTATGCCTTATGTTTGATCAAAAGGATATTGTGTGACAAAAGGATGTTATATACACTATTGATTAGGTCGTATTGATTTTATATTTGTACGACTTGGGTAGTCATAATGTCTTGCTAGAGGCCGCTTATGACTTGCATACCAAAATGTGTTTTGGCTCACTGCCAACGTTGTATGAGCCTATTGGGTCGCACACTAAGGATGGTTTTGCGAGATTTTAAGATGGTTCAGAAAAATGAATTTTATATGATAAAACTCATGACAAAAATGTCCATGTGGTGTATTTAACTTATACTTCTTTAAGTAGTGGTATATGTGTAATTTACTTAACCGTCTATATACAAGGGTTGTATAAATAGACGTTTTAAGTTAGAACACATGAACAAAAGATTAAGGGCCGAAACTCTATTTTCGTTTTAGAAACGACTTAGGGTTTTCTGGTACGCTCTGGATCGTTTTGGAGAGAAACAAAAGGTTTGGTATTCTCTCGAAGCTAGCTCTTTGAATCTCGGATGCCGTTCATGTGTGGACTGCTGGTAGAGGGCGTTCGTCGTTGGCAACGCCTTAGAGATCGATCAACCTTAAGAAAGGTATTTTGCGACCGAGGTATGATTAAACTTTCTTGGTTTAAATGTTTTAATGGAATTAGATTCGAATCTTGTTGGGGTTTTTATCAAAATTATTTTGTAATCTCTGCTGCGTATGAACCTCGAAACCCAACAGTGGTATCAGAGCCTTCGAGTTCGATTCCATTAAATTCATTGCATGTTTTCTTCTGATATATACATGATATATGATTGAAAGCATGTTAATAGTTTATGTATATGTGATATACATAAGTTTTATGTGAGATTTATTATCATGTTTTGTGTATATGATACATATATTCGTGATGTAATTGAAATTAGTTTCATACATGCTAGTAACCATGTTAGGTTAATTCGAATAATTTTAATAAATTGAGTTTCGTGTTCTGTGATCCATGACACCATTAGGTTTGATTGGGATAGTAGTTCATGATTCAATTACATGTTTGTGATTATTTGGATGAGGACTGAAATTGCAAATAATTAATTTTCGAAATTATTTATTTATCTCGTTATATCTATTCTGTTATGAAGTTTCTATTTGATAAAGATAGATAACAAATTAGATTAGGAGATATAAGCAAAATTGGTTTCGTTATCCCTATTGGATAGGAGATAAATGTGGAGAATTTTGATATTGGTGATATGCTAGGATTCAAATATCTTAAGTCCTAATTAAATTAGGATAAGATGATTAGTTAGATGTGGGTCTGGGTTAATTAAAAATGTTTTGATTGACTTAATTTTGGATAAATTAAGGGGTAAATTTAGGATAATAAAATCAGCAAAAAATAAGATTTTCTATAGCGAATTTTAATTTTCGGAATTGAAATTTGTCTTTAAAAAAAAACGGGGGCGCGCCCCTTGTTCCCACGTCCGTTTATTGGTTAGCAGAACCACCGCCCGCTGACCGGCCAGCGGGACCGCCGTCTAACTAATCCTAGCGCATGGAAATTCTTTTATTAGTGATCTGTATAAAAATATCCAAACTGCTTAGTGATTTAACAAATCAATAAAAATATATGATATTTCATTGTTTACATAAAATCACTAAAACTGAATAAAACCCCTCTATTAAATTTTAAGTCTCATGCCATCCATTTTAAACACTTATCAAGGCCTCGATCACACTAATACAGTTTCAGCCATAGTTGGGTGTATTGTGTTATCTTGGTGAGACAAGTTGGATAAGAGTTACCTAAATGTTTAAAATGGTATGACTTAATAAAGCTATCAAAATAGTTTTAAGCTTTAGGCACATGATGAGATAAAAACATGCTAAGACATAAGATGTCCTGTATCTCATAAAAGTATCTAAAATTACATAAGATGTAATTGGTATCTGTTACCTACCTAAATAATCTAGTTCTGTGTTTCATGCCATAGAAGTCATAAAATTAGGTGAAATATGGATTTTAGTCCCCTAAATAAATAGTGTGTTTAAGGAGGGTTGTTAATTTAGTGGGAGTCTATTCCTCTATACTAAAATATACTTTACATAAGCTTTATTGTAGATCAATGGCCTCTTCAAGTAACAATAATCCCCTGTCACTGTGATCCATCCTTGAGAAGGATGAGTTATCTGGGACTAACTTTCTTGACTGGTTCAGAAACTTGAGAATTGTTCTTAAGCTTGAATGCAAGTTGTATGTCCTGGATGCTCCAATCCTTGAAGACCCACCAGCCAATGCTACGAAAGCTGTTAAGGATACGCATAATAAGCATGTCAATGATTCTACTGATGTTACATGTATTATGCTAGCAACTATGGTTCATGAACTTCAGAAGGACATGGAACTAATGGAAGCCTACGACAATGCTATAACGCTGAAGGAAATGTTCCAACAGCAAACTAGGCAAGAAAGGTTCGAGATAGTCAAAAACCTACATTCTTGCAAGATGGTTGAGGGTGCGTCAGTTAGTCCTCATGTTCTGAAGATGAATGGCTATATTGACCAGCTTGATAGACTCGGATTTCCCATAAGCCAAGAGTTGGCTACGGATTTGATCCCGAATTCATTAACAGAAAGGTACTCACAATTTGTGATGAACTACAATATGAATAATATGGAGAAATCAGTTTCAAATTTGCATTTGATGCTCAAAACTGTTGAACAAAATATCAAGAAACCCTACAGTAATGTGTTGATGGTCCAAAAGGGAAAGGGAATGAAGAAGAAAAGCAAAGGCAAGGCTAAAGTTGTCAAGGCTGCTGCTGCACCTGTCGCAAAGCCTGTGGAACAAATTAAGCCCCAGCCTGTTCCTGCTTCAAAACACCCAAAAGAAAAGGAAGGAAATTGTCATTTCTATCATGCACCTAGACATTGGTTTAGAAATTGCAAACTCTATCTGGAAGATATAAGGAAGAAAAAGGGTAGTGCGACTACCACTATAGGTATTTATGTTATTGAAATTAATTTATCTACTAGTGATTCCTGGGTATTAGATACCAGATGTGGATCTCACATTTGTATAAATGTGCATGAACTCACCAGAAGTAGAAAGTTGAAGAAAGGAGAAGTCATCCTCCGCATAGGGAATGGAGCAAGAGTTCCTGCCCTGGCTGTTGGATCATATGACTTAGTCTTACCTAGTGGACTTATTTAACTTTAAATAATTGTTATTTTGTGCCTGCTTTGAGCAAAAACATCATTTATGTTTCATGCTTGGACATGGATGGTTTTGATTTCATTATTGCGAATAATAGATGTTCCATTTCTCTTAAAGGTATATTTTATGCAAATGCTGATTTGTGTGATGGTCTTTATATTCTAAGCATGAAAAGGTCCACTGATACTCCTGTCTTTAACATAAATACAAAGAGATTGAAGTCAAATGATTTGAATCAAACCTATCTTTGACATTATCGTCTCGGGCATATAAACGAGAAACGCATAACGAAGCTCCATAAAGATGGACTTCTAGATTCATTTGATTTAGAAACATATGAAACGTGCATATCTTGTTTACTAGGCAAGATGACTAAAAGTCCTTTTACTGGACACAGTGAAAGGGCAAGTGATTTATTGGGTCTAATACATATTGATGTATGTGGTCCTATAAACACAATGGCTAGAGGAGGTTGTCAGTACTTCATTACATTTACTGATGATTTCAGCAGATATGGTTATGTATATCTAATGAAACATAAAGCTATCTCATTTGAGATGTTTCGAACTTTTCGAAATGAAGTGCATAATCAACTTGGTAAAACTATCAAAACACTTCGGTCAGATCGAAGTGGTGAATATTTGAGCCAAGAATTTGATGATCATCTTATAAATTGTGGGATTGTCTCCCAATTGACTCCACCAGCAACTCCACAGTGGAATGGAGTTTCTGAAAGGAGAAATCGAACCTTATTAGATATGGTTCGATCTATGATGAGTCATGCAGATCTTCCATTATCCTTTTGGGGTTATGCATTACAAACTGCAACTTTTACTCTAAATTGAGTTCCTTCTAAAGCAGTTGATAAAACACCATATGAGATATGGTACGGGAAGAGACCTAGTTAGTCTTTCCTTAAGATTTGGGGTTGTGAGGCATACGTAAAATGACAAGTCTCAGAAAAACTAGCACCTAAATCTGACAAGTGTTTATTTGTGGGGTACCCTAAGGAAACAAAATGATATTACTTTTATAATCCCACTGAGAACAAAGTGTTTGTTGCTCGGTATGGTGCCTTTATGGAAAAACAGTTTATTTCAAAAGACACTAGTGGGAGAGAAATAAATCTTGAAGAAGTTCAAGAATCACAGATAAAACTTGAACCGCTACTAGAAGTTCAACTACGTTCTGAACCAGTTGAACCTCCACAAGTGACATAAGGCCCACATAAATTTGGTAGGGTGAGACATGAGCCAGAGAGATTCGAATTTCTCATTACTGATAGTCGTGATGTGTTGCTTATGGATCAACATGAGCCCACCACTTATCAGGAGGCTATATCTGGACCAGACTCAGATAAATGGCTAAGTGCCATGAATTCTGAGATGCAATCCATGTATGATAATCAAGTTTGGAACTTGGTTGATTTACCTGAAGGTGGTAAGACCATTGGATGTAAATGGGTTTACAAGAAGAAAACTGACATGGATGGCAAAGTGCATACTTTTAAAGCAAGACTTGTAGCAAAAGGTTTGAGGTAGACTAAAGGTGTTGATTATGATGAAACTCTTTCGCCAGTAGCCATGCTTAAATCCATAAGAAATGTAATTGCCATTGCTGCATATTATGACTATGAGATATGGCAAATGGATGTAAAAACAACATTTTTTAATGGAAAGCTGCTTGAGGATGTGTATATGACATAACCCGAAGGTTTTGTACATCCTTAGAATTCTAGGAAGGTATGCAAGCTTCAAAGATCCATTTATGGATTAAAGAAAGCTTCTTGAAGTTGGAATCTTCGTTATGATGAAGCAATCAAGGATTTTGGTTTTATTAAGAATGAAGATGAGCCTTGTGTATACAAGAAGGTCAGTGGGAGTGTAGTTGTTTTTCTAGTATTGTATGTTGATGATATATTACTAATTGGAAATGACATCCCAACATTGAAGAATGTTAAGTCTTGGTTATGGAAGTTTTTCTCAATGAAAGACTTAGGAGATGCAGCCTATATCCTAGGGATAAGGATCTATAGGGATTGATCTAAGAGGCTAATCGGTCTAAGTCAGAGTGCTTACATAGACAAGGTGCTGAATAGGTTCATTTTGCAAGACTCTAAAAGAGGATTGTTGCCAATGTCTCATGGCATAAGTCTCAGCAAGATTCAATGTCCTAAGACAAATGATGAGCGAGATCGTATGAATAATATTCCATATGCATCAGCTATTGGATCTATCATGTATGCCATGTTATGCACTAGACCTGATGTATCATATGCTTTGAGCACTACAAGCAGATATCAGTCAGATCCTGGCGAGAGTCACTGGATAGCAGTAAAGAACATTCTTAAATACTTTAAAAGGACTAAGGAAGTATTCTTAGTCTATGGAGGTTTTGAAAATGATCTAGTTGTAAATGGTTACATAGATGCAAGTTTTCAAACTGATATAGATGATTTTAGATCGCAGTCTGGATATGTGTTTACTTTAAATGGGGGTGTCATAAGCTGGAAAAGTTCGAAGCAAGAGCGTGGCAGATTCTACACAGCAGAAGGCGAGTATATTAAACGTCGATGCAAAGAAAGGAGGCAGTTTGGATCAAAAAGTTCATTTCTGTACTAGGTGTGGTTCCAAGTATTGCTAACCCTATTTGTTTGTATTGTGACAATAACGGGGCAATAACACAGGCCAAGGAACCTAGATCACACCACAGATCCAAACATATACTCAGGCGTTTTCATCTTATTAGAGAAATTATTGAGAGGGGAGACGTAAAGATTTGCAGAGTACCTACTGATGACAACATTGCAGATCCATTGATAAAAGCTCTTCCACAGACAAAACATGATGGTCATGTTAGATCATTAGGCATTATATGCATGTATGATTGGCCCTAGTATGGGAGATGTTGGGGCATGTGCCCTAGGTCAATCCATTAACTATCTTTATGAATACTTTTAGTTAATAAAATAGAGGATTTTATTTGCTATTTTTTATAATTAATTTGCATGTTTACATTATAATAAGATCCATGGGTATTTATAGAAATATCCTAAATGTCCCTAGTCAATCATTATACTGGGAACTATAATGAATTAAGACTAGTGTGAGTCTTGATTGATGATCATATGATGATTATACGTATAGGGATACGAATCAAGATGACGATTACTTGTTAGGGAACAAAGTACTGGACCGACCCGCTATTAGAACATCACATGGATTAAGTCATAGTTGTTTCTCATGATAGGTATATTTTTTAGTCCTCTGACTTGAGATTACCAGAGACTTCAACATTAGGAACATAGTGATTTGACATTGTCAAACGTTGTCGTTAACAGGACGATTATAAAGGTTATGATTGGTTACTGTGTGAGCAATGTGATGAAGTTATGTAATCGAGATAGAATTTGTCCCTCTCATATAAAGAGAGATATCTAGTGGATCCCTCGATGTGTTAGACTGTTAAAAAGCCTAGTCTAAGTGAATTGATATTGATTAATGTCACTTGGATGTTTTCAGTCTACTTAGAGATCGAGACTAGTACGATTGAACATGTTGGATGACAATTCTATGCCTTATGTTTGATCAAAAGGATATCGTGTGACAAAAGAATGTTATATACACTATTGATTAGGTTGTATCGATTTTATGTTCGTACGACTTGGGTAGTTATAATGTCTTGCTAGAGGCCGCTTATGACTTGTATACTAAAATATGTTTTGGTTCACTGCCAACGTTGTACGAGCCTATTGGGTCACACACTAAGAATGGTTTTGCGAGATTTTACGATGGTTGAGAAAAATGAATTTTATATGATAAAACTCATGACAGAAACGTCCATGTGGTGTATTACACTTATATTTCTTTAAGTAGGGGTATATGTGTAATTTAGTTAACCGTCTATATACTAGGGTTGTATAAATAAACGCTTTAAGTTAGAACATACGGACGAAAGATTAAGGGCCGAAACTCTATTTCGTTTTAGAAATGACTTAGGGTTTTCTGGTACACTCTGGATCGTTTCGGAGAGAAATAAACGGTTTGGTATTCTCTTGAAGCTAGCACTTTGAATCTCGGCTGTTGTTCGTATGTGGACTGCTGGTAGAGGGCGTTCGTCGTTGGCAGCGCCTTAGAGATCAATCAACCTTGAGAAAGGTATTTTGCGACCGAGGTATGATTAAACTTTCTTGGTTTAAACGTTTTAATGGAATTAGATTCGGATCATGTTGGGGTTTTTGTCAAAATTATTTTGTAATCTCCGCTGCGTGTGAATCTTAAAACCCAACACAGTGAATCCTGAGCGAATCCAAATAACATTAGAAATTAGTGGTTGAATTAGTGACAAAAAGAAGAGAAATTAAGTAAAAACTTCAGTGTGGTGAATCCCCAGTGATTTGCCATTTCAACATGAAACTCTGGATAGATCGGAGAGTCACTGCATACCATTTTCATTAATTTATGTAGCGATTTCTCAGCAATTTCACTTACATACGAATCACTGGGCATGATTTGGAGTTCTTAAAATCAAAACCCCAAACCTTCATACACATACCCACTTCCTATACACAAATCGTTGCACCCTTCACTCACACAATCGATTTCTTGCCTATTTTATTGAATCCCACCTCATTCTAGTTTCATTCAACACTACAATCTTCAGATTTAAGAGAGTAGAGCCGAACTAGGGTTTAATGGATTTCAAATTGGAGCTTGGAATATCAATCAATAGGAGTTCAATAGTACATATCTTGAGAGATTCACTCTTAAGAAGGTAATCACGACGAACCTAGGTCTTATTTTATTGAAACTAAGATTTGTTGGATTTTTGCAAACTTTTCAATTGATTTTGAAAATTATTATTGGAATCCATTTTGGTACAATGAATGAATGATTTCATTAATTCTAATAGATTTAATATCGTAATGGCAATGATCATTAGTTTACATATTGCATATTTTCGAAATCTTTTCGAGTTTTTATCAATTACAAGACAAATATTCTCAATGAATTTGAAAGTGAGTTTTCAACAAATTAGAGGTGTGCTCATAAATTTTGAAAAATAATTTTGATGGATTTGATCTCATAATCTTAACTTTTGTGATTTTTAAATAAATTTTGCAGATTTCACCCTTTTATACAAAATTGTTTCAAATTTCTAAATAGCAATTGGATTTTGATTTACCGATTCGTCGTAGTTGATTTATTCATTATGGAGGGAAGGGTTAGAGGACATGCTAGGAGTAGTGCACAAGAGAAAGGGAAAGGAATTATGATAGAAAACTCAAGAAAAACAGGCCAACAAATGTCCTTTCAGCCCATAGGGGTTAGTATATCAGAAGTGAGACCCGGGAGGGCTAAGTTGAGAAAACCTTCCCTGCCTAGCTGTTTCGAGGACATTGACAACTTAGAACTGAGCACATAAGCCCCTTGTAATCCTATGAGATTTACCAGTCTTAAAGCACAAAATAGATACTTTAGAGATTCAAAAAGAGTTATCATACTCAAAAGAGGATTTCAAATTCAAAATGTGCACAAGTATTAAGACACAATTGCGAGAATCATAAGAGAAAAAAAGTGAGAATCTTTGTAGGGACTATGAAGGCAAAAAGAAAGAGGATGCTCAGAATTAGTTTGCCAATTCTATAAAAATGGATATGTGAGTGATTATCCTACTAAAGTAATAGGTTAAGGGAAGAAGATCTATATTTCACTTAACGCACTGACCAAACATTATAAATTTCTGGATACTCGAGTTAGAAAACAATCCAACTACCCAAATATCATCTACATCCATAAAGAATCCTACCTATCGGCAATAGTTCAAAAAGTCTTAGAAGTAATTACAAGACGAGGATTTGTTTTCAATGTAGAAGGTCACCTTAAACTCATCTAAACAAGCAACTTAAGAGAAATCTCCAAATATTGGAGCTACATAATTGACTTACTTACACCACTCTATGCAACATTTTAAAGTGAAAAACCATAGAGCTACTTTACTTTACCACATTGTTACGAAGAAGAGGTATATCGACCTTGGGTATGCAATCTATGTTGTAATGAGACAGGTAATGAAAACCATGAAGTGGGATGGTCTACCATTCCTAATTTTGATTGCCAAGCTTTGCATGAAAGCCTAGGTCGATTTCAATGAGGTTGAATTTGATTGTTACCCCAGAGGATCATTACTGATGCTATGATCAAAAGGATGAGAGCAGTCGAATGGTAAAATGTAATATCGCAAAAATTATGAATCCCGAGATGCGTATTACACTCATCAAATCACACATTATTTTGCTTTAATACATTTTGATAAATATTAAGTGATGCATTTTGTTGATACATCATTTGCATCATTTGCTTGTCTGCATCTCATGAATAATCATAAAGACAAATTTAAATATTATGATAGGGATAAAATAGTATTTTCAACAAATGTAATGATAAGTAAAAAGTACTTACCTTTAATAGATAAAATAGTCATTTTAGTAAAAGGAGAGAACATCATAAAATAATACCCAAGGTAACAAGGAAATTATCATAGATTAAATAAATTAGTAAATTATATTTGCAAAAGATAAGTCGGTCTTGTCATCAAGTAAAGAATAAGAAGCTTCTAAAAATTTTATCTTTACATTACGATTGACAATGACACTTAACATCTTTAGGACAAAAAAGAGAAATTACTTTTACTTTTATCTTAACATTACAATTGACAATGACACTTCAACTTAATCTTTAAGTAAAGAATAAGAAGTTTCTACGAAGTTTCGTTTGTCATTGTCTTAAACATTATGATCAATATCGACCTTGTCTTTATCAAGCCATTATGATTTTTCATCACGACATGTCATTTTGACTTTTTTTTTATTAAGCTGCTCTCTCTCTATAAATAGAAATGAGAATGCGATTCATTCTCACATTTTTTTTTAATTTCTATCTTTTTCCATTTATGCGCCCTCTTGTAGAAACCTTAAGCAAATGTCATAACCCTTATAAGGATAATGACTCATATTGAGGTAATCCTTTTTGTTTTGAATTATTAATTCGATGCATGTGCTTTACATCTTTGCATCTTTATTGCTATTGTTATGCTAATTGTATATGTTTATCCACATGTGTGATTACTATTGATGGGCATTTTGAAGTCCACCAAAGTGGTATTATCAGGCTACTAATATGGTCAAGTGCTAATGAGCACCATTGATACTGCTATTTGACCTTGGTGTGGTTTGAGCTGATACGCACGGCTCCCTAGGTCCACTTGATATGTCGTAAATTGTGTGATATTATATATGTTATTTATTTTATTGTTGAGTCTCCAAGATATTGACATAATAATCCTTATTCATTATTTTCAGGGTTTTAAGGGTGCACGGTTGAATCCGGGGCGAAAAATTGTGCAAAATAGAGTATTTATATGCAGTGGTCAAATACCATAAGATTTATCTTGAAATACGCGTTGCACGGTGGATGGAATAATGATCAGCAAGTCAAGTAATCCAGGAATGATATACATGAGTCACTGATCAACACAACAACCCTTGATGTTGCCTTATGATGCGCGTCATTTATGTCTACAAGAAATGCGATGATTCTTCATGCGAGCCTTCTCATCCTCCAATTGCCACATGTTAACTCCTAATTCAGCTAGCACATCTTTCCTCCAATATGGTTCTGCCACGTGTCCATGTTCCAACACCTTGCCTCAGCTGCTATTGGGTTGCCTCGGGATGCGTAGGAGTACGCATTCCCAGTTTCTCGCACGAGTTTGTGCTAGTTCTCTTCAACCCAGTTGCCCGCCATGTTGGAGTGTATGACTCGCCCCGCTTGTCACTGCGTCAGCTTCTCGTCCAATTTCACGCCACCACGTCACCTACACTAGCAGACGCCATGAATCAGCGTCTAACACGTGGTAGAGCCCCATGTAAACAACTCAAAACAATCACTAGATGGTCCTCAGCGCACGCGTTACGAACCAAACCCCCATTTCCAATTCTCACTCTTCTACAGAGCAAATTAGAAGGTGTTTTTACTTTAGGACTTAAGTATTCTTTGGAGAAATCACTTTTTGAATGGCCACACTTTGCTATTTTCTAATTTCTTCTCTAAAAACCATTATTTTCTTACTTTATCTTTGGGTTTTAATGGAGTTCTCAAGTAATAAGTCTAGTTAACTTAGTCGATCTAGACCGAAGGTGAAGCGAACAACCTTTTTGGCATAAACATATGTGAGATCTACTTTGACTCAATTAAATTGCTTTTCATAGTATTTTATTCCCTTTGTTACAATTTGAATAATTGAGGTTAAATTCATATTTAAACACTGATTAATTTCCCAGTGAGTTGTACGCACCTGTCCTTATGCAATAAGACCACACTAGTGAAAATTGACCCTACCAATTGATTCGCCCCTTTTGGGACCGGTTGAATAACTTGGGGATCTAGGCTAAATTAGACACACTAGTAATCCAGTTATCTAGGTGTAGTGTCTTCACGAAGCCTAATGCGGTCAACTCATTAAACCCAATTCGTTTAAGTATAGGGTTATGTATTTAACGAGAGAAGTGGTCATTGTCGTACCTTGACCATTGAGATAAGGAAGTGCGAAGAACCGCGTACGTTACTGAGTCTATAGCTACTCTAAATTACTGTGAATTGCATGCTTTATTTAGTTTCACGACCACATGTATAAATACGCCAAAATGTAGAAGTTTGTGATATCGATGGTTTATGTTATTTTCCTTATTGATTTATTCGCTTAAATCATTTTTATTCTTTGTTTTTAGTTAATTCTTGAGACACTTTTGAGAATCCCCCTGATTTACTTTTAGTTCATTAGCTTAGGTTAGAAACTTGGTCTTCTTGGATCAACCTCGTGCTTGCCACTACTGCAGTTCTTGTGGTTATTGGTAATATCTTTGGGATTATATATATTTTGATTCATTCGACACTCTTCAAATCTCGACGCCGTTGCCGGGGACCAAGTCTTTCTAACTTAGGTTTTTTTTTAGTGTGCGCACTTTTATGTCCCACAATCTTCATTGATCGCAGTCCACCGGATCTTCACTCCCTTTTGGTTTGGAGATCGAAAAGACTTTCCATTGGAACTCGAAAGAAATAAGGCAGAGGAAACAATCCTTGAGAGTTCAACTGAGTGACGAGCAACCCCTTCTAATGGCTGAACACGATGGGGATCTACAACTTGAGGGGCGAGAAGACCACCTAGTTGTTCCTCCCTAACAGTTTGTAGCACCCGCTGTGCCACATGTACTAGTGGCACAACAGAAGCTTGTAGTACTTTAGTATCAACCACTCGATTAAAGAGTGGTTGATCTCGCTCCACAAAGGCCACAAGCTAACCCTTAGACACAACCTCAGGCTGAACATCGCATTACCATTGAGAAAATAAATGATGAGATACAAGATCTCCTAGCTTATTAATTACACTTTATCGCATTGCCTGCTCATCAGGGTAGTTTTGAGCTCAGATATGGTCTCGTAAACCTTATCCTTGTCTTCCATGGACTAGATTGTGAGGATCTAGTGACCTTCATCAAGAACTTCCATTCTAAGTGTAGGACTATGATCCCCTTAGAGTCGATGATGACGAAGCCAAACTCTCTGCTTTTCCAATATGCCTTAAAGACAAATCTTAAGACTGGTTCTTCTATCTCCCCTCTAGTTCCATCACAAGTTGGAAGAACATGATTTCTACATTCCTCAAAGGGTTTTTCCATGAATCTAGATCTTCCCAACTTACTAGAGAGATATGCAGTATCAAAGTGAAATGGGGCGAATCCTTTAGCGACTATTAGGGGGGTTATAAGCATTCGCTTGTGCAATGCCCCTGACATGGCCAAATCAACCTCTCCATTATTCATTTCTTCTATATTGGAATTACACCCCTTAAGAAACGCATGATTGATAATGCCTGTGGAGGCGACTACAGATGTAAGACAACTCAAGAGATGTTTGATTTGTATGATTTTATAACAAGTCAATCACATCATTACATTGATGACGATGAAGGGGGACCCTCATGATATCTTTATGATGGAGTGTGGTGAAGTTCTACAAATAGTAAGCTTGATAAACTCACTGATCTCATAGAGCGATTCCTTACCTCAGGAAAAGCTCAAGTTATAGCTTGCGATTTTTGCTCATCCACGGACCATCCCACTGATTCTTATGCTACCTTGTTCGAGAACGAGCAAGCAAACACTATAAGTGGTAGATTGCAACGACCAACGAGGAATCAATATGGCAAGAATTTTAGTAACACTTATTATCATGCTGTCAAAACCCCCTCTTATAGCTATAGACCTCAGAACCGGAACTACCTCCAATATGTTCCAAATAGACATCCTCTTTCTCAACAGTCCCAACTCACTCAAAACTCGAGGTCTTTGAAAGAAATGATGAGGCCATTCATTGCCAGTCAAGATAGATTCTTTAAAGACTTATCTCGACTTAAAAATGAAACAATCACGAGTCATGCTGCAAGCATTAAACATCTCAAAAATCAACTAGGGCAACTAGCCCTAAAGGTTGGGCTTATGGATGAGAAAGGCAAGGTGCCTTTTCAACCACATCCGAATCCTAATGCGAATGTCAACGTCATCACACTTCATAGTAGTAGAGAGTTGGAGGAGACTCCCAAAGAACCCAAGCCTAAAGAGGCCGCACTAAAATCCGAGGAAGTTGAGTAAGAGCTCGAAGTTCAACCATCTCCTACTCAAACGGTAATCTTTGGTAATGAAGCACAACCTTCTCTCAAAATCCTACCCCGTTCCCTCAACGCCTCATTAAGAATAAAAAGGTGGGAGAAGAGAAGGAAATTCTAGAAATACTAAGGAAAGTGGTGATAAACATCCCACTCCTTGATGCCTTAGCACATATTCCCCGCTATGCAAAGTTGCTCAAAGACCTATGTACCAACAAAGGTCGACTCAAAGTAAATGAGAAGATCACTGTAAGTGAAAATGTTTCAGCTATCCTATGCAAGAAGTTGCCCACCAAGTGTGAGGACCTGGGCATGTTCACTGTACCTTGCACAATTGGTGAAGTTGAGATCCAGAAAGCTATGTGTGACCTCGCCGTGTTTATCGAAGTCATGCCACTATCCATATATGAGACATTAAAAGCTGGCCTTCTGAGAGATATTGGAGTTGTCATATATTTGGCAGATCGGTCTGTCATCCGTCCTATAGATGCCTTGGAAGACATTAAAGTGAAGGTTAGTAAGCTCTATTTCTTACTAACATCTATATCATCGATATGAAAAATCAGCCATGTCGCAATTTCTCTCAGTTTAACAGGCATTTCCTTAAAAGTGCTAAGAGTAAGATGATATTCACAGTGGTTCTCTTACCATGGAGTTTCATAGTGAACTTATTAAGTTCAACATCTATGATGCTATGTGCCATCCTTGCAATTCCACTTCTATAGTGCTTGCCTTAGACTGTGTGGACTTACTTGTCCAAGAGAACTTTCTTATGAAGTATGATGATACAAAAGTGGTGTTAGAGAATAATATTGACACTGATTTTTTGCAAAAGAAATCATTCGTCCTCGATACTGAGATCGAGTTATCGAGGAGCTGATCTATGAGTTGGACTATGCTCTATTCAATTTTCTCACCCTAGCATATCTTGACTCACCTGCTTCAAACTCTACACTTTTCCCCTATATGGAGCAAGCCCCCATACTGGAGCTCAAACCATTGCCTAGTCATCTCAAATATGTATTTTTAGGTGAGAATGAGACTTTACCCATGATCATCTCAACTAAACTCACATTACCAGATGAAGAGAAGCTCGTAAATGTGTTTCAAGAGTTCAAAGAAGCTTTAAGGTGGATAATTGTTGAAATCAAAAGTATTATCCCTTCCACATGCATGCATCGGGTGATAAGTCAGTATTTATAGGTTTTTAGTAGTCCATTTTAGTATATTTAATTATTAAAAGTATTTAAAATATATATTTAATTATATTTTTGGTCATTTTTAGGCGAAACGGAGTGCGCAGTTGAATTCGTGGTGGAAAATACTCAAAATTGAGTATTTACTTGTAGTGATCGGATGCCGGACAGTTTGCCTCGAAATACGTGTTGCGCGGTAGGTCGAATAGCCGACAGTATGTTTCAACCAATCAGAAGATGACACGTCATCGGTTCGCAACACCGTGGGTGCCAAGTGTCATGCGCCTCTTGGTCCACAACGTCAACACAAAGCAAGCACCACCAATCACCCGTTGCCACGTCGGCCAGGAAGACCACGTCATACACAACACCGCCTTATTTTCTTCCCGCGTTTCGGAAACCGTCGATATGCCTCGGGATCCGGGCTAACACAGACTCCCAGATTTTTGCTAATGTTTGTGCAATTTTTCTCCGCCAGCGCAGGTACACGTGGCGCTATCTTACTGGTCTAGCACGTCAAATTGACGTGGTTCGGCCAATCACACGATGCCACATGTCGATGAGTCACCACACACCCAAAAGAACGCATAGTTCTCGGCGAATCCAGCGGCGAAAAATCAGCGACACGGCAGCGGCAGTCCAATCGATTTTTGACACGTGGCGCGGCAGTTAAACTACAGTGAATCACGCTGTGACACATGGCAGAGTTCGAATTTTGATCTAAAAATACCCCTACGATGCTCCTCGACGCACGAGTCACGTTCCTAACCCCTAAAATTAGTATCCGAGTACAAATTGGAGTATTTTTATATATAGGAACCTAGTTATTATTAGAGAAGAATTAATTTAGTATTTTTTAGAGATCAATTTTTATTTTTAGTAGTGATTTTTGAAGATGATGTCCGGCTAATTAATTTCTTGCCTAAGTCAAAGGGGAAGCAAGTCGGGATTATGGATTCATAGCATATTATGTGAGATCTTTTATTTTATTAATTAATTAATTTAATTTCTCTTATTTCATTGTTGTTGATTTAAATATTATGATTTAGATCTATGGTATGTATGTGGCCAATGCATGCTTCTAGATGAACAATATATTGTTATTTGGAATATTAATATCCGTGTAGTTGTGCTTTTAGACCAATAAAGTAACAAACATTCACCCATTTGTCGTAAAATCCTTTCGGTTCTTGAGTGTACAACAATTGAATCTAGGTTAAATCGGTAGCGGATGCGATATGATTATCTAGGATTAGTGTTCCCACAGATCATATTACTGTGGTTAGTGTGTTAAACCTGATTGGCGGATGTCTAGGGTTATACATTAATTATGGAAGTAGTTAGTGGCGGACGTCCTGACTATCGAAATTATGGAAATTAGGAATTTCTGGCGGATGTCGATTTTCCATGGCTAATCTAGGAGAATTTAAATTAATAATTTATTTGGGAAAGATTGAGGACCATTGAATGCTATTGAATCTTGATTCTGATTTGTGGAACTGGAGATTTAGGTGATTTTTCATTATTAATATTAATTTTTAAGAACTTTTTATTTTTGTTAGTTTAATTAATTATTTTATTGTATTTTCTGAAAACCCCCCATTTTTAGTTAACTTGGAGTAAACTCAAGTCTTGTGGATTCAACCCTGTATTTACCACTACTACACCCTTGTGGTTAATAACTTGATTGCGGGTTATATTTGGAACACACGCCACGTGATCATCGGGTATATATGGATGAAGGATCTAAACCTTTACGATAAGCACAGTGGTGACCGAACCCTCCGATGATGAAAGTGGTTAAAAAACGATTCTGAAGCTCCGTGATGTTGGGATGATCTACCTTATCTCATACAACAAGTAGTTCAGTCCCATTCAAGTAGTTCTTAAGAAACTAAGGATCACAATGGTCATGAACTTACGGGGTTAGTTAATCCTAACTTACGTCCAAAACAGATGGCGGGTTTGCATCGATTATAAGAAGCTTAATGATTCTACTCAGAAAATCACTTTCCATCGCATTTCATCGATCAGATGCTAGAGCGTTTAGCAGGTAGGTCGCATTACTACTGCTTAGATGGATACTCCAGTTTTCACTAGATTCCTGTAGCACCTGAGGATCAGGAGAAAACCACTTTCACTTGTCTTTTCGATACCTTTGCTTACCGGCACATGCTTTTTGGGCTGTACAATGCACATGCTATCATTCAGAGGTGTATGATGAGCATCTTCACTGACTTGGTTGAGCACTTCATCTAAGTATTCATGAATGATTTCATCGTTTACAACGATTCATTCAATCTTTGCCTTAGTAACATGACTAAGGTCCTTCACCGATGTATTGAAAAGAACTTGGTCCTTAATTTTGAGAAATGTTTCTTCATGGTATTAAGGTCTTATCTTGGGTCAAATCGTGTTTGCTAGGGGTGAGGAGGTAGACCTAGCAAAAATTGAAGTAATTCAAAAACTGCCTTACCCCAAGATTGTGCGAGAAATCTGATCATTTCTTGGGCATGTCAGTTTTTATTAGCTATTCACTATGGATTTCTTGAAAATGGCATAACCCCTATGTCGCCTTCTTCAAAAGGACATGCCTTTTGATCTCGACAAAGAATGTAAAAGTGCATTCGATGCAATCAAAGATTCTTTCACCTCTACTTATTTGATTTGAGCTCCTAATTAGGAGTTACCTTTAGAGATCATGTGTAATGTCGGTAACCACGCTGTGGGTGTTCAGTTTGGGCAATGAGTCGAGCATGCCTTATATGTCATATATTGTGCCTCCCAAACTCTTGATCTTGCTCGACTGAATTACACTACTATCGAGAAGGAACTTCTAGTTATCTTCTTCACTTTGGAGGAATTTCGACCTTATCTCAGAGTGTTGGGTTTTGGGGTTCATAAGCAGCGGAAATTACAATACAATTTTGAGAAAACCCACAACAGGATCCGAATCTAATTCCATTAAAAAAGTTTAAACCAAGAAAACTTAATCATACCTCGGTCGCAAAATACCTTTCTGTAGGTTGATTGATCTCTAAGATGCTGCCAACGACGAACGCCCTCTACCAGCAGTCCACACACGAACGGCGACCGAGATTCAAAGTGTTTGCTTCAAGAGGAAACCAAACCTTTTTGTTTCTCTCCAAAACGATCCTGAGCGTACCAGAAAACCTAAGTCGTTTCTAAAACGAAAATAGATTTTCGGCCCTTAATCTTTCGTCCGTGTGTTCTAACTTAAAGTTCTATTTATACGACCCTCGTATATAGACAGTTAAGTAAATTACACATATACCCTTACTTAAAGAAGTATAAGTGTAATACACTACAAGGACGTTTCTGTCATGAATTTTATCATATGAAATTCATTTTTCTAAACCATCTTAAATCTTGCAAAACCATTCTTAGTGTGCGACCCAATAGGCTCATACAACGTTGGCAGTGTACCAAAACACTTTTTGGTATACAAGTCATAAGCGGCCACTAGCAAGACATTATGACTACCCAAGTAGTATGAATATCAAATCGATACAACCTAATCAATAGTGTATACAACATCCTTTTGTCACACAATATCCTTTTGATCAAACATAAGGCATGGAATTGTCATCCAACATGTTCAATCGTACTAGTCTCGATCTCTAGGTAGACCGAAAACATCCGAGTGACATTGATCAATATCAATTCACTTTGATTGGGCCTTTTAACAGTCTAACACATTGAGGGATCCACTGGATATCTCTCTTTATATGTGAATGACAAATTCTATCTTGATTAACATCCAAGTAACCATTCACAACCTTTATAATCGTCCGGTTAAAGACAACGTTTGATTGTGTCTAATCACTATGTTCTACTATTGAAGTCTCTGGTAATCTCAAGTCAGAAGACTTAAAAATATACCTATTATGAGAAAAATCCATGTGATGTTCTCATAGCGGGTCGATCCAGTACTTTGTTCCCTAACAAGTACTCGTGATCTTGATTCGTATCCCTATACGTATAATCATCATATGATCATCAATCAAGACTCACACTAGTCTTAATTCATTATAGTTCCCAGTATAATGATCGATTAGGGAAATTTAAGATATTTCTGTAAATACCCATGGATCTTATTATAATGTAAACATGTAAATTAATTATAATAAACAACAAATGAAATCCTATATTTTATAACTAAAAGTATTCATAAAGACAGTTAATGGATTGACCTAGGGCACATGCCCCAACATCTCTCACTTGCACTAAGGCCAATCATACATGCATCTAATCCCTAATGATCTAACATGACCATCATGTTTTGCTTGTGGAAGAGCTTTTGTCAATGGATCCGCAATGTTGTCTTTTGTAGGCACTCTACAAATCTTCAAGTCTCCCTTCTCAATAATTTCTCTAATGAGATGAAAACGCCTGAGTATATGTTTGGATCTGTGGTGTAATCTATGTTCCTTGGTCTGTGTTATTGCCCCGTTATCGTCACAATACAAACGTTATCGTCACAATACAAACTAATAGGGTTAGCAATACTTGGAACCACACCTAGTTCAGAAATGAACTTTTTGATCCAAACTGCCTCCTTTGCTGCATCGGACGCTGCATTATACTCAGCTTCTGTTGTAAAATCTGCTACAGTCTCTTGCTTCGAACTTTTCTAGCTTACTACAACCGCATTCAAATTAAACACATATCTAGACTGCGATTTAAAATCATCTATATCAGTTTGAAAACTTGCATCGGTGTAACCATTTACAACTAGATCATTTTCAAAACCTCCATAGACCAAGAACACTTCCTTAGTCCTTCTTAAATATTTAAGAATGTTCTTTACTGCTATCCAGTGACTCTCACCAGGATATGACTATATCTGCTTGTAGTGCTTAAAGCATATGATACATCAGGTCGAGTGCATAACATGGCATACATGATAGATCCAATAGCTTATGCATATGGAATCTTATTCATACGGTCTCGCTCATCATTTGTCTTAGGACATTAAAACTTGCTTAGACTTATGCCATGAGACATTGGCAACGATCCGCTTTTAGAGTCTTGCAAACTGAACCTATTCAGCACCTTGTCTATGTAAGCACTCTGACTTAGACCGATTAGCCTATTGGATCTATCCAAATAGATCCTTATCCCTAGGATATAGGTTGCATCTCCTAAATATTTCATTGAGAAACATTTCCCTAACCAAGACTTGACATTCTGCAATGTTGGGATGTCATTTCCAATGAGTAATATATCATCAACATACAGTACCAGAAAAATAACTACACTCCCACTGACCATCTAGTATACACAAGGCTCATCTTCGTTCTTAATAAAATCAAAATCAATGATTGCTTCATCAAAATGAAGATTCCAACTCCGAGAAGCTTGCTTTAATCCATAAATGGACCTTTGAAGCTTGCGTACCTTCCTAGAACTCTCAGGATGTACAAAACCTTCAGGTTGTGTATCCTCAAGCAGCTTTCCATTCAGAAATGATGTTTTTACATCCATTTGTCGTATCTCATAGTCATAATATGCAGCAATGGCAATAAAAATTCTTATGGATTTAAGCATGGCTACTGGCGAAAAAGCTTCATCATAATCAACACCTTAAGTCTGCCTAAAACCTTTTGCAACAAGTCTTGCTTTAAAATTATGCACTTTGCCATCCATGTCGGTTTTCTTCTTGAAAACCTATTTACATCCAATGGTTTTACCACCTTCAGGTAAATCAACTAAGTTCCAAACTTGGTTATCATACATGGATTGCATCTCAGATTTCATGGCACTTAGCCATTTATCTGAGTCTGGTCCAGACATAGCCTCCTGATAAGTGGTGGGCTCATTTTGATCCATAAGCAACACATCACGACTATCAGTAATGAGAAATCTGAATCTCTCTGGCTCATGTCTTACACTACCAGATTTACGTGGGCCTTGTGTCACTTGCGGAGGTTTAACTAGTTCAGAACGTTGTTGAACTTCTAGTAGCGGTTCAGTGTTTATCTGTGATTCTTGAACTTCTTCAAGATTTATTTCTCTCCCACTAGTGTCTTTTGAAATAAACTATTTTTCCATAAAGGCACCATACCGAGCAACAAACACTTTGTTCTCAGCGGGATTGTAAAAGTAATATCCTTTTATTTCCTTAAGATACCTTACAAATAAACACTTGTCAGATTTATGTGCTAGTTTTTCTGATACTTGTCGCTTTACGTAAGCCTCAAATCCCAAATCTTAAGGAATGATAAACTAGGTATCTTCCCGTACCATATCGCATATGGTGTTTTATTAACCGCTTTAAAAGTAACTCGATTTAGAGTGAAAGCTGTAGTTTGTAATGCATAACCCCAAAAGGATAATGGAAGATCTGCATGACTCATCATAGATCGAACCATATCTAATAAGGTTCAATTTCTCCTTTCAGAAACTCCATTCCATTGTGGAGTTGCTGGTGGAGTCAATTGGGAGATAATCCCACAATTTCTAAGATGATCATCAAATTCTTGGCTCAAATATTCACCACCTCGATCTAACCGAAGTGTTTTGATAGTTTTACCAAGTTGATTCTGCACATCATTTTGAAATGTTCGAAACACCTCAAATGATTCATCATTATGTTTCATAAGATATACGTAACCATATCTGCCGAAATCATCAATAAATGAAATGAAGTACTGATAACCTCCTCTAGCCATTGTGTTTATAGGACCGCATACATTAGTATGTATTAGACCCAATAAATCACTTACCCTTTCACTGTGTCTAGTAAATGGACTTTTAGTCATCTTGCCTCGTAAACAAGATACGCACGTTTCATATGTTTCTAAATCAAATGAATCTGGAAGTCCATCATTATGGAGCTTCGTTATGCGTTTCTAATTTATGTGCCCAAGACGACAATGCCAAAGATAGGTTTAATTCAAATCATTCGACTTAAATCTCTTTGTATTTATGTTAAAGACTGGAGTATCAGTGGACCTTTTCATGCTTAGAATATAAAGACCAACACACAAATCAGCATTTGCGTAAAATATGCCTTTACAAGAAATGGAACATCTATTATTTGCAATAATAAAATCAAAACTATCCATATCCAAACATGAAACAAAAATGATGTTTCTGCTCAAGGCATACACAAAATAACAATTATTTAAAGTTAAAATAAGTCCACTAGGTAAGACTAAGTCATATGATCCAACAGCCAGTGCAACAACTCTTGCTTCATTCCCTACGCGGAGGATGCCTTCTCCTTTCTTTAACTTTCTACTTCTGGTGAGTCCCTGCATATTTATACAAATGTGAGATCCGCATCCGGTATCTAATACCTAGGAATCATTAGTAGATACATTAATTTCAATAACATAAATACCTGTAGTGGTAGTCGCACTACCCTTTTTCTTCTTTAGATTTTCCAGATAGAGTTTGCAATTTCTAAACCAATGTCCAGGTGCATGACATAAATGACAATTTCCTTCATTTTCTTTTGGGCGTTTTGAAGCAGGAACAGGCTGGTGCTTGACTTGTTCCACAGGCTTTGCGACAGGTGCAGCAGCAGCCTTGACAACTTTAGCTTTGCCTTTGCCTTTCTTCTTCATTCCCTTTCCCCTTTGGACCATTAACACATTACTAGAGGGTTTCTTGATATTTTGTTCAGCAGTCTTGAGCATCAAATACAACTTTGAAATTGATTTCTCCACATTATTCATATTGTAGTTCATCACAAATTGTGAGTAACTCTCTGGTAAGAATTCAGGATCAAATCCGTAGCCAACTCTTAGCTTATGGGAAATCCGAGTCTATCAAGTTGGTCAACATAGCCCTTCATCTTCAAAACATGAGGACTGACTAACGCACCCTCAGCCATCTTGCAAGAATATAGGTTTTTGACTGTCTCGAACCTTTCTTGCCTAGCTTGTTGTTGGAACATTTCCTTCAGTGTTATAGCCATGTCGTAGGCTTCCATTAGTTCCATGTCCTTCTGAAGTTCAAGAACCATAGTTGCCAGCATAATACATGCAACATCAGTAGAATCATTGACATGCTTATTATGCGCATCCTTCACAGCTTTCGTAGCATTGGCTGGTGGGTCCTCAAGGATTGGAGCATGAAACACATAACTAAAATCCATATTTCACATAATTCTATGACGGCTATGACGTGAAACACAGAACTAGATTATTTAGGTAGAAAACAGTTACCAATTACTTCTTATGTAATTTTAGATGCTTTTATGAGATACGGGACATCTTATGTATTAGCATGTTTTTTATCTCATCTTGTGCCTAAAGCTCGAAACTATTTTGATAGCTATATTAAGTCGGACCATTTTAAACATTTAGGTAACTCTTACCTAACTTGTCTCACCAAGATAGCACAATACACCCAGCTATGGCTGAAACTATATTAGTGTGATCGAGGCCTTGACAAGTGTTTAAAATGGATGGCACGAGACTTAAAATTTAATAGAGGGACTTTATTCAGTTTTAATGATTTTTATGTAAACAATGAAATATCATATATTTTATTGATTTGTTCAATAACTAAACAATTTGGAAATTTTTTATACTGTTCACTAATAAAAGAATTTCCGTGCGCTACGATTAGTTAGACGACGGTCCCGCTGGCCGGTCAACGGACGGTGGTTCCGCTGATCGATCAACGGACGCGGGAACAGGGGGCAGCGCCCCCGTTGTTTTTTTAGGAGACAAATTTCAATTTCGAGAATTAAAATTTTCTATAGAAAATCATATTTTTCGCTAATTTTATCATCCTAAATTTACCCCTTAATTTATCCCAAATTAAGTCAATTAAAATATTTTTAATTAACCCGGACCCACATATGACTAATCACCTTATCCTAATCTAATTAGGACTTAAGATATTTGAATCCTAGCATATCACCATTAACAAAATTCTTCATATTTATCTCCAATCCAATAGGGATAACGAAACCGATTTTGCTAATATCTATTAATCTAATTTGTTATCTATCTCTTATCAAATAGAAATTTTATAACAAAATAGATATAAGGAGATAAATAAAGAATTTCAAAGATTAATTATTTGCAATTTCGATCCTCATCCAAATAATCACAAACATGTCATTGAATCATGAACTACTATCCCAATCGAACCTAATCATATTAGTTTCGAATTAATATTCAGACTTATACAATTTAAGAAACGTAAAACAATGTAACCTAAATATGCAAACTGAATTACAGAGATTTCATCAATGCATCAATACAGGAAAAATAAAGATTATACCTAATGATGTCATGGATCACAGAACACGAAATTCAGTTCATTAAAATTATTTGAATTAACATAACATGATTACTAGGATGTACGAAACTGATTTCAATTAAATCACGAATATGTGTATCATATACACAAAACATGATAATAAATCTCTTAGAAAACTTTTGTATATCACATATACATAAACTATTAACATGCTTTGAATCATATATCATGTATATATCAGAAGAAAACATGCAATGAATTTAATGGAATCAAACTCGAAGGCTTTGATACCACTGTTGGATTTTGGGGTTCATACGCAGCGGAAATTACAAAACAATTTTGACAAAAACCCCAACAAGATCCGAATCTAATTCCATTAAAAATTTTTAAACCAAGAAAACTTAATCATACCTCGGTTGCAAAATACCTTTATGAAGATTGATCGATCTCTAAGGCGCTGCAAACGACAAATGACCTCTACCAGAAGTGCACACACGAACGACGGTCGAGATTCGAAGTGCTAGCTTCAAGAGGAAACCAAACCTTTTTGTTTCTCTCCAAAAGGATCCAGAGTGTACCAGAAAACCCTAAGTCGTTTCTAAAATGAAAATAGAGTTTCGGCCCTTAATCTTTCGTTCGAACTTAAAGCGTCTATTTATACAACCCTTGTATATAGATGGTTAAGTAAATTACACATATACCCTTACTTAAAGAAGTATAAGTGTAATACACCACAAAGACATTTCTGTCATGAGTTTTATCATATAAAATTCATTTTTTTGAACCATCTTAAAATCTCGCAAAACCATTCTTAGTGTGCAACCCAATAGGCTTATACAACGTTGGCAGAGTACCAAAACACATTTTGGTATACAAGTCGTAAGCGACTTCTAGCAATACATTATGACTACCCAAGTTGTACGAATATCAAACTGATACAACCTAATCAATAGTGTATATAACATCCTTTTATCACACGATATCCTTTTGATCAAACATAAGGCATGGGATTTTCATCCAACATGTTCAATCGTACTAGTCTCGATCTCTACGTAAACTGAAAACATCCAAGTGACATTGATCAATATCAATTCACTTAGATTAGGCCTTTTAACAGTCTAACACATCGAGGGATCCACTGGATATCTTTCTTTATATTAGATGGACAAATTCTATATTGATTACACAACTTCATCACATTGCTCACACAGTAACCAATCACAACCTTTATAATCATCTTGTTAAAAACAATGTTTGATTGTGTCAAATCACTATGTTCCTAATGTTGAAGTCTCCAGTAATCTCGAGTCAGAGGACTGAAAAATATACCTGTCATGATAGACAACTATGACTTAATCCATGTGATGGTCTCATAGCGGGTCGATCCAGTAATTTTTTCCCTAACAAGTACTCGTGATCTTGATTGTTATCCCTATACCTATAATCATCATATGATCATCAATCAAGACTCACACTAGTCTTAATTCATTATAGTTCCCAGTATAATGATCGATTAGGGACATTTATGATATTTCTGTAAATACCCATGAATCTTATTATGTTTACGCGTTCACTGTTTTTAGAAACTTTTTTGTTATGCATACATTTGTATCATTTTCCTATTCATGTTCTTCTTTAACACTGTCATTTTCTTTTTGTTGGATAGATACCTTGACTTGTTTTGAACCTTAAGGACAAGGTTTGGAATAAGTTTGTGGGTATTTTAGGGATTGTGGATTGAGTTTGGATGGATTCTTTGCGAAAGACTGTAGGTGAGATCATTTATTTTTTTAATTTTATGCAGTTATATGCGATTGATAGATGGTAATGGTGGTGTTTTATATCATTTCTTCCATTTCTTTCATTTCTCATCCTTTCATATTTCTCTTTCATTTCATTAGTAGTTGATACGCTTTCATGCATGTATTTAGTATAGTTTTTAAGTTTTTTAGTTATTTAGAGTCACCTGAAACTTTGTTTCATGTCTTTGGTTTTGGAAGAGTAAATTATTGTTGCCTTTTTGACTTGAGACTTGAGAAAAATTAGGAGAAACACTTAATCAAGTCTGTACCCTACATTTTTATGATTTCATGATTAAGGACTTAGTTGATGGTTAAACTTTGTGCTAGATAACGAAATGAACATATGGTCAGACTTATGCAAGTGGTATTATTTTAACCTATATTAAGGGATTTGCTTGATTATAGTGAAAGTGATAAGTACTAACAGGAGTTTTCTTAGTGTAGAGTGTCCTACAAGTTTCCATAGGAAATGGAGCAGGGAAACTTGTGGTGGGAAAAAGTGAGAAAATCAGTCCATAGAAAATGGAGTAGGGACCATATTAATTGAAAAAAGTTTTGGAGAAAAAAATGAAAAAAAAGAATATAAAAAATTTAAATAAAGACGAAAGTTGTGAAACTCCTCAAATAAAAGATTTAGTTCAACTGCTTTCACGATATTAAATGAGATTTAAAGTTGCGTGCTTTAATGTATAAACAAAGGAAACTTATGAGTAGTTGATGACCGTTGTTTTGACCGAGTTTTTATCTTGAAAGTGGGATCTTAATTGTGTTTGGGTTGCAAGTCTTGACATACCATAACTCCGAAATTTCTTGAGTGACATGTTAACTTGGTGACTATGTAAATCAAAGGACCTCTATGAATTTTAAGTCGGGTATAGGATTAGTTGAGTCATTTCATACTTATATTAGGAGTCTAGTTTAGTTTGTGTTATCATCTACACCTTTACTCGGGACGTGCAAATTCTTAAGTTTTGGGGTATTTGATAAGTTGGTTATTATATGTTTTTATTAGTTTAATTTAGTATATTTAATTATGTAAAGTCTCTACAATATATATTTAATTATATTTTTGGTCTTTTTCAGGTGAAATGGAGTATGCGGTTGAATTCATGGAAAAACAATACTGAAAATAGAGTATTTACATGCATTGATCGGACACCGAACAGTCTGCTTCAAGTTACACATTGAGCGGTGGGTAGAATTGGTGAACAGCAGGCTAATTAACATGTGGCAGCATATTGTTGGTCCAGCTCGCCAAGCAATTCAAACTGTTTCCAGAGCATAGCCACGTGTCAAAATGTTACTCGTCCATAGTGTCACCTGCTGCCACACGGCTCCAATCGTGTACTGCCACCACCTCTTGTATCTCGCCACATCGTCCAGTATGTCACCATTCCTCTTGTTCCAGCAACTGTTGATCCATCCTCGAGATACGCCAATTGAATTCGTCTCATGCAGCTGGTTCGCTCGAGCGAACGAAACAACATCCCCCCCCCCCTCCTGCCAAGTGTCGTCATACGGTAGGCCAGACCATGTCACCAGCTCGTCTCTAGCCAATTCCCGACAGCCACGTGGCCATTTTAGCAAAACGGACCAATTAGGCGCTGCCATGTGTATGGAACCCATTTTCACCCCCAAAAACAGTCCCTGAATGCTCCTGGCGCACGTGTCACCTCCCCAACCCCTAAAATTAGTTTCTCTCCCCTTCTGGGGCCAATTTTTAGTAGTTTTATATATTACAAACTTAGGGTATTATTAAAAGAATATCGACTATTATGTTTTTAGCATCGACTTCTCTCGACGATGACCTAAGTCGACGGGGAAACAAGTCGGGATTATTGATTCATGACATATTATGTGAGATCTTTTATTTTATTATTTTAATTTGATTTAATTCTCCTTTTTCATTGTTGTTGATTTTAAGGAATATGGTTTAGATCTAGGGTATGTATGTGGCCAGTGCATGCTTTTAGGTGGACAACCTATAGTTATTTGGACCATTAGCATCCGTGTAATTGTGCTTTTGGACCAATAAAGTGACGACACTCACCCCTCTGTCGTCAACCTTTTTGGTTCTTGAGTATGCAACAATTGAATCTAGGTTAAATAGGAAGCTGATGCAATCCGATTATTTTAGATTAGTGTTCCCACAAATCCATATTACTGCGCTTAGCGTGTTAAACCTGATTGGTGGATTGCTAGGGTTATACATTAATTAAGGAAGTGGTTAGTGGTGGACGTTCTGGCTATCAAGATTAGGGGAACGAGGAGTTTCTGGTGGATGTCGATTTTCTATAGCTAATCTAGGATAATTCAAATTAATAACTTTTTGGAAAATATTGAAGACTATGATTGTCATTGAATCTTGATCCTGATTTGTGGAACTGTAGATCTAAGTGTTACTTAGGTGTTCATTAATTGTTTTCAAAATTAGTTTGGTTATTTTATTTATTTAGTTTAGTTAGATTTATTAATTAAATTATTTATTTTAAAACCCCTAATTTTTTTCTTTTCGTTGTTTTTAACCTTAAAAAGACCATCAATCTCTATGGGATCGACCATTTACTACTATTCTACATAATAGTTGATTTAGAAAATTTTATTTTATTGACGCGTTCGGCGTGCGTCAAATTGTTTAGCCAGACATTGTCTTTGAAGAATACAAGAATTTAAAAGAAAAAAAGCAAATAGAACTAAATAGTTGTGGAACGGTGGTCCAGAGAGGTAGAAATAAAACCTTAAGTTTCATAAATATATCTACTACCATAATAAAAAGTGAATGTGGATCGTGATGAAATACATAATTTGGCCTTTAAGTGAATCCATCAATCGAATTCGGACAACGAGTTGTCTTTTTTTTTCGAGTCTAATTCAAATCTCATCTCTCCATTAATTTGGGCGTGAAATCTATTCAATGATTTAAGTGCAAAATCGAAGAAGGCGATAGTGTTGTAGTTGGAGGCCACTTGGAATTGAACTGCGACTGATTGTGGAATAATTCTTTAAGTTTTGATCATCCTCTTCAAAATTTCACTTTTTTAGTTGATCGTTTGATGAATTTTTACCAATTTTAATTATTTTTTGTGATGAATCTATTCAGATTATGTAGAGAAAAACAAATATGGTGCCTACTACTACAATTAAGCAATCAATACTATAATCCATATGTTCAATACTATAATTAAGCAATCAATACTAAAATTAAGCAATCAATATTATAATCCAGATGTTCAAAACCACTGCCCACCCTTTTGCCTTGTTTAACAATAAATTTAGCAGTGTTGTTGATAGGCATTTAACTTCGACTAGTATATGTTTATTTAGCTAATCTTTGTATATGTGTATATATATATTAGTACTAATGCAGATTAATCATATCTTTTTGATTTTCTACTCATATCTCTTGATTTAAATTCATTGTTAACTAATCATCGATGACTCAAATCAAAACAATGCCCTTTTATTATTTAATTGGTTTATATTACATAACATCTTCATTAGTCTAAAGTGGAAATCACCTTTATTGGTTTAATTATTTAATGAGTAATGTGTCGGATGCACACGGATTGGATCCAATTCAATTTGGGTCAATCTGTAATTAAATCCAATTAACATTATGAAAACTATTATATATATATCATATATATAAAAGCACGAATCACAAATTTTTGAGTCGTAATCAAATATACTTTTTCGTCCCTCTCCCACACAATTTTTTCTTGTGCGTTGTCCCTCTCCCACCCATTTTTTTCTCGTGCGTCCCTTTCTTTTCTCTCCCGTCTCTCTCTCACATAACAACTGATTTATACTCCTTCCTCTTCTCTCACGTCTCTCTCTCTCACGTCCCTTCATCCGATTCTTGCTCTCCTATGTCTTGCTATGTTCATCGCTCATATCGTATATTTCACTACTCTTTCTCCATCAACAATTACCACAACAGCACCCATAAAGGTAAGTCAATCATCGCCCTATTTTCTTTCTCTGAATTCGATTCTGATTTCTGAATCATTGTTGTTAGTTACTGGTATCAATCATGAGTCTGCCAAAAAGAGTAGTTGATACCAGTATGCTCAACAAATGACCTTTTTTTTAGATGAACAAATAGCGTTTTTCTCTCAAACAATTCAAGACTCATGATTGATACCAGTATGCTCAACAAATGACCTTTTTTTGAGATGAACAAATAGCGTTTTTATCTATAATGATTTTGAGTCTCATTAGAATTTGTATCAGTAGTTTAGGACTTTTTGGCAGACCAATAACGTGTGATACATTAATTAGGAGAGATTTAAATGGTTCGAAAAGCTCACCATCGATTGAACTTAATCGAGCACAATGGAAAAGTTTGATCCATGTAGCCGACCCCAGTTAATTTGAGACCGAGGCTATGTTGTTGTAGTAGTTTAGGACTTTGTGATACACTATAATAATACAAATATAAGACGTTTTATATACAATTGAGTCATGCGTGTAATGTCTTATATATATACTGTATTATACTTGTTTGCACAACCACGTATGCTATTGTGGTGTTTCAGTAATTGTGGTTTAGTATAATTATGTTTCTAATAGTTTTTGGTGATGTATAAGAATATTAGCGGTTGATATCTCATTAGATCACGATCCTTCCTGTCGATATGTATAGTAGTTTTATTTTTATTTTTTGTTTTTTTCGTAAATGTTTATTATATTTTTTGTCGTAAAAATAGTTAAAATAGATTTACCAAAAAAGAAAAAGTTAAAACAGAAGAATAGTTTTATAAAAATACGGAAAAAGCTATAATACTTCCAAACCACTTAAAAACACAAAAAATAACCATTGATATGTAACACACAACTCATCCCATTAGAACAAAAACACGTCTACCTTACACATAAGAAGAATATATATATATATATATCTATCATATATATAAAAGCACGAATCACAAATTTTTGAGTGGTAATAAAATTTACCTATTTGCCCATACTTTTTTTTATCTTCAAATTAACCTTTTTTTTGTATCCAAATCAAACTCTAACTCTTTATCAATCCACTACACGTTTTTTTTTTCTTTATTTCTAAATCAATCATTAACCCATTCTCATCAATCCAATACACTTTTTTTGAAGAAGTAATGTCCTAGCATGATTAGCTTGTTTTTCCATTCACATCTTATATCAATCATAGTAGAGAATATTGATAAGCTAAAAAAAGTACTTGTATTTTTAATTTTTAAATTTTAATTACAATTTTAGATTTTGTTAATAAATTCTTAGAAGCCGATTTAAGCGAAGCGCGGGTGGTACGTCTTGAAACTAGTATATATATATATATCATATATATAAAAGCACGAATCACAAATTTTTGAGTGGTAATGAAATTTACCTATTTGCCCATACTTTTTTTTAATCTCCAAATCAACCTTTTCTTTTGTATCCAAATCAAACTCTAACTCCTTATCAATCCACTCCACTACGTTTTTTTTTTTTTTTTTTTTTTTTCTTTATCTCCAAATCAATTATGAAGTCATTCTCATCAATCAATACATTTTTTTTTTTGAGGAAGCTTGTTTTTTAATCTTATCTAGCATGATTACTTGTATTTTATTTTTTTTTCATTCACATCTTATCTCAATCAAACTCTAACATCAATTAGATCTCCAAATATTAATAAGCTCAATCAAAAAAACTTTTTTGAGGAAATAACTTGTATGATTAACTTATTTTTTCATTCACATCTTATTTCAATTTTTAAATTTTAATTACAATTTTATTTTCGATTTTGTTAATAAATTCTTAATAAATTAATTCTCGCATCAGTTGATGAATCAAAGATACAGTTTTGCCCCAATTTTTTTGCCTTCCCATTGGCCTCATCAATAGCTTCACGAATTTACCATCCCATCCTATTCGATAACTCCGTCTTCAACTCAAAAATCTTCTCCAACTCTCATCTTTCGTATCAAGTCCAACTCTGCTGAGCATCAATCCCAAATATTGACTATAAATTCTCACTGAATTGTCACCGGATCTGAAGCTTTTAAGCTCAATCAGAAGAGTTATTTCTAATATTTCTCTTAAGTATATTGATTTTACTGTTAGTCCATGGTTCTTCATATTTAATTTTAGGTTGTATATTGATTTTAGGTTCTTATTATATCTCCACAATTCAATAGCCAGGCTTAGCAAGAATCAACCTAAGGAAGTTTTTGATTAGGAGTGTGATTAAGCTCGTCAAAAGGGTCATACCACACGTTACTGTAAGCATTTCCATCACATGTTAGAAACAATTTCTTCAAATATCTCATATTTAGGTAAGCGGTTTCTTTGAATGTAAACCAATTTACAATTTTGTTTACAACTATCCAACTTAAAAGTACATGATAAGAATGATCACCAATTGCTTGAATAAATGTCAAGCCAATCTAGATTTTGATTACAACTATCCAACTTAAAAATACTGAATAAAAATGACCACCAATTGTTTGAATAAATGTCACACCAAGTGTTCGAATAAGAATGCTAATTGCCTGAGGGCTGAGGTTAGACCTCATGTGATTCTTGATTTACATTAATTATTTAATGATATTGTTGTGATGTCTTTTGCTAAAGATGGCAAGGATGCAATTCCAAGTCCTCTAACAAAATTATCTATTCTTGATGGCTTATTCATTTATTATTTGTTAACTATATTTTATGTTACTTTTATTGTATTCTTGTGGTGAACATGTCACCTACAGGCTACATGTATTTGGATATTGTATTGTTCTCTATTCTCATAGAAGTATTTTCACATGGTATTATTGGTTGAGTTATAGCATAGTTTATAGCATCTTATATTGAGCTGATTTTTATGATGTAGTTGTATTAGACTTAGTTGAGCATATTCGAACTGAAACGCCACACATTGAATTGAGGCATGCTAAAAGTGTCATTTAAATAGAAAGAGGAAACAACTCTGACCATTTTTGGGCTTTTAATTGGCCTCCATTTGAAGTGATCCATCCCACTTTTTTGTTAGATTTCTAATTAACCTTAAACCATTTGATACCTCTTCACTTTAAATTGATGAGAATTTTGAACGAGGAAACAGAGATTTCATATATTTTGATTAGTTGATGGATGGTTTCTTCTTTAAACACTTATGCAACATTGATACAATAAGACGGATTCCTCTCTAGGTATAAGGTTGATACTTCATAATCTCCATGAAAAGTGATGTTTCAATATACCCATTACTATCAGTTGTGGCCACAAATTCCCTTCCATTCTTGAATCAACTCACTTATAGAGTTTCTTATCAATGTGTTCTTAAAATTATGATCTGCATCATGACCCTCATATAGAGAATAAGCTTGGATTGTCGGTTATCATTATTTTTTATTTTTATTTTTTAGTAAAAAAAGTTATTACTATTATCAACAACTTAACTCGCTTCTAATTTCATTACACATTATATAGCTTGAGAACAAATTTGATTTTTTTTATAAGGACTAATCTATCAACGTCAGTCTCTTAATTTTTTTATAAGAAAAAAACAACCTGCCTTCACCGTGGTTCGAACTCATAGACTCCTACTCTCAAACCCCATACCAAACCATTGGGTGATTTAATTGGTTGGTGACAAAGTATGATATTAAATTGGATAATAAAGAAGTAGATAGAACCGGCAATGATTGTGAGAAAGAGCGAATGACTATTTTAATCATATTATCTTTTTTTTGATAATTAAGTTTGTTCCAAACCTTAGAATATGGTTGGTGTCTTAGTTGTAAGATTATATATATTCCATCTCAGACTGAATTTTAGCATTTTTTGATAAAGTTTCTAACATATTGTTTGATTTGATACAAGAAATTGTAAGATGATATTTCATAGAAGTTTGTGTTATTGCTCTAGATGTGGAGTATATTGAACCATTACACTTTGTCTTTGTACCTTCTTGGCTTCGTCGTATCTAGTTGAAAGATGATGATATTTTTTCTTAGTTACCTACAGGCCTTCAGACCTCTTGTGTCAATACAATGGAATGACTGATGAAAGTTAGTGGAAACAGAATTTGAAATAGAAAAATACTAGGATGACCGCTGATGGTGCCCATCCACCATGCATTGATGTGCTCGCGCACATATCCTGAAGAGCGAATGGATGGACACCATCACTGGGTGTTCATCCTAGGTCACACTAGCATCTTTCTTTGAAATACACTGTAAATTTGTATCAGTCAACGAAACTTTGCCTATGTAAATCATAAGTGGCAATAAATAAGTTTTTGGTTTTGCATTTGTGTTTGTATTTACAAATCCCTTAGTTTTTGGTGATATCTGAATTGTATGATGAGTTTTAAAGGCTAGATTTCAAGTTCAATTTTTGGGACTAAAATCATTGGTTTGAAGGATGGATTCACTCAAAAAAAAAGAACAGTTGCGAGTGTGGTTAGTGTATAATTTCTTTTTGTTATTCATGTTGGTCATTGTCTATTTTGCTTTGTACATGAAGCCCTATACATGTCAATGTATTTTAGAGCCAATTAGTGATATAGCGACTGCATCTTTTTCTCATCCCGTCTTCTAAAAGTGGATGTGTAGACATTGTTAGACTTGTTCCTACTGAAGGAAATTATAAAAGTGGTCGTGTGGCCACAGTTAGACTTGTTCTTATTAAAGAAATAAATAAATAAAATATGAGCTTAAAAAGAACTCATCTTGTATAACAAAATTACCCCAAATTCAACAACAACATCATTTGAAAGTACATATCTTATATCTTGTTATCTCTATATACTTAACACGAAGGAATCAAATTCTACACGTAGGACTCATGCTCTTCATCTTAAGTGCCCAAACAAAAACTATTTTATATAATGATCCCAATTCTTATTTTTTCTCTGTTAATAATAACATTTATTCTAGCTGAGTTGTCATATGGGGGTGCTATTATACCTCTAAGTCTGTTTGGCATAGTGTTCAATAGAATCAATGTCTTTTTTATTCGAAAATGTTAGAATGACACCCATAGAGTGCACATCGGAACAAAAACACCCCTTTTCAATCGACTTAGAAATTTCACGATGCGTAAGCTCACATCTCGAGGTGAACACGAATGACAAATGTGGCATTAATATGCATTCTGGTGTGCATTCGTGGTGTTATTCTAGTGCTTTCCCCTTTTTTGAAAAGAATAATTTTCATTATAAAATTCTAACACGTTCTGATTGCATCTAAATATTTAAGTATTTAATATAGATAAATTTGCTAAATCATATCATTAATCAATCAAATAAGATCACGCAAGGAAAGAATTGGAAGCAACAGTCTTGCAGGCCTTTTCCTTTCTTTTTTATTTGAAAAAGCCCAAAAAGGTGATCACATACTTCATACCCATCAGTATTGAGTGACTGCATAGTTCAGTAGGCCTTTAATAACTCTAGTTTTTTTAAGTTTTGTTCAATTTAATCGAATCAAAGAAAGAATTAGCTGAAAAAGGTTGGAACATCCAAAGTTATTAAAAAACCACAATGATTCTTCTATTGCATAAACATGCTTCAAATTTTCAGACAATCATACAACAATAATCACATACAATTTTTTTTCAGTAACTTAAAAGAATATATTCACAGACAATTAAAAAGTGTATGATATTCCAATAGGAGATAAATGTTTTTTTTAGTTTTAAATATACAATACTAATTCTTAATAGTTGATATTTGATACTTTTTATTGTCAACTACTGAAAATATAAATAAAAGAAAATTAATTAACAATAATACGCATTGAGATCTAAAAACACATAAAATAAATGCCTAAAATATATACTATTACCGACTTATCAAATACCCCTAAACTTTGGACTTTGCACGTCCCGAGCAAATAAATATAAGACATGCGGCTAATTCAACTAGATTCCTAATATAGTTATAATCCTATACCAATAAATCCTACACCCGATTCCAAACTCATGGAGTTCCTTTGGTTAAATAGTCGCCAGGTTAGCAAGCCACTCAAAGAATTTTAAAGTTTTAACATGTCTAGAACCGCAATCCAAGCACAAACAATATCACACTTTCAAGACCTATACTCGGTCAAACGAAAGGCTATCAACTGCTTACAAGTTTTCTTGATTTAGACACTCAGGCCCACAAGTTTACAATATATAAGATAGCGCATCAACGCTTAGCGGATACCATAAACGAGAAATGCAACTACACTCTCCATTAATGTAGACTTAACACCAATGTGGATCAATAGGACTTTAAGTAGGTTGTAACATGGCTATGGTAGGGTACCAAGGAAATGATATAAAGGTAATACGAAACATTGGAAAACTAAAACTTAGACTGCAGAAAGATTTTCAGAGAACATGAAAATGGCTTATACTACACTTAATTTCATTTTTCTTTTAATATGTGCAGTCCTCACCTTTTTCCAACCACTCGGCTCCCTGCTCCATTTCATTGAGGATACCGCTTTAGGCGGGACTCTTTAATCATGACTTGATTTTTTTCATCATGATTAATTTCCCCTTATTTTAGGTATATAAATAATTTTCTTCTTTAATCTTTTTCTCCTTCTTTTCATGTCTCTTTTTAAAAATCTCAAGTCTAAGACTAGCTTCCAACTAGGTAAAGAATAGTATTAGGCCATGACTATGGATTAATATTAGGTAAGAAAGAATTAAAGGTTGGGTTGGCACAAAATGAGTTGGTTAGAGAAATTAATTTAGGTAGGTTTAAGGCTAAGGATTTACATTCGAAAATGGCCTAAATTACTCCCCCCAAAAGTGGTTTAGTCATAGGATCTCCACCTCGAGTGGGTTACAACCTTGTTCTAGCACCTTAGAAATTTGACTTTTTCACTTGAACAATTATGATCGTCTGCCTCTTTGGTATCTAGCACAAGGCTTATCCCTCACACTAAGTTCCTACTATGAAATCATAAAAATGCCGGGCTACGAAACAAAGTGAGTGTTTCTCCTAATTTTCACTAAGTTTCAAATAAAAAAGGTAACCATAGTTCACTCATACACAACCAAAAGTATAAAGCAAAGTTATGGGTGACCCTAAATAATATTAATAAAACTATACTAATTGCATGCGTGAAAATGTATCATATCCTTGTGAAATGGAAGATAGAAGTATGAATGGAAAGGAATGGGAAATGAAAAGATAAGATGAACTAAAAGAATAACACTACCATTACCATGCTTCAACCGCCTAATTTAAATTTTTAATAATTATACCTAGGGTCTTTAGCAAAAAGACCCATCCAACATGATCCACAATCCCTAAAGCACCCCTAAACTTATTTCAAACCTTATCCCCAATGTTCAAAACAAGCAAAGAGGTCCGCATAAAAAATAAACGAAAGGGTGAAAGAGCATTATAGATATAGAATTAAGGAAATGATACGCATTCATGCATAGTAATAAGAGTACTAAACATAGAAACAAAGCGAGATAAACAAAAATTTGGAAACAATTTTGAACTTTCTCTTGAAAAAACTTGAAACATAACATGATTAGAGTAAAAACTGATGAATTAAGGAATTGACTTAAAAATTCCAACCAAATTTTGCGAGCTCAAAAATTTTCAATTAAGGTTAAAATCAACAAAATAGTGAAAATAAAATCTAGTGTTTCGGGTTCTACTTAAAGACCTGCCACTAATGCGATGACTTAAGTTGGTTTTTGATTTCAAACCAAGTATCAAAACACATAAATCTTAGCAAGTAATCAATTACTTTTAATAATAATAACTCAAATTATGTTAATTAAATTTAATTGAAAGTCAAACCTGACTCCTATATATGGTACTCTCTCCTTCCTCCATCTTAAGACTTTACTTAACTTGTAAAAATTAATAAATAGAGTTTAGGGGTTAGCTAAAATGGTTGAATAATCGAAATACAGGAAACTAAACCAGACTATACTAAATTGAACTAAACTAGACTAAAGTGAAAATTAAAGAATGAATAAGGTTAGGTTGCCTCTGAACAAACGCCTTTATTTTAAGTCATTGGCTAGACTTAGCCTGAAAGATCGTATAATGCCCACTAATTTTTACTAGTCACGAACAAATGGAATCAGTGTAGCCTTAGGAAGTGAAATAGGCATGTTGTCCTTCAGAGTTTTGAGTTCATCTTGGACTTCTAACAAATAAGTCTACATATAGTCTTGACTGTCTAACACATAACTGTCAACACCACATAAGACTTCCAAGTACCCTTTTGTTCCATCCCAGTTACAAATTCCACAAATATGCATGAAACAGGAAGGGGATTCATCAACACCAGAGGATGATCTTCATTTCTCTCTTCATATGGTTCATATGGCTATTCTAAAAGGGCCTTTAGTTTTCATATCGGCTTCTTCTTTATGAACTTCTACAATTATAATGTTTAGTTCCGATAGCAAAACTTCAAATTCATCCTCCAATTCAGTCGAATACTCGTCCTTCTTAACATTTCTAAACGTAATCACACTCGCATCCTTTTTTAATCACAATTTATAGGCTTGATGAGGAACTTTTCTTCATTAATCAAATTATCAATGCACTACAAAAAGTAGAGATTTAGCAATGGGTCAGAAAGGGAATAGCAACAAAATATGAACGGATTAGCAACGGAACACCAATGGAAATACTATCAGAAACGGGTTAGCAAATAATTCAATTTCGTTTATAAAATCACTGTTTCTAAATATTTAGCAACGAGAATTTATTTCCGTTTCTATTTAGAGACGGAACAAAAACAGATTAGAGATGAAGATAATACTAAAATAGTCATTTATGAGATGAATTTCGTTGCTATTCCATTGTTAATTAGCAATAGAATTCCGGTTTTCTGTTTCTATTCCATTTGTAATTAGCAACAAAATAAAAACGAAATTCATCTTATCAACCCAGAACATGTACTACTCGTTTGAATTTCGTTTCTAATTTAGGAATAGATTAGCAACGGAATGCATGCATTCCATTGCTAATCCGTTTGTAAGTCCAATTTTTTTTTTAATTAGCAATTTGCTCCAGCATGGTTCTTCTAAGCAAGAAAACCTGCAGTTGGCCTTCTCCAATGCCCTGCACCCCCTTCAAATGACTCTTTGGGGGTGCTATAACATCCTCCAAAACCAAATTTCAAGACATTTCATTTACACAAAATATCAAATATTATATACTTCATTAAACAAAAAAAGAGAACTCAATCTCAATATGTACAAAATGTTGTTTCAAATTTGTTAACATACCCAAAAGCTGTGCAAAACCAAATAAAATACCTAACTTTCGTCACCAAGGTGCTCCTCGTCCAACCAATTCGGGTTTTCTCTATCGTCATCGTCTTGCTGTTGCTGTGGTGAACAAGCTGGATCCATCCCAACCTACTAATGATGCCCATGAGGTGTTGGCGGTGGTGATGCCTGAGAGGTGTTCGCACCAAAGTCCATGCGCATTCCCAATTGAATCTGCATGAAAGCCTCAAACTGCGCAAGCATTTGAACGAATGCATCAAACTCTGAGCGCCGCACCATTGGCTACTGGGACATGCTAGCACCGGGATTTGCATATCTCCTTATCTTCCTGGCAAGTGATCCGAGCCCATAAATACGCCCCTTTGGGTAGACCCCCACCGCATCGTAGTAGAGCTGCTCCTCATCAATCGGCTGGTTCGGTGTTGCCTGAGTGTGCTCCTCACGAGCTTCACCTGCATAAAAACAAAGTCGTCATACGAAAACTAAAAAAAATGAAAATAAATCATTGGAAAAGCTTAAAAAAATTGAAGTACCCCAAAATCATTTATAGTGCTTAAAAGTAGCAAAAGTCATGTAAGAAAATAAGTAAGTAATAGTAAGTGGGACTGAAAATAGTAAAAGTCATATAATCAACAACTCTAACTTAATAGTTGTTTCCAATTAGGTCTAGCAATGAATTCCTCTGAAAGTGGGACCGAAATTGGTGGATGTCCATCCAACAAAACATTTTCAAATTGTGTGCACAACTTTCATTAAATAAATCATTTTCAAATTTAAGTTATAGTAAGTTTCTTCCAAAAAAAGTGCAAAATTGGTGGGATTTATTTTGCAACCGACGCATGTTTACAAAACTATGCAAATTCAAAGTGTATATTAGTTTCCAGACTCGAAAGAACAATTAAGTCAAATCAATCATGACTGTAGAAGGAAACACGGGGAGAGAGATGCCATTGTGGATACATGATTAAGAGATGGAGGGACTAATTGATATCAAGTTTATGTTCCTTTTGCTTTAATTGGTTTAATCGTTTGAACTTATTTCGATTTTTGTTTGATTATAAAAAACCTTATTGGTTGTCTTTATGAGACTATATTTCTTTGGTTCACTACATGTACAACATTTCAATTAAAATGTTATTTACGCACCCACTGTGGGTATAGCTAAAAAGGAGCATATCAAAGACTTTGGCTTTTAAAAAGGCAAGACTTCTTCCAAAAAAATAAAATATAGGAAATTTCAATTAAATTTTTGTTCTTTATATGCTCGCTTACTTTTTGTCTATTGTGTATGCCGCATTACTTTGGCTAATTTCTTGAGACACTTCAGTTATTTCTTATTTTTTGTGCATATATTTTAGTTGAATTACTTTACCCACGTTCTCGGTAACTTCCTATTTACTATTTAGAGCAATGAAACCACCACATACAAAGAAGAAAATGACAATTAGATCCTAAGAGAAGAAAACAAAAGATCGAGAAACAAAGAAACTATTTAGAGCAAGAATTTATCTCCATGTGGTATTTACCCTACTCATCTATTTAGTTTGTTTATAAAGAGTGAATTAACTCTCAGTTTACATAGTTTTTTTTTTTTACTCATGTGCATACAAGCAATGCCTAGGTTGTTATATTATGCTTGAATTATGTTTCAAAATGTGAAAGAAAAAAGTGCAAATACTTAAATTAGGCTTCTTGTAACAATTAAGTCATACTTATTGTTCATGAATTGTTCATTGATTCCTAAAATTAAGGCATGTATACATACATAACACCAATTAATGAATTCAATAGGTTCTGCCTAGGTTGTTATATAGTACTTGCTAATTAATCTCAATTGTCTTTATCTATGTAGAAAAATAAAACAACAGCGGGAGAGTGTTTGGTAAACATAGTCAACAAAAGATTTAAAACAAGAAAAAATCATGCCAAAGTGATGATGGAAGATATCTCATTATATGCATAATCATAGCATTTTTTATAAGCAATTATAATTTTTATATTAACGAGATACTTACATGAAACTGCGCTGATCTGCTATCAATGAATTGCACCCTATTATGATAATTCATATGGACATGAAGAAATACATCATTAGGAGTAACCTCATCGTCTTCATCCTTATCCAGAGCCTACACGGAAAAGATCAGAGTTTACAACATATTAATCATGATAAACTTATAAGTTCTAAAGAAACGTCAAATAACCATGACACTTACTAATATATCTTCATAGGTCCAAAAGGACTGTGTGCCATCGGTGTGCTTTGAAGGGCCTGTACTAGGGCCGTCCTTTTCATTTTTTCTGTTATGTGAAGCCTTCTCAGACGTGGCCTTAAAATCTGCGCTCGCCCAATAGTTACAGTATCTATTCCATGCCTTATCAATGATAAAGTCCGGCCTCATGCCAAGGGTGCGAAACTTATGTATCAACGCGTCGTACTTAACGCACGCCTTTGCATCATAGGCAACTTTCACAATAGCCTCATTAATCGATGGGTCCCATCGTAAGTACGGTTGAAAAAGATGAATATAGTTAATTATGATTTTTTCAAAGAAATAATGTATTTAATCAAAATTTCCAATCGTTTAGTGTCATTTACTTACTTTCCATCTCTCCTAATATATTTCCTTTTGATGATCAAGTACTGATTTCTAACAGTACCCCTCAGTAATCATCCCCCATTTGAAGATTTTAGTCATCCTCCGAGCACAAACTTCAGAAGGATGTAAAACCCAACGATTTATCCTGTTCATTTTCAACCTGATGAACTTAGTAAAATGATCTCCTTGCTCTACTTATAGTTAGGTTACGTATAATTAATTAGTCATTTGTAATGGTATGATAACTTACCCAACATACTTAATAGTAATGGGGAATCAAACAATATGGGGCGTGCCTCATCGTCCCTCTTGAGGTGCTGCTGAGGGAGCTGTTGGACGGGGGCTGTTGAGGAGGCTGCGAGGGAGCTCCATTGCGCCTTTGAGGCGCTTAAGCGGGGGCTCCCATGGCCTCGTGGGATTCGCTAAATGGTGCGGGCAATGCAGTAGAAGGTGGAGCAGATACAGTAGGCGACAGAGTGCCATGTCGAGAAAAACTACTAGATTGATTAGAATGCGACGATGAGGTGTGATTGGATGATAACAGGCCCATCGGCGAAATAATGGAAATATGTGTCGTCGACGACGACGGTGAAATAATGTCGAGAACTCGATCGGACGACCGTGCACTAGAAACAATGGGTCTGGTCTGACCATCTCGTAGTAATCATATATTTCCTGATCCATCTCAACCACTTCCAGATTGGCCTTGACCTCTCGATAGTCCTCTACCTCGCGCTGCGGGAGTGCATCACCCACCACCTCCTATCTGAGGCTGACCGTCAAGGTCACCGTTTGTTGGGATCTTGTCCGGAGGTCTCCGTGCCATGCTAGCTAATATATGTCACTTATAATTGTATAAGTAATTTGAGTTAAGAAAGGAATCAACGTAAACATCAAAATACAAATAAATAAACATATGTCACTATCAGCAAAATATAAGAAAATAAACATACGTCACACGCCATTGTCTATTCAAATTCATTTTCACTACTAGAATTTGACACTTGATTTTCCTCGTCATCATCACTATCATCTGGTACACTGATCATGTTGGACCTCGTTGGATTAACTACCAATCCAATGTCATTTATCAGATCAGTGACAACGTACAAAGTTGGTTCGTTCGATTGAAATGTCGTATCTGTCGAACGAACAACATCATCGATAATGGTTCCCTCATCGGTGAACTTTGGCTGACAACAACAAATAGCTAACCACTCTTATTGTTCATACTTCATAGAAGGGTATAGAAGATGGAAGACCTGGTAGGCTTGCATTGCTAAAATTAAAAGCTCGTACTTGTTATACCGTCGAGCTCGATGAACCTCGACCAACTTGAGTGAAAGGTAAGTCCTTCCAGAAGTAGATTGTGTGGGGTCAAACCATTCACATTTGAACAATATAGTGCGCTTAAAGCCATTGTATTCAACCTGGATAACCTCTAGTAGTCTTCCGTAGAAATCGTGGGACACATCATCGTACTTGGAGCATTTCACACAAACCTCGCTATTTTGTGTAGCTTTATTAGCACCATACACCATGTTGTGAAATTTGTATCCATTAACAATATATACTGAGTATACGACATAAGATCGTAGAGGATCGATTGCAAGATGACAAAGTGTCTTATCTATGATGTTATGTTGTGCCTGCTCACAAACACATAACGATTATAATAAAATGTTATGAGGTAAAGGAAAATCTTTCTAAATAACAGAATTGTCATTACATACGTTATGAGATAAAGGAAAATCTTTCTAAATAACAAAATTGACATTACATATGTTTGAAACCACTTAGCAAAATTCTGCTCTAGATTATAATCAACGTCCGTCTCTTCCTCATCAAGCATATGTAAATGGTCGATGAAGATGCTACATTTCACACTCGTCCGTTAGAAGAAAAAAAGAGAAGATCTATTAAACTATAAACATACACGACAAATTGACTTTTTAGAGTGACTTACGAGATGTATGGTGTGACTTCAGGAAAACCATGCAAGATGTAAGTGTGATTATAAGGCAAGTGGATTGGCAAGTGTTCCATTGAGTCAAAGAAACTTAGAGGAAACATTTTCTCCACTTTACAAATTATTATAGGTATTTCGGACTCTAAATAAGCCATATCATGAACTGTTACACTTTTAGCCGTCAGTGATCGAAAGAATAGACTAAGCTCGCTAATGGAGACCCAAATAGTGTCTGGAAGAAGTTCGCAAAATGCAATTAGAAATAATATTTGCATGAAAATATGACATTCATGAATATTCATCCCGAACAACTTTTGGCCCTCTTGGTCTACAAAACGCTTGAAATTAGAAGCATATCTGTCGAGAAAAAACAAAGATCGTATCCACTCGCATAATTTCTATTTTTTAGGGTTATCAAGAGCATAACATGCTAGCGGATACTTCTTTGACACTTCATCCATATATAAAGAAGGTCTGTGACAAAGTTCACGAACTTCTTGTCTCGACTTCACATTGTCCTTAACATTCCTCGGCACACTCATAATAGTATTGAATATGTTGTCAAACACATTTTTCTCTATGTGCATTACATCCAAGTTGTTTCTGATCAAGTTCGTCTTCCAATACGGCAAGTCCCAGAAGATGCTCCGTTTCCTCCATCCTGAACCCCTAGCAATCTCTGAATTTTTGGCATGGGTGTTGATTTCCCTCACTTTCATTAATCCCAAGGCCTCGATTTCCATCAAAATTTCTTTGCCAGATCGTATCAATGGAGGTTCTTCATTTATTACTGTTTTCCCTATCTAAAAACCTTTTTTTGTCTTTCCTAAGATTAGAGTTTTGAGGCAAAAAACGATGATGACAGTCAAACCATGAAGTTTTCCCACAGTGGCGAAGTTGAGATGCTTACGTATCGTCCATGCAGTACGGACAAGTCATTTTACCGTATGTGCTCCAACCTGACAACATGCTATATGCAGGGAAGTCACTTACCGTCCATAATAGAGCTGCTCGCATATGGAAATTCAATTTTATGGAAATATTTCATTAAACCATTATGCCATAAATCGTGTAGCTATCTTACGAGCGATTTCAAGAAAACATCTATTTTTTGGCTAGGGTTGGTTGGTCCAGGAATGATAATATTTAAGAACATAAATTCTTCTTTCATGCACATCGACAGTGGAAGGGTATATGGAGTCAAAATCATAGGCCACGAAGAGTAAGGCCTCCCATTTAACCCAAACGATTGAAAACCATATGTGCAGAGCCCCAAACGAACATTTCAAATCTCTGCGCTGAACTCTTTATTCACTTCGTTGAAATGTTGCCATGCCATCGAATCTAAACAATGTTGCATAACATCATTCGGGGACACGTGTTCGCCGTGCCAGCGCATATGTCTATCCGTTGATTCGGAAGCAAACAAACGTTGCAATTGAGGGCTTAAGGGAAAGCAATACATTTGTTTGCAAGGCCATGTTTTTGTATTCCTAACACGACTATGTCGTTGTGGCATGTACCAGGAATGGCCATAAATTTCGCACGATGCTAACTCAGAGTCATCTCCCCAATAAATCATACACTAATTTTCATAACAATATATCTTCTCGATAGGTAGACCCAGTCCTTGCATAAGTTGTTTTGTTGAGTAGAAACTGTCAACTAATGTGCTTTAGTTGGGCAACACTTCTTTGATGAATTGCATGAACCCATCATAACAACATTCGGAGACGTAGTGCATCGATTTCAAAGAAAGCAATCTAGCCATGACGGGCAATTTTGTCTTGTTCTCACAACCCGACCACAATTGCTTGTTACCAGCGTCAATTATGTCGTACAGTTATTGTGCTTAGGGATTGGGCTCCTCTTCCACGTGACTCCAGTTAAAACTAGGCCCCGCCACATTTTGTAGCATCTCTTGGTAAGTCGACGTTGGTTGACCATGATCGATGTCGATTTCGGCGTCATAATTGTTTTCGAAATCGTTGAAAGTGAACGTCGTATCCTGACCTTCTTTCTCACCATGTTCATACCAACAATAGTATCCAGGAAGAAACTCATACCTACATATATGGTATTCAATGATTTGAACGTCGAAGTACGGCAGGAGCTGACATTTATTGCGATTACATGGGGCATCTAATCCTACCCTCATTGTTATAAGTGGTACAATTCGCCTTTGCAAACTCTATGAATTCTTGTAACCTTACAACAAATCCCTTTTGAATAAACCCGTTATTGAGGCGATTATATATCCACTCTCTATTCACGATCGACATTCTCTACAAAATACAATGACTTATAATTTAGATGCAAATGTCGACAATTCCATTTTTATTTCGTGATTGTTAGACTAATCAATGTCTTAGGATACATTTATTAAATGTTTGTGTAAAGTTTATTGCAAAGCCTTTAGTTAGACCATGAATGTATGTTACTTCTACAAAATTTTCGACTGAGCTTCCTCTATAATATAGACTCTAAAAATTCTCAGAACCTAATAAACATCAATGGGAGAATGCCTAGAAGGTGTCACATCTGCCCAGCATTTCATAATATCATATTAACATGAATTAAACAACTTTGTTCAATAAAGACTTTAACATCTCTAAGCTTGCATGATGACGATGCAACTTGACAACAAGTTAATATACTACAAACAAAATGACAGTAGATCACTAATTAGGAATAGTTGACATTGCCAACATGCATATCATGCCACAATGAATAGACAAGTAGAAGAAAATAATTACATGTCAAAAATATTAATGTTAATAAATTGCAATGCACCAATTAAAGTTCAATGTGAATTGAACTCGTGCCATCCCATTCATGCACGATTTTTATAAGTAGGTAAGATTGAAAGACATGAAGCAAATGAAAATTATTGTAAGTAATCAACCCGTTTTTGTTATATCCCTTAAGGTATTAAAGTAGATAGCTAAAGATAATGAATTTCGAAAAGTAGGTAAACCTAGTTAAGATTGGAAAGGGTGAAGTCGACCAAATCCGAGGTCTAAGGTTGTATATTTTTATGTAAAGCAAATAAGAATCATTAAGTTACTTTTGGTATCATTGTTGGATGTCAAACATTATTAGTAGAGTATTTCGTAGAAAAGCTCACTAGACCAAAGTCGAGAGCTAAGGTTGTATATTTTTATGAATGCTATCAATATAAAAGATTGTGTTTTTCATTCTACCCAAAATACAAGCATAAACCAATAATAGCTCCAATTTATTTACTTTTTTGTAACTTCCACAGCTCAGAGCTTGTTCTTTCATCCAATTTGTGTTCTTGTTTGCTACTTCACATCCTTTTTTTATCCCAATAACGTCATACCACTAGTTTTGCATATTCTACAAAAATTTCGGCAGAGTCTCCCCAATAACATAGACTACCAATAAATTTCATAACCTAATAAACAACAGCGGGAGAATGCCTATAAAGTCTTATATCTCCCCAACATTTCATAATACCATGTAAGGATGAATTAAAAGGCTAAATCCAAGACATATTAACATTTCAAGAATTTCATAAAATGATTCAAATCACAATTTTTAATTGAAATTAATGCATTGACCATTTACAAAACTTACCAGAATTTCCCCCACTATAGGGAATATGAGAGAGAATCAACGGGATTTGAGTCCAACTAAGATGATGAATACACTCCTAATTATGAATGATTTTGAAGTGTCGGGATGATCACCTTCACTACCTAGAAAATAGCAAAAGCTAGTTTAAGAATTAGATGAAAACAAACTTTTGATAGTCAAAAAAATGAGACACTAATTTTAAAATTTCCCTTTTCAATTTAAAACTAAGAAGTTGTGCTTAAAATAGTGATTATTTTTCTCTTACATGCCATAAAAATGATTATTTCTCTCATGATACTGAGTCATTTTTCAATAATAAAAATATTTTCAGGTCAGTTTTAGGGCTTTGAATTAATGTAGTTTTTTTTTTACATTGTGTAACAATGCATTCAAAAGTTGGTGAGGCCTAAGATAAATATAATATCATACTAAAAGAAAGAGAGATATGTTGAAAATACAGTGCATAGCAACATTACTATGATAAATCTCTTTATTTGAATTAAAAATGTAGGCTTAAACTCAATAAAAGTTTCCATGATGCCAAATAAAAACTCCTCTCAATTATCTCAACATTTTTGTCCGTAACTTATTAAATGAGGAATCCATGGACTTATAATGGCTAAGGCTGAGTCATTGAAAAATCATTAGTTGTTTTCCATAATACTTAACCCAACCTCTATCACTTGATTCCCAATTTCTTATAGTGCTCCTTTTTGCTTATTTTTTCATATTATGATAAGAATATTGAATTAACAAAAATAAAAACTTATGTACATATGCACTAACAACTCATTCACTTGTATGTATATATGCATTAACAAAATAAAAACTTATGTATATACTTATGTGTGGTAAGGACAAGAGAAGAAGAGAATAATGTAAAAGGAATTAATTTAGTTTGAACAACTCATTCACTTGTATGCATATATGGATTAACACAACAAGCCAACAAAACAACATAGATAGACATAAATATATATACATATAGAGAAAGATGACAGTACTAGTTATATAACCAAATCTGACTAGGTGGCTTTAACATTTTTTTTATCAAATAGGTATCTTTATTTAATATCATGATAGTGATTCATAAGCATACACATGCAGTTGTATAATTACACTAGTCTTTTGGATACACTTAATTTGTTATTTGTGAAGACATATCTCAAATACACATTCAGTTGTATAATAGGTGGCTTTATTTAACATTTCAAATGCTAATTGAATAATTCATCTTATGTATATATTATTGTTGTAGCAAGTTGAAAACCATAGATTGCACCATCATACATTTATTATTAATTAGCACCAATTAAATTAGAGGATTACAAATGGGACTCAGCATGTGCACTATATATATCACAAACATATATACGTATGTAGTGTTAGAGGAGGACTAACTTAGGGAGCCATCAAACTGGGGATTCAATTGGAATCAATATGATGAAATTCTCTTAAAGAATACCAAGAATTAAGAGGTTGAGAAGTTATAGAGAAGAATACCAAATGACCAACACAACAACAACAACAACAACAACAACAACAACAACAACAACAACAACAACAACAACAACAACAACAAAAACAACAACAACAACTACAACAACAACAACAAAGCAACAAACAACAACAACAACAACAACAACAACAACAACAACAACAACAACAACAACAACACAAACTCGAGAAATTCAAACAATTATAACAAAATCAATACGTTCAATCATTCATTCTTAAAAGATTGACAAAACTCAGATTAACAATCAAATAGGGCTCCAATAAATAGAACCAAATTACAAGAACTTGACATTGTGACACAATCAAATAAGAAAACTCGCCTCATCTTCTCTTCACCACTCAATTCAATGGAAAAAGAAAACTGAGACTCAAATGGCAGCGACATCAGGATGGAAGCAGCGGACGGCGGTGATCTCGTTGAGGTAAGTGCGGACGGTGGCGAGGTGAGTGCAGATGGCGGTGATCTCATCGTAGGCTGAGATCTGGGCGATCTAAGGTAGTATCGGTTGATCCGACAGAGAAAGTGGAGGGGAAGGCGGCCACGGCGGGGCGGAGAGCGAAGGAGGGGAGGCGGTCAGTGCAGAGAGAGAGGAGGACGGAGAAGATAGTGCACCTGACAACAAAAATGAACGATGAAGATCTCCAAGTCAATGTTGGAGGCTAGGGCGGTGAGGAGGGAGTCAAAACCAGTAGAGGAGGGAATGCGGTCGGTGCGAGATGAGAGAGAGGAGGATGGGAGCAGAGAGAGAGAGAGGGAGCGCATCGGTGTAGAGAAAGGAAGATGGAGAAAATCTCCAACTCGGTCTTTGTTGCGCGAGGAGGGAGTCGAAGTCGGCGAGAGGAGGGGAGGCGGTCGGTGTAGAGGACAAATAAGAGGATGGGAGCAGAGAGATCAGGGGAGGTGGCCAGTGCAAAGAGAGAGGAAGTCGGAGAAAATCTCTCCAAGTCGATGGTAGCGGTGAGGAGGGAGTCAGAACCGGTGGAGGAGGGGAGGCAGTCGGTGCGTGGCGTGGAGAGGCATGTGTTTTGTATATGTGTGAGTAGAGGCGGAACATGTATTGATACATTTTTTATCTCACTTTTTGATTTAGCAACGAATTTAAAATTTGTTCACAAAAAATTTAGTTATCTTTTGAGGTTTTCTAGGGAGTCGAGAATGACAGAGAAAGAGAAGATGCACAAGTACATGTATGAGTTACATGAAGAGCTTGTACTACTATATCGATGACTAAGTCGAACACGTGTTCGAATTGACTCCTACACTTTCGCACATACTTGTCTCAGTCTTCCAAACGCACAATTGTGCGCGAGTTATTTTCATTTGCATGATGCCACCTGTCCTGGGCCTACTCCTCCAAACACAAGCAATTTCGTGTGTATGTTCTCTCCAATAACCAACACCATGCGTTTCTCTACCACGTTTCCAGCAACGCTCCTCCAATCCGATTACGATACGTTTTCAAATTTCAAATTTCTAGCAGCAACATCCATCTGATTTTCCTAGGCGCAAGAGTCACAAATTCTTCCCCCACCGAATTCGATTCTGTCTCTATTTTAAAAGCCGAATTTTAGATTTAGTTATCTTTTGAGGTTTTCTAGGGAGTCAAGAATGGCAAAGAATGAGAAGATGCACAAGTACATGTATGAGTTACATGAAGAGCTCGTACTACTATATTGATGATTAAGTCGAACACTATACGAAAGGCTTAAGATAAAGCCATAGCCTATGTGACTACATAAACATTTCAGTCTAAATTACGATGATATCAGGGCTTTGTGGAGTCTAAACAAAGCTTAGATATTTGGGGTAAGAAAATGTTTCTAGTAAGGTTTTACTCGAGTTTCCAAGAGAAAGGAAAGAGTGGAGAAAAACCATTCACACAGATGACACCTGTTGTTCCATCATATGTGCATCGTAATCTTTTTCCAAGCACAGCTAGTAGACCTTCAGATTTTGACAAAGGCAGGGTCAGGACAGACACAATCACATTCCTTTCAGTCCAGCTCGGAGTAGTATATTTTAGTTGTAGAGGAGTAGAGGTAAGGGTTAGGGATCTCAAGGATGGGTTTTGAGTCAGAGATCGACAACTAACCATAAATCTTCTATAGGTAGTAACTATACAGTTACATGTTTTAGGTGTGGGAAGCAGGGTCACATCAGCTAAGATTGTCCTTAAAATTTGAGTGCAGTTACGTTTTATGGATGTCGAAAAAAAAGGACATTACAAGATTGCGAGTCCGCCACTTTTGTAAGTGTCCTTTAGTATGTCACAACCTCAACAACATATTAAGAAACGTGTTCAGTTGGTGACTAAATCTTATTGTAGGTACAATTTAAGTTTGTGGTTAACCTATGCATGCTTTAAGTAATTCTAGATCAACGATCTCATTTATATTTGCTTATATGATAATTGAGTTAGGGTCAACATAGTAACTGTGGATAAGGTGTGTCCTCACTTTGTATGTGAGAAATATATTGTTTAGATCTCTAGACATGAAAAGTCCGTTGATTTACGTATGTTGGAGTTTATAGAGTTTGATGTGCTATTAGGAATGGATTAGCTAACGCCTTATCATACATATTTAGATTATTTTCATAAGGCAGTGTTTTTATATTTCTGGTTGTACAGTGCTTATTTACACCGGAACATCATCCGAGTTGCCCCTGACTAGGGCTAGGATAGCCACTGATCAAGAAATGAAAACTGTTGCCTGAAACTATTACGATAGAGGTTAGAATCGAGATTAAACTAGAGGAATTTTCAGTTGTTTATGAGTTTTGGTTGTCTAAGATGAAATTTTAGGGTTTGGCTAGTTATTAGTGTAGATTTTTGAAAGATTTTCTAATATAGCCATGCCAATCATTGTATTAATTCAAAAAAATATTGAAATAATATTATCAAAAAGATGTGATAAAGCATTTTGGGAGTGGAAGATGTGATTGACTTATGAGTATGCTATGTTTGAAAAAGACATTGTGATGACTTTATCGGAGGTTTCAACAAACCGATGTGCAGTATATGAAGTACAAGGAGTTTGCTCTTGATAGCGGTAACTCAGATTAAGCTGAGTCTACATATAAGAGTTTGAGGTTTAAAAGCAGACTTTGGACTCCATCGGTAACTGAGGCTCGAGATGAGATACTGAGAAAATTTAATCGATCCAAATATAGCATTCATCCGACATGACCAAAATGTATCATGATATGAAGCGATTATATTGGTGGCCAGGGATGAAAGCTAATGTGGGTGAATATGTAAGGAGATGTGAGATTTTCCAACAAGTTAAGGCCGATCGGCAAAAACTTAGGGGTACGTTACTGCTAGTTCTTATACCTCAATAAAAATGGGAAATTATTGCGATGGGTTTCATTACTCATCTACCTACTTCACGGAGGAAACATGATGAAGTCCGCATTATTATTGATAGATGAATGAATTCTGCTAATTTTCTTTCTATGCCACTTTTTGGTACTTAAACACAGTTGAGCTTATTATGTGAGCGAAAGGTGGTTCGCTCATTTAAAGTGCCATTGATGTTAGTTTCTGATCGTGATGCTCGATATGCATCAAGGTTGTGGTAGGGTATACATGAACTATTCGACACTCAGTTATATTTTAGTATTGCATTTCATCAACGGGTGGATGGTCAAACTGAAAGGTCGATCCAGGTGTTGAAAGACAAGCTCAAGGCTTGTGTGTTGGAACTTGGAGGTTCATCAAAACAATACATATCTCTATTTTATTTCTCTTACAATAACAGTTGTTAATCGAGTATCAAGATGGCTCCATTTGAGGCATGGTATGGAAAACCATGTTGTTCTCATACCGATTGGATTGAATGGGAGGATTTGGCAGACTTGGGGCCATTGATGGTTCAAGATCACACAGAGGTTGTTCAACAAACTTTTTTAAGATAGAAAGCAGCTCAAGAAAGTCAAAATTATTATTATCTCTATCAACGGATTATGGAATATAGCGAAAGAGATTGAGTTTATTTGAAAGACTCCCATTGCAAAGGCCATTACTTGTTTGGATTGAAAGGAAAGCTTTTTTCTGGATTTATAGGACCTTTTGAGATTTTGAAATGGATTGGGTAGGGTGCATATAGAGTTGCATTAACGCCTCATTCAGCTGAAGTTCATGATGTATTTCGCGTGTCTATGCTTGGGCAGAAGGAACCAGATTCGTATTACATAGTAGAATAATATTAGTTCAAATTATAGGGTGGTGTTTCATATGAAAAACAACATTTAGTGATCGTGGATAGGAAGTTCCAAAAACTTGAAAATAAAGAAATTCCATATGCCTTGGTTAAGTGCCAATTTCATGGTTATTTGGAGCAGACATAGAAACTAGATGTGACAAGTCAATAATGAGACATGTTTTATAGTGTAATTTAGGTTGATTTTAGATATAAATGGTGGTATTACACTAAGTATTCTCTTCTTTTTGTGATTTCAATATTTAATTAGAAAAATAAAGAAATGAAAGACAAAAAGGAAGAAGAGCAAAACGGTTAACTCGAAAACAAAGCCGGTGATATGTTAACGATACGAAATTACAAAGGAATCGCTATCTAAATCGGCACAAGAGGAGAGCCAGCGAAAGATCACCAAATTCGAAAATACACTAAGAATCGCTGGATGAATCGGTGGAGCACATAGAGCTATTTCCAGTGATTTTCTCAATTATTTGTGTACAATATTAGATTCGTTGAAGAATCGTTGAGGTAGGTGAAAAGTTTTTTATATAAGAACAAGGAATTTAAGTTTCATTATGATATGTATACTCAGGGAAAGTATAAACATGACCATAGGGATCCAAAATAAAACTCCTTCCTAGCCCTCTAGTAGTTTTTATTAGTTTTAAAGTCTTTCGATTAAGTTTAAGTTCATTACTTTTGGAGACTCCTTATAGATTCAAGACTTATTTAATAAAGGTATTTTACATTAATGTCTTTCAATTATCTTTTTATTGCAATGTTTATTATTAATATACATTAGAAATTTATTATTCTAAAAAATATTTTGGATATGTTTGTAAACTGTTCATTAATTTAGTCGTAATGTTGAGTTTATGTGCTTAATGCTTTAAACCAATCAATCATGTCAATCACAATTTTTAATAAGTTATTTTTGCGTATTACAACTAAAGATTCTTTGTATTGAGAGCATATTGGCCAATATGTTTCTTAGTATAGAGTACATAAATCTATGTCCATGATTATTAACAACAATGATAAAAGTAGTAACTAGGATTAATCTATAGGGAAAAATTACCTAAGTGGATGTTCTAGGTGATTTTGTTCTAGGTATTTAATGACTAACATAATTTTGATTTTTACTTACAGGGGTGTATTCAATTGAGATTTTAATAGACTTTTGGTTACTTTTATTGACTAAAAAAGTTTAGGGGTATTCAATTAAAACTTTTAGAGAGTCTCTAAAAGTAAGGTGTATTCAATTTGTGTAGAAATTTTGTAGATTTGTGGGTTTGGATGACTTTTGGAGACTTTTCACCTAACCCCATACATGTTGAAAGTCTTCTCCATCTCTTAGCCTCCACGAGAAACTTTTGGGGACTTCTTTTTTTCTTCTTCGTCGTCTCTCTCTTTCATCGCGAAATCTCTCTCGCTCTCTTTCTCTCTCTCTCGGTCGTCTGCTCTCGGTCGTCTCATCGATTGCTCCGTGACCTCCAAGCTGGGCTCCTCCATCGTTCGCTTTGACGCAGCCTCGCTTCTCCATCGCTGCCTCGCTTCTCCATCATTTGCTTCGACGCTATCGGAGGTAACATCCAATGTCTCTCTCTCTCTCTCCCTGTTTCTCCCTCTCTCTCGCTTCTCCATCGTTTGCTTCTCAAAAACATAATTTTCTTCTGTATGTGTGAATATGCCGGAGGGTTCTTGTGTTTGTTATGATCAGACATGTCCGTGTATTAAAGATGCAACAATGGGAGTGCGAGCAATCATTGTTTAATTTGCTTCTTAATTAATGGGAGTGCTCTCGCTTTAGTGAACTGGGCAAATTAATCAGCAGACCAGTTTATTACTTCAAACGTGCTCTTGCTTCAGTCCGAGACTTTGGACAACTGGGCAAGTTAATTATTACAGACCAGTTTAATTAAGAAGCAAATTAAACTGGGCAAGTTAATTAAACTGGCCGGGCCGCCCAAACATGATTGTAGAGAATCATTGTTGCATCTTTGTTGCAAATTCGAAGTAAATCCAGAACTTCGACACTTTTGCTACATGTCCGTGTATTACTTTCTCTGTTCTAAGCATTTTCCTTGTTTCTTATGTAATACTTTTGAGGAATAACTGCATACTTTGACACGACCATAAATCCACTCACTTGCTATATGAGTTCCTGATTTCTAACATCTTTTACCTATTTTCACAATCCTCTTATAGTTTAATTTCATATTTTGCATATGCATTTGTTGTTGTTACTGTTACTGCCTTGCTTTTGCTTGACTTATTGCATTACCATGTGAATATATCAATTTCTTTGTTTTTTTCTATTACTATTATTCCTCGCTCTCTTGCTCATGTACAGAGGAAAAACAAACTTTTTCATCAGTTTGTTTCTCTAAATACTTGGTTTTCTTTATTGCATTGAAAATGTTATCTATGAGGTGGTATATTTTGAAGGCCAAATTCTCAATTATTGAAGGAGAACATGAACAGGTTATGAATGACTCTATAAATGCAATAAGTTGGTAGCTGAAGTTGCAATCCGATGTTCTGGCTATTTTTGGTTATGATTGTAAAGAATCATTGTTGCATCTTTAATAGCTGGCGCGACTTCCATTCTTTCTGGATAATTGTTATCATCTTGACATGGTTGTTAACTCTAAATGCTTGCATTTAATTTATTTATTTTTAGTATGTTTTTAGGTAAATATTTTTTGGTGGACTGTGGTTTTCGAATCGGCGTCAGTTTTTAGCTCATTTTCGAGGTGTTCGTTATCATCTTTTCGATTTTACCGGGCAAGGGCGACATCCTGAAAATGCTAATGAATTATTCAATCTTCGATATGCATCTTTGAGGAATGTGGTTGAAAGGTTGTTTGGCATATTCAAATCACGGTTCACAATTTTTAAAACAACTCCTCCATTTCCATTTAAAATTCAAGCAGAGCTGGTGTTGACTTGTGCGGGATTACATAACTATCTTCGCAAGGAGTGTCGTTCCGATGAATTTCCAATTGAATTAGATACTGAAGATGCATTATCCTCAGATAGTGAAGAAGATGATGATTTTGAACTACTTTCTGAAACTCGAGAACAACAAAGGGAGAATGTCAACCAATGGAGGGATTTTATAGCTACTGAAATGTGGAGTGATGTTGATGTAGTAAATAATAATATGCATTAGATCTATGTTCTTTCTTTCGTACTTTATTTGTTATTTTTACAATAAATATTTTTAATAACCTTAGTAGTTTATTTTTTCAATTAAAAAGTAACCGAAGCTTTAAAAAAATGTGCAAGAAGTCCATCAAAGTCAATCGACCCTTTTTTTTGTTTTTTGGCTGGGGTTGAGCTTAAGCTCTTCCCTCCCCCATAGCCGAATACAACCATAGCCAACCTCCCCCCTAGTCAAGTCATCTTCTTCCTCTCTCTGGCTCGACTGTCTCGGTCTCTTCGATTTTTTTTCCTTTCTTGATTACTTCTTTCCTTTCTCCCTCTCCCTCTCCCTCTCCCTCTCCCTCACTCACACAAACACCCACACAAACACAATCCCTAAAATCAAAATTAACTGTCCCGTCTTCTTCTTTTCTTCTTCATTCATCATAGGGGCGAAATTGAGAGAGAACGAGAGAAGGGATTGAGAGAGAGAAAGATTCAGTAAGACAGTGAGGAGAGATGAAGGAAGATCGAAGCAAAGGTTGAAGATGGTGAAAAGTGGGCACATACCCCTGTTCGATTTCGAGATTTACATGGATGTTTATCAAAAGTCGTCCAAATAAAAGTTTATCAAAGTCTATCAAAGTCCTTACAAAAGTCCATTAAAGTTACTAAAAGTCATTAAAAATAAAGTCTATCAAAGTCTATCAAAGTTTTAAAAAGTCTACAAAAATCTACAAGTCTCTAAAAGTCTATAAAAGTCATCCATTTATAAAAGTAACTAAAAGTCTATTAAAATCTCAATTGAATACACCCCCCTTAGTCTGGATTATTTATGAATTTTATTGAGCATTATTGCTATCATAATTTCTATTTTATTATGTTTTATCTAATAAGTAGAGTAACAAGGGTAAGGATATAGCTTATTTCCATTAAATGTAAAAAAGTCGATAGTTTGCTAAAGGCTATCAACCTATTGTAATTAGAGTTTAATTAATTAGGATCATTATATAAATATGATGATTTGATTGTGACTATACTTTAATGAAAATGTCCAGATATGACGGTTTACATATCATTGTTTAAGATATATTGCTTAGATATTTAATTTATATTTATTATTTTATTTTTAGTTTGAATTGCATTAGATTAGTTTGTGAATTTAAATTGTTTATAGTTTAATTATTTTAATTAACTAACTTTTTGTGTTTAGATTGATAGTGTTTAATTCATGTTTTAATTAGATTAATTAAATTAAAGCAAATTAAATCAAATAAAACTTTAGGGTAGCCTTAATTTTATAAAGATTTGCAAAATCCATGTGGAGACGATATCTATTTACCACCACTAAAAATAATAAAAAATATGAGAAATTATTGTGCATGGTAGACACGTATCAATTTTTGGTGTCGTTGTCGGGGATTTTTACAATAATCTCTTAAAAACCTTCTTGTTATATATTATATAATATGACTGAAGATGAGGAAGAACTAACTTTTAGGCAATCTTATATGAATGTAACAGCTTATGAACCTATGTGTATAACTTTTACGACATAATTTCTGAAACTTGAATTGAAGTTCGAATTCATAAATTCATTACCATGTTTCTATGGTGAAGATAATGAAGATGCTAAAAAATTTATTTGGGAGTTTGCACACAAAATAAGAATGTTGAAACCTAAGGATATATAAATATATTATGTTAAATTAAAAGCTTTTTCTTCTGTATTCAAAGGCTAAGCTTTAGATCGGTTATTTTACCTTCCCCAAAATTTCATAACCAATTGGTCAGAGATGCTACAAGTCTTTCTTAGTCAATATGTCCCAAAAAGACATTAGTTTATATACACAAAAAATTAGTAATAATAAGATGCTGATTGGAGAAACTTTTGATGAATTTTGAGATAGGTATCAAAGATTGATTTCATTATGTCTAATTATTAGATTTATAGAAAAAGCTTTAATGTAATATTTTTATGAAGGATTAAATTACTTAGAATGAAGATTCTTAGATATAGTATATGGAGGGTCTTTGCTCGACACAATGCGAACTTCAATAAGAGAAGCTATAAATAAAATGGCTAAATAATCTTAAGCAATATGGTGTGAAGAGTGAATTAATCAAAGAAGGACATATAAGACACCAATTGATAATATAGATGAGCTAAAAGCGATGGTTGAGTTATTACTAAAGGATAGATCAAGTAAGGTAAAACCTTGTGTTTTCTATGATAAATTAAGTCCATCTAATGATGAATGCTATTTGAGACAACAAACCAAAATAGAAGAACCTAATGCAATAATGAACTAATATGTTGGATTTGTTAATCCCACTTATAACTTTAATAGTTTTGTAAATTATTTATAACCAAATTTAAGTAGTCATACTAATAATCAGGGTTATCAATGGTATATAAAGAATAATTTAAGAAGAGAAAAAGATCAAATAATTCAAACATTACAAAATGATATGACCTATTTGCAAAATCAATTGAGTCAGATGACAACAAAAATGAGTGAATTTGTAAATCAATGGAAATTGTCATCTCAACCTTATCCTACTTTATACGAAAAAAATACCAGCCATAATATTAAGAAGTGGTAAGCAAATGGATGAACTTAAAATGGTAGACCAATTAGTTTCTAGAAAAAGAATAGAAACAGAATTAGGGAAAGAAATTGAAATAATGAGTAACAGGATTCCTAATGAAAAGGGTGATGAGCCTGATAAAGATAGACCAATTAATATAAAACCACTATTCCCTAATCGTTTGGAAGATAATAGAAATGCTAAAGTTATTGCAGGAAGAAAAACAAATATCTGATATATTAAAAAAATAGTAGTTAATATACATCTATTTGAAGTCATTCAATATGCACCCAAGTATCAGAAATCTATAAAATATTCATGCACTAATAAGATTAAAGCTAATGAAAAGGTGAGTCTAGGAGAACACGTATCATCACTAATTAAAAAGAAATTACTTTTTAAATGTTCTGACCCTGGAATGTTTTTCATTCCATGTACGATTGAAAATATAGGAATTTCTAAAGCATAGTGTGATCTGGGAGCCTCCATAAATGTTATGCCTTTATCTATTTATTTGCAAATGAAGGGTGTACATTTAGAAAAAACTAGTATAGTGGTACAATTAGCATATAGATCCAATGTTAAACCTGTAGGGTTACGATAAGATGTACTAGCCAGGGTTAATGATTTAGTCTTCCCAACTGATTTCTCTAATATAACTTCTCTAGTTTTAGGAAGACCATTTTTGAAAATAGAGAAAAAAAGCAAAGATTGATGTTTCAAATGGAACATTAACAGTAGAAGTAGATGACAATACAAATAATTTTAATATATATTATGCAATGAAATACTTAATGTATGTCTCTTCCTTATGCACAGTAGGTATGATAAACCCATTAATAAACAAATCTTTTAGAAAAAATAAAACAAATAAATTGGAATTGGTAGTAGAAGATTTAGAAAATGATGATAGAGATGAGGAAACCAAAGAGATAATAAGTACTTTTAAACCATACAATGAATTACCAAAACTTACTTATTACCTAAATTTATTGAGATCTCATTTAAAACTTCTACTTCTAAAGTTAAAGCCCTATAATTTGATCTAAAAACTTTACCAGATCATTTGAAATATGTTTATCTAGAGGACTATAATAATTTACTACTAACAATTTCTAACAAACTGACAAGTTTAGAAGAAGATAGATTAATAAATTTACTAAAAAAAATTAAGGGAACAATAGGATGGACCATAGCTGATATTAAAGGAATAAGTCTAGCTACGTGTATGTACATGATAAATCTAAAAACTGACACAAAAGCTTTTAAACAAGCTCAACACAGATTAAGCTCGCCTATGATGAATGTAGTAAAAACTGAAATATTAAAATTATTAGATGCAGGAATGATATTTTCAATAATTGATAGTAATTAGGTAAGCCTAATCCAATTAGTTCCTACAAAGATAGGAATTAAAATATTAACAAATGAGCATGGAAAATTAGTACCTACTAGAACCCAAAATCGTTGGAAGGTATGTATAGATTATAGGAAGTTGAATGCCTCAACTAGAAAGGACAGTTATCCGCTCTCGTTTATAGATCAGATGTTAGAATGATGAGCTGGAAAAACCTATTATTGTTGTCTAAATGGTTATTCAGGATTTCATTAAAAACCTGTAGCCCCTGAAGATTAGGGAAAAAAAAACTTTTACTTGCTCATTTGGTACATTTGCTTATAGACATATGCCTTTTGGTTTATGTAAAGCACCTGAAACTTTTCAAAGATGTATAGTTAGTATTTTCTCTAATTACGTGAAAACTTTTATTGAAGTCTTCATGGATGATTTTATTGTTTATGGTAATTCTTTCGATGAATGTTTAGTTAATTTAACTAAAGTACTTAAGAGATGCATTTACAAGAATTTAATATTAAATTATGAAAAGTTCCATTTCATGGTAGATCAAGAACTTATATTATGACATATAGTGTCACATAAAGGAATAGAGGTAGATCAAACAAAAATTCTAGTAATCAAAATGTTACCTTACTTCATTACGGTGAGAGAAATATGTTAATTTCTTGGTCATGCATGATTGTTATAGAAGATTTATGAAAATCTTTTCTAAAATAAAATAAACTGCAAACAAAATTTTACAAAAAGAAGTTCTTTTTGAATTTACGAACGATTGCAAGATATCAATTAATAAATTACAAAACTTTTCAACAACCACACCTGTGATTAAATCACCAGATTGGTCGTTACCTTTTGAAATAATGTGCGATACAAGTAACTATGCAGTTAGAGCTGTTTTTGTCAAAAAGTAGGAAAAAACTCTCATGTTATATATTATGCTTCTAGGACTCTAGATCCAGCCTAAAAAACTATACCATTAGTGAAAAGGAACTTTTAGCGGTAGTGTTTGCCTTAGAAAAATTTAGATCTTTAGGAACAAAACTGATAGTTTATTTAGATCAAGTAACATTGCGATACTTAATGACAAAAAAGGTGATAAACCAAGACTAATAAGATGGATATTACTTGTACAAGAATTCAACCTTACTATAAAAGATAAGAAATGATCCAAGAATCTAGTAGTAGATCATTTAAGTAGGTTAGAAAATAGAGAACAACCTATACCATTAGGGGATGAGTTTCCATATGAACATTTTGTAAAGTATAAAACTGATGGCCCTTATAATGCTGATATAGTTAATTATCTTACCACTAAAAGGTTATCATTTTATTTGACGAGAGCTTAAAATAATAAAATTAAAAAGGATTCTAAGCATTATTTATGGAATGATCCATATTAAAGAAAATCTTGTATGGACTAAATAATTGGGAGATTATACCACAATCAGAAGTATAATCAATTACATATCGTTGCCATACTTAAGTCTATGGAGGACCTTTTTGTTCACGTAAAACTGCTCATAAAACTTTAGATTCCAGATTTTTTAGTGCACTCTATTTCATGATTTTTTCTTTATACAAAACCTTGTCTAAATTGTCAACGAACTAGAAATTTAGGACGTAGAAATCAAATGCCTTTACTTCCCATTCTTTTTTATGAAGTGTTTAATGTATGTGGTATGGATTTCATGGGACCTTTTTCACCATCGATTGGTTATATTCATATTTTACTTACTATAGATTATATGTCTAAGTGGATAGAAGCAAAAGCTATTAAAACTAATGATACAAAAATAGTAGTTAATTTCCCTAGATCAAAGATTTTTATAGTCTTTGGAGCACCTAAAACTCTTACTAAGGACAGATGTTCACATTTTTGTAATCGATTAGTTGCTAATCTACTTGCTAAGTATAATGTCACACATAGGACATCTACTACGTATCACCCACAAACTAGTGGACAAGCCGAAACTTCAAATAGAGAAATTAATTCAATACTAAAAAAAAAACAGTTAGTCTAACACGTAAGAATTGGAGTCTTAGATTGGAATTCGCATTATGGGCATATAGAACAACATTTAAGACCCCTTAAGTATGACACCTTATAGGTTAGTATTAGGAAAAACATGCCATTTACTAGTAGAATTAGAACATAAAGCCTATTGAGCAATAAAAGCTTGTAATATGAGTTATAATGAAGCATGAAATACATGTAAGTTGAGTTTTCAGGAATTAAAAGAACTTAGGAATGAAGCTTATGAAAATGCATCAATTTATAAAGATAAAACCAAAGCATTTCATGATAAGAAATTAGCTCCTAAAAACTTTCAAGTAGGTGATAAAGTTCTACTCTTTTGTTTAAGACTTAAATTAATCCCTGAAATACTCCGTTCAAGATGGATAAAACCTTTTATGGTTATGAATTTATTACCTAATGACTCAGTAGAAACACGAAGCATCGAAATAGGAAAAATATTTAAAGTAAACGGTCATAGGTTAAAATCTTATTATGAAAACTTTGTTGAATAGGATATGTAGATCATCAATCTCTTATCTAAGAAACAAAGTCCAACACGTAATGAAAAATGTTCAATGTTTACATCAACGCGAGTGAAATCATTAAGGAAGTATCAATTAAACTCTGGATACATAAAAAGCAACGCAATAAGAAAAAGAAATCAAAGAAGTAGCGACCTGAAGAACCACAACCTGAAGTGCAATTGCAAGCAGATAAGTAACTGACAAAAGAAGAATTTACTCATGAGCAACTAAAGCTTCAAGATCTAGGGCATCTAATCGAAATTTACAAAGACGATCTAGGGAAACTTTTACTCCATATCCTGATCAATGAAGTCGGTTTTCTTGGTGTTTTACTTTACATAGGACTTTACCGGAACAATGGTGCAGAAAGGCCAAGTTGAAAATTGATTTTATACCACCTTTTGCTATCAATAAAACAAATGGTGATAAGATTTTTCCACTAGGAAAGTCGATGAATGTGCCAATGCAAGTGTGACGATTCAAGTATCTCTCCAATTTCTTGGTGGCACTACAAATTGAAAATGATGACATGATATTAATGGGACAAAATCTTCTCAAAAACTCTGGAGCTCTTCTTGTTATATAAAAGCTTATAGATACACTTAAGATGAGAAATAATTATGTCTTCAGGATGGTTATGAGATGGACAATTACTTCAATGATGATAATTATGACGATGGCTATGAACGGGAGAATTACTACCATGATGATTACCTTGAAGAGGAAAACTAATACCAGTTTAGTAGACCTTTCGAAGGACATTATGCGAATGCCAAGAATGATAAAGAAGCAAAAGATGTCAAGAATGATGAAGAATCAGTTGATGCTTTATTTGACTTGCTAAAGCTGAACGACCAATGATTTTATTTATCAAGTCAAGCCGATGACTAAACAACATCGCTTTATGGGAGGCAACCCATACTCTATCTTTACTTTCAGTTTTGGTATTAGGATTAGTTAGTTGTTTTCATATTCTTTCAAATTTGACTCTTATAATGGGGATATTTTAAGAATATAATGCTAGAATAATTTCATATAAGAAGGGTCGATCATGCCATTTTCTTTCCGTATTAATAGACTTAGGATACTTAAAATATATATGTTTCTCTCTCTCCTTTTAACTTTCTTTTGAGATGTTACCAATAGACAAGGGGATGATCGAGTTGTCTTTCGGTTGAACTATATTTGTCTTCAATAAAAGTAGTTAGTTAGAAGTATAATGTTTCCTAGTTACAAATCAAAATTTCATTTTCGAAAATCTCTTATTAATTACTCATCAATTATACCTTAAATATATGATGAATATGTATGAAATATTAGTAAAATATTTGATATATAGGAAAAATAGTAAAAATTGATCAGTGATTTCCTGGCGATACCAAATAACACTGGGAATCGCTACAAAAATTAATAGAAGTGTGTAGAGTTTTTGGTGTGAAAACTCGAATATCAAATTATTCCAATCAATCCTTGGAGTGAATTGAGTCTCCGTCTTGCATAGCATAGATATATGAAAGACATTATGAACCCCGGTAAGCTGAGGAGGTAACTCTAACCTGTAAGCTACAAGACCAATATTTTATGTACTTTGAATGACCTAATATACCTTGGAGTTAGCTTACATCGCAACCCAAATCTATACAAACCCTTCATAGATGAAACTTTCAATATGACAAAATCATCCTTTGAAAAATCCAAAAACCTATGATGTTTGTTGGTGTATCTCTTCTTTCTGAGTTGTGTCGTAGTTAAATGCTGACGAATCTGCCGTATCCTCTCTATGTAGTCCCGAATCAACTCTTGCCCTAATAAAATTGTATCTTTAACCTCTGCATAACACACCGGTGATCGATAAGGTAGACCATATAGTGCCTCAAATGGAGCCATTCCTATACTGGCCTGATAACTATTATTATAAGAGAACTCACACAGAGAGATATATTTCTCCCAGGTACCACCAAAATCCAAGACACAAGCTCGAAACATATCCTCAAGCACTAATATCAATCGCTTAGTCTGTCCATCAGTCTGAGGATGGTATGCCGTACTTGCAAGCTACCTCTGGAATTCACTCCACAACCTAGACGTGAATCTCAGATCCCTATCTAAAGTAATCGATACTGGAACCCCATGAAATCTCAATACCTATGGTATGTACATCTAGCGTAAACAGTCAATAAGATCTCACATAGAAACTGGTAAGAAATACGCGGCATTCGTCAATCTATCAACTACAACCCAAACAACATTATATTTCCGCTAACTTAGAGGTAGATTGAAAACAAAATCCATCGATATATGTTCCCATTTGCACTCAAAGATAGGCAGCAAATACAATAACCCTTTAGTTTTCCTATGTTCAGCCTTAACTTGCTGACATATCTCACATCTCTTTACGAACTTAGCAATGTCAGTTTTTATCCCTGACCACTAATAAACTCGTCTCATATCATGATACATCTTAATGTTACCTAGATGAATTGAGTAAAGAAAACGATGAGATTCTAGTAGAAATTCCTGTGTCAACTGATCTTGAGCTGGAATCCATAATCAATCCCTGAATCACAACGCCAATCATTAAAAACTGACCAATCAGGATGGTTTATACTAGTTGCTAACCCCTGACATGTTACATATTCCTGATTTGCTTTCTGACTATCAACCACTGACCAAATTATCTCTAGTTCAGCTCAAATTTGAACACAGAAGAACAAATTAGTAGCTATAGAACTAGCTCTCTTAGTTGATAATGTGCCAGCTAGACTTTCACGAATCATCATCACTGAAGCTTCCTCAAGAATTCTGAATTGAGAAGCTTTGGCAGTAGCATCTCTCTACCTATCCTTCTCCTACTCAAGGCATCAACAACTACATTTGCTTTGCCTGTGTAGTACTCTAAAGTGAAATCATAGTCCTTAAAAAACTCAAGCCACCTACATTGTCTCATGTTCAATTCACTTTGAGTAAATATGTATTTCTGACTCTTATAATCTAAAAATGTTGTGAATCTCTCGCCGTACAGATAGTGCCTCCAAATCTTCAAGGCAAAAATCACTGCGGTTAATTTAATATCATAAAATGGATAATTTCTTTCAAGAATCTTGAGTTGCCTCGAAGCATAAGCTACAACCCTGTCTTCCTACATTAGTACACAACCCAAGACTAAATGAGAAACATCAGTATAAATCACCAATTCCTTCCTTGATTCAGGTAATGTAAGAACATGTATTGTAGTTAATCTGTCTTTTAACTCCTTGAAAGTAGCTTTGCACTCATCTAACCATAGAAAATCTACATCTTTCTGTGTTAGCCGAGTTATTTGTTAAGCAATATAAGAGAATCTTCGACAAATTGTTTGTAATAACCCGCTAACCTTAGAAAACTCAGAATCTCTGACACCATGGTAGGAGTAGGCTAATCCCTGATTGCTTCAACCTTTGTTGGATCAATAGATATACCCTCAACATTAACCACATGTCCTAGAAATTTGGCCTCTGAATACCATAATTTGCACTTACTAAACTTGGCATACATCCGATTATCCTTTATAGTTTGCAATGTAACTTTAAGGAGATGCAAGTGCTCTTTCCTAGTCTTCGAATAAATCAAAATATCATCGATAAACACGATGATAAACTGGTCAAGATAGCGTTTAAACACCCTATACATCAGATCCATGAATATAGCAGGAGCATTTATGAGCCCAAATGACATCACTGTAAACTTGAAGTGCCCAAAGCGAGTACTGAAAGCTATCTTCGAGATATCCTCATCCCTGATTCTCAGTTGATGATAACCATACCTCAAATCAATCTTCAAGAAATATCTGACACCCTTCAACTGATCAAACAAATCATTAATTATCCACAATGGATACTTGTTCCTAATAGTCACTCTGCTCAACTGTCTATAATCGATGCACATTCATAGGGTTCTGTCGTTCTTTTCATAAAAAGTACAGGTGCTCTCACGGTGACATGCTAGGATATATAAACCTTTTCTGAAGCAACTCTTCAAGCTGAGTCTGCAACTCATACAATTCATTCGTTGCCATACAATACGAAGGAATAGATATAGGTTTGGTATTAGGAATAAGATCAATGATGAAGTCAATGACATGTGGCGGTGGTAATCCAGGCAAGTCAGATGGAAAAATCTCGAAAACTCACAAACCACGAGTATCTCATTAACCTTAAGTTTTTGTCCAGGCTCTCCAAAGATAACATTCCCACCATAACTTTTAAATCTTGAGGTGTAGCTTCCCTTCCACGAGTTGTGAATCATGAAGGATTATTTTCTTTATAGACTATAATTCGAAAAGGTTAGGTATGTGAAAGATCACCGTCTTATGGAAACAGTCGATGCTGGCATGATGCACCGATAACCAATCCATTCTTAGTAATGCAACAAATTCCAAGAACTCCATCACCCTCAAATCGATTGAAAGTTTGTTCTCCCCAATCTTGACTACATATCTATCACAAATCAGGTTAGATAAACTTTCTCACTCACTACCATGCTTAGAATAAAAAATGTATAGGCTCTAACAAGTCTCAATTTCAATTCATTATCCATTTCTCCAGTAATAAAGGAAACTATAGAACCAAAATCAAATAAAGTATGAATATCTCGAACACAAATATTTAATATACTTTATGGATCTGCGTTTGCCACTGCATGAGCCTGTCCTCATGTAGGTGGTATGGTATTGCCTATTGATGTGGTTGGTGACATAGTACACTCCCTCGCAATATGTCCTGTTTGCCTACGCATGTAGCATATCATCGATGCCCTCCGAGATAAACTATTGTCCTAAGAAGCCTACTCTGATCCCTTCAATTTCCGTGTAGACTGCTCTATCCTTGCCTCTAACTCTAGACTGAGATGGCGGCAACAGTGGTTTGGCTACTAAAGCCTGAGAAACTGGCAGAACAGGCGCACTAATAAATGTCGTTCCCATATATCCTAACGGTGTAGCTATACTGCTATACTCATTTGTCTCTTTTTTAGCATAAAAGAACCAAATTCCTAGACTCTTTAACTTCCAAGATAATATGGTATTGGGAGTGGTGGTGCAACAACCGTTCCAGGTGGTTTTGCTAGAATAGCTGCTTCTACCTCCATCGTACTCTAAAATATGAAAGCGTAGCTAGTGCGAGGATACGAAGAAACAACAACCCTAATCTCATAGTTCAGCCCACCAAGAAACAAGTCAATCTTGTTCTCATCCAGCTCTACCATTTACGGAGCAAATTCACTCAACTTAGTGAACCTCCATTTGTACTCCCTAACAGACATTTCTCCCTGCTTTAGTTTAGTGGATTGTCTTTTTCCTATTCCTGACTGATTTAGGGAAATACCACCTGTAAAATACTATCCAAAATAGTGGCCATGTAGTGCTTCTCTTCTCTCTCTAGGGAATTCCACCACTTCCTCGCAGAGTCTATTAACAAAACGATGACTAGTTTAACTTTAAACTAGTCCACAATATCGACAATAATAAAATGTTGCTCTATTTCCAATATCCATGTCTCATCCATCCTTTTCTCCATAGTGCCATCAAACCTCATAATATCATATTTCATGAATTCCTTAAGAGTTCTAAGTAATGCGGCCTTCTCAGAATCATCTGGCACCTTGGCAGCTATTTTTGGTACCTAACTTGTGGAACTATTGACTGAACTGGAGCTGCTATTGTCTCAACTCCTCCTTCAACTTTACTAATCTCAGGACTGGTTGCAAGTTGTGCCTCAGGTCGCTATACTGGTGGTCCCATCTAAACCATCAATATTGCCATTAACTTGGCCTGAGACTCCATTAACTGTTTATTTGCTGCTCCATTCTAGATTTCCACTGATCCTCTATTTCCCTATTACTTTGAGGTGTCAACCTTTGTGATCCCTACCCTTGATCTACCATTAGATTCTGTGGTCAAAGGAGAGATAAGATCATCAGGTAACATTTAAACAATTCAAGGAAATCATAACTATACAATATATAATTATGTGCAACAAATAACGTATAATAGTGTTTTCATTTTCATTTCCCTAAAACACGATGAAAACCGTTTATCAAATCCTAAGTTTATTTGTAACTCGAGACAAATATCAAAGTCCATAAACTTAGGTCTCAGTACTACAGATTATGCTATCATTCACTTTGCAATGATTTTAAAGTGAAATAAGGCTCAGAGCCTAATTCATGATACCACACTATATCAACATTACCACTTTACTTCTAAAAGTGATAAAACTAAGGCTATGATACTAAGCTGTGACATCCCTTATCCCGAATAGGGAAAATGCCCAGCCTAAAGCCTTAATTAAGCCCGCTAATCCTGCAAGACTTAACTAGAGCTAACATCCTATTCATCTATACTTGATAAACTCAACCTGTACATTCATATCTAAATAATAAATCAAAGTATTACGCAATAGAAAATTTAAACCTTTTTTGATATATACAAATATATGAAAATACAAAGTTTATCAAAACCTGACACATATATAAATCACCCTAACTCTGTTTATATATATCAAAATAAGTCAAACATAGTATATAAATACAAGAAGTTTCATTACATCAAAGAGAAGACACAAAACTCCTAAATCTTCTATTTCCCTTTAGTAGAAGTACCTGGTTGCGAACCTGAAATAGTTAATTTAGGTGAGTGCTCCAGCTTACTCAGTAAGTAAGGATCCATACTACTTATCAACATTCCATATAGTAAACAAGAATATCATGCAATAACAACATGCGCAATAATATTTAACAAGAATAAGGAAATCATATTAATTGAATACATAATCAGATGCAAGCAAGATATTTTGGACTATTACACTGTGATTCCCCATTTTTATTTATAAAACTAGGGCCGATTACCCATCGGCACTATTAATATGAGTGCTAGACCAACATAATGGTCGTTAAATGTCTAGCCAATCGATTAATGTCCAATGGTTCTATCATAAACCCTCTAGTGAATATGTAACCCATAGAACCTATAATCTGAGTAGGAGTTACGTATAGACGGGGAGATCAACCCCAAGTACTATACAACTTGGTCAAAGCCCTGAGGAGTTATTCTCGTGGATAACATAAGGCACCATTTTCTATCTATTAGAACAACCATCACAGTGTACATAATCCCCCATTCCATTTCAATAGTTATATGAGCTAAATCTACTAAATAGCTAGCTAATATTGATAAATATTCGAATACGTATTTACCTTGGGTTTAAGTTCCTGTCCAATTTCCTAAATTTTTGAGTTAATAATTCTCTTTTGGGTAACCAACACCTATCATAGACTAACCATTTATTTTCAATTTAGGTCTATTATACTCTAATTAGAACCTCTAGACCCAAAGCTCTCGACAAACCACCTATATCTAATCAGTTTTATACTGATCTGAGTGTGGATAACGCGCTATGTCCCGAAGCTAGCGCGCTATTCACACTACTTAACTTCATACACACTTATGAGGTATGATAGCGCGCTACCTGACATGGATAGCGCGCTATCCATATGTCGGTCATCTTCCCTAATACGCGTAGTGCTCTATGGCCAATGCCTAGCTCACTATGGGCACCAGACTTGCAATACCAACACACTTTCACAGATCCAAACTTGACCCAAACCACATCCAAAACATTGTAAACAGTCACTAAAATTCATCAAAATTGATCGAGAATTACCTCTAGTGAGGTGAGAGACCATAATTGATCAACAAACATCTTAAACAACAACAATCCTAGCATCACCATCAATTCCAACTTTGATAAACACTAAAACAAATTATAGCTATATGATGCTCACAAGCTATTTGATTGATTAAGCTCCTCAACTAAGCTTGATTTCACACCTCGGAAAACTTGTCTCGATCGATAGCAAACCCCCTAAACCCTAGATTTTGTTTGATCAAATGTGTTTAATTGATAAACATCAAATTTTTAGTTTATATATATATGGATTTTTCTCGAGATACACAGCGCGTCATTTCAAGATTGATTGAGTAGTTGATGTGTTAGAGTACACGCCCTATCATGACATAATTTTTGACACATCTTTACTTATGCTTTGTTCGAGAAGATCAAACAATCCACATAATTTCATTTTTCTTTTTTAATTTCAATATATATATAGCCTTATATATAACTTACGTATTTCTTTGCTAATAAATTCACTGAACATTCCTACTTGTAGCCACGAGCGTGTACATTCATGCCACGACTCCCTCATCGCTTACAGTGTACCAGTAATTCATGGTTTATAATGTATTTAGTCAATTATAGGTTTGTATATAACCCACTATTATACACAACCTATTTATATTTCAATTTCACAATCCAAACAAACACCAAACGTCATGCAAACGCACACACACGTTAATCGAGGTACGTCAAACTTATCCCCGAGCTTAACTCAAGTTAATTACTAATCACCAGCTTAAGGTAACAAGTCGTTAGAGTCAAGAACCTTCAATCTTGCAAGATGACATAAAGTGGGTCATTAGTCCTCATGTTCTGAATATGAAAGGCTATATTGATTAATTTGATAGACTTGGATATTCCATTAGCCAAGAGTCGGCTACGGATCTGATCCTGAACTCATTGCCAAATAGTTAGTTATTCACAATTTGTGATGAACTATAATATGGATAATAAGGAGAAATCCCTTTTAGAGTTGCATTGGATGCTTAAGACCACTGAACAGAATTTCAAGAGACCTTATACTAATGTGCTGATGGTCCAAAAGGGAAAGCATATAAGGAAGAAGAAGGCCATGGGCAAAGGTGTCATTGCAAAGGCTCTTATGCCTATCAGAAACCCTATGGAACAAGTCAAGCCCAAGGTTGTTTCTACTTCTAAATTCAAGAATGAGAAAGAAAATGAAAGTAATTTTCATCTCTGCCATACTCCTAGTCATTGGTTTAGAAACCGTGACCTTTACTTGGAAAATCTGGAAAAAAGGGTAGTGCGACTATCTCTTCAGGTATTTTTGTTATTGATATTCACTTATCTACCAGTGATTCATAGATATTGGATATGGGATGTGGATCTTACATTTGTATAAATGAACATGGGCTCACAAGAAGTAGAAAGTTGGTGAAAGGGAAGATCGTCCTATGCGTGGGAAGCAGAGCAGGAGTTGCTGCCTTAGCTGTGGGAAGTTATGATTTAGTTTTTTCTATTAGAATTGCTTTATCTTTAAATAATTGTTATTATGTCATTCCCTTGAGTAGAAAAATCATTTCAGTGTCATGTTTTGATTTGGATGGTTTAAATTTTATTATTGCGAATAATAAAGGGCTTATCTCTCGTAAAGGCGTATTTTATGCAAACGTTGATTTGTGTGGTGGTTTTTATATTCTTAACATGAAAAGGTCCATAGATTCTCCCATTTTTAACATAAATACAAAAAAAATTCAAGTCAAATTATTTAAATCATACCTAGCTTTAACATTGACTTCTTGGCCACATAAATGAGAAACATATTAATAAGCTCCATGTGGATGGATTTTTATATTTCTTTAATTTTAAATCATATGAAACATGTGAGCCTTATTTGTTAGGCAAGATGACTAAGAATCCCTTTACTGGAGATAGTGAAAGGGCCAATGATTTATTAGGCTTAATACATCCTGATGTATGTAGTCATATAAATATTATGGCTAGAGGATGTTATTAGTACTTCATTACTTGACTGATGATTTCAGGAGATATGGTTATGTATATTTTATGAAAAATAAAGCTAAACCATTTGAGATGTTTCATATGTTTCAAAATGAAGTATAAAATTAACTTGGTAAAACTATTAAGGCGTTTCAACTAGATCGAGGTGGTGAATATTTGAGTCAAGAATTTGCTGATAGTAAAAAAAAAAATACTTTAGGATTAAGTCATAATTGACTACACCAGCAACTCCATAATGGAATGACATTTCTGAATAGAGAAATTGGACTTTATTAAATATGGTTTGATTTATGATAAGTAATGCATATCTTCTTATATATTTTTAGGGTTATGCCTTAAAAACTGTTGCATTCACATGAAATCGAGTTCCTTAAACAACGGTTAACAGAACACCATATGAGATATATTATAGGAAGAGACCTATCTTGTCTTTCCTAAAGACTGGGGTTGTGAGGCTTACGTTAAATGTCAAGGTTCAAAAAAATTAGGCCTTAAACTTGATAAATATAAATTTATAGGTTATCCTAAGGAAACTAAAGGATATCACTTTTATTATCACACTGAGAATAAAGTGTTTGTTGCTGGGTATGGTACCCTTATGGAAAAGCCATTTATTTCAAAAATAAACCATTGGGAATAAAGTAAGTCTTGAAGAAGTTCAAGAACCACAAAATAACACTAAACTGCTAGTAGGAAATAAACAAAGTTCCAAACTAGTTGAGTCTCCACAAGTATCACAAGGACCATGAAGGTTTGGTAGGATAAAACATAAGCCTGAGAGATATGTATTTCTCATTACTGATCGTACTAAGGTATTGCTTATGGATCAAAATGAGCCCACTAGTTATCAGGAGGCTTTGTTTGGATCTGTGTCAGATAAAAGGCTTAATGCCATGAATCTAAAATGCAATCCATGTATGATAACAAAGTTTGAAACCTAGTTGATTTACTTGTAAGTGGTGAGACCATTGCATGTAAATGGGTTCTTAAGAAGAAAACATACATGGATACAAAAGTACAAACTTATAAAGCACGACTAGTATCAAAAGGCTTCAAACAAACTTAAGGTGTTGATTACAATGAAACTTTTTCTCCAGCAGCCATTATTAAGCCCATTAGAACTCTAATTGCCATAACTGCATATTTTGACAATGTGATAGGGAAAATGGATGTAAAAAAAATTTCTTAATAGAAAGCTACTTGAGGATGTATATAACTTATAGAGTTGGTTCATCTGAGAACTCTTGGAGTTGGAATCTTCATTTTGATGAAGTAATTAAGGAATTTGGTTTCATTAAAAATGAAGATAAGCCTTGTTTATACAAGAAGGTCAGTGGGATGGTAGTTCTTTTTTGGGTATTATATGTCGATGATATATTGCTCACTAGAAATGACATCATAACCTAGTAGATGTGAAGACTTGGTTAGGGAAGTGTTTCACAATGAAGAACTTAAGAGATGCAACCTATATATTAGGGATAAAGATTTATAGGGATAGATCTAAAATGTTAATTGGTTTAAGTCAGAGCACTTACATAGACAATTTGCTAAATAGGTTCAGTTTGCAAGACTCTAACAGATGACTGATACCTATGTCTCATGGCATAAGTCTCAGCAAGTCTCAATGTCCTAAAAAAAATGATGAGCAAGACCGTATGAATAAAATTCCATATGCATCAGCCACTTGATCTATCATGTATGCCATGTTATGCACTTAACCCAATGTATTTTATGGTTTAAGCACAACAAGAAGATATCAGTCAGATCTCGATGAGCGTCACTGGGTAGCATTAAAGAACACTCTTAAGTACTTTAGAAGGTCTAAAAAAATGTCCTTAGTCTATGGAGGTTTAGAAAACGAGCTTATTGTAAATAGTTACACAGACGCAAGTTTTCAAACTAATATAAATGATTTTAGATTGCAGTCTTGATATGTGTTTACTTTGAATGGGGCGTAGTGAGCTGGAAACATTTGAAGCAAGAAACTATGGCGGATTCTATAATAGAAGCTGAGTACATTTCAGCTTCCTATGCAGCTAAAGAAGCATTATGGATAAAAAAATTTCATCTCTGAACTAGGTATGGTTCCAAGTATTGCTAACCTCGTTTACTTGTATTGCGACAACAACGAGGCGATAGCACAGGCCAAGGAACCTAGATAAAATCACATATATAAATGTATACTTAGACGTTTTTATCTCATTAGAGAAATCATTGAGAGAGGAGACATGGATATTTGTAGAGTTCCTATAGAAGACAATGTTATAGATCCATTGAGGAAGGCTCTTCCACAAGCGAAACATGATGGCCATGTTAGGTCAATTGGTATTAGATACGTGAATGATTGGTCCTAATACAAGTGGGAGATGTTAGGGCATGTGCCCTAGGTCAAAAATTGTTTCTATTATTATTTTGGTTAATGAGATAGAAGACTTATTGTTGTTTATTATAACTAGTTTGCATGTTTACATTAGAATAAGATCCATGGATGTTTACTGAAATATCCTAAATGTCCATAGTCGATCATTATAGTAGGAACTTTAATGAATTAAGACTAGTGGGAGTCTTGATTGATGGTCATATGATTACCATGTGTATAGGGATACAAATCAAGGTCATGAGTTCTTGTTATCGAATAATGTACTAGACTGACCCGCTATAAGATCACCACATGGATTAAGTCATAAGTGTTACTCATGATATGTATCTCATTTAATCCTTTGACTTGAGATTACTATAGACTTCAACATTAGGAGCATAATAATTTGACACAATCAAACATTGCCTTTAATCAGACAATTATAAAATGTGTGATTGGTTATAATGTGAATAATAGGCGAATATGTGTAGCCAAGATAGAATTTTTCACTTTCGTATAAAGAGAGATATCAGTGGATCCCTTGATATGATAGACTGATAAATGGCCAAGTCCAAGTGAATTGATAAGATCAATGTTACTTGGATGTTTTCAGTCTACTTTGAGATCGAGACAAGTACAATTGAACATTAAAGATGACACTTATGTGCCTTATGTTTAATCAAATAATATAATATGCCAAAGGGATGTGATCAAGAATATTTATTTTGTTGTACCGATTTTGATCTTTGTGCAACTTGAGTAGTCATTATGCATTGCTAGAGAATGCTTATAGCTTGTGTACAAAAAAGGGTTTCAGTTCACTGCTATCATCGCCTAAACCTATTGGGTTGCACACAAAGAACGACTTTGCTTGATTTCAAGTGGTCTAGATAAATGAATTTTATGGGATAAAATTTATATTAGAAACGATTTTACATTTTAGTATGTTACAACTTATTTAAGTAGGGGCATATATGTTATTCACTTGAAAAACCTTAAATACAATAGTTATATAAATACTTGTTTAAGTGAAAGCATAGTATACATAGAAAAGAGGCTGAAAACCTTGAAATGATTAGTTTATTCGATTTTAGCTTTATGTGAATTTTCTAGAACTTAGAGAGAAAAGAAAAATGTTTTCCACGTCTCCCGGAGCTAGACCTCCAACTCGTGGTCACCGTTTACGTATGGATTGCTGATAGAGGGCATTCGTATGAACATCTTAAAGATTGATCAACATAAACAAGAAACCAACGTTCAGGTATGATTTCAATTATGATAAATAGATCAATGGATTTTGTTTGCTTCTATTGGGGTTTTAAAAATAAATTTTAAAATTCCACAGTGTTTTCAAGCCCCAAAACCCAACATCCTTAATTTTGTTAGGAAAAACCAATGTTTTGGCATAAGATTCATATTGGCTCACATATCGAATTAAACTCCATAAAGGGATATCTTATTGATTTGAATGTTGAGGTATGTCTGCCATGGATCCATTGCAAGGATTTTGGCAGGATCACCATTTTCACCAAACTCCTCATAATCTGAGTTGTCCATGTTGCACTCGTATGGGTCTCTAGCAAGTTGTTTATGTTTTTTGGGTTTCTTATTCTTCTTCTTTCTTGATATTTTAACCATCCATACATTGAATGTTTCACTGGAATTAACTTTCACGATATGCTCCTCCACAGTGTTCAATTCATCTAAGGAGTTGTCCACTATGCCAAAGTTAATGATCTCCATATCCCGTTAGACAAAATCTTCATGATAAGGTTTTGGTCTATGATCGTTAACTTAAAAGATTCTCCCTATTTCTCTACTTTCTATCTCTACAGCACCATGAGGAAATATGTGTGTGACTACAAAATGCCTTTTCCATCTTGAGCGAAGTTCTCTAGAAAATAATTTATGATGTGAACAAAAGAGTAAATTTTTTTTTCCTAATTCAAAATTCTTAACATTCAATTTATTGTCATGAAGTTTTTTAGTTTTGTTTTGATAAATAGAAGAACTTTCATACACATTATTTCTCAATTTTTTAACTCTTGGATACTAAGTTTACGTTGTTTACCTGTATTATCATAATTCATGTTACATCTTTTAATTTCCTAGTATGCCTTATGCTTTATTTCGATTAGTAAATGGCATGTTATACCGAAAACTGGTCTATAAGATGTCATACCTATGGTTGTCTTAAATACAGTCATTTATGCCCATAATTCATCTTCTAAAAGAAGACTCCGTCTTTACGTGTTGGACATAATGTCTTTTCTAAAATTGATTTGATTTCTCTATCTAATGTTCTGGTTTGTCCACTAGTTTGTAGGTGATATACAGTAGATGTTCTATCTGCAATATTATATTTGTGAAGTAGAGTATCTACAATTCTATTATAAAAGAGTGAACCTTTGTTGCTAATCAATGCTCTAAGTGCTCCCATAAAATCTATTCCCCAAACATCAAGTACTTCACAAAATAGAATAGGAAGGGCATCTAGTTCATACGTCTTAAGTTTTTGGTTCTTTGACAATTTGGACAAGCTTTTGTGTAAACATAACAATCGTGGAATAAAGTAGACAAAAGGAATCTTGAGTCTAATATTTTATAGGCTGTACGACGTAGACCAAAATGTTCTCCAGAAGCATAAGTATGATAATGAGCCATTATGGATTATATTTCCATTTGTGGAATACTTCTTTGAATTATTTGGTCGGCACATAATTTCCATCAGTAAGGTCATCCCAACAATAATGTTTAGAATCGTGTCTAATATTATTCTCTTAGGCTCTTGTTAAATGAGGTGATAGCCTATTAGTAGCCAGTTAGTTGACTATATCGACATACCATGGACTAGTAGTAATTATCTTATATAGGTGTTCATCTAGAAATTCATCTTTCAATGGTATTAATAGTTCACCATTTTTTAGTCTAATTAGATGGTATGCTACTAAGTTTTCGGCTCCTTTCTTGTCTTTTATAGTGAGATCGAATTCTCGTAACAATGAGATCCATCTTATTAATCTTTATTTTGCGTCTTTCTTTCCCATTAAATATCTCAATGTGACATGATTTGAGTAAACTATTACTTTTGTTCCTAATAAATATGGTCTAACCTTTTCTAATGCGATCACAACTGCTAGGAGTTCTTTTTCTTTGGTGGTATAGTTTAGTTAGGCAGGATCTAAAGTTCTTGATGTATTGTATATGAAATGATAATCTTTTCCTAAATTTTGACCTAAAACAACTCCTACTGCATAGTTGCTTGCATCACACATTATTTTAAAAGGTTATGACCAGTCTGGTGACTCTATCTCTAGTGTGGTACTTAGGGCATCTTTTAGCTTATTAAAAGCCATCTTTCATTCATGTGTGAACTCTAAGGTAACATGTTTTTGCAAAAGTTTGCACAAGGGTTGCGTTATTTTGGAAGTCTTTCACAAAACGCTAATAGAATCTTATAAGGCTAAGGAAAGATTTTACCTCTCTTACAGTAGTGGGGTATGGAAATGTTTTTATTATTTAGATTTTAGCTAGTTCTACCTCTATTCCTTTTTTTGATACTACGTGTCCTAATATAAGTCCCTAATTTACCATAAAATGACATTTTTCATACTTCAGTACTAGATTTTTCTCTGTACATCTTTTAAGTACTTTAGTTAAGTGAAGTAATCATTCATCTAAAGAATTACCATATACAATAAAAATCATCCAAGAAAACTTCAATAAAATGTTCAAAATAGTCTAAGAAAATAATAATCATACATAAATGTAGCGGGTGTGTTACATAAGCTAAAAGGCATGCACCTATAAGCGAATGTACCAAAAGGGCAAGTAAAAGTGGTATTTTCTTCATCTTCTAGAGCAACACTAATGTAATGGAATCCTGAGTATCCATATAAGCAATGGTAATGAGTTCATCTAGCTAGTCTTTCTAACATTTAATCTATAAATGATAGTGGGTAGCAATCTTTTCTACTTGCAGCGTTTAGCTTCCTATAATCTATGAACGCTTTCCAACAATTTTGGATTCTAGTTGATACTACTTCCATCGTTGGTGGATTCAATCTACGTTGAGCATGTCTAGATGGTTTTATGTTTGCTTCAAGATTAAATCTATCCATGCATGTGGCTGGACTTGTTCCTTTACTATCAACTATTGTCCATCCTATTGCTTTTATTAAATTCTTTAAGAAGGTTTCCTCTTCTAAATTTGATAATTTAATAGAAATTATAACTAGTAAGGAGTTTTTATTTTGTAAGTACGTGTATTTTAAATGACATGGCATTACTTTTTAAGTCTAAGTCATGAGCTTTTAGTATAGAGGGTACAAGTTTCGAATGATTTATCGGGAGATCCATGTAGTAAGAGAGTTCAAGGAGTACATTATAAGATTCTAAGGTGTTGATTATTTCTCCTGTCTCTTCATCTATATCATCATCGTCATATAAATCCTTTATTACCTTTTCAAGTTTATCTGACTTATCATTGCTAAAAGTTTTATCTATTATTGGATCTAAAACATCCATGGTGCATACTGAAAAAACATCTAAAGGGTATTTCATAGCATCATGAATGTTAAAATTTACCATTTTATCATCTACTTCCATTGTTGGAGTTCCATTAGAAACATCTATTTTGCCTTTTGCCCTTTTTAAGAATGGGCGTCCCAAGATAAGAAAAGTTTTGCTAGAGAAGCGGTCTTCTTTCACGTCTATGAAATAAACGTCAGCTGGAAAAAGTAAGTTATTAACCCTAACCAGTACATCCTCTAATAATCCCACATGTTGGACGGTAGATCTATCTACTAATTGTACTACTATACCAGTTTCTTCCAAGGGTACATTTCTCATTTTCAAATATATTGACAAAGGCATAATGTTGATTGAGGGACCTAGATCACATAATGCTTTGGACATCCTTATATTTTCTATAGTGCATGGAACGAAAAGCATTCTAGCATCATAACATTTTGGGTTCAATTTCTCTTGGATTATTGTTGCTACATGTTTTCTTTGGCTTACTTTTTCATTAGGTTTAATTTTATTAGTGCATAAGTCATTTATAATTTTTTGATATTTAAGTACATTTTGTATGACTTTAAATAAAGGTATGTTTACTACCACTTTCCTTAGAGTGTCTTAGATTTCTTTCTCTTCTTGTAATTTCTTGACGTTCTTATTGTTTTCTAAGCGATGGGGAAGTGGTGGTGTTACTATACTTGGTTTATTCTTTTTGAAATCATTTTCATTTTGAGTTTTACTATCAATAATTTATGTTTCTTTTTCTAATTCAGCCTCTAATTCTTTTTGAGGAACTATTTGTTCTAGCATATTTGGTTCTTCCATTTGTTTAGCCCTTTTCAAAGTTGTCACTTTTGCATGCGAATTAGGATAAGGTTAAGATGATAATTTGCCTGGGTTAACCCATGGACTCATTTGCATTGCCATATGACTTAGTTGATTTCTTAGTTCAACTATATCATCTTATAAGGCTTGAATCTTTTGATCCTTTGCTTTATTTAAGTTTTCTAATGCGATTGTTTTATTAGTTAATGCGGTAGGAAAGGGATTGAAGCTCTTCTAGGATGAAAATGAGATCTTGAAAAATAAGGAACGAGTCTTTGAATGATTCTCTATATGTTTAATTATATTCATTGATTTGGACCTTGACTAAGTGGGAAGTAAATTTCTCGAGCCAACGATGCAAAAAAAAAAAACAATATTGAGAAGAAGCCCATGAACAATTTTAAAATTTAAAATTGATTTAATTTTTGCTTTTTTTTTCTTCCTAACCATGTATTCAATTTTTGTATTAAATTCTTTGATATATTATCCATTTATTTCCATAATTTTTTTACTAATGTTCTTAACTTGATTTTGAACCTTGAGAACAAGGTTCGGAGTAAGTTTGGGGGTACGACATCCGTATATACAATATTCAATGATGCCTTTTAGGTTTGAGCTTAATTTAAAAAGTTTTTTGCGACTTTATAAGTATTATCTCCTTTTAATTCCAATTCTTACCTTCCATTTCTTTCATCTCATCTAGAATTTAATACAATAATGCATGCATGATTATATAGTTTAGTAAAGTCTTACCCAAAAGTAAAACTTTGCCTTTAATTTTTATAGTAAAAACTTAGTCAAATTGTTCACCTTATGACTTTGAAGAAATAGAAGAACTTTTTCATCGACTTGACCTCATTAATAGAAACTTGAAGTAGGGATGATGCGTAACTTGAAACCAAAATAGGTAAGTGGTCGAATTAACATTGAGGGAAAATCCAAAATCTTTAGGATTCTGAAACTAGGACTAATCCACTTGAAGTATAATTGTTAAAAACCTTGCACTTGTAATAGGAAGAAGTAGACTTGTTTACTATAGTACAAAGTATAGGTTTGATGATTCTACATAGAGAACTAGCTTCACTTTAGCGAAAGTGAGAAGTGCTAATAGGAGATTTTTGATAAATAAATAGAAAGTTTCACAAGTTTAGTAGGAAATGGAGTGGGGAACTTGATAGTTGGTAAAATAATGAAAAATCCTTATCAACAAGAAATGGAGTAGGAATCATACAATAAAAAGCCTTATAGATAGAGAAAGTGAGGATCTCTAGTTGAATCAAAGGCGAAATTTCATAAAAAGAAACTCATATTTAGATATAAAGATTTACCTTATGTCATTCTAGCTAGGTTGATTGAGTTTTTCCAATGTCATGAACTAAATAATAGCTTACTTTTAAATAAGCCATTTAGACTCTTAAAGGTGTGAAAATCTGCAAATAAGTGAAAAGTGGTGAAAAAGTCCATTTAGAAGAATCCATTTAATAAAGAGATCAATTTGGATCTACTGCTTTGATGAAGAGACCTTGAAAACCTATGAGTAAGTTGAAGGTTATGATTTTTAAATGCATCGAGTTTCAAAAAAAGTGTTGTCTTTAAAGGTTACCATGTTTGACTACACTTCAAAAAGTCCAAGTCTATTGTTAAATAAATTAGCCAGGTTATGATTGAAAAGACTCCATCATTTTGCCAAGTATGTATAAAGTCTTTAGGAAAACATCACTCAGTTTTGTTTCAATGAATTAAGTAGTTGTAGTTAGATAACCATTTGCTCAAGACGTGCAAAGTTATAAGTTGTTATAAGTTAGGGGCTATTTGATTAGTCATCATTTGTGTATTCTTTTCAAAGGTGGTTTGCTATGCAAATCAAGTCCAAAGTCATATTTAATCAAGTCCAAATTCAAATTTTATGGCTCTATATGTTTACTTTAAAGATTTAAAATGTATTCGAGTGTTTGTACGTGAATTAGACAAATTTAGGAAAGAAGTTAAAGTTTTTTCAAAAACCAGCAGCGTTGACAGCCCCAAATGGAACTGACAAAGCTAAGGAGAAGCTACAGTGCCAAGAAGAGCGTTAGGATAAAAGACTAGACAACACTAGAAATGAACTAACCAGGCCAAACTTTACAAAGGATATAGCCACCCACGGCGCCAAGATCATAAATAGCATACTAACTTGTTGTTCAAGACTTACCATATTATGCCACGCCGCCATCCGACACCATCTCTTTATATACACGGTTTCACCAACGGTGCCATATTCACATAAGTTTTGCAATTTTTGGAAGGTTCTCATTTCCTCGATTGTTTTATTCTTCTACCCAGGCTCACTTATATTGATGGGGGACCTTTATGGATGAAAACACATTGTAACTTAAAGTAGTTTTGGAGTAAAGCAAGGTAGAGTAGCCATGTCCCACGTGGTTCTTTAATACCTAGGTTACGAAAAAAGCTCTCTAGCCAGAAGTAGAGTTTTTTATGTCTTGTTAAGGTTTTTTTTAATAAAAATATTTTGTTTCAGTTATATATATTTTTGTATTGTTTTTAATGATATCTCAATGGTAGTTGAGAGTTTGTAAGTTCATTGAAAATTTTTAGGCTTAGATCTACTAATGTTCTATTAATCAGATTAAATTCGTGATACAAACCAAGTTGAGAAGTGGCAGTCATCTACAACAAGAAACCTGACACACTAGTTATTCAAGGTGAATAACATTGAGAACTAACTTAAATCTAGAGAGCAGTTGGCCAAGGTAATCTAGGGGTAGGTATTCGAATGGAGTTGTTAATGCAGCGCACGTGCTAAATCTTCAGAGAGGTTGCTAAAAATTGTATGGTGGAGTGACAAAAATATTTAGAGATTTGTTGCCCTACCTATCGAGAATAGGGGGACTACGATATTGGTGATCTCAATAGCCATAACCTATCTTGTGAAATTGTTCTAAAACTTATCTTTCAAAATCAACGATGCAAGACATGGAAATAATATATAGCTAGATTATGGATTTGTAGACTTATTTATGCTTTACTATTTCCATGTTTTAATTATTTACTTTCTTTTTTAGTAAACCTTTACGATAAAACTCTCTTAAAAAATACCAAATTTAATTTCTTGTTTATTGAACTCAGTTTGAAAAAATCCTGAACCCGTGATTGCCTTTTATATGGGTTATATTTGGCATGTGTGACCCATGATCATATAGTAAGAGATTCCTAGCGATCCCTAATGTGCAGGAATCGTTGGCCAAATAAGTGAAAACAGAGAGTTCAATTCTAGGCTTTACCTAGCGATTATATTTAAATAAGAATAGCTTGGAATTGCGGGATGCAATTTTGTAAGATTTAGATAATAACAAATAGTTTTTGTTAGTTTGGGATATTTATTACTTAAAATACTGTATATATGAACTAAAGGCTTTGAAATTAATTGCCATTGATTTCTCTTAGACCCATATTTTCTAATTTTATGAAGTTTTCGTTTGGATTTATTATTTATTGCTTTCATTACTTTTGAAAATTCAAACACTCAATTAAGAGGTATTTATTTATGTCTTTTATTTACTTTATGGAAATATTATTTATGATCATGAGAGAGTAGTTTATTAATCTAAACAAACTACGAACATGAACTTGACCCGTTTTGCAATGTAGTCATGATGAGAAGATTTTATGCTTAATGCTTTAAACCAATTGTATTATTTGATTCACTAATTTAATAGATTATTATTTGTAGATTATAATCGTGAACTTTTTATTACATGTATATTTGCAAATGTGTGTTATGATGCTTTAATTCTATATCAAGTTTAAAGTAGTAACTAGGATGATTTGGAAAGCAAACGCCGTTTAGTTGTACTAATTGAATTTGATATCTAAATTTATTGTTAACGCGGCTTAATCGAAGGTGTTAGATTTAGTAGTTCGAAGTTTACATAAAGTATCATGCGGTTTTACAACGTGAAGTTAATGACTTTGTGTATTTAAAAAGTTTAGCTCAATAAAATTAGAATATGACTTTTTCACCGATATAAGGTGAACAAATGGCTGGCTAAATGTTGTTTACTTACTTATGATTAGAGTTTAATGATCTATTGTTCTTTATAAAGTATGCTCATGACTATATGAGTTGAGTAACATGTTTGGAATACAAAATGGATTGATGTTTCATTATTCTTAATGTTTGTTTAGATGTTTATTTATATTATTGAATTGAATTTATTTGGATGCTAGTGACTTTGATTTGTGTTAATTAAGTTAATTAGTAATTAGTATTTTGTGAAAAAATAATAATAAAAATTTTTCGACTGAAGAAAGTTACACAATCCATGTGGCGACGATCCCACTTACCACTACTGCAAATTTAATAGTATAATGATGGTTGGAAATTTATTATACCCGTTCAATACGTGTCAAAAGAGTAAATTTATAATCAATGCAATTAATTACAAGAATCCAATAAAAGGTGTTCAATTTAATAATATAGACCTCACAAATCAAGTTGTAACTGTGAAAATCCTCAATCCAGAGGTATTAGTGATTACTATGCATACAATTAAATTAGAGCAATGAAAGTAAACTAAATAATACTTTAATGCAAAGCAAGAACTCCCGTAACATTTCTCCAAGACATCGGAAAGCTCTCACTCAAAAACTACATCTAAAACAAAAGGTAACAAAAAGTAACCCTAAGGTTGTTTTGAAGGTCTAAAACAAAGCTATTTATAGTGGGACAAAATAAACCGAATTAGATAGTGGGAATCTTGCGAATCAACCAAATCAGGGACTTTAAATCTTTCAATTTGTTCAACATTTTATGTACGAGACTCCAAGGCATTAAAATCGTTGAAGTGGCACCATTACATTTTGTTTTTTCTTTGGTTTTGTCCCAAATTTAGTCCAACACCTCGTCAACGTCATATGTATAAGCCATGGAGATGTGGAGGCGTTAGATGTTTTCTTGGAATTTGAGCTTCACCTTCCTACTGCTCTTCACAACTATTCATCCGTAGCATTTTCAAAGAGTTTCCTGTAATACAATCGTGTTTCCTCCAATGACTCCTTGGCAATTTCTTCCGCCTAAATACACTGGGCCTTTATTCAGCCTTTCAGCTAGATATTTCTAGGAAATCACTCATTTGTGTCCGATAGCTAGTATTTACCCTGAAAACACCAAAATATATGCTTAATAGTAGAACAAAAAGATAAAATTATCAAAATTCATAACAAAAGTGTATCAAAACATAGCACAATTAATAACTTCTCAAATAACCCTAAACTCAGACAATTGCTCGTACAAAGAAAAGGTGTATTCGAAACTCAACTCACATTCATAAAATTCATTTAGGCTTCTCCAATAAGAAACTCTAATTTAAATGGTTTTGTCAAATTTTTTGACAAATTTGCCAAATTGAAACAAGAACACTTAAGCAATGTCTGTTACTTTGAGTCAAGATATTTTAGCCACTTCCTCGAAGAGTGCATTGCAGAAAACTAGGTTTCATCAACACTAAAGCCATAAATTAATTATGAGTTACGTCGAAATGTATAATAAGACGAAAACTTGAATCTTGAAATATAGCGTTAAATACTAATATTCCACAAATAAAACTTAGGCTACTATTTGATTGACCAATTCAAAAAATCATTTGGGGTCAGTTGGACATGTCCACTTGGAATGTTTTGGCTTGGTTGGGGTAACAAAGAAAGGTAGTTCATGGATTTAAAATGTTGGAAAACTTAGACTTAGACCATCAAAAGAATTTTAGAGGACATGAAATGGGTTATACTGAACCTAACTTCATTTTTCTTTTCATATCAAGAAGTACTAACCTTTTTCCAATCACCTGGTTCCCTACTACCCTTTTTCTTCATTTCCACATCGAATGCACAAATAATAGTCCTGAATTCAATTACTACAATTTATTTGTAGTGAGGCAAGTACGAGGTTGATTCCACAGAGACTATGAAGAATACATAGGATATAAAGTGAATCGAAATAGGGGTTTTGAAATGAACCAATCCTAACGGAAATTTATTCAACCAACTATCCTAAGACAACTAAAAGATGCATTAATTATCGAAATAGAAATAATAACTTGAACAATATAAAGGAAGCTCAGATTGAGAGTAGTTTCATATCTTGTAAATCATTGAAATAATCATAGGTTACTAAAAACATATTTTTACCTAGTTGACTCTTATAGACAAGCTTAAGTGAAAAAACTCACTTTACCAAGGTCAGTGGCGAAAACATACGATACTACCCCATATTTGCTAGACCTGTAAACCCTAAGTGCTCTGCATATTTTACATAGATTAGCAGCCTTACACTATATTAAAGCATTTTACCTAAATGGTAACTAGCATAAACTGCTACCTTTGTAATACTTCAAAAGCATAGGAGCATATCGATTGCTAACACACATGGCCCTATTTGTCACCTAACATGATCCCCCTTACCGAGTAGCGATAAGATCACTTAGAAAGCTTTCCTACAACCACATTTTCGTTGGCCATGACATATGCCGAATGTGATCAATCTAATCTAGTGTAACATTAACTTTATAATCAATGGAATTAAATTTACAAGAATCCAACACATAAGGTTTTCAATACAATAATAAAAACTTTATAAACTAAGTTTGCAAGAGTGGAAAAGCCTCAATCAAGAGAAGACGTAATGATTATTACATATACAATTAATTAAAGGAAATTATACTAAACTAAATAATACCTTTAATACAAAGCAAGGACTACCAATAACTTTATTCCAAAAAACCAAAAAACCCTTTCTCTAAAATTATATATAAAATAAAAAGTAACCCAAATGTTCTTTCGAATGTCTAAACCCTAGCTATTTATAGTGGGATGAAATAAATCGAATCAGATAGTGAGAATCTCAGAAATTCACCTAATTTGGGACTTTAAATCTTTCGATTTGTCTAGAATCGTATGTGCAAGACTCCAAGTTGTTGGTAATCATTGATGAGAAGCTACGCAACACTATTTTCCATTTGGTTTTGTATGGTGTCTAGTTCGATATTACATTAGCGTTGTATATACAAGCCAAGGCATTGTGGAAACACTGGGATTTTTATTAGAACTTGAGCTCTAACTTCCTCTTAAGTCTTTACAAGGTTTCATTTGTAACATTCCAAGTGAGCTCCCTGCAATACAGTGAAGTTTCATCTAGCAATTCCTTAGTGATTGCATCACACCTGAAAGAACTAGGCCTTTATTCGGCTTTTTCATAGGATTTTCTATGGAGTTCATTGTTGTATCTAGTAGCCTATATTTACCTTGAAAATACAAAAACAGAGGTTTAATAGTATAAAACAAAGATAAATTTTTTGGAATTCCTAACAAAAGTTTGCCATAACATAGTAAAACTTGCAACATTGACATTAAAAGATGGGTTTTAAAAAAATTGTAAAATTTTTGGAACTCCTAACAAACGTTTGCCATAACAAAGATAATTAAGTTGTAAAACAAAGAACAAACACATACCTAAGTCTTGGAATCCACAATCTAGCCTTATGTTTTTGCCATGTCTTTATAACATTGACATTAAAAGATGGGTTTTAAAAAAAATTCCCCTAGATAGGCTATAGGTGTTGTGGTCACAAACACCCTAGTCCCCCTATTCTTGATAAATAGGGTAACCGATCTCTAAATATTTCTCTTACTCTGCAGTACAACCTTAGGCAACCACTTTAAAGATTTATTACATAAGCAACATTAACAACTTTTTGGAACACTTACACCTAGACAACCTTGGGCAACTGCTCTTAAGATTTGGCCTAGTTTTCAATGTTACTCACCTAGAACAACTAGCATGTTAGGTTTCTTACTCTAGGTGACTTCCATTTCTCAACCTAATTGGCATCATGGATGCAACCTAATTAATAACGGGCTAATGGTTTTTATGCCTAGAGATTTGTAATGAGTATACAAACTCCAAACCACCTTTGACACATCATTAGAAATAACAACATAAATATAGAGTACTTTAACAAAACACAATTATTATAGAAATTCTCAACAAGACATAGAAAATAACCTACCACTGGCTAAAGAGCTTCATCCCCAACCCAAGTATTAAAGAACCTAGCCAGACATTGCTACTCTACATCGCTCTACTCCTAAATCACTCTCAATAAAATGTTATTTGATTTATAGAGGTGCCTCCGATTATATAGGTGTGCTTAGGTACAAGAATAGCACCTCCCGGGAATAAGAACTTTATAAAAAGTCTCGAAAATTCTATTATGCTAAGTTGGCATCATCCATGGCATCGTGGTTATCTTGGTATGACGTTAGGTAGTAGCATGGCAACATATAAAAAGTCTTATGTAGCAAGTCGGTCTGAATTTTCTATTTTTGGACCTGGTGCCGTGGGTGATGCAATACATTGTAGGACCTGGCGCCATCCGTTCATTTCTAATGATGTGTATTATTCTTCCTTGATGCCCTGCTTGGCGCTATGGCTTCTCCATGGTGTCGTGCATCTATCATGATGGCGTCGAGTTTGCAAAATTTAGAACAAACTTTGACTTCTTTCTTGAATTTGTCTAATTCCCGCACTAACACTCAAATACTATGTAAATCTTTAAAGTAAACATATAGATCCATAAAACATGACTTTGGACTTGATTTACATAGAAAAATACCTATGATAGAGTTCATAAATGATAATTCATCAAATACCCCTAAATTTAGAACTTTACACGTCTCGAGCAATGGGTTATTTGACTACAATGATTAAATACATCATGACAAGATTGAGTGATGTTTTCATCAAACTTTATACCTACCTTGCAAAATAATGGAGTCCTTATAATCGAAACTTGGTCAATCTCTTCAACATGAGACTTTGAATTTTTGAAGGTGTCACCTTTGGAGACAAAACATTTTAAAATGTAAAGCATTTGAAAATCATAACCTTCAACTTACTTATAGGTTTTCGAGGTCTCTTCATCAAAGCAAGAGATCCAAATTGATCATTTTATTAGATGTATTCTTGAAAAGGGACTTTATCACCTCCTTTCACTTAGGTGTAGACCTTCACACTTTTAAGAGTCCATATGGCTTGTTTAAAGGTAGGCTATTATTTGGTTCATGATATTGGAAAAACGAACTTAACTTAGCTGCAAGTACTCGAGCTAAATCTTTTTTTATAGGAGTTCCTGAACTTTCACCTTTTATTCAATTAGAAGTCCTTACTCCTCCCTTTATATGGTTTTTTTTATTGTACACTCCCTTCTCCATATTCTTTGGATATCGATTTTTCATTGTTTTACCAACCATCAAGTTTCCTGCTCCATTTCGTGCAACACTAGTTGGATTTTCTAATCTTTAAAGAAATCTCACGTTAGCACTTCTCACTTTTGCTAAAGTTATGTATGTATTCCAATATATAATCATCTTGCCCATTTTTTTATAGTTAATAAGCCCACTTCTTCCTCTTTCAAGTGTTAAATCTTTAACAATAATACTACAAGTGAATTATTCCTAGTTTCAGAATCCTTGAGATTTCAAATTTTTCCCACAAACTTAATTCGACCACCTACCTACTTTAGTCTCAATTTTGAATCATACCTACTCCAAGTTTCTATTTATATTGTCATGTAGGTGTAAAAGCTCTTCTACTTCTTCCAAGTCTAAAGCCAAACAATTAGAGCAAGTTTTACTCCAAAAAATGAAAGCAATGTTTCGCTCCTTGGTAAGACTCTATAAAACAATAAATATATTAAACAACCTAGAACATGCATACATTATTGTTCTAGTTTCCCACTGATGAAAGAAGTGGAAAACATGAAATGGGATGAAAGGGAAAAAATACCACCGCAATTCCACTAAAATTGCAACTACATTAAAAAATGTAGAGTTTATACATGTTGTGGTCTTGAACTAATGATTCTGTCCAATGTTGCACTCACCTAAACACCCCCAAACTTATTCTAAACCTTGTCCTCAATGTGCAAAATAAGCTGGCCATACAAAAAATAAAAGAAATTATGGAAATGGATTAATAATATATATGTATAGAAATTAGAACAATTCTTGATGCATGGTAAAGGAAATAAGAAGAAAAAAAAAATTAAAACCGGCTATTAACTACAAAATTGTTCATGGGCTGCCTCCTAGTAGCACTTTCATAGCTTGATGAATTTACCTTCCCCTTGTTAAGGTCCATAACAATGACCCCAATAGTCTCACTCCCATCCTCGAAAAGCTTCATCCTCTTTTCTACCCGTATGCTAATGTACCACAACTACATATCGATCAATTCTCCAGCTATTGGTATGAATGGAAATCCTAACATAATTATTTTGCACTGGCTATTACTTCCATTAACTGCATAATAGTCTGTGATGACCATGAAGTCTATAACATGAACATTTATATATTTTTTTCCATCCCTCTAGTTTTCTCCACCGTTCCAATTGGATATCTTACATTGGTATTTGTATCACTGGTGATACATATTCCGTACATTCTTAAGATTTCAGAGGACATGGCATTGACTGTTGTACCCGTGTCATATTAGACCCTATGGAACCTCTTATATCCAATCTTGCATGTAAGCACAACCTTCATAGGGCTTTTGTATGATTGGAACTTGTAATATAGTATGTTATGGGGTACAATCCTTTTCTCCTTACTATCATCCATCCCTATGTGTTTAGTTCTTGTTCGGTAAGTTACAAGTTTTATGGAGGCATGATACTCATTTGTGCACCTCATTGTAGAGGCTTTTGTTCTTGGGCTATCTCCGGCTTGAACTCTTTAGGAGCTTCCTTGATCTATGACTATGTATCCATAAACATCTTGTCCAAAAAAATAGTGGAACAAGCAAACAAAGTATCAATTGAATAATTCAAAAGATGCAAAATTATAAAAATAACTAGTCTTTCTTTGTGCTCAACAGATAAAGATCCCTTGACTAAGTCAATGTTGGCTCTGCATGTTTACATAGGCCTAATAAAAAGGACCAGAATGGTCTGCATTTGGGTGACTCTATCAAGTCAATGATGTGAAAGTCTGTAGGGAATTTCAAATCCCCCATATGTACCATCAAATATTAGATTACTGCTTTTGAAGTGTTCTCCTTGCCATCAATGGCATGATTTTAAGTTTTAAACACGATCAACTCACCAATCTTTATATAATTATGAAAATTTTAGGACATTATGTTACTTGTTGCTCCCAAATCAAGCATTACATTTTCCAATATAGATTCCTCCTAATGTGCAAGGGATACCTACTACCCCTAAATTTGTACATTTAATCGAGATGTCGTTGGGACTTCGCTGCAGTTCGGGTTGGTCATCTAATTTGGTTTCTCCTAGGGTGATTATTTTATATACCTCATTGTATATAGTGGTGATATCGCAAACAATAGCATTCAGGTGCGAGCTTAGCATGTGCGAGCTTAGCATGTTAGTACCCATATTTGGATTAGAGTAAGGTTGCGAAGGCAATCTCCCCCTTTCTTTAAATCTTCCCAGTTGTTGTGTAGTTTGGCCCACCTTAACCTCTAGGTTTTAAGTCACGACATTTGTGTCACTAAGAGCTTTCTCAAAGTTCAAATGAAACTGGTTGATGTTTCTAGCAAATTGTCTAAAGATTTAATCATGTCCGCTAGTGAGAAATAACTAGGCACTACTTCAGGCAACGATTGTATTTAGGGACAAAAGATGAATAGTTATGGTTTTGAGGCAAATAACTGAGTTTAGGGTTGTTCCTTGCTATTGCTTGATTATAAGTATTTCATAAAGGTGCTCATGTTTGACTTTTGAATTGGTTACCTATGACATTGACCTAGTGATGGTCCTCTAATAAGTAAGACATTAATTAGTCACATGGCTTGAGGGTAAGAAGAATCAATAAGCTTTAATAAGCATTTGACCTGATGTATATCTGTGCACATCAACCCCATATCCACATAAAATTAGGATTGTTGCGTTGTGTCTTCAAAAATTTGCTTCATTTGTGTAGGGGTTTGGTCATGAATGTGACCACCACAAGCACTATCAATCATAAATCGCTCTAGGGGAAATGCTGACATTGAAGAACCGAAAAATTTCTCTATCAGATTGGCCATGTTGTGGGCAATTGGCAATTAGACGCTTATACCGGTCCCAACAATCACCAAAGACTAACCAGTCTTCATTTTAATACTGCATATCTCATAGATGATTTAGGCTACCCTATATTTGGGGAAATATTCTCTGAGGAACATATCTATTATGTTTGCAACTTGTCTAAACTCATTTAAGAATGCCACATGGTCTTCACTCTCTATGTCATGGAAGGTGCACAAGAGGTGAATAAAATTGTATATAAGCTCAAAAGCTTCATCGTTTGGTGGAAAATTTATGTAGGGAGTGCTATGAAAGAAGATTTTATAGATATTCATTTATGCACCCTATAGTAATCTGGCAATCACTGCTAGCATGACAATCATCGTCAGCCATGATAAGTCGAGAAAATTAGGCTTTTTGTTTAAAGTTTCCCTACCCAAAATCTAGTAGGGTTCTATTGATTTCCGAATAGAAAGGTAAAAGCGAATCAGTCAATTTAGATTAAGTTATCCTATCACGCATAACCTAGTAAAATCAAAGATCAAAATAAAAGCAAAATGAAAAAAAAGTCAACTCAATTTAGAAAAGAATCACTAGCAATGGCACTCGAATTTGATAACATGTCATTCGTGTCAAATATAACCCGTAATAGGTTACCAATCCTACTAGAATTTAGTAGAGGTAAAAATGGGGTCGAATCCATAGGATTAAATCAAAATGAGGTCAACAAACAGAAAAGTAAATCTGTAGGGTTTTTGAAAGAGTTTCGTTGAAAATTCTACTAAGCGATAAAGTAAATAAGTTGTAAAACAAAGAATAAAGACAACTAAATCTTGGAATCAACAATCTGGCTTTATGTCGGTTCCATGTCTTATATCATTAACTTTAAAAGATGTGTTTTAAAATAGTTTTCCCTAGACAAGCTATAGGTGCTGGGGTCACCAACAACCTAGTCCCCCTATTTTAAATAGATAGGGCAATCACTATCTAAATACTTCTCTTACTCTACCTTACAACCTTAGCTAACCACTTTCACGATTTAGCATGTGAGAAATATTAACTGCTCTATAGGAACACCTATCCTTAGAAAACTTTGGCCAATTGCTCTCTAGATTTAGCCTAGTTCTCGATGTTACTCACCTAGAACAACAAGTGAGTAAGGTTTCTTGCTCTAGGTGTTTTCCACTTCTCAACCCGGTTGGTATCACAAACTCAACCAGATTGATAGCAGGTCAATAGGTTTTGTGCCTAGAGATTTGCAATGAATACCACTATAGAGACATCGTTAAAAAAACAACACATAAATAGAGAACTGAAACAAAACATTATTATTATAGAAAATCTCAACAAGAGATAGAAAACAACCTACTATAGACCAGAGAGCTTCATCCTCGACTTGGGTATGAAAGAACCTAGCAGGACATCGCTACTCTACCTTGCTTTACTCCTAAATAACTCTTAATACAATTTGATTTCATTTATCAAGGTGCCTCTTCTATGTAGGTGTGCTTACATACAAGACTAGCAACTCCCAGGAATAAGAACCTTATAAAAAGTCTCTAAACTTCTATTCAACAAAGTTGGCATCGTCCATGGTGTAACCACTCATGTCCTTAACCTAGTGATTAATGTTGAATCCAAAAGTTAATTAAGCCCAGTTAGGCTCGTGATTAAGTCTGACTTGCCTTGATTAGTGTGTAAGTACGATTGTTGTGATGTATTTGTGTTTGGCGTGTGTGAAAAATAGTCAATGTAACTATAGGTGATCAATGTGAATTAATATAAACTCAACTTTTGGAAAATAATAGATAAATAAATTGACTGTACGCCTAGAATGACAAACGTTGGGGATCACTCGGGGAGATGTGGTAGTAAAAAGTATGCTTGGATGCATTCATTAGCGTATATGGCAAACAGATAGGTCAAATATATATTGTTATATAAATATATATATATATATATATATAATACTTATAGTTGGAGAGAAAATAATTAATAATTTGATGGGTACCTAGTGATATCCGGGGTTGAGGATGAAACGTGTAGTATGTACAATAATACGAATGCCCAGGGGTGCCTGTTGGCGCGCATGTTGAATTTATAGGCATGTAAATATATGGTTATCTATATATTTATATATATAAAGTATACATGTATAATAAATGAATTGATAGTTTTGGATTTGAATTATTTTAACTATTGGAAAACATCGAGATATACGTAGTGATGATCTCTAAGAGGTGAATAGTGCATGTTGGAGGTGTGGATGTTCGTGATAAGGGTTAGTCAAGCCTCGAGATGCATATAATCCTATCTCAAGAACAATCAAGGGTGCAAGTGTATGAATCAGTTAAACTTGGTGTCAACTTAAGGATTGTTAGCTTAACCTCATATTCTTTAGATCTTCCTCGAGATTCATGCATACGATTCTCGAGGAAAGTAAATATTTAAACTTCTATCCCTTAGATCTTCCATGAGATTTATGTGATACGAATCCATGAGATTTATGTGATACGAATCTCATGCAAATCTCATATTTATCTTTAAATAAGAACATCTTCTCCTCCAAAACTCATTTCGACAGTTAGAGAATAGCTCAAAATAGGAAGAGACATAGGGATTGAAGAGGAATTTAGGAGAGGAATTTGTGTGATTTGAAGTTATTAAGAGGGATTAAACCTCTATAAATTCATGGTTAATCATAGTTAGTAAGTAAAGTTTTGGTTTTGAGTTGAAATCGTGAATTAATGTTGATTTCTCTATTGATTTTGGTTGTTATTGATTGGAAATGGGTTTACACCTCACTAAAGGTCCTCCGTGATGTGTTGGGTGAGAGTTTGACATTGTTATTGAGAGTTGGGAATCGAATAGGGGTTGCTGCCCCGTTCTCTATTCAGACGCTCATTGATGGACCTCTCTCCTTGTAGTAGGGAAACGCGCTCTCATCAAGAACTTTTAGGAGCCTAGTTGGTGGAGTGCGGCCCACTAAATGAAGGGGCGTGCTCCCGCCCTGAAAAATAGCAATTCTGCTAAGTTTTACATAGAAATGTTTGAGGGCTTACTGATTGGTTTAAGGGTTCTATTTGTAAGGTATTAGATATATAATGACCTTAAATGGTTTGTGATAGGTTCACGAACAATGAGAAAAGATCAAGTGATCAAGAAAGTTAGGAAATTAGAAATGGAGCCTAACGGAGGTAAGTATGGATTCATTTAATTATTAACCTTGTCTTGCTATGTATTATATTTAGTTCATGTAGTTTACGGAGTTGAATGGGAGCTATGTTGTACTGACCTGTTACTTTAAGTTGGTGATTAGTGTTATTTCGAATCCTAACTAACCCAATTTGGCATCTTGGTTAAGTGCGGTGTACCTCAATTAGCATGTGTGTGGGTTTGTGTGATAATTGGTGTTTGTTTGAAATATTTGTTGAATTTATAGGTTGTTGAGTAAAAATGGAAATTATATACAAACCTATAATTAGAAAATAAGTAAATATACAATAAATAGCCAGTTCACCAAGTGCGACAAAGGGGGACGTGAAATGAATGTGCACACCTTAGAATACTCATAGGTATGTTCATTAAATTTATTGACGAGGAAATACATAAAGTGTATTTATATTTATATATATTTAATATATAAATAGTACTATAAGTTCGATTTTAATTATTTGGATTATTGGATTGCCTCAAGATGAGCATAAGCATTGATGGTGTCAAGATGTGTGTCACTTTAGCATGCGTCATATTAACACCTCATTCACTTGAGCGGCCTCGAGATAATGCGATGTGTAGCTCGAGGAAAATGTATATATTCAAATTAAAATTTTCAAGTTTATCCTCATTGATTAACTTGAACAATCGAGAGAGTAAGACACAAATAGTTGAGGTTTCTCAAATTTTGAAAACATTGATTAGAAGGAAATTCAGTGTGATTTGAGGAGATCAAATCACTATTAAATCATAGATCATTAGTTGGTAAGTTGACTTTTTGAGTTTGAGTTTGAATTTAAATTTAATAGTAAGTGATAATTTCTCTATGGATTATTGCTATTGATGATTTTAAATGAGTTTATACCTCACTCGAGGTCCTCCTTAATGTTTTGGGACAATATTTGCTATTGTTTTGGTAATTCGTGGGTTAGATAGTGGCTGCTGCCCTATTCATTGTCAAGACAGTTCAGGGTAAAGCGCTCTCCATCTAACGGAGGAGCACGCTCCCTTCATCATTTGGGATGAAACCTGTAAGTGGAGCGCACCCCACCAAGTGAGGGAGCGCGCTCCCACCGTAGAAAACAACAACTATATTGTTATTTTCTTATGATTTTCTAAAGTCTTAAGCACTGACTTTTAGGTTCTAAATATAGGGTATTAGACCTATATTAATCACAAATGGTTTATAATAGGTGTTGGATGACTGAGAAAGCTACAGTGATCCGAAAAGTTAGATTAACACATGAGAACAGCTGGTTCTACCTTATTATCAAAATGAGTTGTCAATAAATGGAAATGAATATTAACTCGAGAATTGACCTATAAGTAAATCCACCAGGGAAATGTTCTATAGATTAATATTGGTTACTACTTCTATAATTGTTGTCAATAATTATAGTCATAAAATCAAAATCTTTATACCAAATAACACATTTGTGACTATGCATGAAATACTAATTTTCTTTAGTTGTAATATGCAAAAACAACTTGTCAATTCCATGATTGACTCGTGTGAATAGATCTAAAGCATTAAGTACATGATTCCTTAGTTATAACTATCTATTAATCCTAAATATACTACAGTATCAAGGGTTTGTTTAGAATAATAGACTACTCACTCAAGCGGGAAGTAAAGAACACTTAAACATAATTAAAAGACATTATGAATGAATATATACCTTAATATAAATCAACGCTCCAAATTATCTTCAAAAATTGACAAGAAAACTAATAAGCACAAGGAAAAAGGTTAAAATGAAAGGAAGAGAGTTGTTTCAAAGCTCTCTGGCCTTTTTTATATTTTCCCTATGTACACATATCTTAGATAAACTCAAATACTTCATACTAGTCTAAAAAATCGATAACCGACTCCAAAGGTTCCTCAACAATTCCTAATTTATACACAAATCGCTAAGTAAATCATTAAGTTTAGCTCTCAGTGGTCAACTAATTCAACTGGTGATTCATAGTTCATTCTCCAACTCACTATCGATTCACTGGCCTTCTTCTGCTGTTGATTCAACCAGCAAATTCTAGTATTAATTACTCCAAATCATTGACTAATCTCTAGTTCACTTTTCTAATTGACTATTTCGTTTTTTTTTCAATTTCATCATTTTCCTAATTCAAACTTGAAATCATAAGAAAAATACCTTGTGTAATATCATCATTTATATATAAAAACACCCTAAATTACAATATAAAACTTATCTAATTTTAGACTTGTCAAATACCTCCAAACTCAACACTTTGCTGTCCCGAGCGAAGGAATACTCTCATTCATATTCTCTTTTCATTCTTTATATATTAATTTCAACTTAATTCAATATTAACTTTAAATAATAGAAATTTTAAAATAGATACAATTTTCAAATTGAAACATATTACCTCCAAGTAAATGAATGTTATGATAGAATATAATGATTTAGTCAAATTAAAACATCCCTTAATGATAACTTAACAACTTAATATAGCACTTCTTTTTAATTTAATGTTCATTGCCAAGGATTGTGCACAATATAGGTTTTCTCAATCTCCATTGACAAGCATCAAGCTTATGATAACTAATATAAAATCTTAAAACACAAAAACCACTATATTAGCTTCAATTTTAGAAAATACTTTGTAATAGTACCACTATAAAAAACAACATGAATTTTGCCAAGATACTAATGAATATTTCATTTAGAACATGTTAGATTAAGAAATACTTTATTCAAATCTAGTTTCAAGTTCTCGAGTTAATTTTTTTTCATTTGAAGAGTTTTAAGAACATCCGTCTTTTCTTTTATCTCTCGTAATTTTTTCTACTCCATTCTAATTATTTCTTTTACATATTTATTATGAGCCCCTGCTCCATTTCCTTTTAACATTATTTTCTTTTTCTCACTATAGATTCCTTGCTCCATTTCCTTTTGGAATCTATAAGATTCTCGATATATTTATTTTATAAACTTTTGTTAACACTTATCGCTATCCAATAAAGTTAAAGAAAGTATTCTTTCTAACTCATAAAAATTCATCGGTTTATAATCAATTTCTTCTCTCAATTGTGGCATAATTTCTTTATATGTATGTATATATATATATACTATAAAATACTTAATCAATAGCTTTTGTATCATAAAATTCTTAGAAATATTTCTTGTTCATCTTGCACTATTGTTTCAATCTTCTACCTATTATCATGACTAACACAAGGCATTCATTTAAGTGTTCACATCAAGTAGTAAAATTAATCGAAAAGGGTTTAAAATTAATTCCTTCTATATAAAATTCAATTGGGTAATAAACCATCACATTAATTTAAAGTGTTTTACATATATATTAATTTTCATTTTTTCCTAAGTAAACATAAAGTAAAAACACTAAAACTTTATACTTGATTTCAGAAAAATTTGAAAACTTTCCATCAACTTACTTTGTAGTATCCCCCATCCTGGTTGGGGCGATATTCGGTCTGAAACCCTAAGTAAGCCCCAATAACCCAGCCAGACATAAAAAGAGGCAGCAGTCTCTCCATCTATACCTGATAAAGTTAAATTGTGCATCGACATCGAATAAAAAATACAAGGTATAAGCAACGAAAAATTAAAAGTTTTTTGATAATTAACAATATACATAAATACAGAGTTTATTAAAACATAAGACTTCATTTATAAACCTCCCAACCCAATTTATATACAAGAAAATATATCAAACAATGTATATATGTACAAGAAGGCTCATTACATTGTAGAGAATATTATAAGACACCTAAATCTTCTCCTTTCCCTCCGCCGAAGCACTAGGATGTGAACCTGAACTATTAGATTTTGGGTGAGCGCTCCAACTTTCTTCGTAAGTAGGGAAACACAAAGTCATTAACATTCCATATAATAATCAAGAACGTTATGCTATAACAATATGCACTAATGTTAACTAACATGAATATGGAAAACATATAATTCAATAAATAACAGATGCAAATCAACTATTCACCGATTATTACAATGTGATTCCCATTTTATATATAAGACTATGGCCGATTACCCAATGACACCATTGATGCCATTGGTAGACCAACACATTGGTCGATGTGTTATCTTGTCAATCCACTAATGTCTAATGGTTCTATTTGAAACCCTCTAGTGAATATGTAACCCATGCAACCTATCTAACTAAGTGTGAGTTATGTATAGACAAGGACTTTATCCCCACATCCTATACAACTTGGTCTCAGTTCATAGATGTTACACTCATAGATCAAATTAGAGACTGTTTTCCATTTATTTAAAACATTATTATGTAAGTAGTCCCCCATTTTACTCCATAAACTATATGAACTATATATGCTAAGATAGATTGGCAACATTGATAAATAAGCGAGTCCATATTTACCTTGGCTTAGGTTTTCGCTCCAAATTTCCTAACTTTCGTGGTCACTCGCGCTTTCTTGGGGATCCAACACCTCACACAAAAAATTGTGATCAATGTAGCCCTAATTCCCAAAATTTTGATTTCATAGTTCAATCCCTATGTCCTTAAGAAATCCTAACCAAAACTTAACTTATTTATTAGTTTTAGGGGTCGGAGCTCGCTTCTTTATTGGGTAGGGAGAGCTCTAACATCTGAGTTCATCCTTACTGATGAAGGGAGCGTGCTCCTCTGCTAGGTGGAGCACGCTTCACCCTGTATTAGCTTGACAGTGTAGAGGGCAGTAGCCACTGTTCCATTTCTGAATCTCCAACACAACCTCAACTACTATTCATAATCATCAGAGAGGACCTCAAGTCAGGTAACAACTCATTTTCAATCATAAACAATAATAATTAATAGAGAAATCATTACCTAGCAATGAATTCAACTTAAAACTAAAAACTCAATTCACTAAAATGAAGATATTTGATCCATCAATTAGTTAGACCCCTGAATTCACACTGCAATTCCTTTCTTGATCAACTCTCACTGGATTAAATCACCAAAACCCTTAGTCTCTCTCACTTTTTTAAAAAACTGATGGAACCATGAGGATAAGAATGAAGGTTTTTAAATTAAATATATGGAATTTTCTCAAGATATGCATTGCAGTAGCTTAAGACTGATAAGTGATTAACGTATTAAAATGACACTTTTCCAAGTAACACACATTTTGAGTCCTTCAACCCTTACGCTTATCTTGAGGTTGATCAAATGATCCATATGATTCAAATCAAACTTACAATTATATATATATATATATATATATTTTAATATCAAATATATAAGAATATATAATTTTCTTATTTATTTTTTCACCAAACCAGACATGCTTATAAGTGTTCCTGGGAGTGCACATTTATTTGATGTCCCCTTGCCACATTTAGTATACTGACAACTATTTGTTTAGTTTTTTTATTTTTTGATTATAGGTATGTATTAATTTTCGAGAATCCTAAAACGTATAAAAATCATAAACATACTAAACAAATACAACCCATCACGTAAACACATGTACACGCTAAACAAGGTACTTCAGACTTAACCAAAAGCTTAACTCGATTTAATTAAGATTTGGATTAAAAGAAATCACCAGTTTAAGGTAACAAGTCATTACAATCTCCCAAATTTAAAGCAATTTTGCTATCGAAATTAAAGTAAACTTAAAATTCCCTAAAGTTCCGAAGAGAAATGGAACCTAAAGGAATTGCCACTCCCAGGATTGCTACTCCCAGGTTAGTTCCTCATCTCGATGAAATTGTTATTTTACTTTAACTAGAGGAATCTCTTTGGTTCACAACCATTGAATCTTACGATCAAGTATCTAAATCGGTTATTCGTCATAAGATAGGTCTTCCCAAAGATTAATTTCATTCCAATCAATTCTTGGAGTTAACTGAGTCTCTATCTTACAAAGAATGGATACATGGAAGACATTATGAACTTTGGCTAGATGAGGAGGTAACTCTAACCTGTAAGCAACAAGACCAATCCTTTCCTATTCTCTGAAAAGCCCAATATACCTTGGAGATAGCTTACCTCGCAACCCAAATCTATACAATCATTTCATAGATGAGACTTTTAACAAGACAAGATCGTCCTTCAAAAACTCCAAAAACGTATGATGTTTATTAGCATATCTCTTATGTCTTAGCTATGTTGTAGTCAAACGCTGGCAAATAAGCTGAATTTTCTCGGTGTAGTCTTGAATCAACTCTAGACCCAACAATCAACCACCTATTGAATCATTTTCATTTCAACTCGAATTGAGCACAAAAGAAAAGATTAGTAGCTCTAGAACTAGCTATCTCAATTGATGGTGTGCCATCTAGACTTTCACAAATCCTCGTAACTGAAGCTTCCTCTACAAGCTTAAACTAAGAAGCTCAGACAGTTGCTATATTCTCCCTGCCTATCCATCTCTTAATTTAGGCATTGGTAACCATATTTGTTTTGCCTAGATGGTACTCTAGAGTTAAATTATGATTATTGAGGAACTCGAACCATTTTTGTTGGCTCATAATTAATTCACTTAGAGTAAGTAAGTATTTAAGACTCTTATAATATAAATACTATAAAATCCTCACCATAGATTTAATGCCTTTTAATCTTCAAGGAAAAAACAACTTTAGCTAGCTCAAGATTAGGAACTGGATAATTTATTTCATGAAGCTTTAGTTTCCTTGAAGCAAAAGATACAACCATACTTTCCTGCATTAGCATACAACACAAGCCTGAATGAGAAACATCTTTAGAAATCACTAATTCCTTCCCCGATTTAAGGAGTGTAAGAACATGAGTCATAGTCAAACTTATTGGGGCATGCGCCCTAGGTCAATCCATTAACTATCTTTATGAATACTTTTAGTTAATAAAATAGAGGATTTCATTTGTTGTTTATTATAATTAATTACAAGTTTACATTATAATAAGATCCATGGGTATGTGCAAAAATATCATAAATGTCCTTAGTCGATCATAGTACTGGGAACTATAATGAATTAAGACTAGTGTGAGTCTTGATTTATGATCATATGATGATTATACAGATAGGTATATGAATCAAGATCACGAGTACTTGTTAGGGAACAAAGTGCTGGAATGACCCGCTACGAGAACATCACATGGATTAAGTCATAGTTGTTTCTCATGATAGGTATATTTTTCAGTCCTCTGACTTGAGATTACCAGAGACTTCAACATTAGGAACAAAATGATTTAACACAATCAAACGTTGTCTTTAACCGGACGATTATAAAGGTTGTGATTGGTTATTGTATGAGCAATGTAATGAAGTTGTGCGATCGAGATAGAATTATCCCTCTCATATAAAGAGAGATATCCGGTGGATCTCTCGATGTGTTAGACTATTAAAAGGCCTAGTCTAAGTGAATTGATATTGATCAATGTCACTTGGATGTTTTCAGTCTACCGAGAGATCGAGACTAGTACGATTGAACATGTTGGATGACAATTCCATGCCTTATGTTTAATCAAAAAGATATCATGTGACAAAAGGATGTTGTATACACTATTGATTATGTTATATCGATTTGATATTCGTACAACTTGGGTAGTCATAATGTCTCGCTAGAGGCCGCTTATGACTTGTATACCAAAATGTGTTTTGGTACACTGCCAACGTTGTATGAGCCTATTGGGTCACATACTAAGAATGGTTTTGCGAGATTTTAATATAGTTCAGAAAAATGAATTTTATATGATAAAATTCATGACAGAAATATCATTTTCGTATATTACACTTATACTTCTTTAGGTAGGGTTATATGTGTAATTTACTTAACTGTCATATATAAGGGTTGTATAAATAGACACTTTAAGTTAGAACACACGAATGAAATTTTAGGGCCGAAACTCCATTTTCGTTTAGAAACGAATTAGGGTTTTCTGGTACGCTCTGGATCATTTTGGAGAGAAACAAAAAGGTTTGGTATTCTCTTGAAGCTAGCACTTCGAATCTCGACCGCCGTTTGTGTGTGGACTGCTGGTAGAGGGCGTTCGTCATTGGCAACGCTTTAGAGATCGATCAACCTTCAGAAAGGTATTTTGGGACCGAGGTATGATTAAGTTTTCTTGGTTTAAACATTTTAATGGAATTAGATTCAGATCCTGTTTGGGTTTTTGTCAAAATTATTTTGTAATCTCCGCTGCGTATGAACCCCAAAACATAACAAAACTATCATTCAAACCTTTGAAGGCAGCCTTGCACTCATCTGACCAAACAAAGTCTTTGTCATTCTGCATTAGTCGAGTTATTAGTAGAGCAATACGAGAGAAAACATCAATGAATCTTGTATAATAACCCGCAAAATCTAAGAGACTCTAAACCTTTGACATTGTGGTCGGAGTAAGACAATCTATAATTGCCTCAACCTTTGCTAAATCAATAGATATACCCTCATCATAAACCACATGTCCAAGAAATCTGACCTCTGAAGACTAGAATTAGCACTTACTAAACTACACATACAGTCGATATCCTTTAGAGTTTGTAGCATAACTTTAAGATGATGTAAATGCTCTTCCTTTATCTATGAATTGGAAACTCCCAGTGACACTTTCTACCTCTGGTACTCCCACTACCTTTCACTTGGCACACCATGATTGTGGTGGGTTTGTATAGCAAGTGTGTGACATCCAATTTTGGTAAATTCAACATACGACAATTGTTGAATTATCGTTGTAATGGTTTATTTTGGTACCTACATTACATTGAACATCGTCGGACCATATTTTTATACATTGGCAAACGCCTTACTTTTAAACTTCATATATAGACAGTGAATTGTATGAAATAGGTTGTGTTATTTGTTCCATGAATTTCATTTTCCATTAACAATATATGTCATAACTCTGTTCGATCGCACACAACCATGGAAACAATGTCCACTCGGTTAGAGCTTATCGAACGTTATTATATTAGTTGGTGCACTCTCACAGAACGAATTCTTTATATCTCAAAATATAATATTCGGTTGTATGTATCGAGAATATTATATACACTCGATCGACTCCCGCCGTACTATTTCATATCATTCGGTTGTTTGGCACCGAACGATACTACTATCCATTATAACGTGTTGTTCGATGGTACGTGCCCGAGTATTTCATAACCGCTCAATCTAGAATAACCGTAATAGCTTATTTTCTTCGGTGGTAACGTACTGAGTAAAACCAATGTCCATATAGCAATGTTATTTAGTTGAACTATAGGCCGAGTATTTCATAACCGCTCGGTCAAGAATAACTAAACTAACTTATTTTATTCGGTGGTGTTCTACCGAGTAAAGCCAACATCTATATAGCAATGTTATTCGGTTGAGCTGTAGGACAAGCTACTTGCATTTATTCGGTGGATACTGATAGAACAAATGAAAATGAGACTGACCTGTATGACCGAACGAAGCACAAATCACTAAATTTACGTTCAAATGATGTACAATAATAAGCTGAGAACCATTCAATAGTTACAACTATATGAAGAACGTAAACCATTCGAAAAAGGGTTGAATTGTGACCAAAACTTAATAATTAGATACAAAGTTGTAAAAAATGAAAACAAGTGCAACTTATATTAAATGCAAAAGAGAACATATAGGTTTTGCACATTCACTACGCTTGAAATTCTTGGCCAATCATTCAGATGTTGCTGGCTCCTTTCTTTTACGCCTAAGCGAAGCACCATCTCCCGGATTGCTCGGGCGTTGGGACTCGGTGGCACTGGATGTGGGGGTGCTCAACGAACTAGAAACACCAATGGTTGTTAGGTTCTTCAACACCTCATCAGCCATCTTTAATGCGAATGCCCTATCTCCTTCACTCAGGGACAACACCTTCTAGGCTACCACAACATCCACAGTCCACTACACTCGGTACGGAAACAACACATCACGAAACAATCGAATGAATTTACTTCAATGCTATATTTTAAATTGACAAATGAAAGCAATTGTATATAGAACTTAAATCGTAGATGCCTTCTTCATCATCACCTTCAACATTTGTTTGCTCGGGAATTGTAATGATCGCGTGTGAAATCTCATTGAACCACCCGATGTAATCCTCAGTTGCCTCTCGTGGCACTCTAGCACTCAGTCCTCGTGATCTAGCCGACAAAACGTGATCTTACCACCTCTCCCAGATCTCAGCTTTGAAATTGTACTTCACCAAATAACTAGCTGTGACCTTTCCTTGTTGTGCTCATGTATTACTTTATAGAGCCGAGGGGATGCGCTGCACGTGCCCGAGTTGTCGCAAAAATATATCGGGGTGATATGGCTCAACAATCCCCATGTACTTAATGGTCCCAATATAAAACGTGAGCTCTGCGATGTCTTCGTCCCACTGAATAGTGGAGTAACGGTCCTAGGTGACCTAATAAAGGATGATATAAGAAAAATTACTTGACAAGTTGTAGAAATAACGTAAGTTGTAATAAAATCAAGTTGCAAACCCACCTTATTGGATCGAGCATTGTCAAGTCTTCAACGAAGCCTCGGGAGGTGGTCAACATTAAGCCCTTGTTCTTTTTTAACAACCCACTTATTGACACGTGGGAGGGTGTCAACGCACCCCGTGTTCTTTTGGACTTCATGAATATAGAAGTGCTCGTACACCCATCCCTGAAAAGGAGTAATACAAAGAAGTCATTACATATTACCAAATACAACAAATGCCATATTAAAAAAGGCACATAATGTAAATACCTCGAGAAACGTCAGATATCCCGCAATCTGACAAACATCCACTCAAGTTTCTGCCCCAAGCTGTCAGTACAGGTAGGCAAGAGTTGTTGCACCCCATGCATATGTCTTAATCTGGTCCAAGTCCTCTAGCAACTGTAGAAGCTGTATCGACACTAGGGTCCCCGACTTGTTAACAAAAATAGTGCACCCAAGCATGTATAACAACTACGCTCAAGTTGTGCACTCAATTGGGGGAACAACTGGGTCTTGACATTGCCTTTCTTCGACGGCTTGGGTTTGACACTCCATCGCCCCTACAACCATGATTTGTTCACTTTCAAATCTTTATTAACATGCTTCTTGGCCTCGGCCTCTGATACACCAAGGGCCCGACACACCAACTCGATTACTTCGCCGCTTGACATGGCTTCACAATCAACTACCTTTCCCATCAAAGGAATCTGCAACAGCCTACTGACGTCCTCCAATGTAACAGTCATTTCACCAAAGAGGAGGTAAAATGTGTTGGTCTTTGGCTGCCATCTCTTCATAAAGGCAAATATGAGCGTTTTGTGTGCCTTCCCGTATGAGCACTGTGTTAGTGACCTAAGCCTAGACACCCGAATGATCTTATATAGGCCAGCTGCATCTTGGTGACACTTACTTAAATCCTAACTTGCCAACTGGGCCCCTTGATTTATTCATCTAAGCAAGGGACGTTCCTGATGGATAAAAAATTTAATGTTATAAGTAATTGAATTATTGAAACTACATATAGCCAAAGTAAATTTGATTACGAATTGAAAAAAATTACCTTCTCGTTCCAAATGGCTGTGCTGACGTGATAGTTATAACTCTTCAACACACTCCTATTTGATAGCCCACCGGGAAAAGGTCTTGAAGGGTCATCACCTACTGGCCTTTGGACAAACTTGTTCCCTAATGTGGAACCTTTGGCCTTACTACCAAGGCCATTATTACATGGTCCTCTTTCTTTGACCACTTGCTCGCGTATATCCTCTTATTCGCTCTCCCCTTTTTTTTCTTCCTCTTCTTCCTCTTCTTCCTCTTCACTCTCCCCTTCCTCATCTCCGTCACTATCATCATCTCCATCTTCTGATCGAGACTCTTCGTTAATTTCTTTTTTAGTGGAATCCCCTTCCTCAACACCCTGTTCCCTATCTTCTTCGCTTGAATCCGATGAAGAAGATTCTTACTGAGTCACGAGGGTTTTATGAACTGATAGTTCCCTCCCTTGTACATGCTCGACCTATACCCCAAAACCTTCATTAAGTTCCTTAGATTTTTATCCCAATTCCTTAATTTTCCTATAAGATGTGGTTTGAGCTCTCTAGCTGGGATGCTCTCTGTTCGGGGCATTACTATTCTCTTCACTTCTAGTGGTCTTAGTATCCTATAAGAAGCGGTTTTAGCTCTCCGGCTAGGATGCTATCTTTTTCGGGGACTACTATTCTCTTCACTTCTAGTGGTCTTAGTATCTTATAAGTAGCGGTTTGAGCTCTCCGTCTAGGATGCTCTCTATTCGGGGCACTACTATTCTCTTCATTTCTAGTGGTCTTAGTATGAGCCATACCTATAAGAAAGTAAAAAGAATTTATCTCCAAATCAATACACAATCATTCATATATTAATATATAATCACATAATAATTGGTGCCTATAAATGGGTCTATTCGGTGGATAATGACCGAACAAACTCAAACTATTTGGTAGGTACCAACCGAGCAAATTCATTTAGCTCGATGGTACATGACCAAGCTAATTCATTTATATCGGTGGTACATGACCGAGCAATAATGGTTAACTCTATTGATACATACCACACTAAACCAATACTTAACAAATAAGTAAATACTCGATTTGCTTGGTTGGATATGACCAAATGAGTAATATTCAGTGACACACAACCGAACATTTCATATCAATACAATCAACCTATTTCATACACAAATACCTGATTTGTATAATCAGATTTGACCACAATCAAGAACAAAGTTGTATAAAACAAACAAAACAAACTGAGTGATGTCTATCGCGGCCCTACCCTACAGCCAAACACACAAGCTCTGCTTCGATCACCTTGGACCGAGCGAGAGCCATCTTTTCGGTCCTGTGTCACAGAACCAGAGATGACTAGATAATTTCAATAAAACTACCTAATACTTCAACCCATTTCACAATAACATGTATACAACAAAGAACTTAACCAATAACATAAAAAAAACCTAACAACCTCACCTTACGAACACAAAAATTATGAAAACCCGAATCAGATTCACCACGACTGCACACAAAACCTACGTGCACTTCCTCTGGTCAACAAAACCAACTTCCAGGGCTCGTGCTACGTCGCCTCGCTCTCATCCACAGATCATCTACACAAAGTATTGGCTAGGGTTTCTTCTTCACTTTTTTCGTTGATTTGGTTTTTCGAATTTGTTCTATGGGGTGCCCTTCCAAACAAACAAGTGGATTTCAGTAAAAAGAAATGTTTGCTTGGTGACCTTAACAATTTGTTAGGTGCACTAATCATGTGGCTTACACATAAGGTTTTGTGGGGTGCACATAGCATGGCCCTATAAAAAGATTAAAGTATGATTAGGACTATGATTTGAGTAATATGTTTGAATGCAAGACAAATTAATGTTTCATTGTTCGGGATATTTGTTTACATGTTTATTTTCTATTGAATTGAATTGATTTGAATTTAGTGATTTTGATTTGTGTTAGTTAAGTAATTTTAATTAGTTTAATTAATTATTATAGTTTGATTAAGTAATTTTTAATTTCCATTTTAATTAAAATAATTAAATTAAATTAAAAATATTAAAATCCTAGGAAAACCTATTTCCTAAAGAAGTTTACAAAATCCATGTGGAGACGATCCCACTTATCACTAGTACAAACAATAAGGATATATAGGAAACTTATTGTGCACTCAACATGTTTCAATTTTTGGCACCATTGCCAGGGACATTTACATAATTTATTAGGAGTTTTAGATGTTGTATGGTCTACGTGTTTCACCATTTTAATTTCATGAGATCTTTACATTCGTTTAATCCTAAGGTAGATAGTACTTTTAATCGTAATTTAAGATAACAACAATGTATGAAACACCAAGCTAACATAATGGATGCCAATAATAACATTTATAATATTGATAATAATAATGACAACAGAGAGGCGAGTCAATCAAAATATCACAGCTTACGAAACAATGTGTATTGCATATCCTTAGAGATTTCCTGAATTACAACTAAGATCCGGATTCATTAGTTCTCTATCTAACTTCCATGGTAAGGATAATGAATACCCCCAATATTTATAAGGGAATACCAACATAAAGTTAATGGGATGAAACTGAAAGACAATATGTTAGAATAAATCAAACTTAAAGGTTTTCATTTTGCATTGAAAGATCAAGTACAAGATTGATTGTTTTATCTTCCTCAAGATTCAATAACCACATGGGCACAAATTTTAGAAGCTTTTCTAAATCAATATATGTCTACATGAAAAACTAGTTCCTATAGAAGACAAATCACAGTCATGAAAATGAAAGATGATGAAAATCTTAATGAATTTTATGATTAGATTTCAACGATTAATTTTTGCTTTTCCACAACATGGATATATACAAAGAGCTTTATTATAGTATTTCTATGAAAGAATTAATCATTTTGAACAAATACTATTAGGCACCATATGTGGTGGATCATTATTTGATGTAACACCAACTTTAACAAAAAAAGCTATTAATGAAATGGCTTAACAATCTAAGCAATATGGTGAAAGGGCCGAGACATTGAAGTTAATAATATAAGAAGTGATACATTTGACGAAAAAGTTGATGAATTATCTAGCATGGTCAACTTACTATTTAAAGATAGATCAAACCAAATAAAATCATGTGGATTTTGTAATGAAGTTACACATCCTACGAATGCGTGTCCTACTTTACATAAAGATAATACTGAAGAGATTAATGTGGTTACGAACCAATTTTCTTGTTCCCCCAGGAGTCAATATATTAACAATAGTTACTACACTAAGAAACCGAATTCAAAATATTAGTTATGGTCCACAAAATCAAAATTATACCACTTATATACAAAGAGCACAAATATAACCTACACCTATTCAACAACCTTAACAAATGGTTCAACTTAGGCAACCAAATTTGGAACAAATATTACATAATTTTATAAATCAAAGTCATAAGAATTTTACACAAATTTCTCAAAATAAAATTAAAACCGATACATCTATTAATGAGTTGAAAATTTAATTAAATTAGGTAACTTACCAATTAATAAGTTAAGTAATCAAAATAAAGGGTCAACTCAAACTACAAATCACGCAAAAGTTAATGCTTTATTTTGTGATTATGAAAGAGAAACACTTACGCTAGAAAAGATACCTAAGAGAGGTAAAATGAAAAAGAAAGTACAGAAACTAATAGAAAAAGAAAAAGAAAAAATGAATGTCAATGTCGTTCCTGCTAAAGAATGGATTGCTGAACAATAGAAATTTGCACCATTCCCTGAAAGGTATACCCTTGATATTTAGCAAGAGTTTAAGCTTATGAATAATCATTACAAACTTTTGAAATAGTTAATCAAGAAAAAGAATATAATATTCCTTATAAATTTAATGAAGATATGCATTCTATTTCTCCTATTCCATAATAATTAGCATATGCTAGGAGGGACGAAATCAAAGAAAGTATTTTTTAAGCATTTAAGAAAATATAAATCAATAAACCTTTAACTAAACTAGTTATGCAATTACCAAATTATGATGAAGTTTTTGAAAGAATTCGTCGAATCTAAAGACAAATTTTTAGAAAAATCTAAAGAAAATTTAGGACCAAAGGTTTCATCCTTAATAATAAAAATACATGAGAAATGTTCCAACCTAAGAATGTTTGTAATAACTAGGAATCTCTTCTATTGAACTTGCTATGTGTAATCTCGGAGCATCAATTCATGTAATGTCAATTAAACTATATAAATTATTGAAAATAGCATCCTAGACTAATACATATATTAATCTTACTTTAGTAGACAATACAACTATTAAGCCACATGGATTATTAGAAGACGTTTTAGTAGAAATAAATGACTTAGTATTTCCAGTTAAACTTTATGTCATGAGAATGGGACATTTAATATCACCTAATTGTTAGGGCATGTCCCTAGGTCAATCTACAAACATTGTTTGTCTTAAAGTTTTAGTTAATACAATAGAGGGTTTCATTTGCTATTTTATTATAAGTGATTGCTTTTTATAAAGACCCTAAAAATATATTACATTTGCATGATGATGTGTATTATTTATCTATATCTATTCCATAAATTTCTTAATTTTATTATCGATTTCGTAAGGGAATTGCCTTAATATGTGTGCGCACACAGGCATTTGGGTAGGTCGAGACGGGCATTAGCTTTAGTGGGTTTATAATTTAGTTTTCAATTAAATTAATATAAGTGCATGATTTAATAAGTTAAATTAGCTTAAGTCAATTAAAGAATACATAACTTAATTATGCCCAAGTCTTGTTAAAATCTCTTTGGCATTGATCTACCTAGAGATTTTATTTTGAATGATTCTTAGGCTATTAAATATGGGTTAATGGTTGTTGATGATGATGGAAGGAGGGCTATAGATTTGCATATGGATGAGGGTAACTAGGAGGATCGATGAACATGGCATAACTAAGTGATTTGAAAATAACTCGCAATCACATCCTCTCTTGACTCGACACGTCACCACCTACCACTCCTCTCCTCACGTCACTCACGCAATCTCTCCCAAGAGCACCTAACACCTATCCCCTTTCTCCACCTGACTCACACTTCCCTCCCTTACCTCTCAATTTGCAACGCCCTCCCCACATTTCTCTCGGTCTTCAAGCTCTCTTTTAGACTGCATCATCACTCACACTCTTGGACCCTTTTTCAATTTTGATGACCTTCTCTTGACGATCCTCTTCTTGCTCGAAACTCCACTCCCATTATTCTCTCTTTCTCTTTCTCCATTAACAAGGTATGTTGTTTACTTTTGTTAGTATGGGTTATATTTTTATCTTGATTAGAGAAGATGGTGTGTCGTTGGTATTTATGGGATGGGCTTAATGTATATGGGTGTGTATGGCTCTGTTTGGCAAGGCTAGCTGATAGCTGATAATCTAGCTGATAGCTGATAATCTACTAATTTGGTATGAAAAGTGATAATCTAGCTGATCAAGTAAAAACTGTTTGGAATAATAACTGATTGATTAGCTGATAAATGCAAAATGACAATAAAGGACATATGACACAATTAAGTATATTAATTATATAATTATATAATTAATGTATTTTATTTACAAAATATAAATTGATACCATAAAATAATTTATATTATTTAGAAAACTAAACTATGTGTATCCGTAAATGCTTACGTGAAAATAACTCTATATTAATTTATAAGAATTCGTAAAAAATAAACACATGTAAATAAAATACAATAAACGACTTGGATAACTATACATATACCTAACGCATCATCCATAACTAAGAATCAATATTATTGCGAATATTCTTCATTTCTATAGAAGTATCTCTATAACTTAAAAAAAATAGTAGATTAGTAAAAAAAAAATTAAAAATATATAGGATAGCCCACCACTCGAACACTACATTTAAAAATATTTTTATAACATATAAAAATATTTTTATACTTGACGTTGTTAAAACTTATTTAATATGTAATAAATATCTAACAAGATTATCTATAATTAAGAAATTAATGTGTAATTCTTTTTAATTTTAGTGAAATTCTTTGTTTTATAATATTTAGTTAATTATTAATCACTATTTTCTTATTAACAATATTAAGCTATATGTTAATTTTAAATTCAATAAGTTTTAATAATGTATTAAATAACTGTTGGTCTAGCCTAGAAGAGTTTAAAATGCTGGTTTCGCCTTTATCAACTCTATTTGGGTATAAGCGCATTTATTAATATTCACGGGGTTCGTTTAAGTATTTGCGTATTTTATTTTTACTAATTTGCAAGGGCATTAATTTATTAATACCGTAAAAATAAGGGTATAATGGGGAGAAAAAATTCCAAACGACGGATTTTCAGTTCAAACGCTACTAAGAGTAGCGTTTCAATTGGGAGCTTATAATCTAGATTATTTTTAAAATAAGCTACAAACCAAACACAGCTTAACAAATAAACTAGCTTATCAGTTAGCTGATCAGCTAGTTGATAAGCTAGTTTGTGCTTACCAAACATAGCCTATGAGTATGTGCATCTTAAGATTCATATAGAGGGTGGGACTGCCTTGAGATTGGTGTTGTGATGTAATGACTTATGCTACGATCTTGAGATTCGTGCGGTGTATGAGCGAGTGTGTCTTGAAATTTATGTGGAGATTCGAAATGTAGATGCCAGCTTGGATACGTAATGAAATTGCACGCATCTCTAGACTATTTCGGGATGCATGTTGATTTAAATAACTGAAATAAAGATTTTATAAATATAACCTGTATATGTATATAATCAAATGTACATAAATATATAGTATAGTGTGTATATTATTTATATAATGTATATATAGTTAGTTCTACCATGATGATTGAATGGTGATCTTAAATTTTGATAATTGGATCTAGATCGAATGGTGAATATGCCTTGTTGGAACTTGTGCACATATTTAAAATAAAACAAAATAATAATCAATTAGTTTAAAAAAAGGAACGAAAACCCAAATTGAGAAAATTGGCCAAATCAAGAATTTACCAGAATGGTCCAATTCGAAATTACAGTGAATGTGGTCGAAGTTTCATATTTTTGAAAAATTGAGGTAAATAGAAAAGAAATAAAAGTAAATAATTTATTTACAAAATAAGGACTCTAACGCGCCTAAATTAAATTACTTGATATCAAGAGCTTAAGGGACTAGTGTCGGCGGGTTTCGGTATGTGGTTTGAGTCACGTGGGATCCGCTATCGTAAGGATTTGAGTGGCGCTTAGGTAAGTAAGCAATTTGGGCCTTAACATGATTTCATTTGGTCATTTATTGGTTAGTGTTCCTTCGCAATCAGTTATCTTTAAAAATTCAATGTGATTGGCCATTCATGCTATTCTTTTATAAATTGATATATTTACGTTATATTGTTGTCCTTATGATATCTTTCTATATAAGTCGTCTCTTTTTACCTGAATTATGCTATCCTTGTTAAATCATTGGTTGTACATTCTATGGGTTCCGTGATGAGTGGCCTAAGGTCTAACTGGGCAATACGGTGGTCATGGGGGTAGTGAGAATGCTTTATGATTTTTCTACAACCATGACTATGCTGACAGTTGGACTTGCCTAAGCCCATAGTTTATGATTGGGGAGTCAAGCTGGTGGAAATGGTCGCGGTCTTCAAAAGTTGATGGACCTGACCTAAACTATCAGACAAGTGACTTAGTTGAGTCCACCAACTATCTTGAAAGTCAATTTGTGGTACTTTATCACACTTGATGGACTTGGAGCACTTATATGCCTTTGTTTCCTATACTCGGCACTCAGTTATTCATTGATATCTTTGTTAAATAGGAAATGATGTTTTATTAATTATTTCGTGGTAATTCTTGCATGATTATTGGACTAACCATTTATTTAACATTTCAAATACTTTTAAGTCTCCTTTGCCTTCACTTACTAGAACTATCTCCATTTTGGTGGCAATTGTAGGTCCTTCTAGTAGCAAAGGCAAGGAACTGATACTTTGTGACTTCCTCTGAGCCTCCTTTAGAGACAGTTTCTACTTTTACTACTTGTAGGTATATTTTTTGTATATATGTGTGTATCGTTTTGTTTAAAATTGGTTAACGCGTTGAGCAAACACTAGGATACATATATATATATATATTATTTCCTTCATTTTTTTCACCTGATATATATGAGATCTACATTGCAAGGTTTCCGCATATAGGGTTGCCCCAACATTGTGAAAATTTTAATTTATTGTCCCTTTAATTATTTATTTATGCAGTATAATTTATAAAAACTTTTAAAACTTAATAACAACTCTGATAAGCGAGCAAACGATAAATGAAATGGTAAAAGAGGCTGATTAGGTGTGCGTTGACTTTGCGAAGTTTGACTGGGGGTCCACGTATGTTTAGGCCGGCCAGAGCTCAGTTTGTAAGGACTGGGGCTGCGACAATTGGTATCAGAGCGCGAGGTTTCTAACTTAACTCTAGATAAGCCACAACCCAATTAAAATACAAAACAAAACTTATAAAGTTATAATACCAATGAACTTAGCGTGGAACCCTATGATTCTGACTTAGAATCTTAGTTGGGAAGTGAAGTGACTCGGGGAAAGTTAAAACAAGAATTATACATGTTACTTGTTGATATGCATTATATATAACAGTAGTTACAAAAGCTGATCAAGACTCGTAATCTACATTTGTAGATTGCGATGACCGATCAAACAGATCTTGGTGATCAGAGTAGAGCTGCATGTCCTTGCTATGTCGACGCAACTGAGTTTTGAACTTAGATACAGAGGATTGAGTCTTAGGACCTTGACCATTCTTAGAGGATTGATGGCATTATTACTATTATCTTCTACACTTGTAGTGGCTCTAACTCAAGATACGATTAATCCTACACTTCAAGCTGCTCCCATAGTTTTTACAATTCACTCAGCACCGGTTATCAATGTGGTTCCCATATTTCAAGCAAGAGCAGCGACAACCTTAGCAGATGTTATCTTTTAGATGACGCAGAGGCTAAGTTGACTAGGGAGTATGAGAAGTTCATACCCAAGAGGTTCCATTATGAGCCGAATTAATCGAGGCAAATAAATTCATCAAAAGTCATGAGATGATATAAAGGCTTTAAAGGATCAATGATAGTAGGAAGCATGGGTTAGCAGCATTCTCACTACAAGGTGACGCCGACACATGATGGACCAATCTAATAGCTACATATGGAAAACTCGAGACTTGGATTGACTTCAAGAAGCACTTCAATAAGAAGTACATTTTGCCATCAGTCAGGATCTCTGAGGGTGTGTTTGATAGCAAAAAAATTCTTCAATAAGAAAAAAAACTTTTTTTAGCAAATCTTCATGAGAGAATTTTATAAAGAAAATTTTCTCATAGTTGTTCGATTGCACGAGAAAGAATTTTCTTTTATGGTTCAATCCGTATGTGTATCTAAATCATTGTCGATGTCGGGCGGCTCGATGATGATGTTGGTGATGAAGCCGGAGACGAAGAGAGAAAGAAAAAGTATATATCCGCAAAAGAGTAGCAGAGGCCAAGTTTGTTTGGGTGGAAAAAATGATCATTTCGTAAGAGAGATGAAGAGATTTTCAATTTTCCACGCTAAAAGATGAGAAAATAAATGAGAAAAATAGGGGAATGTGATTTTTTTTCTCAGTGCAGTTACAAAGCTATCAACAACAACAACAACAACAACATAGCCTCAGTCCCAAATTAACTAGGGAGTTACAAAGCTATCAAACAATGAAAAAAACGGTTACACAAAAAAAGTAGACAATTTTTTATGATTTTTTTCATTTTCTTTGCTATAAACACACCCTAAGAGAATGAAGTTCATGAACATCAAGCAGGCATAAAACGAGTCAATCATACAATACATGGGTAGATATCAACACCTTTTGCAGTTGCAGGAAGCGTGGGAGATACCGCAAAGATCAGGTTCATTTTTTCTGTGAGGGATTATTGCCGAGTATTGGAGGGATAATTATGACTACAAAGCCACAAACTCTACAAAGAACCTACAACCATGCACAGTGTCACTAGGGAAGCATACCTTTGTACTTACTCCAATAAGAGTAAAGTTTTGAAGGTTGAAACATAGTCCGAGCAGAGATTAGGACGAGAACTGAAAAGAAAAAAGGAATTGATATCAAGATCATGATTTCCACTACAGTCAAAACAAGGACTTAGTGGAACCACCAGTGTAACCAGCACTTACTTTAGCTATTCCACCTGTTCTGACGTCAAGTTTTATGAACCAACCACCTCAGATAGTGTAGCTGGTATAGCAGCCACCGCCATAAGACACCGAGACTAGAGGTGTAGGTAATAGTAGTAGAATGTGTTACCAATGTAGACAGTTGGGATATTACAAAGATAGTTGTCCAATGTTGGGGGTTTAGACATTGTAACTTAGTGTAATCAATAAAATGGAAATATTATAAGTATTCGCGTTAGAGGGCATTTAACTACAAGTGATCTCGCCTCCGCTAATATAGTGAACTGTTAGTTAAGTGACCTAGTCAAGCCCATAGTTTGTATTGGCAGTCAAGTGACCTATGAGTCCGCAGTATGAGACTGTCAATTAAGTGACTTAATGAAGTCCATAGTTCAGTTGTAAGATAAAATTGTTACTCAAATGACCTAATTAAGTCTACAATAAAAACTGTCAATTAAGTGGCTTTATCCCACAGTATGGCATTGTCAATCAAGTGACTTGACTAAGTCTACGATTTACAGTAGAATTCGAACAATCAGATAATGAGTTCTTAAAGAAACAACAGTTCAAGGTTATGAATGGAGTTTTTTGGGAAATTTCTTTGTGAGTCCATATCTTAATGAGGTTACTATAAATTATTTTGAAATAACCGTGAGCCCACCGTTTAGAGAGATATTCAAGTAAATTTAGTCACGTTTGGACGAGTCCACGTGAGTAGTGGTAAAGGGACGGTTAGCTAGTTTCCCTTGCTTTGTGTTTCTATTAAGAATTTGCTCGAGTTAAATATAATTTTGAGGATGAAATTCTTATTAGTTAAGAGGATGTAACGACTAGAAATATTTCACATTTGCATGATGATGTGTATTATTTTTCTATATTTTTTGCAAAAATCTCTTAATTTTATTGTAGATTTCACTAGAGAATCACCACGAGATGTGTGCGCATACTAGCATTTATATAGGTCAATACGAGCATTAGCTTTAGGGGGTTTATAAGGTAGTTTTCAATTAAATTAATATAAGCGCATGATTTAATAAATTAAATTAGCTTAAGTTAATTAAAGAATAAATGACTTAATTATGCCCGAGTCTTGTAAAGAAATTTGATTTTGAATGATTCCTAGGCAATTAAATATGGATCACTGGTTGTTGATGATGATGGAATGAAGGCTATAAATTTGGATATGGATAAGGGTAGTAAGGAGGATCAATAAACATAACATAACTAAGTGATTTGAAGATAACTCACAATCACATCCTGTCTTCACTTTACACGTCACCACTTACCACCCTTCTTCTTACGTTAGTCACCCCATCTCTCTCAAGAGCACCATTACCCATCCCCTCTCTCCCACTCGACTCACATCTCCCTTCCTCACCTCTCGGTTTGCAACGCCCTCCCTACATTTCTCTCAGTCTTCATGCTTAAGACTCCACTCCCGTTGTTCTCTCTATCTCTCTCTCAGTGAACAAGATATGTGGTTTAGTTTTGTTGGTGTGGGTTGTGTTGTTTTTTATTAGAGAATATGGTGTGTACTTGGTATTTATAGGGTGGGCTCAATGTATGTGGGTGTGTATGTCTATGTGTAACTCGAGATTCGTGTAGAAGGTGGGACTGCATCAAGATCCGTGTTGTGATGTAATTTTTGTGCAACTGCTTCGGGATTCGTGCGATGTATGGGTGAGTATGTGTGTTTTCAGATTTGTGCAGAGATTCGAGGCGCAGATGCCGCCTCGGATGCACAATGAAACTGCACGTATCTCGAGACAGCCTCGAGATGCATGTTGATTTAAATAATTAAAATAAAAAATGTATACATATAACGTGTATATGTATATAATCAAATGTATATATATTGTATTGTGTGTATATTATTTATATAATATATATTATATATAATGTAGTTCTACTATGGTGATTGGAAAAAATCACTATCGATTGTGATTTTGAACTTTGACCATTAGATTTAAATCTAATGATGAAGATGCATTCTTGGATCTAAACCCATTAGTAAAAAATTTAAAATCACTATCCATGGTAATTTAAAAAAGTCAACATTATAAAATTTATTTTTATATATATATATACATATATCTAGTCACAATCAATAAAAATAAAATAATACTCAATTAGGTTTTTTTTTAAAATGGAATAAAAACCAAAATCAAGAAAATTGGCCAAATCGAAAATTGACCGAAACGATCAAACTCAAGATGTAGCGAATGTGGTCAAAATTTCATATTTTTGAAAAATTCAAGTAAATTGAAAGGAAATAAAAGTGAATATTTTAATTTCAAAATTGGGACTGTAATGCATCTAAAATAACTTAAGTTGATATTAAGAGCCTAGAGGACTAGTGTCCAATATCAGGTGAGTGGTTTGAGATACGTGGCAATCACAATGGTGAGGATTCATGTGCCACTCAGGTAAGTAAACTAGTTAGGGCGTTAACATGATTACAATTGATCATTTATTGGTTAGTGTTCCTTTGCGATCAATTGGCTTTGTAAATTCAATGCAATTGGTCATTCATGCTATTCTTTTGTATATTGATACCCTTACATTAGATTGTTGTCCTTGTTATATCTTTGTACATGAGTTTTGTTTTTTTATCTGAACTATTTTTTCCTTGTTAAATCATTGGTTGTGCATTCTTTGGATTTCGTGATGAGTGGCCTAAGGTCTAAGTGGGCGATATAGTGGTCATGAGAGCGGTAAGAATGCTTTATGATCATTTCTACCATTGTGACTACAAGGACATTGGACTTACATAAGCCCACGGTTTATGATCAATGAGTCAAGTTAGTGGAAGTGTCCGTGGTCTGCTACAGTTATTGGACCCGACCTAAACTGTCAAACAAGCGACTTAGTTGAGTCCACCAACAATCTTGAAAGTCAAGTTGTTGTTCTTTATTGCTCTTGATAGACTTGGAGCACTTAGATGCCTTTGTTTTCTATACTCAACACTTAGTTATTCGTTGATATCTTTGTTAAATTAGAAATCATGTTTTATTCATTATTTCGTGGTAATTTTTGCATGATTATTCGACTAACCATTTATTTGACGTTTGAAATACTTTTAAGACTCCTCTAGCTTTACTGACTGGAATTGTCTCCATTTTGGTGGCAATTATAGGTCCCCCTAGTAGCAAAAGCAAGGAAGTGATACTTTGTGACTTCCTCTAAGCCTCCTTTAGATACAGTTTCTACTTTGACTACTCGTAGGTATATTTTATGTAGATATGTGTGTATCGTTTTGTTTAAAACCGGGTAACGGGTCGAGCGAACACTTGGACACATTTATATGTTATTTCATTCATTTTGCTACATGATATAAATGAGATCTACATTGCAGGGTTTTTATACATAGGGTTGTCCTGAAGTTGTGATCATTTTAATTTATTTTTGCTTTAATTATTTATTTTCGCTGCGTAATTTATCTAAACCCGTAAAAGTTAATAACAACTATGTTAAGCAACCAAACGGTAAATGGAATGGTAAAAGAGGCTGACTAAGTATACATTGACTCTGCGGGTTTGATTGGGGGTTTACGTATGTATAGGCCGGGCGAGGCTAAGTTTGTGGGGAACTAGGGCCTTCACACATATTTATCATATGATAAGATCCATGGATACTTGTTGAAATATTTTAAATGTCCATAGTCGGTCATTATACAAGGAACTATAATGAATTAAAACTAGTGTGAATCTTGATTGATAGTCATGTGATGATCATGCGTATTGAGATATGAATCGAGATCATGAGTACTTGTTAGGGAACAAGATACTGAATCGACCCGCTATGAGAACACCACATTAATTAAGTCTTTATGAATTAAGTCTTTACTCAATATAGTATATCATTTAGTCATTCAACTTGAGATTACCATAGACCTTAATATAGGAGCATAGTAATTTGATACAATTAAGCATTTTTAACTAGACGATGATAAATATTATGATTGGTTACCATGTGAATAATATGTGAAGGTGTGTAATCAAGATAAAATTTGTCCCTCTTATGTAGAGAGAGATATCAGTGGATCCCTCGATATGTTAGACTATTAAATGGCTAAGTCCAACTGAATTGATATAATCAATGTCATTTGGATGTTTTTAGTCTACCTAAAGATTGAGACTAGTATGATTGAACATTAAGAGTGACTTTCTATGCCTTATGTTTAATCAAAGGATATCGCACGACAGAAGGATATGATATATGTTATTCATTTGGTTGTACCAATTTTGATATTCATGCGACTAGAGGAGTCATAATGCCTAGCTAGAGACCGCTTCTGACTTATGTACCAAAATGGTTTTGGTTTACTACCAACATTGTATGAACCTATTGGGTCACACAAAAAGAATGGCTATTGTGCAATTTCAATTGGTCCAAAGTAATGAGTTTTATATGATAAAATTCATGACATAAAAGACCTTATGATTTCTTATATGATAACTTATTAGTAGGAACGCTTGCGTAATTTGCTTAAACTGCCTAAATACAATATTTGTATTATGAATGTGATTTTAAGTGAAGGCTATCTACACATATAAAAAGAGGAGGATACCCTAAAAAGAAAAAAAGATTTCGATTTTGCTATTTTCAAGTTTTTCAGATTTTGAGCGAGAAACGAAAATGTTTTCTATCTCTATTAGGGCTATCACCCCAAATTATGATTGTCGTTCGTGTGTAGATTTCTGATAAAGGATGTGCGTCTGAATGTTCTAGAGATCGAACAATCAAAGAAGGAAATCACTGATTAAATTATGACTTACTTTTGTACATCTAGTTTAATGAAACTTATTTTCGATGTTGTTGGGGCTTTTAAAAAATTGTTTTGAATTTCTCATTGTGTATGAACTCCAAAACCTAACACTAGTCCTCTTATGTAATTCCAAAGATAAATTCGAAACTAATATGATTAAGTTCGATAAGAGTCATTATTCATTATTCAACTACATATTTTGTATTAATATGGATAAGAATTGAAATTGATTTTGATGATACATCTCATTGTATTTATTTGTTAACATTTATTTTGTTTTTATATTTCTTTTGGATAGGAGATAAAAATCTAATCAGATAATCCCTGTAATTCCTATAAGATAGAATAAATATATAACAAACTTAAAATTGATAAGAATCCTATTGGTTAGGGTTTAAATCGTAATTGAGATACGTTAGGATTTAAATATCTTCAATTCTAATTGGATTAGAATAAGATATTTAGTTAGAAGATGGCCTAAGTTTATTAAAAATGCTTTAATTAATTTAACTAAAACAAAGTGCTATTTTGGTAAATTTCATTGACTAAAATAATTATAAATCTTAGGCGAGTTTCAATTTTCATAACTGTAATCCATTGTCAAAAAAGAAAAAAGGGCATTGCCCCCTGTACCTTGGTAACTAGTCCTAGCACAAGAAAACTCGTCTATTGGTGAATAATATTTAATTTTTTTAACTTGTTTAATGATTCTACAAATATGGAAGTATATAATATTTAATTGTTTAACTCAAATTAAAAGAATCATAAAAACCTAATATAAAATCCCTTTTCAAAATTGCAAGTCAAGTGCCATCTATTTTCAAACACTTGTTAATTGACTCAATCACATCAATATGGGTCTACCTCCGAAGGGTGTATTTTGTTATCTTAGTGAAGAAAGCTTATAATGGTTACTATATTGTTCAAAATGGTAAAACATAATGAAACTATCAAAATGGTTTTGAGCTTTAGGCACAAGATGAGAAAAACATGCTAAGACATAAGATGTCATAATGACATATATCGGGCGTTTATAATAAGTTTTCCCTATATTTTTGTTATTTGTAGTAATGGTAAGTTGGACCATTTCCACATGGATTTTGCAAATTTCTTAGAAAACAACGATTTTTCGAGGTGTTATTATTTTACTCTAACTTAATTAAAACGGGAATTAAAATTATCAAACCCAACTAAAACAATTAAAGCAAATAATTTAACTAATTTAACTGCACAATTTATATTCACGAATACTAAATATTCTAAATTCAATTCAAATCATATCAATATAAAATAAACATCTAAACAAATATCCAAAACAAGAAACATAAACCATTTTGAATCCAACCATATTAATTAAAGTATATCATAGTCATACTATCATCATGTTATGAAGTATTCTTGAATCATTAAACCTAAATCACAAGCAAGATTTATAGCCTATATCAAGCCATCAAATTTCCTTAGATCAATGAAAAAGTCATATTCTAAACTATGTGTGCAATACAAAAATTCTTGATTATAATATGCAAAAACAAATCTTTTGAAACTATAAATTGACGTATACGATTAAGTTTAAAGCATCAATCACAAATTCTTATTTATTATGACTACATTGCAAAACGGTTTAAATTCATGTTTGGAATTCGTTTGGATTAATAAACTACTCGCACATATTCAAAATAAACATTGCAATAAAATAAATAAAAGATTGTACTAAAAAAATACATCTTATTGAGTACTTAAATCTTGAAAGAGTCTTCAAAAACAAGAACAATAAAACTAAACTAAATTCAATTGAAAATAGTTTAAAACAATTAATGGCTCTCAATGGCTTTGAAGGGCACCCTAAAAAATACTATAAAACCCGGTGTAATATAGCCTCAATATTACCTAAAATCACAAAAATAAGATAAAACCAAGTGTAATATAACCTTTTACATATAAATCACCTTGAAATATACTATAAAACATTGTCTGATTATTAACTTATTAAATACACCCAAGCTAAACACTTTGTTGTCCTGAGCAAAGGAATACTCTTAATTATATTTTCTTTTCATTCCTTATTCTAATTTCATAATTACTTACTCTTATTCTTAAACAGAAGTGATCATTAAATAGAAATATGTTACCTTCATGTAAATAAAAATTATAATATAATAGAAAGACTTAAAGAACAAACCATAAATGACAACTCAACCCTCGTTATGCAATACACCTTAGATCTTAAAATTCAAATAATACAAGTAGTGTCCATGCGCCCTTAGGCTGCCGTGGGGGTACGCCATAGGCCCCGCAGACTTGCCACATCACTTACTCACTGTGTCTTATGCCTCGCTAACGCCAACATTCTCGGTGTTAATGTTGACTTGTTTTATCTTGTTATGGAGTTAACAGATCATTCCAGTACAAATATTACTTTAACCAATTTAATAGGGATTTTAGTGTGTCTTATGAGTAACTAATAATAAATTTAGGGGAAGCCTTTTAAAAATGTAAAAGATAGCAATTGTGAGTATTTTAATATTCATAATACGAACCTATAGCGGAAAAATCAAAAATAAAGTCCCATGTACTTCAGGCAACAACATAAACAGGCTATGAGAATATATAACTATACAAAAATCTCTCAAGTCCCCATATCCCGTAAATAACATAAAATAGACTAAATAAACACCTACGAGTAAGTCATGGACAAAAGGCTATCAAAGATAGTTTCTTAGGATCCTATTGCCTCTACTCGTAGAAGGATATGCAACTTGCAACTGAAAGAGAAACGAGTTCCAATAAGTAAAATCCCAAAGAAATACACCAATCATTCAATAGAGCAAACAACAATGAATAAGGAAAACATGTAGTTAACTATAAACAGATGTAATGAAGCATCATCACATGCAATCTAAAAATTAGGATAACAATTAGTGTGTGTGTGTGTACCTATCCTGGACTAACTAGACCATACTTTGACATATTGGGTGTCAACCAGTGAGTGCACTCGCTAGTCCTACCACCCTACTGCCCTCACGGTTGTCGGCCTAAACCCATAATCAACCGACACGTGCACCAAAGGAAAGCAACTCGTGTCACAATCTACTAAGGGCGACGTGTTACGTGATATAAGCTAATAACAACACAACCGTACAACACGACAGAGTACTCGAGGATCTCAATATGAACAATGCATCAACCATAGAAAAAATGAAAGGCAATAAATGTTTAAGGTGTGTTTCTCGTGTGGGTTTACTTACCTGAAATACGCAAAAAATAACACTCTAACACATCCTCGACACTCCTCTAAACCCATACCTAACACCTGTCTATAGATCCATAGACTCATAGTTTCATTAGTTCAAGTATAGCGGGTTTAAGGTTACTCTAGTGTTAATTGACTCTAAAAATTTAATTCATCTCAAAATCCAAAAATTACTAAACAATTATTTATCAGCTAAACTCTTTCAAAATAAGACAAAAATCCCTAAAATGAAAAATTGGTGAGACAAAAGAGGGTTTTTGCTCTTTAATTTATTAAAAATTATTTTTCATAAATTTTTATTGTCTAGCGCGCGCAACCTAGTTTCTACTCAAAAATGTTAGCAAGCGTATGATAGTCATTAACACGCTAGCAGTGTCAAAACCTTATATTTTCAACTCAAGAATCTAAGTTTCTCTCCCCCATAGCCTCCACCAACGCCGTCGATCCTATCCTCTCCTCGTAGGAGAAACACAACACTTCAACAACAATAAAAACAACAACAATTTGCATCAAATTGAGAATTCATGCTTGTATTCAATTTATTCAAAGCATCGAGTTTGATGGAAACTCAATTTCAAAACCTCGACTTATAGATATAATGATTTTCAAACTCATAGGAAAACTTTTTGAAAACAATCGGTAAATTAGTAATTTTTTTTGTTGATGAAAGCCCCAATTTAGGGTTCATTAACATAGCCATTTTTCATGAATCTTGGAATGAACAAGATCAATGTATAATACCTTGACTTATTCATAATCATTGATGCTTTAAGTCAACAATTTAATTCAAATTTCAGCCATGAAGTGCTCTCAAAATTTTAGAATTTATGTGTTTATGCATGTTGAGATGACCAACTAAGTTGTGGCTTTTATCCTTTGCATCTTGAAACCTTGTCCTTACATCTATGTGAAAGTCTCCATCTCTAAGTGATCGAATGACCTAATTTTGAGCCACTAACAACTTTAAGTGACACAACTTAGACACTCAACTAGCCAAGACACCCTCAATCTAGGATCATCTCTCTAAAAATTAAATGTCAAAATCAAGTATTTCAACCATAGGCTTAGTTTAATCAAATTGATTTATTTTACCATAGCTTAATAACTTTGTCACATATATATTCGACTAGTCTATATTATGGGTCTTTCATCTATGTATTCAAAAATTCAAAACTCATAGTAGTACTCGACTAACCAGCACCCAGTGCCCCACGCTTGGTATGCATCTCGAGGCACGCCATAATTTCCATTATTAAATTTACTTCTTAAACTAAAGATATAGTTTGTATTCATTAGGTCACATTAAAGCATATTTCATTTAAGACTTTTGAAGTTAGTATATGCTATCCTATTATATATGTAGCTCGCCTTTTGATCATAACCGCAAGTATAACACTGTTACTTAGTCAAGTTCACTATATGGTTAAAAAGATCTCTTTTTGGATGATTTAAAACTAAAACTACTATAATCCATAAAATATGTAAATCAAGTTTTATTCTTATATTTAGAAAACTCTTAGTTCACAACTTCACTTAGGCAATGAATTACTATACTTTCTATATCAAATTCCTTCATCCTTCTTATGTATGTACAATGCATAATTAGAATAAACAAATTTTCTTAATATTCACTTCAGCCTACAATCATAGTAAAAAAGATCCTAATGTGCAAATTAGAACTCCACCTATCAGTGTGAATAATGTAAAGCATTAAGTATAAAATATTTAGACTCATAAACAATTAAAGGATAGTCTCCCTAATCGATAATTATCTGTCAATGTTATATATTTTTATGGTTGTATTATTCATATCCAACTTAAAAGCTCCAAGATAATGGTAAATTCTAAAACCCCTAATCAATAAACATATGATCAAGATGTACATAGAATTACTCATAGAATCAAGCATAAATTCTAATCATTGCACATCTAAAACATTTTATTCAATTCATAACTTTGCATAGTTTTCATTCCATATGATCCATTGATCCCACTAATAAATAGACTACTCACTCATCATCATAAAAAACACACAACTCATGATATTCATTACAATCAAAGATTGAATCAAATAATTTTAAACAAATCAAAGAACAATACAGAATCACACAATAGGAGTCTTCAATGCATATCCTTCAAAAGGTCTTCTCGATTCTCAAATTTAATGTAAACTATGATAATCTATGTTAATCTCTCTTGGTGTCTCTGTTTATCATGTCCTAATACCTATTTATACTCCTTAGACTACTAAAAGCATAATAATTGCGTCAACTTTTCATAGGTATTTTTCCTTTCAGTGATCTTGGCACCGCCTATACAACTGCTCGAAGTCGTTTGTGTTAACCCACAACACCAACTTTACATACACATTTTCGACTTGTCTGAGCATATAACTTTGATCTCCATGCTACCTTGTGTTCATTTCCCATAGCAAATGTGTCCTTCATGGCATGAACTCTGGTTTTGTGCTTTTTCTTTTTTTTTTTCTCATGAAATCACTCATTTGTCTCTTTTATCCCTTGTAGACTTAAAAATGGATAAATACCATCAATTAGAGCTCATTCCGGGATATTTAGGCCAATTATACAACTAAACTAGTCCTATATATAAGTCTAATTAACTACTTATCATTAGCCCTAAGTTCACTAACTTGACTTGTGTGCCTCTTTTTTTGCCATTCTCTCAAAAACTCACAATAACCACAACAAATCAACAACGGGTCTTCAAATCATCTATAATCAGAATTTTCATTCATAAGGGTCATTCACATGCCACATATTTCAAAAGGACGTACACTAATCCACATTATGCTTTAAATACACACAACTTCAAATTCCTATCCAAAACCTAAATTTCCACAATTCAATCCAATTTCATTGCAAATATCAAAATTCAAACCATAACCAATGAAATTAAAAATCTACCTTAATGTTGGACTACTCTCTAGTGTAGATTACTTCTCTAAGCCTCTATCAATCAAAGCCCTCTCATTTTGCTCACCAATTCCTCCATTGCTCTCTGGTCTCAATTCTCAAAATTGATGCCTTAACTCTCCTTTTTTGTGCGAAACCATAATTTGACTTCTCTTTTCATTCTTGACCACTAAGAACATTCTTTTCTCACTTAAAATTACTCAAACTAGGGTTCTAGAAGGATGTATGCACGTATGGTGGTGTTTGGAATAGGTTGCAAGTATTTAAGATTTGGTTGACCAAGGGTTTAAAACCCCTCTTCGACATCGACGCCGTCCATTATAGGGCACAATGAAACCACGACATGGGCACAATGTCAGTTTCACTAAGAGCTTAAATTCTCTCTTAGGTAGGCATTATCTTGGCGCCGCCCGTGTTGGCTCACTGCGCCGTGTGTTATTACACACAACGTCAAACTGTCATTTTCAATAATTTTCAATAATCTTCATTCAACTCCCTATTGGCACTATCTCGACATTGTATAATACCACACAAGTGATAGGACAACATGAAATACCCAATAAATATAAGAATTTCATAAAAATTTACCCATGATTTGTCGATCTGCGGGACCTTTCCCACTCTAACTCCTTTGATCATTTATGCTCATTGCTGAATATGTTGAGACTCCTCCATTCTGATGAAAATTCACCCTGCAAATAGTTTTTTCTACACATTTATCATGGACTAGTTATAATTAGAAAAATACTTACTAAAATGTTTGGATTATTCTATCTAATAAAAAATATAAAAATTTGAAATTTAAAAACTAAAATTAAAAACCCCTAGGTTGCCTCTCAGTAGCAGTTCGTTTAACTTCCTTAGCCAGATGCCTTTTAGCTCGTTTTAGTCCTAGATCAAGTAACTTCATTTTCACGTCATAGATGATGATGTCTTGCCCATTTGGATGGACTTCTTTTCCTCGCACAAAAATAATTTTCTCATTTTCCTTATTGGTGTCAATACTCATGGTGATCTTTCTCTTTTTAGTTTACATGATAGCATTTGTTGTAGTAAAAAATAATCGTCCAAATACCATAAATACAATATCCATCCTTTTGCAATCCATGACTTCAAAATTAGCGATGAGTGTGAATCTCCATACTTTGATGTGCACATTCAAGATATACCTAATTGTTACACCAAATTATCATCTACCACTTCAAATTGTGTTCCCTTTGGACATTTAGTCTTTAAATCTTCCTCTAACATGAAATGAAGTGGCATCACATTCACAAAATAACCTGAATGACATAACACATCCTTGAATATTGTTCCCTAATTATTTATGGGGATGTCTATATCTGCCTGATCTTCCTCTTTGAATGGTTGGAGTCTTGGTATGAACTGGAACTTGGGTTCCACCTTTTTTGGTGCCACCTTGATCGAATCCTCCTTGAATGATTCAAAAGATGATCTTTTATGAGGTTGTCTAGCCATCCATTATTTCTTTCCCTTATTTTTATTTTTCACGGTGTTGATCTTTAGTTGCTTAAGCCCTTCAACTTCTTCATTTCTTACTTCTGTTCCATAAAATAACTTAGCCATATGGGCATTTACTTTAAACGTATTACCACTATCATTCATTAACTCTACCACTCCATAAGGCCAAGTAGCAACAACCTTGAATGGTCCCGACCATCGTGATCTCAATTTACCCAGAAACGGTTTCAGTTTTGAATTGTATAATAAGACTAGTTGTTTTGGTTCAAAATATCGATATTCAATCCTTTTGTCATACCATTGCCTTGTATTTTCATTCTATAGATTGGCATTTTCATATGCATCTAATTTAAAATCATCTTGCTCTATCGTTTGAAGTAATCTAGTTTTTCCCGCAGCTGGAAGGTTCATGTTGAGCATTTTTATGGCCCAGTATCTTTGATGCTCTAATTTAACTGGTAAATGACATGTTTTTCCATACACAAAATGATATGGAGATGTGCCAATTGGTATTTTAAATGTCATTCTATATGCCTAAAATGCTTCTTCAAGATGAAAAGCCTAATCTTTCCTCTTGGTATTAATTGTTTTTTCTAAGATCCGCTTCTCTTTTCTCATCACTGACCAATGCTCAAGGAGTTCTGAACCGAAAAAACATATTTTTCTTAATGAATTATATGACTACTTTTGCACCATTGGTTGCAGTTGTTATTACTTTCACCCATTTGGAGACATAATCAATTGCTAACCATATATTGTTTCCTATTTGAAGTAGGCAATGGTCCTATGAAATCTATTCCCCACACATCGAATAGCTCAACTTCTCGAAAAGTGCTTTGTGGAAACTTTTATCTTCTAGAAATATTTCGAGTTCTTTAGCATTCATTGCAAGTTTTTAGAAAAATATATGAGTCTTTAAATAGACTTTGCAAATAGAATCTACATTTTAATAATTTTGCTACCACCCTTTGTGCTCCAAAATACCCCCCATATGGTGATGAATAACATTTTTCTAAAATCCCTGCAAATTCTTCCTCTGCTACAAATCGTCGAATGAACTTAACATTGCATATTTTAAATAGGTATGGCTCATACTAAAAAAATGAATTTACAACACTTATGAATTTCATTTTTACTGCATTTGTTAAATTTGGAGGAAGCACACGATATGCCAAATAATTGACATAGCCTGTGAACTATGGTGCATCTTTTTAAACCTCTACTTTTTGCACTTCTTCATAGTTCTCGACCTTTTTGACTGCAATTGTATTCACTTTTTCTGGCTTGGTCACCACTTGTATAGAACTTACGTTCTCCTTAGGGTTCATGATTGTGTTACTTTAAAATTGCCATTATTTCCTCAAATTTAATGCAATAGTTAGCTGACCAATTTGTCTCTCCGAATTCTTAATGGATTGGTTTCTTTCATCATCCATTCACTTAAAAAGTTTGCTTCACATTCTCCATCTCTTTCTCATTCCTCTCATGACATTTTTATTATTGATGTCAATTGCTTGCAAGATTCTTTCAATTCACTTTAATGAATTCATTCTTCACTTTGGCCTAGTTTATCTTATTGGACTTGTTGAACATAACTTGAAAGTAGCTTCAATAAATTATCAAGGTTTCCATATGAAGATTTTGGGTTGTTTTATCTTTGACAATATCTTCGAGGAGCCATTCCTCTCTTCATGAAGTTGTTTCCATAATTCTGATTATTCATGAAGTTGTCATCTTCAAACTTCATCCCTTGTTACATATCCAATGGGACCATTACCAGGTGATTAATAGGTTACAGAGTTGCTTGCACTTATGGAGTTGATTGTCCCATTTGTAGCTTAGTCATCTGAGTACTAAGGTTAGATAATTATGTCGTGATTGTTGCTTATGAATCAATGTCGAAAAACCCTGCTTGCTTTTTAACAGTGGAACGAGTTTTTACTATGAAATTCTAGGACATAAGATCCAGAAAATCTAGTGTTCCATCTTCATTTTTAGTTAGTAAAGAACCACTTGCTCCAGCATCCACTAATGTTCTTGTGCCATGATTCATTCCATAGTAAAATATTTGCAATTGTGCCTATTTAACAAATCCATGTCCTAGACATCTTCTTAACATCTCTTTAAATTTCTCCCAAGCCTCAATGAGAGACTAGGTATCATCTTGCTTAAATTGGTTTATCTCCAATTTCCTTTTACTAACTTTCACTAGGGAAAGAATTATATGCCCATGAAGTCATGTTTCCTGCATTCAGCCCTTAAAACTAGGATGTGAATTTTCAACCCAATGAGAATGGGAAAAGTCTCATCCTAATTACTTCCTTCATAACTCTAGTAATGTGAACAATGTCACACTTCTCCAGAAAGTTCTCCACATGTGCAATCGGATTCTTGCTTACTAACCCATTGAATAGGCTATTCTGCACCATGTTGATAAGAGATGGTCTCAACTCAAATTCAGTGGTGTCAGCTAGAAACCTCATGACTCCATTGTATGTCTCTTGCACTTTTAGTTTGAAGTAATCTCAAAGACATTTTTTTCCTATTTCTTTGTCTTGCACTACTAGATCACCAATAAGTTGATTGTTCCCTCGACCTTGATTTTGGTTTCGATTTCCCGCTTGATCATTCACTATCTTAGTCTGTTTCTTCATTTTTCCATTGTTTGTTCTATCAATTTCTCGATCGTAAGACACTAAGTCCTTATCACCTTAACTATGCATGCACTACATGTTCCTTAATAAAGAAAACATAAAAAGATCAAGTGCAGATTGTCAAACTAGAAACTAAAATTTATTTTAAATTAAAATTAAATTGTTGAAAATTAAATTCTTAATAATTATGTAAACTAAACTAATTGTTGCTACCTATCCCCGACAACGACACCAAAAACTTGATCGTAACTGCAAGTATAACAGTTCGATCGTACTAAAAGTGTAATCAACAAAAGTTGATTATGGATATTGTTTCTCTGGGAAAGGTGTATATAGACATAGTTACTTAGTCAAATTCACTATATTATTAAGAAGGCCTCTTATCTATAAAATAATGTAAATCAATTTGTATTCTTATATTAAGAAAACTCTTAGTTCACAACTTCACCTAGGTAATGAATTAATATGCTTCCCATATCAAACTTCTTTCATCTTTCTTATGTGTGTGCAATGTATAATTATAGTGAACAGATTTCTTTAATATTTACTTTAGCCCACTATCGTGGTGAAAAAAATCTTAATATACAAACTAGAGCTCCACCTATCGTGTGAATAACGTAAGTCTCACTAAGCAGTAAGTACAAACTCTTTAGACTCATAAACAAATATATTTACTTTCCATGTCTCCCTAATCAACAATTGTCTTTGTATGTTATATATTTTACAATTGTGTTGTTCATATCCTGGTTAAAAGCTCCGATTCCACGGTAACGTTTAAAACCCCTAATCAACAAACATGTGATCAACATCTTCATAGAATTATGCATAGAATCAAACACAAATTTTAATCATTTTACATCTGAAAAATTCTTATCAACTCATAACTTTACGTAGTATATAGAATTGATATAATAGGATCTATTCATCCCTAAGATATACTACTCACTCATCATCATAAAAAATGCACTACTCATGGTATTCATTGCAATCTTAAATTAAATCAATGAATTTTAATTAAATTAAAAAATAATACCGAATCACCACAATTGGAGTCTTCAATGGATCTCCATCAAAAGCTCTTCTTAATACTCAAATCTAATGTAAAATATGATAATCTATGTTAATCTCTATTGGTGTCTCTGTTTACAATGTCTTAATACCTATTTATACTATTTTGACTAGTAAAAGCACAATTATAAACACTAAATAATAATTCCAAATGAAATAAACATCCAAAACTTTCTATTTTTATGTATTAACGCTATTTGTAAGTGATCCAAACTCCCTATATAACGTGACAACACCATGACTGTGTCAACTTTTAATTTTCCTTTTAGTGGTCTTGGCACCGTTTCTACAACTACTTGGTGTCGTCGATGTTAACCCAAAGCACCAACTTTACATGCACATCATCGACTTGTTTGAGCCTATTATTTTGATCTTCACGCCTTCTCCATACCCTGTGTTTATTTTCATCATCATCAAATGTTTCCTCCACGATGTCAACTCTGGCTTTCTTTTGTTTCTTCCCTTTTTATCATGAAATCACTCCATTGTCTCTTTTATGCCTTGTAGACCTGAAAACACATAAATACCATCAATTAAAGCCCTTTCTTGGATATTTAAACCAATTAGATAACTAAGCTAGTCCTATTATATGACCAAACACATAAATACCATCAATTAGATCTGAAATCATTTTTTTGTCTAATTAACTACTTATCACCTATATGACACCTCCGTCTACACGCATCTCGTGACGAATATCCATCACCCTAACTCACCAAAAAAATGATAATTGACACACACTTGCGATGTGGTATGATAATTAATAATTTAAATACTTCAATTTAAGCAACCAATGATGCAAAAATATACTTAATTATACCTAGTCAAGTGTGCCCTAGTCTTATCTGCAGTGTCTACATATGTTTGAGCTGGCGTCCTAATCTAAAATATCAATTGAATGCGATTAATAAAATATTGGACCATCACAAATCTTTTCAAATAGGGAAAATTTCGACATAGGATTTAAGGAAAACTAATGTCTCATTCTGTGGAAAAGCTAAAGGTAGTGCTCTTGCATAGTCAACTTTTTCCCATGTGAGTCCCTTTCTTACGTCATGCCGCCAAATAACCAATACAAAAGGGATTTCCTTACGTTTGAGAGTCTGAACTCGATGAGTCCAATATCTCTTACTTTTGCTCATCATAGGTGATGTATGGTCTTACCCTAATATGCTCAAATCAACAATTGGTCTCAGCCTTAACCTATCCAGCCTCAACAGGGAGGTATGAAAAAAAGCTGAATCCCAGCTAGCCGTGCAGGTAACTGCAATTCGTAGGCTATAGTTGTAACTATCTTCTTTACCATAAATGACCCAATGAATCTAAGTGCAAGCTTCCTCTTGATTCTAAATCTTTAGTGGCCTTTAATAGGAGAAACTCTCAAGAAGACCATGTCACCAGGCTCATAGCTCAAATTCTTGCAATACTTATCCCCATATTCCTTCGGTTTGTCCCTGGTAGCCTGTAATCTTTGTTGAATATGCGTAACACTCTTTGTGTGATAAAAATTATCACTGGCCTAATTATCGTTATATCTTCAAGTTCTGCCTAATACGCTGGTGACCAGCATGGCTTGCCTTATAGCACTTCAAACGGAGGCATCTTGACACTCACCTGATAATTGTTATTATTAGGTAAACTCACAAAGTGGTAGATAATCCTTCCATGATCCCTCAAACCGCAAAATACAAGCCCTAAACATGTCCTCGAGAATCTGAAACAAATTATTTGATCGAGTGTTAGTTTGCGGATGATATGCGGTGCTAAATTGCATCTTAGTGAAGAACTACTCATGCGTGCTCTCCTAGAACATCGATGTAAGTCTTGGATCCCTGTATGACATAATCAATATTGGCACTCCATGCAATCATATGATCTCTCTCTCAAATAGGATGCTTAGTTGCGGGAATGTGTACTTCATCAAAATAGGAATGAAATGCGTACATTTCTTTAGCCTGTTAATAACAACCCAAACTTGGTCGTGCTTCCTAGAAGTTTGCATAAAACTAATAACAAAATCCATTGTAATGTGCTCTTATTCCACTAAGGAACGGGCATCGGTTGTAACAATCCACCTGGTCTCCTATGCTCAGCTGATGAGTCTTTATTTATGCACCTTTATATTGCAATTTTATCATGGAAATGGGATTTAAAACTTTCTTTTATGGTCTTAAACACTTACTTTTGGGTTTTATAGGTCATTTGAAGGAATATGAGTGTTTTAGATAATTTCAGGGGCAAAGTAGAGCTTAAATGAAAAATTCAGTTGGAGAAGTGTAGGAAAATACACACACAATGTCAAAAATACACACACGACACCAAATTTTGAACCGATAGTGTCACCCAGGGTGCAAGATATGAATTTTAGCAACTTCTTCCACCGAATTGCTATTTTCATCCCATTTCTTCCTTTAAGTCGTCCCTTAATAACCATGGTGTCAATGATGGCGTAGACTCATAAAATAGAAGTTTTGAGACTTTTTAAAAGGTTTTTATTTTTTAGAGTTGCTATTCTTGTATCCAAGCACATATATGTAAAAGAGGCACCTCAATGGATGAAAATAAATTGTATTTAGAGTTACTTAGTAGTAGATAGAGCAGCCATATCCAGTTAGGTTCTTTAATACCTAAGTCAGGGATGAAGCTCTTTAGCTAGTAATATGTAGTTTTCTATCTCTTGTTGAGGTTTTTAATAATAACAATTTTTTGTTTCAGTTCTCAATCTTTGTGTTGCTTGTTTTAACAAAGTCTCAATGGTAGTTTAGGGTTAGTACATTCATTGCCAGTATCTAGGCGTAAATCCATTGACCTGCTATCAATTATGATGAGTCTGTAATACCAACAGGGTTGAGAAGTGACAATCACCTAGAGCAAGGGACCTGACACACTTTTTGTTCTTGGTGAGTAACATCAAGAACTAGGTTATACCTTGAGAGCAATTGCCTAAGGTTATCTAAGGGTATGTGTTCCCACAAAGCTGTTAATGCTGCTCACATGCTAAATTTTGAAAGCGACTACCCAAGGTTGTACTGTAGAGTATGAGAAGTATTTAGAGAGTGGTTGCTCTATCTATCGAGAATAGGGAATAGGTTGTTAGTGACCCCAACACATATAGCCTATCTAAGGAAACTAGTTTAAAACCCATCTTTCAACGTCAATGATACAAGACATGGAAACAGCATACGGCTAGATTGTAGATTCCTAGACTTAGGTATGTTTTTATTCTCTAATTTACAACTTATTTATTTTCATGTTTAGTAGGCTTTTAGATAAAACTCTTTCATAAACCTCCCATATTTACTTTTTTGTTTGTTAAACTCAGTTTGACCGAATCATGTGGATTCGATCCCATTCTTGCCTCTACTACATTCCAGTAGGATTGGTAACCCATTAAGGGCTATATTTTACACGCATGATACGTGATAAGATTTTGGCACCGTTGCTAGGGATTCAGTTCCAAATTGAGTTTAAATTTTCTTTTTTCCTTTGTTTTTATTGTATCAATTTTTGTATTCAAAACCTTGTCTCTAGCATATATTTTTCGGGTAACTTAATAATGTCTTTTTACTCCCAAATTATGGTTATTATTATAACTCATACTATTATAGTATGAATGGAGTAAGTACATCAAATTCTAGACATGAGTTTTCTAATTGGCATTCTATTGAGCAACATGGCAATGTAAAAGCTTATGAAGTTTTTTCAGGTGTCTCTCATCCCATTGATGCTTATTGTTACTACCTGAAATATGAAAATTATTCTGAGTGGAGCTATACACCACCACAACCTGACATGTACATGTTCGAGCCAAGTCAACGGATTCTTTAATAAGAAGAACGTTCTCTTAAAGAAATCATGAAAGACTTAGCCTCAGCTCATGAAAAGTTCCATTAAAACAATCTACACTATCAAGAAAATATGGAACAACGTTGGCGAGAGGTGAGTTCAAGTTTTTGAGTTATAGGAACTCTAAATAGTCAAATAAAGGCTAGCCTTTATAAATTGATTAATGAAGTAGACTCCCATGTGCTCGTACCTTGTAAGAGTACAAGTTTAATTACATTGAGAGGTGTTGAGGAAGACAAGTATTGGTTTAAATTAGTGGATGAACTACCTTGTAAGAGTACGAGTACGATTACATTAGATGTTGAGGAAGACAACTATTGGTCTTAATCGGAGGATGAAGTTGAGATTCCTCCAGCAGAGCCGGACATTATGTCAATAGAAGTTCATGAAGAAGAAACCGAGATGAAAATTTAAGACGCTATGGAAAGGCCAGATGAACTAGAAGAGGAAAGCAAGGAAGACCAACACTCTGTGCTAGTAATGCCACCCGTCTCGCCATGAATATTGGTTGAGTGTGAAATAGGGAGAGTAGAGAGACAAGTCAATAATTAGACATTTTTTATAGTGTAGTTTATGTTGATTTTAGATATAAATGATGATATTACACTAGGTATTTTCTTATTTTTTGATTTTAGGATTTAATTAGGAAAATGAAGAAATGGAAAGAGGAAGAAATGCAAAATAACCAATTGGAGAAGAAGTCCAGTGAATCAACAACGATTTGAATTTACACTAAAAATCACCACGTAAATCAACAGCAAAAATTAGACAGTAAATCGGATAATACACTTGAAAGTGCTTGCTGAATCAATGGAGCATAGAGAGCAAAATCTAATGATTAACTAAACGATTTGTGTACAAATTGGAATCACTGATAAATTGTTGAGGTCGATAACGAGTTTTTTAGCATACGAACAAGAATGATAGTTTAGGCTTCCTGATCCTCAATACTGACCTACACCAACAGACGGGAGTAGCCACTACATATTTAGAGTTTAATATCGCACCACGCTTAACCATTTACTATGGGACCGTCTATGGGCTTATTGCACTGCCTAAAAAGGATTCTAAGGATGACGAGGAGGAGAGGCAATAGAGAAAAGCTAAAGCGGTAGAGTAATTGACTAAACTACAAGTAGAGACACAAGCGAGGAGTGCTACGAGAGGGAGGAGAGGAGTAGCACCCACACTAGGAGCTTCCACATCTGCAAAACCACCACAGGAAGGACAAGCTTAGCCTTTAACCTATGAGGAAATGATTTTGCATAACCAGATGGAAATGAGTGGGTTTAAGTACTATGGGATGATAAGCGAGAAATATAGGTGCATTTGACCTAATGAGAGGATCTTTTCGATCCCTGATAGCTCATTCATCATGCTACCGAGGAATGTTATTTACAAAGCTCATTAGGAGTATGGTCTAACCACTCCATCTGACACGAGAGAGCACTGGATGTAGGATGATTATAATAATGACGATGGTGATGCCAAGAGTTGATTCTTATTTGCCATGAGAGAGATATACATCTTTATTATCATTTAGGATATGTAATTTTGAATATTTATTTTTGTGACACAGTTTGTGTTGTAATTTTGATACACTTCACTACACATCACAATATTTTTTATTTGCATACTCATCAGCTTTGTATATATTTGTTTTATTCCGTTTCAATTTCATTTATTTATTTTTCATATTTCTATATTCTCTTGTTCTTGTGGGATTTGTATGAGAGCACTCTTACTTTCTTAAACCTTAAGGACATGGTTCATGATAAGTTTAGGGGTATTACAGGTATGCAAGTTGGATTGAATACAACGAACTGTATAAAAATGGTAAAATGTTTTGCAATATTTTTGGAATTTTTCAGAGTTTCTTTCGAAATATAAGAAATGCAATTTTCATTTCATTTATGGATTGATGTTTATGTAGGTTGTATTCACATTCCAATGATTGTGAATTCTTTGACTTTGTTTTCCATTTCTTTCACTATTGATTGTTTTGTGCTTTAATGAATGCCCAATTCTAGCTTAACAATAGTGGTGAATAATTGAGGATAAATAGTGTTTTTTTAATATTGCCAAAGAGATATAAGACCTTAGATAGATTTAAGGTGAACACTTCATTCTTGTGATTGACCTACCATATTATGGCTACACCAAAAGGTGCTAATGTGAGTTGAAACATTATGCTAGATATAAAAGTAGGTAGAAGGTCACAACAGAACAAGTGTACATTAGATCTCTACAAATTTTAGAACTGGTTTGCATATCATTCAAGATTGGATTTTAGTTCTAGACTAAGTTTAGGGGAAGATTGTGATGCCCCCAATCCCCATAAACTGGGCCCTAGTCGACCAAGACCTGCGTGACCAGCCTAGTCAGCCTTTCTTATTAAGTATTATTCTATCGCTTATATAGAGTTATCAAGTTTTGCATGTCTTAATTCAATATGGTGTAGTGGAAGTAGTGAAATAATTAAAGCTACTAATTTTAAACAATTTAAAGTTGGGACAAGCCTAAATGTGGAAATCTTGCGAGAGTGATCTCATGTATATCATGTGATAAAAAATAAATCATATACATGTATCCAGTGTACTCTCAATCCCATAACCTAAAAGTATATAAACATTAGTATATAGTTCATAATTATATACAAAACAACAAAATAACCAATGAAGTAAAATAGAGGAAGCCGACTCTGAAAGTACTTCATAAATTAATCACCAAGTACGGGCTTCTTTTTGTTACTACTCGAGGCACCTGCAATTTTCATAAAAAACAAAGACAATTCCAATGAGTAAAGTCAGATGAGTCTCAATAGTATTTCATGAATTCCAATAAATAAGCAAGGAGATCATGCGGGAATGTAAATAAACATGAAATAAAGTAAGTGCATGATAAATAGGCAAGAGAAATAACAATGACAAATGACTGCCAAAGAAACAAGATGAAGGTGTCTAAGTAGCCTAATTCCATCAAGCTGCGAGCCCACGGCCGCAAACTTGACTTCCTAGAATTGTGGACTAAGTAAGCGAGTACAAAATGAAAAGTGTTCCACAGGGGTGTAGATGGTAGACCTGAACACTACACCCATGACTACACTCAAAGATCCAATAAATGTAGGGGTCTAAATGAAAGCAAGTCGAACACCACCCCTATAAGTACCTTCCTGACATACTTAGATCCAGACACACTCGCATAATGAGAATGGAAGTTCAAACAGGGTTTAATTCAAGAATTTATCACAAAGAAAAGTTAATGAAATCAAGTTGAGCATCCTACTTATCTTTCTTACAAAGAAATAAGTCAAACAAGTGAAATGAATTACTACGGAGGCCACAGTTGGTTTATTTACCTCAAGATGCAATAAAAGTCACGCAATAATAGCTCTAACATCCATCGCAACACTCTTCCAACATCCACCACTTTTCTCCTAGATCCTAAGTATCATTTTGAGTTTTTGTTTTATGTGTATAAGAGCTCATTGAGTTACATTTACAATCATTATATCTCATATAGTTCAATTTGTAGTTCACTTGACTATTTATAACTTAAACACTCTATTGTGCTTTTCATATTATCTACTAAGGGTTTCTATTGTGCGAGCAATATAATTTGACATATTCATGCTTAACAATCCCATAAATAGTTCCACAAATCATTCTAAGTCAATTTGGTGACTAATGGTTCATTTTTATTATTTCAAGTCCTCATCGGATACTTAGCTCGGCTAAAAGTACTTGGCTTAGTTAACATTGATCAACACACTTTATCTATTATTTTTAGATGTTATTAAACTAATTAGGGTCATTATAACTCATTTCAAGTTGTTGTACAATGCTAGTTTGCAAAACAACCCCTTAGCAACCTTCAAATGAATATTCGAAAGTTAATTTTTCTTCAACTTGAAAAATCGGTTAAAATACAATAGAGATTTTTAAAATCCTCAGTGTTGGTTCCGTGAGGTCTATTAACTTAGAATCAAGTTTTTTGAGTGATAAACTCTCATTAATATGATCAAAAACCAAATTTGAGACTCTAAGTAAAAATGTAAGTCTTTATTTGTAAATGTTGATCTCTTATTCGAAACATGACTTGAAATTTGAGTTAGACATGCCAAAGAATTATGAAACTCAGTGGGCACTTTTTCTATTATCTAATAACATGTTCTGAAAATGTTGGTTGAGTACCAACATCATTTGATGCCTGGAACGCCTTAAGTAAAAATCAGCTTATTTAGTAAGTAAATTTTGCTTATTTCAAAACTCATTTGGAAAACTTTTTAAAACACTTTGGAATAACTTAAAACTCTTGAAGGACCTGATTTATATTATTTCAGTTTATTCTAGAGGTTTTGGTCATTTTTGTAATAGTGAAGACCCCTGGAAGAGGTCTCGACACCCAAACACTTAAAAAAGAATATTCTTTCAAATAAACCTTGTCTTTCAATCTATTTTCCGTAAATAAAATGATCTAGTTTTTGTAAAACAATGACTCTGGGTGTTAGCTCTCTGTCTTAGCTTTCCAACGATACAAAGAACGTAAAAAACGGACTTAAAATTAAAACGTTATGCTTATTTTACCAAGACTACATTAGCATAAACTCTTTTGGGCACTTTAAAACATGGAAAAATTTAGTTCATCCCTAACTTTTTCTTGTTTTTCCATGGAACCCTGGAAAACTCTTTTGGGCACTTTAAAACATGGAAATCTAGGCCTAATACCTTGATAAACATCAAAGTACATTACCAACAAACATTAAATTGACATTAATCAAAGACATTCAAAAACCCTAAAACTTCAAGAACTTAAACATCATTGTCATGAACTCAATTATACTTGATCTTATCCAACATTAAATTCCACTATAAATTATGATTTGATAGTGCAGAATCAATATTTTGTAAGATCCTTTTGACAATAATTCATCCTCATATGTTTATGTGCACATAAACCCCCAATTTCGACTAAAAATTGGCATAAACAAGAAAGAACTCAAATTGAAACTCAAGAACAATGTTCGAATCACCAAGCTAGCTTGAATTTAAGAATCAAACATTATTTTGAAAATAAAAAAATTTGAAATCCTATAATCTCAAAGCATTCATAAAGAAACCCCAATTTGTCAAATTTAGAACAAAGAAAGTAAAAGAGCATACCCTAGTTGCTCTTTTGTTCTTGCTTGTTTCTCTTTGTAGAGATTTAGTCCTATAACCCCTATTGAGCCTTCAATCTTCCATGGACAACACTTCATGTACAAACTCTTCTTCTCTTCTCTTCTATGTTTAATGTTCTTTTTTTTTTGCATGTTGTAGAGAAGAAACCCCTTTTATAGCTCGTGCCTTTAATTTTCCTTCACTTCCTTTAATGCCCACTAATTTATAATAGAGTTCCTCATAGTCACTAAATTATTTTGGTTGAACATAGGCTCATAAAATAATCTCATATTTAAGCTTTGTGATCACATTCTTCATAACTTAGGCTTAAGTCTCAATTATAATTTACTTAGGCTTTCTAGTAATTTGAATGGATTCCATTAACTTGGGTAGGGTTCCAAATGGATAATTTTTTTGTGTTAAGTTAGAACATAGCCTAAGTCACAATTTTCAAGTTAGGCATTTTTATCTATTGTGTATATGCATTAATATCTATTTTTATGGACTCACTTTGATTTCTTGCATGGTATAATACTTGACTTAGGTTATTTTTATTAGTTTATGAGATTTAATCTAGTTTAGGCTCATGATATATTTCATGCCTTAAAAGTCATGAGTTAACGTAACTTATTAAGTTTTACTTAAACCTATAAGTAAATCCTAAGTATAGTTAAGATACCGACTTATCACATACACCCACATGTCGCACACATCCCGAAGAGCCTCGCTAGGAAAACTATAGAAATAAAATAAATAACTTGTGTATCTTAGATAAATAGATAGATAGATTGATAGATAATACAAGCAATTAAATAAATATAAAATATTTCGGGTCGTTACAAAGACATAGGTTGTGTTTGTTTAGCCCTTAGACTTAAGCCCACTTAAAGTCATTTTCCCTAGTTAGCCAAGTTGAGCCAACCTAACCTGAATTATTTGTTACACAATATTAAACTCATAGACGTGGCCTGATATATCTTTTAGGTACTTAAAAGTCATACTTAAACTTGATATCCTGAATAAGGGAATATGAAAAGAAAATGAGAGAAAATATATATATATATATAATATATATATATATATATATATATATATATATATATATAAATCCCAAAAAATGAAATATCCATGATGTGTACAAAATGTATTCATAAATAGAAAGTTGTACAAAAAAGGTATTCGAAGGAATGCAAAGTTTATTCCAAAAATAGAGAAGGAGTCGGTTGGTTGGAAAAAGGTGAGGACTGCATCAACATGAAAAGAAAAATGAAATTTCATGATGTATAGTCACTTTCATGTTCTCTAAAAATACTTTGATGTTCTAAGTTTTGGTTTTTCAATGTTTTTAAATCCTATAATAATATTTCCTTATTAGCCCAATCCAGCACAGTAACAACCCCAAAAAAATTCATATCGACCCAAAATGATGTGTGAACTATATGAGTGATGATTGGTTGTATAGGTTCTATTTGCGAAGTCTTCTGCATTCAACACTCTATTTAGAGATTGTATGTTTTTGGCTTGATTGTATATTATAAGGCAACTCTTGATTAATTAACGACTTTTATTTTAGCGAAACCTGGTATTCGACTGAGTAATCCTCGAGAAAGTCGGCCGAGAATCTTGAAAATTTGTATCCAACTCTTCTTGAGTGTTCTAGTCTCGATTTGGCAAGTCAAAAGATTAGACGAAACCACTAAGTTAGAGTTAGGCCTTAAGAAGCTGAATTGAATTCTTTGTATGCAAATGACTTATCTTAAAAAGTTTTTATCAGGTCGAGCTAGTATCTAAGTTTTGGGGTATTTGATAAGTTTGTAAATGTGCTATTTTGCATTGTATTTAGTATGGTTTAAAAGATTATATCTTCCATTAAGACACTTATTTAGGTTTTCTGTGTTTTTAAGGTCTAAGAAGGCTATTTGGAGAAAAAGAGTGAAAACCAATAAAAAAAAAACAAGTAAGAAGGTCAAATTAAGGCCTAGCGATCTCTAGCGCCTTTGTGACGGCCTCAGTCCCCACAAACTGGGCCTCGCCAGGTACTAGACGTGTGTAGACCCTCGATTTACTCCCACTGAGTCAATGCATGCCAAGTCAACCTCTTATTCATATTATATATCATTTTAGTGGTTTATTAAATCTGTTTATTAGTTTAACAAGTTTTAATATTCGTTACGTAGTAGAAAATGAATTAAAACAACTTTAAATAAAATAACCCGAATTTGGACAAGTATAAGACGTGGAGATCCTGAATAATATAGCTCTCATGTATATAACAAGCAATGACAACGTAAATAAGCATCATATACATATATCTTAAGTGTATATCTTAAAACCCATACTCAAATGTTCATAAAAACATCAAGCATAACATAATAGATATACTTAAATTCCCTACGACAGTAACAAAAGAAAAGTAGGCTCTGAGGGAAACTCAAAAGTTGTCACCAATCTCAGGCTCCTCACCCTTACTACTAAAGGGGTCCTATAATTGTCACTAAAGGCGGAGACAATTCTAGTGAGTAAAGCCATAAGAGACTCAATAGTGTTTTTGAATTAATAGCAAGTAACAGTCTCTAAATCATGAGTGAATTTAAATGACAAGAAAGTAAATAACAAAGTGCATGATAGACAGACTAAACAAAAAGCAAAGAATAACAAAGTGGCAGAAAACAAATAGGTAGTCCAGGTAAACCTACGGGTCTTCAGACCACAACACAACTCAAGTCGACACAACGAGCCTGTAACAGCATGAAAATATTTTAAATTTAAGTGGTGAAGTGTAAGACCTATTTTACTAGTGTGTTAAATTTTATAAATTTTTATTATCAATTGGATGAGCGAGTGATACACGGGGGGAATGGGTAGGTCAGTATTCTAGCGAGATATGAGTAAGTGAAAGAAAAATGACACTATAAATAGTCCAAGGGATCTTTCAACTTGGTTCATTTAAAGGTGAGGGTTTAAGTTACACTAACCATATAAATAGGGCACTTAATCTAAAAGTCAATAATTAGACAGTATTTTATAGCATATCTTAGGAGGATTTTAAATCTAAAAGGCTACATTATACTAGGTTTTCTCTTGTTTTATTATTTCAGGTTGCATTTAGATTAAGTGAATGAATGGAAGAAAAAGCGAAGAAAATAAAAAATTCAACCAATTTGGAAAAAGAGCCTGCAAAGCAGCAGCGAATCAAGTCTACTAGAGGATTCGCCAAAAAATCAATGAATGATAAAAAGTAATTTCCATCGATATGCCCAGCAAATCAAGATTCATAGGGGATTCAATGACGATTTGATCATATTCGAGTTTTTTAAAGCAAATCAAGGAACTTCATTTTGATTTGATATGTACTATTTAGAATACTATATATATGAACCTTGGGCTTTGAAATCAATCATCGGAGTATCCTAGATCATATTTCATTGCTCTTGGAGCCATATTTATTCCTTTTATTAAGTTTTAGTTTAGTTTTATTGTTCATTACTTTTGGAGACGATTTGAAGATTCAAAGTATTCAATAAGAGCTACATATTAATGTCTTTTATTTACTTTATTGCTATGTTTATTATGACTATGAGTGAGTAGTTCATTAATCTAAACAAAATCTAAACATGAACTTGATCTTTTTTGTAATTTAGTCATTATGAAGATTGATTTGTACTTAATGCTTTAAACTTAATCGTATTCTTCAATTCACTAATTTAATAGGTTGTTATTTACAAATTACAATCATGGAACTTTGTATTACATGTATAGTCTAGAATGTGTATCGTGATTTTTAAATTCTATATCTAGTTTAAACTAGTAACTAGGATTATTTGAAGAGGTATTTTGCCGTTTAAATGTCCTAGGTGAATTAAGATTTAAGTTTAACATTGAAGTGCCTTTCCAAAAGTATTAGGTTTAGTAGTTCGAGGTCTTTTATCATTTAGATGTCATAGGTGAATTGAGATCTAAGTTTAACATTGAAGTGGCTTTTCGAAGGTATTAGACTTAGTAGTTCGAAGTTTTCACTAAACTTCATGTTGGTTTATTGTGTAATTAATTTCTTTGAGCTTTCGAAGGATTAATTTAATAAAATTAGGATGTGTCTTTTCCATTGATATAAGGAAAACTGATGGCTTGATAAAGGTTATCAACTTACTTATGATTTCAATGATCTGAAAATATTTTATAATACAATTAAAGTATGATTATGATTATGATTATGATTTTAATAATATGTTTGGACACAAAAAACAGATTAATGTTTCATTGTTCTAGATATTTATTTTGATGAATGTTTTTTTATTGAATTGAACTGAATTGATTTGATTTGTTTTGAATTTAGTGAATTCGAATTATGTTAATTAAGTTAGTTAAGGTAGATTAATTAGTTTAAACGATTGTTATAGTTTGATTAGATAATTTTTATTCTTTTTTAATTAAATTAATTGAATTAAAGTAAAAATAACAAAAATCATTGTAATCCTTTTTCCTGAAGAATTTGCAAAACCCAAGTGGAGACAATCTCACTTATCACTAGTACTAATTTAAAAGTATAATAAACAATATACGAAAAATTTATTGTAGACGCTCGACATGTGGCAAATTTTGGCATCGTTGTTATGGACTTTTACATTATTTCTTTGAAGTTTTAGATATAATATAGTTTACATACTTCTTCGTTCTAATTCCATAAGATCTTTACATCTGTTTAATTTAAGGTAAATAAGACTTTCAATTGTTGTTTGAGATAATAACGTAGGGAACACCAAGCTACTACAATGGAAGACAATAATAATATTGACAGTATCAATAATAATAATGACAATGGAGAACATATTTTTAGGCAAGCCAATCAAAATGTCACAACTTATGAGGTAATACGCATTGCATATCCTGAATGATTTCCTAAATTTGAACCAAGATCTGGATTCATTAGTGCCTTACCTAACTTCTATAAAAAATATAATGAAGACCACCAAAAATTTATAAGAGAATACCAACAAAGATTCATTGGGATGAAACCTAATGATGGTATGTTAAAAGAAGTCAAACTTAAACTTTTTCCTTTTATACTAAAAGATCAAGCACAAGATTGGTTGTTTTATCTTCCTCAAGATTCAATAACTATGTGGGTTCAAATGCTAAAAGTTTTTCTAGATCAATATATGCAAATAAGAAAGATTAGGTCCTATAGAAGACAAATCATAGTCATAAAGACCAAATATGATGAAGACTTTACTGAATTTTGTGATAGATTTTAAAGATTAATTTTTTCTTGCCCACAACATGGATATACACAAATAGCTTTATTATAATACTCTTACAAATGACTCAATCATTTTGAACAAAGATTATTAGACACCGTATATGGTGGATCATTACTTAATGCAACACCAACTTTAGAAAAAAAGCTATAAATAAAATGGCTAAATAATCTAAATAGTATGGTGAAAAGACAGAGACATCAAGGAAGAAAGTTTATGAACTTAATAATATAAGAAATAATACATTTGACGAAAGTTGATGAGTTATCTAGCATGTTAAAGTTATAATTAAAAGATAGATTAAACCTAGTTAAACCATGCGGATTTTGTAAGGAACTTACACATCCTATAGATGTGTGTCCTACATTACATGATGAAAATAATGAAGAAGTTAATGCAGTAAAGAACCAGTTTTCTAGTCCTTTTGGAATCAATATAATAACAATAATTACTACACTAGAAATCATATTCAAATCTTAGCTATGGTCTACAAAATCAAAATTATACCACTTATAGAACAATAGCACAAATACAATTTACACCAATTCAGCAACCTCAACAAATTATTCGACCTATGCAACCAAATTTAGAGCAAATCCTACATAATTTTATTACTCTAAGTCATCAAAAATTTACTTAGATTTGTCAAAAATAAGTTAAAACTGATACATCTATTAATGAGTTGAAAAATCAATTAAGTCAGATGAACCTAAAAATTAATTGGGTAAGTAATCAAACTATTGGATTTACTAAAACTACAAATTCTACAAATCAAGCACAACTTAATGATTTATTTTATTATAACGAAAAAGAGACACATATACCTAAAACTATACCTAAGAGAGGTAAGAAAAATAGAGCATAAAAAATAATAAAAGAAGAAAAAGAAGAAGAAGAAGAGATGATAGATGGTGTTATTGCTACTAGAGGGGATGGCTGAACAATTAAAATAAATACCCTTTCCTGAAATATTGTACCCATAATATTTAGCCAAAGCTAAAGTTTATGAAAAGTCGTTACAAGCTTTTGAAATGATCAATGAGAAAAAGATGATAAGATTCATGATAAATTAAGTGAAGATACGCACTCTATTTCTTATGTTCCACAACGCTTAGTGGATACTAGGAAGGAAGAAATTAGAAGACATTTTTGAAGAATTTAGGAAAATAGGAATTAATAAACCTTTGATTAAATCATTTATGCAATTATCAAATTACGATGAAAATTTGAAAGAATTTTCTTAATCTACAGATAAATTCTTAGATGAATCTAAAAAAAACTTAAGGCAAAAGTTGTAATATTTAATAAAAGAATACCTAAGAAATATTTCGACCCAGGAATGTTTGGAATATCTATAACAATAGGTACTTCTTCTATTAAATTTGTTATGTGTGATCTTGGAGCATCAATAAATGTGATGTCACATGAATCACTAAAAATAAGACCATTGACTAATACACCTATTATTTTTACCTTAGCCGATAATATAGTTATTATACCATATGGATTATTAGAAGATATTTTAGTAAAAGTGAATGAATTAGTATTTGTAGCTGACTTTTATGTCATGAAAATGGGAGATTCAATATCACATAATTTTTCACTTAAATTATTATGTAGACCTTTTCTTAAAACAGCTAAAACTAAGTAAGATATTTTTGTAAGGAATAATAACAATAGAACTTGAAAATAAAATTATTACATTCAAAATTAATAATGAACATAATTATAATAAATTACTTGATAATGATTCTCTAGAATTAAACTATTATAATGATCTAAACACTGAAATTTATGTAATTAATGCAATAATGATGGAAATTGGAAATGGAGTTTCAAACAAAGAACATGTTGAAGACACTTCAAATGAAAAGAAAGTAACTCAAGAATGGAGAATGAGAAAAGTATCAACAAGCCAGGAGATTTTAAAGATTACACGAAACCAGAGTATGGATTCAAAAATGGGTTTCCTCAAGAAACCATAAGGAATGGATTAGAAGTAATTCTGAGGGAAGGATTCATTTTAGATAAGGACGAGTATCCAAAGCAAATCTAAACAAAGAGTTTTAGAAAAAACTACAAAACCATGAAATTATTTCATCAATGGGAGCCTACGGCCGAGTTTTCAATACTATGAAGTGGTGAATTGCAAGGCAGCATTATTGTATCACATTGTAGAAGGAATATGTTACATTGATGTTTGCAAGGACATCTATGATTCAATTAGAAATGACGTGAACATAAACAAGAATAAAAGGTTAAATTTTCCCTTGATAATCACATAATTTTGTAAACAATACCGAGTTCCTATGTAAGATTTTGGGTTGAATGTTAGTCAAACTCTCAGTATTGAATACATAGAGAGCACCAAAAAAGTGCAAAGATATGTAGACTCAAAGGAGGAGAAAGATAATATACTAGTTCAAGTAGACAAGTATATTTACCTGCGAATTTTTTGGTTATGACACACTTTATTAATGTAGCTCCTCCTTCAATTTTAGGACACTCTTTCTCACCCATTTCTCACGTCATGAATATTCTAAACAAAACAATCATTTTAACAATAAAATGGTCGAACAATTACTTTCTAGAATGGCACTAGAGTGGACAATCATATATTCAAGTTTAGAGATCCGGTCTAATTCTGAAATGGTTCAATTGAGCCAACAATAGTAAATAAAAATGCTATATGGGAGGCAGCCAATATTATATGCTTATTTATGTTTTAATTTTAGTATAGATTTACTGTTAGTATAGTATGCTTTTATTCTCTCACTTTTTAACTCTTGTATTGGAAATATTTTTGGAATTTAAAATTCGAATTACTTTCAAATGAGGGGGTGATCGAGTTGTTATGTTTCTTTGGCCTTTATTCAAATTTGCAATAGTTTTTGTTTATTTTTTTCGTTATTCAATAAAATAAAATTATTTGTTAATTACAAATCATATTTAAATTTTCATATTTATAATGAGTTTTACCTTTATATTGATTATTAGGAATTATGTATATGATAATTTTGAATCAAAATTAGAAAATATTAAATTAAATCAACAGAATCCTTACCAATTTAGTTTAACACTATCATTCACTGGGAAAATCGGTGAGAGAAAATTTAAAATTTTAAAAGAATTTCATGTCTGGCGAATCAGAGTGATTCGTTCTTAATAACTGAATCGCTAGAAAATTTGTGAGGCGTAGAGCCTTAATAGACATATTTATGTAGCAAATCACCAGCGATTCCACTTAAACCCCGAGTCGTTGGGTCCAAATTCGAGTTTTTAAAACAAAACCCAAATTGATCACACCATAAATTATTTCACACACACCAACCATTACACCCATTCAATCCAAACACAAAATTTGATTCTAGATTCAACCTTTCAAAGCTAGATTTTAGTATATTTCAGTGATTCTCACCTCAATCTATTTTCACTCAACCAAAAATAATGAGAATTTGAGGGAGTAGACCAAACAAATGTTTAAGGGAATTTCGAGTTCAAGGTTAGAAAATTGATTTAAAGGAGTTCAAGAATCTATATCTTGAAGGACTTACCCTCAAGAAGGTAGTCACGATAAAACCCTAGCTTTTATGTTGAAATTTTTTGTTTTTTTATGAATTTTTGTAAAATTTTCAATTGATTTCGAAATTGTTTATTTGAATGATTTCATTGATTTTAATAGAATGAAAATTGTGATTACATGATTCTTGGTTTACAAAACATCTATTTTGGAAAATTTTGGAATTTTTATCGATTCAAAAATTCTTATATGCAATTGGTTCGAAATTAAGTTTCAAATGAGTTCAGAGGTGTGTTTTGTTTTAGAAATACTTGAATTTATATCATAAATGTTTTATATAATGGAAGTTTTAGGAAAATTGAGTCTAAGTAAAGACTTCGATGCCAAATTTTTGTAAGTTTTCCATTAATGTTTAAACTAGCTTTTCAAATAAATTCTTTCTTTTTAATTAGAATTACGAATTCTATCAAATCATTTTCGATAATTGGTTTTGGATGAACTACATATTTAAATTTAATTTGGACTTGTGTTCATTTGATTTGGAAAAATGTCCTGATGAAGAAAAGGAAGAAATTTAAGATAGGAGAAATGATATGAAGCGTTAGTAAGAAAACCCAAAACAAAATTCAAAGTCCCACACACACCTATTGGTCCAAAGGAAATTCAATCAATAATCCTAGAGTTAGAACATAAAGAGAACCTACTCCACCATTAGAATAGAGTAATGATTCATAAAAAGAGGAAGATGAGGAGAATCCACATATTCCTTTTAATGTAGATAATTTAACAAATATCAAGGCTCTTCCTAAAATGAAGAGCAACGTAAGAAGAAATCGTAAAATAATACCGATGAGGGGTTTCTATATGAAGAATGAAATAAAGTATGGGCCTAAGATTTTAAACATAATAAGTGAGAGGAACTGGGATTGTTGACTAGGGATTACAATGTTGATGATGACATAGATATTCCCTGAGATATGGGTTATGAAATCTTAGTTAGAGAATTTTATACTAACATGCATGGGAATGACAATAAAGTAGAATCCATGGTCCGAAGAAGACCAGTGGATTATTCACATAACATAATAAATCGATACTACAGATTGCCAAAATTTGATAGGAAAAAATAACAATTACATGAAACCAGTGTATGGATTCAAAAATGGATCTCCTCAAAAAATAATAAGGAATGGATTAGAAACAATTCTTAGGGAAGGATTTATTTTTGATAAGGAGAAGTATCCAAATCACATTCAAACAAAGAATTAAAAAAAAAACCACAAACCACCGAATTATTTCTTCAATGTGAGATTTTTCAATACTATGAAGTGGTGAATTACAAGGCAGCATTATCGTATCACATTATTGAAGGGATATGTTTTTTCAATACTATGATCCAATTAGAATTGGCACGACCATAAACCAGAATGAAGGGTTAACTTTTCCCTTGAAGATCATATCATTTTATAAACAATATCGAGTTTCTATAAGAGATTTTGGGTCGAATGTTAGTCCTGACAAAACTATCACTATTGAATACATAGAGAGCACAACAGAAGTGCAAAGTAATGAAAATTCAAAGGAGGAGAAAGAGAATATACCAGTTAAAGTAGACAAGTACATTTTACCCGCGAGTTTTTTGGTTATGACTTATTTTCTTAATGTAGATCCTCATTTAATTTAAGGACACCATTTCTCACCCACTTCTCACGTTATAGATATTCTAAACAAAACGATCACATTAACCATAAAATGGTCAAGCAATTACTTTCTAGAATAGCACTAGAGTGGACAATTCTATATTCAAGTTTAGAGATCCAGTCTAATTTTGGAATGGTTCAGTCAAGCCAATGACAGTAAATAAAAGTGTTCTATGGGAGGCATCGCATATTATATGCTTATTTATGCTTTAATTTTAGTATAGATTTACCGTTAGTATCACTTTTAACTTTTATATTGAAAATATTTTCAGAATTTAAAATTCGAATTAATTTCGAATGAGGGGATCGAGTTGTTATGTTTCTTTGAATTTATGCAAATCTGTAATATTTGTTTATTTATTTAGTTATTCAATAACATAAAATTATACGTTAATTACATATCATTTTCAAATTTTCAAATTTATAATGAATTCTATGTTTTTTATTATTATGAATGGTGTCTATGGTAATTGAGAATTAAATTTTGAAAAATAGTAAATTAAATCCATAGAATCCATAGCGATTAGTTAGGCGCTATCGTTCACTGGGAAAAATAATGACAAAAAATATGAAATTTTCAATGAATTTAATGTCTGGCGAATTAGTAATGATTCGACCTTAACAGCTGAATCGCTAGAAAAATTAGTGTGGCACAGAGCCTAAAATCGATCAATTTATGTAGCTCACCAATGATTCCATTTAAACCCTGATTCACTGGGCCCAAATTCAAGTTTTTAAAACAAAACCCAAACTAATCACACCGTAAATCATTTCACACACGCCAACCATCATACCGATTCGATCCAAGCACAAATTTTTTGTCCAGATTCAATCTTCCTAAGTTAGATTTTAGTATATTTTAGTAATTCCCACCTCAATCTATTTTCATTCAACCAAAAATAGTGCAAATTCGAGGGAGTAAAACTAAATTAAGGTTTAAGGGAATTTTGAGTTCATGCTTAGAAGATCGATTTAGAGGAGTTCAAGAATCTGTATCTTGAGGGATTTACTCTCAACAAGGTAGTCACGGTAAAACCCTAGCATTTATGTTGAAACTTTTTAGTTTTTAATGAATTTTAGCAAAATTTTCAATTGATTTTGAAATTGTTTATTTGAACGATTTCATTGATTTCAATCGAATGAAAATTGTGATTATCTTATTCTTGGTTTACAAAACATTAATTTTCAAAATTTTGGAACTTTTATCGATTCAAAAACTCTTATATGCAATTGGTTTGAAATTGAGTTTCAAACGAGTTTGGGGGTGTGTTTTGTTTTAGAAATACTTAAATTTATATCACAATTGTTTTATATCACGGAAGTTTTAGGAAACTTTATTTTAAGTAAAGATTTTGATGCCAAATTTATTTAGTTTTTTAATTAATTTTCTAACTAGCTTTTCAAATAAATTTACTCTTCTTAATTAGAATTACGAATTCTATTAAATCATTTTAGATAATTAGTTTTGCATGAATTACACGTTTAAACTCAATTTGGACATGTAATCATTTGATTTGGAAAAATGACTGGAAGTAGGAAAGGTAGAATTTTAAGAGAGGAGAAAAGAAATGTAGTGTCATTACAAAAATCAAAAACAAAATCCATTGTTCCACACAAACCTATTCGTCCATGGAAAATTCAATCAATAATCTTAAAGTTAAAACACAAAGAGAACCTACTCCACCATTATAATTTAGTGATGAGTTGGAAGAAGAGAAAATTGAGGAGAATCCACATATTCCTTTTAATGTTGATAATTTAATAAATGTCATGACTCTTGCTAGAATGAAGTGAGACATTAGGAAAAACAAAAAAATAATACCAGAGAGGGGTTTCAGTGTAAAGAATGAATAAAGTACAGGCCTAGGATTTCGAACATAATAAGTAAGAGGAACAGGGGTTGTTGACTAGGGATTGCAATGTTAATGATGGTATATATCCCTTCAGAGATGGATTGTGAAATCTTAGTTTGAGGATTTTATGCTAATGGGCATGGGAGTGAAAATAAAATAAAATTCAAGGTCCGAAAAAGACTAGTTGATTATTCACCTAAAAGAATAAATCGGTACTATGGATTGCTAGAATTTCACGGGAAAAAATAACGATTACACGAAACAAGAGTATGGATTCAAAAATGGATTTCCTCAAGAAACCATATGGAATGGATTAGACGCAATTCCGAAGGAAGGATTCATTTTGGATGAGGACGAGTATCCAAAGCACATTCAAACAAAGAATTTAAGAAAAACCCATAAAACCATGGAATTATTTCATCAATTCGAGCATGCAATCGATTTTTCAATACTATGAAGTGGTGAATTACAAGGCAACATTATTGTATCGCATGGTTGAAAGGATATGTTATATTGATGTTGGAAAGGTCATCTATGATTTAGTGAGAAATGTCGTGACCACAAACAAGAATGAAGGGTTAACCTTTTCCTTGATGATCACAGAATTTTGTAAACAATATCGAGCTTCTATAAGAGATTTTGGGTTAAATGTTAGTCCTGACAAAACTGTCACTATTGAATATATAGAGAGCACCAAAGAAGTGCAAAACTATGTAGATTCAAAAGACAAAAGAGAGAATATACCAGTTCAAGTAGACAAGTATTTTTTACTAGTGGATTTTTAGGTTATGACACACTTTATTAATGTAGATCTTCCTTTAATTTTTGGACACCCTTTCTCAGCCACTTCTCACGTTATGGATTTTATGAACAAAACAATCACTTTAACAATAAAATGGTCAAGCAATTACTTTCTAGAATGGCAGTAGAGTGGACAATCCTATATTCAAGTTTAGAGATCCGGTCTTATTCTGGAATAGTTCAGTCAAGCCAATGATAGTAAATAAAAGCACTCTATGAGAGGCAGCCTATATTATATTCTTATTTATGCTTTAATTTTAATATAGATTTAGTGTTAGTATAGTTTATGTTTATTCTCTCACTTTTTAACTCTTGTATTGGAAATATTTTCAAAATTTAAAATTTAAAGTACTTTCAAATGAGGGGGTGATCGAGTTGTTATGTTTCTTTAGCCTTTATGCAAATCTTTAATATTTGTTTATTTATTTTAGTTATTCAATAAAATAACATTATATGTTAATTACATAGCATATTCAAATATTCAAATTTATAATGAATTCTACCTTTATATTGATTATTATGAATGATTTATATGGTAATTGTGAATTAAAATTAGAAAAATAGTAAATTAAATCCATAGAATCCTTAGCGATTTAGTTTGGCACTATCATTCACTGGGAAAGTCAATGATAGAAAATACGAATTTTAAATGAAATTTCATGTCTGACAAATCAGCAGTGAATAGGCCTTAATAGCCGAATCACTGGAAAAATCAATGAGGCACATAGCCTAAAATTGATCGATTGATGTAGTGAATCACCAACGATTCCACTTAAACCCTATTCGCTAGGTCCAAATTTGAGTTTTAAAAACAAAACCCAAATTGACCACGCCGTAAATCATTTCACTCACATCAACCATTACACCCATTCAATCAAAATACATTCTTTTCTAGATTCAACCTTCCTAAGCTAGATTTTAGTATATTTAAGTGATTCCCATCTTAATCTATTTTCTTTCAACCAAAAATAGTGCAAATTTGTAGGAGTAAAACTAAACTAAGGTTTAAGGGAATTTCGAGTTCAAGCTTGGAAGATCAATTTAACGGAGTTTAAGAATCTATATCTTGAGGGATTTACTCTCAAGAAGTTAGTCACAATAAAACCCTGGCTTTTATGTTGAAACTTTTTGGTTTTTGATAAATTTTTTGCAAAATTTTCAATTGACTTCGAAATTGTTTATTTGAACGATTTCGTTAATTTCAATAGAATAAAAATTGTGATTACATAATTTTTGGTTAACAACAACAACAACAATAAGAATAACATAGCCTCAGTCCCAACTTAATTGGGGTCGGCTATATGGATCAAACTTTTCCATTTTGCTCGATTAAATGCAATTGATAGTGAGCTTTTCAAACCATTCAAATCCCTTCTAATTAATACATCCCATTTTAATTTTGGTTTACCCCTACCTTGTCAAATTTTTACAATTTCTATTGAGTCAATTTTTTGTTTAGGGCATTTGTAGGCCATTTTTGCAGGTGACCAAACCTCTGCAACCACTCTTCTCTAATCTTTGTATCAATTGGTGTTACTCCTACTTATCTTTGAATTTCTATATTTCTTATTCTATCTTTACAAGTTTTACCACACATCTACCTAAGCATCCTCATTTCCACTACATTCATTTTATGTAATTGTTGTTGCTTTACCGCCAAACATTCACTTCCACATAACATAGCTAACCTAATTGCGGTCCTATAAAGTTTTCCTTTTAACTTAGTAGGAACATTTCGATCATAAATCACTCATGTTGCGCTCAACCATTTCTTTCATCCAGCTTGAATTCTATGTGTGACATCATTCTCAATATTACCATCATTTTGTATGATTGATCCTAGGTATCTAAAGTGATTCACTTTAGAAACTTCTATTTCTCCTAATTTTACCACTCCATCATCTCAATGTCTAATGTTTCTAAACTCACAAGTCATGTATTCGGTCTTCGTCCTACTCAACTCAAAACCTTTTTATTCTAATGTATTCCTCCAGAGTTCTAATTTCCTATTCACTCCATCTTTTGTTTCATTCACTAAGACAATATCATCTGCAAATAGCATACACCATGGTATATCCTCTTACAATATGCCTATTTAGTTCATCCATAACTAAAGTAAATAGATATGTGCTTAAAGTCGATCCTTGATATAGTCCTATTGTAATGAGAAATTTTTTTGTAGCACCTCCAAATGTCTTTATACTCGTTACTACTCCATCATACATATCCTTAATAGTGTCTATGTATCTAGCATGCACTCCTTTTCTTTCTAGAACCCACCAAAGAATATCTCTAGGAACCCTATCACTTGATTTTTCTAAATCTATGAAAACTATATGAAGATTTTTTTTTCTCTATATTTTTTTAAAAATCATTTTACAAGGAAAATCGCCTCCATAGTTGACCTCCCAAACATGAAGCCAAATTGATTCTCTAATATTGTTGTTTCTCTCCTTAGGCTGTTGTTAATTATCCTATCTCAAGACTTCATAGTGTGACTCTTAAGTTTAATTATCAGGTAGTTTGAGCAACTTTGAATGTCTCCTTTGTTTTAGAAGATTGGTACAAATGTATTGCTTCTCCAATCCATTGGCATCCGTTTAGATTTTAGAATTTTATTGAAAAGTTTTGTTGACCAGGTCAATCCAATTTCTCTTAAGCATTTTTAAACCTCTATGGTATTTCATCTAGGCCACAGGCTTTCCCTATTTTCATTCTTTCTTTCCCTATTTTCATTCTTTTCATTGCCTCCTTAACTTCTAGAATTCTAATATTGCATGTATAGTTTACATTTCTTTCTCGGTGTGGGTTTTCATCTACTATAGTATCAACTTGGCCAGCATTAATTAAACTATCGAATTAACTTCTCCATCTCTCCTTAATATTATCTTCGCACATTAAAACATTTTGATTTTCGTCCTTAATACATTTTACATGACTTAGATCATGTTTCTTTTTATCTCTTAATTTGACTAGCCTATATATATATTTTTTGCCATCTCTATTACCTAACCTTGAAAATAGATCTTCCATGAAATTTGTTTTAACTTGACTAACGACTTTTTAGCTTGTTTTCTAGCTTTTCTATATTGATTGTACGCACTTCATCTTGACACTTAGGTATTTTCCTTCTTTGGTGAACCCAAGCCTTTAGATATACCTAATACATTTGATCTTACTCTTCTTCTACAAATACTCGTTTCTAGCTACATTGTATTAGCATATAAGTCAAGATTCCAAGCAATTTTCTTTAATAGTTTTTCTCTAAACTCTACTAGTTTACTATTTTTAGGTTCCACCACTTTATTCTAGGGTCGCTGACTCTTTTATTCCTATTAAAGTGATCGTTTTAGCATAATATCAAGTACTACTAACTTATGTTGAGTAGTAAGTGCTTCACCAGGTATTACTTTACAGTCTCTACATATTTTTCTATCTATTTTTCTTGTTAAGAGAAAATCTATTTGACTCTTGTTATGACCACTACTAAAAGTAATTATGTGCGACTTCTTTTTCCTAAAACTAGTATTTGCTAAGAAAAGATCGTATGCTGAAGCCAATTTTAAGATTGATTCTCCTTCTTTATTTCTATTATCATAATCAAACCTCCATGAACTCTCTAAAACCCATCATTACTTGCCCCGACATGCCCATTTAAGTCTCTTCTAATAAAAACCTTTTCATCTAGTGGTATACTTTGTATAAATCCATCCACATTGTCCCAAAACTTGCGTTTGATGTTCTCGCTTAATCCTACTTGTGGTGCATAGGTGCTAAGTATGCTAATCTTTCATCTCCAATAATTAATTTGACTACAATCAATTTATCCCCCATTCTCTAAACCTCTACGACCTTATCCTTATAATCATTATCCACCAGAATTCCTACTCCATTGCTTTCTATCTATACAAGTGTACCATAATTTAAACCATGTGCTTCCTATTTCTCCACTCTTTTCTCCTACCCATTTTGTCTCGTAGAGACAAGCAATATTGACTCTCCTTCTAATCATAGTATCTACTAGTTTTATTGACTTCCTTGTAAGTGTTCCTATGTTCCATATTCCTAAACGAGTTTTTCTCCCCTTTGTGTTTGTTTTCCTTTTCTATTTCTATTTTATCTAAAAGATCTAGTATCTGTATCTTTGATTTTGTTTTTTCTTTTATGTTTTTTTTATTTTTTTGTATTGAACAAGCTTCTTTACCCATACTTGTCCACTATGTGGGAACCATTACTCGTTTTTCTTCACATTCGGACGACGATGTGAAGGGACTAGCTTATTTACCCATACACATTCTATGTGTGGGAAACCTTACTCATTTTTCTTCACACCCAAGTGGATGATTCTTGGTTTACAAAACATTAATTTTTAAGATTTTGGTATTTTTATTGATTCAAAAATTCTTATATGCAATTGGTTCGAAATTGAGTTTCAAATGAGTTTGGGGGTATGTTTTGTTTTAGAAATACTTGAATTTATATCATGGAAGATGTAGGAAAACTGATTTTAAGTAAAGACTTAGATGCAAAATTTATTTAAGTTTTCCATTAATTTTCAAACTAGCTTTTCAAATAAATTTATTCTTTTTAATTAGAATTACAAATTTTATCAAATCATTTTCAATAATTGGTTTTGGATTAATTACATGTTTAAATTCGATTTGGACTTGTGATCATTTGATTTGAAAAAATTCTGAAAGTAGGAAAGGTAGAATTTTAAGAGAGGAGAAAGGAAATTAAGTGTCAGTTCAAAAATTCAAAACAAAATCCGACGTTTCATCCTCGCCTATTAGTCTAAGAGAAATTCAATCAATAATCCTAGAGTTAGAACACAAAGAGAACCTACTCCACAATTTGAATTAAATAATGAGTCAGAAGAAAAGGAAGTTTAGGAGAATCCACATATTCCTCTTAATCTAGATAACTTAATAAATGTCAAGGCTCTTGCTCGAATGAAGAGTGACATTAATGAAGAGTGACATTAGGAAAAATTGAAAAATAGTACCGCAGAGGGGTTTCAATGTGAAGAATGAAATTAAGTATCGGCCTAGAATTTTAAACATAATAAGTAAGAGGAACCGGGATTGTTGACTAGGGATTACAATGTTCATGATGATATAGATTTCCTTTGAGAGATGGGTTGTGAAATCTTAGTTAGATAATTTTATACAATGGGCATGGAAGTAATAATAAAACATAATCCATGGTCCGAGGAAGACTATTGGATTATTCGCTTGAAAGAATAAATTGGTACTATGGATTGCCAGAATCTCATAGGACAAAAATAACAATTACACGAAATCAGAGTATGGATTCAAACATGGATTTCCTCAAGAAACCATAAGGAATGATTTGGAAGAAATTCTAAGGGAAGGATTCATTTTAGATAAGCACGAGTATATAAATCACATTAAAATAAAGAATTTTAGAAAAAAACCAGAAACCATGGGATTATTTCATCAATGCGAGTCTGTGGCCAATTTTCCAATACTATCAAGTGTCGAATTACAAGACAGCATTATTGTATCACATTGTTGAAGGGATATGTTACATTGATGTTGGCAAGTTCATATATGATTCAATTAGAAATGTCGTGACCATAAACAAGAATGAAAAGTTAACTTTTCCATTGATGATCACAGAATTTTGTAAACAATATCGAGGTTCTATGAGAGATTTTGGGTTGAATGTTAGTTCTGACATAACTATCACTATTAAATACATAGAGAGCACCAAAGAAGTGCAAAGTTATATAGATTGAAATGAGGAGAGAGAAAATATACTAGTTCAAGTAGAAAAGTATATTTTACACGCAGATTCTTAGGTTAAGACACACTTTATTAATGTAGATCCTCCTTTAATTTTAGAAAACTCTTGCTCAACCACTTCTCATGTTATGGATATTCTGAACAAGATAATCACTTTATCAATAAAATGGTCAAGCAATTACTTTCTAGAATGGCACTAAATCCTATATTCAAGTTTTAAGATCTAGTCTAATTCCAAATAGTTCAGTTGAGCCAACGACAGTAAATAAAAGCACTCTATGAGAGGCAGCCCATATTATATGCTTATTTATAATTTAATTTTAGTATAGATTTAACACTAGTAAGTATGTTTTTATTCTCTCACTTTTTAACTCTTGTATTGGAAATATTTTCGAAATTTAAAATTCAAAGTACTTTCAAGTAAAAGGGGTGATCAAATTGTTATGTTTCTTTGGCCTTTATGTAAATCTGCAATATTTTTTATTAATTTGGTTATTCAATAAAATAAAATTATTTGTTAATCACGTATAATATTCAAATTTTTGAATTTATAATGAATTCTAACTTTATATTGATTATTATGAATAACGTATTTGGTAATTGTGAATTAAAATTAGAAAAAACAATAAATTAAATCTATAGAATCCTTAGCCATTTAGTTTAACACTCTCACTCACTGGGAAAATTGGTGACAGAAAATATAGAATTTTAAATGAAATTTCATGTCCGGCAAATCTACACTGATTAGGCCTTAATAGCCAAATCACTGAAAAAAACTAGTGGAGCATAAGGCTTAAAATTGATCGATTTATGTAGCAAATCACTAGCAATTCCACTTAACCTCGATTACCTGGGTCGAAATTTGAGTTTTTAAAACAAAATCCAAATTGATCATACCATAAATCATTTCACACACGCAGCCGTTACACCCATTCGATCCAAACACAAATTTCTTGTCTAGATTCAACCTTCCTAAGCTCGATTTTAGTATATTTAAGCGAGTCCTACCTCAATCTATTTTCATTCAACCAAAAATAGTGCGAATTTGAAGGAGTAGAACCAAACTAAGGTTTTAGGGAATTTCGAGTTCAAGCTTAGAAATCGATTTAGAGGAGTTCAAGAATCTATATCTTGATTCTTGAGGTATTTACTCTAAGAAGGTAGTCACGATAAAACCCTAGCTTTTATGATGAAACTTTTTGGTTTTTGAAGAATTTTTGCAAAATTTTCAATTGATTTCTAAATTTTTTATTTGAACAATTTCGTTGATTTCAATAGAAGGAGAATTATGATTACATGATTCTTGGTTTACAAAACATTAATTTTTATAATTTTGGTATTTTTATAGATTCAACATTTCTTATATGCAATTGGTTCAAAATTAAGTTTCGAATGAGTTTGGGGTGTGTTTTGTATTAAAATACTTGAAATTTATATCACAATTGTTTTATATCATGGAAGTTTTAGGAAAATTGATTTTAATTAAAGACTTTGATGCCAAATTTATTTAAGTTTTCCATTAAGTTTTAAACTAACTTTTCAAATAAATTTATTCTTTTAAATTAGAATTATGAATTCTATCAAATCGTTTCTGATAATTGGGTTTAGTCGAATTACATGTTCAAATTAAATTTGGACTTGTGATCATTTGATTTGAAAAAAACGTTTGGAAGTAGGAAAGGTACAATTTTAAGAAAGGAGAAAAGAAATGAAGTGTTAGTACATAAACCTAAAACAAAATCCAAAGTTCCACCCGCACCTATTAGTCCCAGAGAAATTCAATCAATAATCCTAGAGTTAAAACACAAAGAGAACCTACTCCAACCATTGGAATTTCATGATGAGTCAGAAGAAGAGGAAGTTGAGGACAATCCACATATTCCTCTTAATGTGGATGATTAATAAATGTCAAGGCTCTTGCTTGAATAAAGAGCGACATTAAGAAAAATAGAAAAATAATACCAGAGAGGGGTTTCGATGTGAAGAATGAAATAAAGTATTGGCCTAGGATTTTGAACATAATAAGTAAGAGGAACTGGGATTGTTGACTAAGGATTACGATGTTGAAGATGATATAGATATCCATTGAGATATGGGTTGTGAAATCTTAGTTAGAGAATTTTATGCTAACGTGCATAGGAGTAATAATAAAACAAAATCCATGGTCCGAGGAAGACCAGTGGATTATTTGCCTGAAAAACAAATCAGTACTATTGATTGCCAGAATCTCACAGGAAAAAAATAATGATTACATGAAACTAGAGTATGGATTCAAAAATAGATTTCCTCAAGAAACCATAAGGAATGGATAACAAGGCATTCCAGGGGAAGGATTCATTTTGGATAAGGACGAGTATCCAAAGCACATTCAAACAAAGAATTTTAGAAAAAACCATGGAGTTATTTCATTAATGCGAGCCTAGTGCCGAGTTTTCAATACTATGAAGTGGTGAATTACAAGGCAACATTATTGTATCACATTGTTGAAGGGATATGTTACATTGATGTTGGCAAGGTCATCTATGATACAATTAGAAATATCGTGACCACAAACAAGAATGAAAGGTTAACTTCTCCCTTGATGATCACATAATTTTATAAACAATACCAAGTTTCTGTGAAAGATTTTGGGTTGAATGGTAGTCCTGACAAAACTATCATTATTGAATACATAGAGAGCATAAAAAAAGTGCAAAGCTATATAGATTCAAAGGAGGTGAGAGAGAAATGACATACTTAGAAGAGAGGTCGCATAGTAAAGAAGAATACGAGCAGAAAATAAAAGAGTTTTGGAAAAAATGCAAACTATTATGTATAATTAGATAAGGAATCTAATATTAGAACAAACTACTGAAGATTTCACTGGCATATATGTTGAAGAGACGAAGATGGTCATGATGGAGTCAATTTTGCATAATCAGATGCGAAATCTTAGAAATCAAGAGTATATGTTTTAGAACCAACTTGAAATTGTGAGGAGCTTGCACATGTTCAAAAGAAGAATGGCCTGAAGAATGTAAAGAATAGGAGTTGACATTCCAGTATCATCTACCCAATTGAAATTACCGAATGAATGAGTCTTTTTAGATAGAACTCCTGAGGTTGGTGTAGGCTACATACTCTATGATCCTGCAACAAGTTATCAATCTCAATAGCACGGACAAGGGAATGGTGATGATGATGCGACTTTTGGAAATTAGTTTTGATCTATTTATATTTTTTCTATTTTGTCTATCTCTGAGTGATCTTATGTAAGGTCTTGTTCTATAATATGGTATTGCGATTTGTGACATGTGATGTGATACTTTGCTAATAATTTGGTTTGCAATTGACTATGTTTGGATCTTATTTTGCTACAGTAATCTAATTGATGATGCTTGAAAATTTTTTATTTGTCACATTTTCTATGTTTATGAAAATTTATTCATATGATAATTTCTTCATAAATTATTTTTATTATATTTAGTTCATTTATGTTTCAATAGGTATTTTTGTTTTGTTGAAAATCCAACTTAATTTTTAAACCTAGAGGAAAAGGTTTGAAATGAGTTTATGGATATTTAGGTGAAGCAGAGTATAATAAAGCGTAGTACTGAAAACTCAAGAGGTAGAATATAATTATTCAATGTTCAAAGTTGGCTGAGATTTTAACATTTTTTGAAGATACATGTAATTTTTTTTTCATTTTGCTTTATTTATTTAAAAAACATGAATAGAAGATGATTTGGGTCTAAATAGAAGTGATATTTTTATTACATATGAAAGTAGAAAGTTTATGATAGAAATGAATTGTTATACCTTATTCGACTTAACCTATATTGTGTATGCACTAGAGGAATTTAGAGGGATTTATTGTTTGTGTTAAACATTATAATAAGTAGAAGATCGAAACAAAAGTGCAAGATAAACAAGATAGGTTTCTAAGAATCATGTTATGCAAAGATTATTGATCAAGTAATATATATAATGAATTTATATAAAATGAAAAGAATTTATGCCACAATTAAGGGAATAAATAGAAAATCGGCCAATAAACTTTGCTTAATTGGAAATAATACTTCCTTAACTATAGTGAAAGTGAGAAGAACTAGTAAGTGTTTTTAAATGAAAAATAATAGAGAGACCCACAGATTCTAAAGGAAATAGAGCAAAGAATCTAGAGGTGGGAAAAATGTGAGAAAGAATTCATGTAAAAAGAATAACACTATCCAAAGGAAGTGGAGCAAGGAACTATAGGAATATAAAGAAAAGAAAAGAAAATATAAGAAGAAGAATAAATAAAAGAAATATATATATAGAAAAATGGATGGATGTTTATGAAAAACTCTTTAATAAAAGATTTAGCTCGAGCGATTATAGCTAAGTTGGGTGAAGTATCCTATTTTTCCAACATTCCAATAATTGAAAATGATAATGATATTTATTGATGATTAGAAAGTTCTTATCGACTTTGATTGTGGTGATATTTTTAAATATTATTTAAAAATGAGATTGATTTATTGATTTTTATATCTTAAGATTCTATATTAGTCATTGTGAGTATGATGCTCATTAGTGGAGATTGAGAAAACCTATATAGTGTTTGGCCTTGGTGATTTATTGAACTTTGAATTCTGAGGTGTATTACATAATTTGGGGATGAGTTGTTAAATAAGGGATTGTTCTTTAAATCTTTATATTCCATCATGATTTTTATTTTTAAAAAGGTAATATGTTTCCATTTAATTATCACCTTTCTATTTAAAGATTAGAGCAAGTAATTATGAAATGAGAATAAGAAATGAAAAGAAAATAAAATTGAGAGTATTCCTTTGCTCGGGACATCAAAGAGCTCAGTTTGGGAATATTTGAAAAGTCAATAATTAGACAGTATTTTATAATATATTTTAGGTTTATTATTAATGTAAAAGTGTATATTACACTGGTTATTCTCTTGCTTTGTGATTTTGGGTCGTATTTAGATTATGTAAAGAAATGGAAGAAAAACAAAGAAAATAAAGAATTCAGTTAATTGAGAAAAAAAGCATGCAAATCAGTAGTGAATCGAATCTGATAAAGGATTCGCCAAACAAATCGGTGAAGGATAAAGAGTAATCTCCACCAATGTGTCACCAATGTGCTTAGCGAATCAAGATTGATGAGATTCGGTGACTATTCTCTGAGGTCGGTTTCTAGTTTTTTTGATCAAATCAAGAAATTTTGTTTTGATACGATATGTACAATTTAGAATACTATATATATGAACCATGGGATTCAAAATATGTGGCCTTTGAGTATCCTAAATCATATTTCATTGCTCTTGGAGCCGTATTTATTGGTTTTACTAAGTTTTAGTTTAGTTTTATTGTTCATTGCTTTTGGAGACAGTTTATAGAATTAAAATATCCAATAAGAGGTATTTATTAATGTATTTTATTTACTTCATTGCTATGTTAATTATGAATATGATTGAGTATTTTATTTATCTAAAAAACGTTTGACCTTGAACTTGATCCATTTTGTAATATAGTTATAATGAAGATTAATTAGTATTTAATGCCTTAAACTTAGTCGTATTCTTCAATTCATTGATTTAACAGGTTGTTATTTTGGACTACAATCATAGAAATTTGTATTGCATGCATAGTCTAGAACGTGTATCGTGATATTTGGATTATTTATCTAGTTTAAAGTTGCAACAAGGATTGTTTAAGGAGGTCTTTTACCATTTAGATATCCGAGGTGAATTGAGATCTAAGTTTAATATTGAAGTAGCATTTCGAATGTATTAAACTTAGTAGTTTGAAGTTTTTATGGTAAGTGAATTGAGATCTAAGTTTAATATTGAAGTAGCTTTTCGAAGTTATTAAGCTTAGTAGTACGAAGTTTTCATGAAACTTAATACTGTTTTATTGTCTAATTAATTTCTTTGAGCTTTTGATGGATTAATTTAATAAAAATAAGATTTGGCTTTTTCATTGATACAAAGAAAACTGGTAGCTTGATAAAGGTTATTGACTTACTTATAATTTAAGTTTAATGATCCGGAAATACTTTATAATACAATTAAAGTATGATTATGACTATAATTTTAATAATATGTTGAGACCCAAAACGAATTAATGTTTCATTGTTCTTGATATTTGTTAAGATGTTTGTTTTCTATTGAATTGAATTGAATTGATTTGATTTGTTTAGAATTTAGTGAATTTGAATTGTGTTTATTAAGTTAGTTTAATTAATTTAATTGATTGTTGTAATTTGATTAGATAATTATAATTTCCATTTTAATTAAATTAATTTATTTAAAGTAAAAATAATAAAAACCATTGAAATCCTTATTCATAAAGAAGTTTATATAATCCCTATGGAGACAATCCCACTTATTACTACTACCAATTTAAAAGTATGATAAGGGATATATAGAAAATTTATTGTACATGAATGGTCATTTTCGAGTCTCCAAAACACTCCAGGAGATAAAAAAAATTTGGGGAAAAAGAAGAAAGTTGTTAGGGTGGCCAGAATTGAGGAGGTATGAGATCAGGAAGGAAAAACTGATGCTACAATATCAATATTGTTGAAGAACCAACCTTAGGCACAATTATTCTCCACCCTCTTTATGTTAAATTGATGTGCATGAATGAGAACTTCTATTTGAATAATAAAGTTGGATGATTATAATTGAGGTAATCGTTCGTAGATTTTAAACCACTATATAAGTGGATTTAGGTAGAGAATCAGCATGGAAAACAAGGATTGAAAAACCCCCATTACCACCACTATCGAGAACGGCACCACCAGTGGTGTCGTAGGCATAAATCCTACTGCGTCAAATCTAACTTTTGTCAAAAAAAATTACTTTTTGGCCTATAATTTTGGACCTTTTCTAGGGGTCTCCATTAGTCTAAAAATCATCTAAATTTATGAAGAGCATTAAAATATTATAAATTTGATTCCTCAAAATTTTCATGAGATTCCGACATGTTTTGAATTGTTTTCAAAAATAGTTATGAAATAAGAAAAAGTCAAGTCTCCAATTGAGTTGAAATTGGTATAAACACATTTTGGACATCCAACGATGTTGGAATTGGAACAAGCTTTCCATATCATATATTTATATTTTATGAAGGTTTTCCATCAAGTTTCATAATTTCTTGAGTTGTTTTGAATTTTTTTCCAAATGGATTTTGAAATAGGCGAAATCTACTTAATGAGTTGGTTTTTCACTTAAGGTGTTTCGGGCATCAAATGATGTCGGAATTGAACCAAAATCTTTTGAATGTGCTATTGGATCATAGTGATGGTGTACACTAAGTTTTGTGAGTTTCAGGCATATCTAACTCAGTTTTCAAGTCAAACTTCAACTAACTTTCGAATATTTATTTAAAAGTCTCTAATGGGTTGTTTTACAAACTAGTGTTATGCACCAACTTAAGATGATTTCTAATGATCCTTATTAGTTTAATGACACCTAAAAGAAATATATGAAATGTGTTGAACAATACTAAGCTAGTCTGGGGCACTTTTAGTCGAGCTAAATGCCCAGAGAAGACTTGAGATTATAAAAAGGAACTATTAGACACTAAATTAAATCAGAATGGTTATAAACCTAATATAATGACTCTAACATGTATCTAACCAATAAAAATGGACGCTAGATACCTAGCTAGCTATAGTCAGGCGTCGAGGGTTGATTGGGACACATGTTGGGAGCCGTGAGAGCATGTTTTTCAACGTAGTTTGAGGTAAGTAAACCAGCAGAGGCCTTAATACTAATTATTTTCATTCAATTGGTTATCTTTATTTTTGAGTTCAATAGCTTGATATTTGAGCATAATATTTGTGAATTGAATGCTATCTCTGTGTGAATACTTCTTTATGAATAAATTTTCTTAAAAATTCATGCCATTGTTAACTCAAATTGTCCTTCTTTGTGATTGTAATCAATTCTTTGGGAAATGCACGCAATACGACTTGAGTTTGGACATGATATATTACCTATATGGTTTATATTTTTTATCTTTATGATTTACTCTTGTATCAAGTGAACTTGGGTCTAAGTGGTCGAATGGTAGTCACGGAAGCAGTACATGTGTTGTGTGATCATATGTACTACTGTAACTACATGGATTGTAGATTATGCTAAGTTTGAATTTTAGTATTGGAAAGTCAATCCGGTAGGGGTGATTATGTATGAACTACGGTTGATGAATCCAATCTAAACTGTTGGTGACTTAGTTATGTCTACAGCCCACCTCGAAGGTCATGTTGTAATTGTATGTTGCAACATGACAGACTTAGACACTTGGATACTCATATTTGTGTGATATTGTCACTCACTTCTCTTTGAGATTAGTTATTAGCTTATTTATTATGCACTTTCTATTTCCTTTCTTTGTGATTACATGCATGATCTATCGGCTAACATTTTATTAGATCCTAGAATTAATGTTGAGACGCCAATGGATTTATACACTAGAATTTTCTTCTGTGTGGTGAAAAATGCAGGTCCGTCAGTTAAAAAGGGAAAATAGATGTTACTTGGTGATTTCCTCTGAGTTTCCCTCAGACACAGCTCTACTTTCACTACACGTAGGTTTATTTTGTGTAATTATATTATACTTGTTTGGTAAAATGGGTTTATGGGTTAAGTGTACATTGATACATGTATATTTTCATGTCTTGTCACTTTATATATACATGAGCTCATATTTCATAGGTTTCCACATCATAAGTTTTCCTGACAAGATATTTTGTGAGTTATTTAAATTGCTACTTGAGTTCCGCTCCTTAAATTGTAAAACTTGCAAAACCAAATTACTCAACTTTAGAATATCGAATTAATAGTTATAATGAAAATGTAGGTTGTCTAGGTTTGCGTTGACCTTGCAAGAGCAGACTAGGAGGTCCATGTAGGTTTAGGCCAGGCGAGGCCCAATTTGTAGGGACAAGGGCCATCACAACGTCGAATGCCACTTTTAACTACCCCAAAATCAATTTCACGATACTGTAGACTTATCAAGTCACTTCCAGCAGCCCTGTTTACTACCAAGATAAGCCACAATGACTTGGATGCTTAATCCATTGGATAGTCCACCTGAGAAGCCACGGTAACTTTGAATGCTTAACACGTAAAATGACACAACTAGTGGACTACTTAGATTCTAGGCCACTTGGAAACTAGAGCAGAGTACAAGTATGACATGTTTTTCAAAAATATTATCAAAAAAATGAAAGAAAATTATATTGACGCTCTTATTGGTTTACCTACCTCAGAATACAATAAAAGTTATGTTGCAATGGCTCCCACATGCCTCACAACACTCTCCTGATACCCGCCTTTAGTCTCTTAGGATCTGGTCTCATTTATAGTTGTTTTTAAGTGTGTTAGAGCTCATTTTACTTGCTAGTGTTTGTTTAATGCCAAATCAGTCCCTAAGTTCATTTTAACTAGAATTTAGTACACATAAGCTCTTCTCAACATTTCATCTTGACCAATTTGTTCTAAGAGCAATACCTAAGGTTCCTAATTACTTATACCAGGTGTTAACGTTTGGATGTCGATAAAACTCCAAGAGAAATTTATTTGAATGAGTTTAAGTTAAAATTTACTTAACAATCCACTAGCATGGTTATGGTTTTTGTGAGAACTTTGGTTTTCGTGAAAAGTCCATGCAATTTTGTTCAGAATTAAAAGAACCTTCAAATCATGATTCATGATCATTAAAAACAAGGTTTGTAACCCTTTTCAACAAGAATTTAGTCTTGTAATATTTTATGAATCCAAAACCTCAAATTTATACTTCTTGAACATCAAAGCATAATTTTTCTCCCCAAATTAGGTACGCAATCAATTGGGTCTTCTAAAGGACTTTAAATTTATTTAATTTGAGATCAAACTCTCTACAAATAGTAGAAAACAAAGCCTTTAAAAATTCAGCACATACTTGTTCAAGAAAAGAGTAGAGAAATAGGAAGCACAGGGTTTAAATTATGGTACACTGGTATAGATAAAAAATGCAATAGAGTAGGAATTGTGGTGAATAATGATTATAAGGATAAGGTCGTAGAGGTTAAAAGAATGGGGGATAGATTGATTCTAGTTAAATTAATTATTGGAGATGAAAAAATTAACATACTTAGCGCATATGCACCACAAGTAGGATTAAGCGAGAGCATCAAACGCAAGTTTAGGGATGATATGGATGGATTTATGCAAAGTGTACTATTAGATGAAAAGGTTTTTATTGGAGGAGATTTAAATGGGCATGTCGGGGCAAGTAACGATGGGTTTGAGAAAGTTCATGGAGGTTTTGGTTAGGTAATAGAAATGAAGAAGGAGAATCAATCTTAGAATTTGCTTCAGCATACAATCTGGTCTTAGCAAATACTAGTTTTAGGAAGAGGGAGTCGCATACAATTACTTTTAGTAGTGGTCATAACAAGAGTCAAATAGATTTTCTTTTAACAAGAAAAATAGATAGAAAAATATGTAGAGACTGCAAAGTAATACCTGGTGAAGCACTTACTACCCAACATAAGTTAGTAGTAATTGATATTAAGCTAACACGATGACATAATATAAATAAAAGAGTTAGCGACCCTAGAATAAAGTGGTGGAACCTAAAACATAGTAAGCAAGTGGAGTTTAGAGAAAAACTACTAAAGGAAGATGTTTGGAATCTTGACTTAGATGCTAATACAATGTGGCTAGAAATGAGTAGTTGCATAAGGAGAGTGGGATCAAACGTATTAGGTATATCTAAGGGCTTGGGACCTCCAAAGAAGGAAACATGGTGGTGGAACGAGGATGTCCAACGAGCAATTAAGACTAAAAGATATATGTATAGGAAAATACCTAAATGTCAATATGAAGATGTGTACAATCAATATAGAGAAGCTAGAAAACAAGCTAAAAAAGTAGTTAGTCAAGCTAAAACAAATTTCATGGAAGATCTATATACAAGGTTAAGTAATAGAGATGGTGAAGAATATATATAGGCTAGCCAAATTAAGAGATAAAAAGAAACAAGACCTAAGTCATGTAAGATGTATTAAGGACGAAAATCAAAATGTTTTAACGTGCGAGGAAGATATTAAGGAGAGATGGAGAAGTTACTTCGATAGTTTATACAATGATGGCCAAGTTGATACTATAATAGATGAAAATCCACACCAAGAAAGAAATGTAAACTATACACGCAATATTAGAATTGTAGAAGTTAAAGAGGCATTGAAAAGAATGAAAATCGAAAAATCATACGGCCCAGATGAAATACCCATAGAGGTTTGGAAATGCTTAGGAGAAATTGGATTGAATTGGTTAACAAAACTTTTCAATAAAATTTTAAAATCAAAAAGGATGCCAATGGATTGGAGAAGAAGCACGCTTGTGCCAATCTTCAAAAACAAAGGAGACATTCAAAGTTGCTCAAACTACTAGGGAATTAAACTTATGAGTCACACTATGAGACTATGGGAGAGAATAATTGACAATAAGCTAAGGAGAGAAACAACAATATTAGAGAACCAATTTGGTTTCATGTCTGGGAGGTCAACTATGGAGGCGATTTTCCTTGTAAGACAATTTTTATAAAAATATAGAGAAAAGAAAAAAACATCTTCATATGGTATTCGTAGATTTAGAAAAAACATATGATAGGTCCCTAGAGATGTTCTTTGGTGGGTTCTAGAAAGAAAAAGAGTGCATGCTAGATACATAGACACTATTAATGATATGTATGATGGAGTAGTAACGAGTATAAAGACATTTGGAGGAGTTACAAAAGAATTTTCCATTACGATAGGACTACATCAAGGATTGGCTTTAAGCCCATATCTATTTACTTTAGTTATGGATGAACTAACTAGACATATTCAAGATGATATACCATGGTGTATGCTATTTGCGAATGATATTATCTTAGTGGATGAAACTAAAGATGGAGTGAATAGGAAATTAGAACTCTGGAGCAATACATTAAAATCTAAAGGCTTTAAGTTGAGTAGGAAGAAAACCGAATACATGCACTATGAGTTTAGAAATACTAGACATCGAGATGACGGAGTGGTAAAATTAGGGGAAATAGAAGTTCCTAAGGTAAACCACTTTAGATACCTAGGATCAATCATACAAAATGATGGTAACATTGAGAATGATGTCACACATAGAATTCAAGCTGGATGGAAAAAATGGCGGAGTGCAACAGGGGTGATTTGTGATCGAAATGTCCCTACTAAGTTAAAAGGAAAATTTTATAGGACCGCGATTAGGCCAGCTATGCTCTATGGAAGTGAATGTTGGGCGGTAAAGTAACAACAATTACGTAAAATGAACGTAGCAGAAATGAGGATTCTTAGGTGGATGTGTGGTAAAACTCGTATAGATAGAATAAGAAATATAGAAATTCAAAGACAAGTAGGAGTAGCACCAATTGATACAAAGATTAGGGAAGGGCGGTTGCGATGGTTTGGTCACTTGCAAAGACGGCCTACAAATGCTCCAACTAGAAAACTTGACTCAATAGAAAATATATAAATTCAACGAGGTAGGGGCAGACCAAAGTTAACATGGGATGCATTAATTAGGAGGGATTTGAATGGTTTGCAAAGCTCACCATCAATTGCACTTAATCGAGCACAATGGAAAAAGTTTGATCCATGTAGCCGACCCCAGTTAATTTGGGACTGAGGCTATGTTGTTGTTGTTGTTGTATACTTGTTCAAGAAAAACCGTAATTTCACTACAAAAGTAAGAAAAAAAAGGTGAGCTTAATGCCTAGGGCTTGAATTTCACTCCTTTTTTATCCTTAGCTCCAATCCTTCTTTAATTTCCCATTTTCTAGCAATTTTCTTGGTGTTCTTCTATTCGTATAGTGTTGGTTGTTTTCTTTCTTCTGACTAGCGAGAATGGTTAAGATCCATATTTATAGTTTGAGGCTTTGCATTAGAAATGTATATACACATTGCATCTACCCCTATCATTTTTATCACTAGGAAGATCTACGCTTCTCATTTAATGAGACATGCACACCCTTAGATGCATGTTTTCTCTAGATTTCTTATGAATAGATCCCTAGGTGTATCAATAAGCTAAAAGGATGGTTGACAAGTGTCGAACGTATACAATACATTTCCCATATATCATTATTATTTCTAGTAGTGAAAAGTAAGATCGTCTTTACAGCAATTTTGCAAATCTCTTAAGAAAAAGGGTTTTCTTATAGTTTTTATTATTTTAATTTAATAAAAAAGGGAATCAAAATTACTAATCCAATTATAATAATCAATTAAACAAATTAAACTAACTCGAGTAACATAAATCAAATTCACTAAAGTTAAATTTAAATTGAATAAATTCAATTCAACATAAAATAAACATCTAAACAAATATCCAGAACAATGAAACATTAATTTGTCTTGTATTCAAACATATTACTTAAATCATAGTCATAATCATACTTTAATCATTTTATAAAGGATTTTTAGATCATTAAACTCAAATCATAAGTAGATAGTCCTTAGTAAACCATCAGTTCTCCTTATATGAATGGAAAAACCACATCCTAATTTGATTAAATTAATCATTTGAAAGCTCAACGAAGTTAATTAGACAATAAACCAACATTAAGTTTCGTGTAAACATCGAACTACTAAGCCTAATCGCTTTGAAAAGTCATTTCAATACTAAACTTATTTCTTAATCCATCTAGGACATCTAAATACTAAAATACCTTTTTAAATAATCCTAGTTAGTACTTTAAATTAGATATTGAATCAAAATACCACAATACACATTGGCCATTATGAATGCAATACCAATTTTCATGATTATAATCCACAAATAACAATCTATTAAATCGTTGAATTAAAGAATACGATTAGTTTAAAGCATTAAGCACAAACCGATCTCTATTATGACTACATCACAAAACAGATTAAGTTCATGTTTGGAATTTGTTTACATTAATAAACTACTCACTCTTATTCATAATAAAAACCACGATAAAGTAAATTAAAGACATTAATAAAAATACATCTTTATTGAATACTTGAATCTTCGAATTTTCTTCAAAAGCAGTAAAAACAATTGATAATGGCCAAAAACCAATTAAAAAAGTTAAAACTATCAAAAGGCCACTTATTTCGAAGTCTATGGTTCATATATATAGTATTCCAAGTAATATGTATCCCAACCGAACTGAAATTCCTTGTTGTCATCCAAGATTCTCGAAATCGACTCCAGTGAATCGGCACCGATTCCACGTAATTCATGATTCATTGGCCAAATCGATGAAAATGAGCCTCTACCCATCATCGATTGGTCTGACGATTCCTATGTAAACCTCCATTCGTTGGTGATTTACCAGCAGTGATTTCAAGTCCATTCTTGATTCACTGCTGATTCCCTGTGCACTTTTTAGTTTGACTAAGTTCTTCATTTTCTTCCCTTTTTCATTCATTTCTTCACATAATCCAAATATAATCTGAAATCACAAAAACAACAAAAAACTTAGTGCAATATAACCTTTTACATCCAAAATAACCCTAAAATATTTTATAAAATATTATCTTCTTATTGACTTATCAAATACCCTCAAACTCGGCACTTTGTTGTCTTAAGTAAAGGAATACTCTCAATTACATTCTATTTTCGTTCTCCTTTTGATTTCATAATTACTTATTCTTATTCTTAAACATAAGTGATCATCAAATAGAAACACATTATCCTCATAAAAATAAAGATTATGATAGAAAAGAAAGTTTTAAAGAACAACTCCTTATTTGACATCTCAACCTTCTAATTATGTAATACACCTCAAAATTAGAAGTTAAATCAATTGCCAAGTCTAAGCCACTACATAGGTTTTCTCAATCTCCACTAACGAGCATTAAGCTTACAATAACTAATATAGAATCTCAAGATATAAAAAGCACTAAATTAGTCTCATTCCCAAACAATATTTAAAATGCCACCACAATCAAATTCAATTGGAATCTTTAATCACCAATAATTATCATTATCATATTCAATTATTGGAATGTTGGAAAAAAAGATACTTCACTCAACTTGGCTATAAGCACTCAAGATAAATCTTTTATTTAAAGATTTTTTCATAAATATCGTTCCATTTTTTTTCTATATCTCTTTTTTTCTTCTTTTTACTATGTGTATTTTTTCTTCTTTATATTATATTCCAACGATTTCCTGCTTAATTTCCTTTAGATATCATTATTCTTTTTATTTTTTATAAGAATTCTTTCTAACACTTTTTCCACCACTAGATTCCCTGCTCCATTTCCTTTGCAATATGTAGTTCTCACTATTTTTTCATTTCATAATTCTTATTGGCTCTTACTTTCATATAATTAAGGAATTATTCTTTCCAACTAAATAAATTTTATTGGTTAATTTCCTATTTCTTCCCTTAGCGGTGACATAAGTTCTTTTCATTATATATAAAATACTTTATCAATAATCTATGCATAGCAAGATTATTAGAAATCTATCTTGTTTATCTTGCACTTTTCTTTCGATTTTCTATCCAATATAATATCAAACATAAAGCAATCAATCCCCTCTAAACTCTTCTAGTGCGTAGATAAACTAGGTCAAGTGAAATAAGGTACAAAAATTCTTTTCTATTATAAAGCTTTCTTTTTTCATAGGTAAAAAAATATAAGTTCTATTTGAATCCAAATTAAATTCAAGTCATATTTCCTAACTAAATAAAGTAAAATAAAATGAAGAAATATTACATGTATTTTCAAAATTTTGAAAAAATTCAATCAACTTTGAACATTGAATAAATAAATTCTACCTCTCGAGTCTTCCATACTTCACTTCTTTATACTCAACTTGATCTTAATACCTCCAAACTCATTCCAAACCTTGTCCTCAAAGTTTAGAAATTAAGTCATTTTTTCAACAGAACAAAAATACTTTGTGATGTACGAAGGAACTATATAAAATAAATTGCTTTCCAAAATAGACAATCAAGCATTTCATAAATAATAACAAACTTGTAATGAAATATATCATTCATTTTTTTCATTAATGATCAAAAGTAAAGTTCATATTCTTCTCATTCAAGCAAACATTAGAAGTATTACAGATTATTATGTCTGAAAGTAAATTCATCATCAGTATCTTCAGCTCCATCTTCATTCCTCTCTATAATGGTTTGTGAATTGTAACTATCAACAGGATTATAAACTCTTGATGGAAATTGCAACTATAATGAATATCAATGCTCATCCCCGGATCTTGCAAACGCTCAATAAATCTTCTTTCAACCGTGGAATGGTTACGTGCCAAAGTTCTTTCATTCTCTTCTAGCATTCCCTAATTTTTCAAGATTTTCTTCTCAGTACTCAAAAAAGTATAAAACAAGAATCGAAAAAACCCATTTCTTTTAGCTCTTATTGGGGATATAGAACTTCCTTTTGTTCTTGAAACATTTACTTAGCCATCATATTTGATGCTCGCTCGCATCTTCTAATGTTCTGCTATGAGTTCCTTGCCTACTACTCCTTTTTTCAACTTTTGATCTTCTTGTTTCATTGAGTCCTCTTTCATCTTTCGAATCATTATACCCATTTACTGCTCTCGTTCTTTTTACCATGGAATCCGTAATAGTCCTATGAGGTAATACGTCAAATTCAACTTCATTGAAACCCACTTTGGCTTTCATATAGACCTTAGTAATCAATATCAGGAATGGTAAATCGTAATGTTTCATGATCATCATCGCTTGTCTCAATAGCAACATGAATTATATACCCAATATCGATATATCCCCTCTTGGTAACAATGAGATAAAGTAAAGTAGCTCTAGGATTCCTTACCTCAAAATGTTGTGTATTGGGATATAAATAAGCATCTATAAAGTAGCTCCAACATTTAATATTTTTTCTAAAATTGGTGGTTTCATTGAATTTAGGATGCCCGTCGGCATCGAGAGCAAATCCTCATCCTGAAATTACCTATATGGCTTCCTGAATTATCACAAATGGATAAGATTCCATATGGACATAGAAGATACTTGGCTAATCAAATTTTTGTATAAATCTAGAATCAAGAAGTTTGTAATATTTATTCAGTGTTGCATGTGAAATATTGATTGTCTTCTCTTGAACTATTACTTTGTTCGGATTATTTCTCACATATCCATTAGCACAAAATTGTTGTACTGATTCGGGACATCCACGCTCTTATTTGCCTTTATAATCCCAAAGAAAGTTTTTTCAGTTTCTTTCTCTTATGATGCTCACAATTATATCTTCATATTTGTGTATATTTTGAGTTTTCAATCCTTTCTAGTATTATAACTTTTTTGGCATCTCTAAAATATCTATTTTGTGCCTTAAGACTGAAAAATCGTAAATGATCATAATGAGCTAGTGTGCTTAAGACTGAAAAATCGTAAATGATCACAAACCCCAAATTAGTGTTCTTACACTAATCCTGTGGGTTGGATACATGTGCTGACCCGCATAGTTCTTCTTTGGTTTTTCTATCAAAATCCCTTTCCCTTTAGCTTGTTCACTACTCCTACCTCGTCATCTACCTCTTCCTATCATAGCCAACAAATCAACTACAATAAATTAGTAAATCAAAATCATGTATTTAATAAGAAAATGAATTCAAGTCAAATTATTTATTGAAAATCAAATTTTTATCGAGATATTTAAAACAAGATTGCAAAAAGGATTTTTTTTCCATAAATTCACAACTTCTTTAAAAATTAGTAAAGACAAATAATATGAAAGCAAATTTATAAAAATGTTTTTTTTTCTTTTTCAAATATTTGAGAAATATGTTCCCAAACTCGATTTATAGCTCATCTCGAGATTTTATTATATACGTATAGTAAACCTCATAACCTTACCCGTTTGCTATTCAAAATCATTTTTCTTTGTCATTAGATGATACTATTGTTGTTGAAAACAAAATCAACAAATTAATAAAAATCTCATCCAAAAATTGAATTTCAAGACTTTAAAATCGAAATAATTGGTAGTGTATCGAGTGGTTACCTCTTTAAGAGTGAATCCCTCAAGGGTTAGGCTCTCAATAACTACTAGCTTCCTTTCTAAACCTTTTCATGAATCCCTCTTGTTCAAGCCCTAAATTGACTATATACCCTCAAATCACTCTTTTCTTTGGTTTGAATGAATCCTAACAAGGTGGGGATTACTTAAATAAGCTATAGATAGGCTTTAGATGGTTGAACTTAGATAACAAATCGATTTCCTAGTCGAAGGAGTGCAAGGGTGTAGTGTGAATATGAATATGTACACCAATTTGGGGTTTGTGTATTAAAAACTCGAATTCGGCCTCGCCGAATCAAGGATTTAAGTGGATTTACTAAGAAATTGATACTACAATCGGTAGGATTTTGGTTTAGTGCCTCACTGATTTATCCAGCGATTTACATTATAGGGTTGATTCAACAAACTTGAGTTTTCACTTAAAATTTCTGGTTACTATCACCGAATTTAGCTAGTTGTTCCTAGTGTTAATCTAAATCGCTAAGGATTCACTAGACCTAATTTAATGTTTTTTCAAATTATTTTGCAATTATCATCTATATCATTTGTAATAATTAATATAAAGGTAGAATTAACTAAAATTCGAAAGTTTAATTGTAATTAACTAATTATTTTATTTTATTAATTAAATAAATAAACAAACAAGTGAATAATATAAACTTGCATAAAGGCTATAGAAACAAAACACTTTATTACCCCCTTTTTGAAGCTACTCTGGAGCTTGAGTTCCAAAAATATTTTCAAAAAGAGTCAAAAGAAGAGAGAATAACAACATACTATACTAATGGTAGACTTCCTACAAAAATAAAAGCTAAAACAAATAAAGAAATAAAAAATATGGGTTGCCTCCCATAAAGCGGTGTTGTTTACTGTCGTTGGCTCGATTTATAGAAAAATCAATATTCGTTTAGTGTGAGTGCTTCAATCTTCACTTTAATTGATTCTTCATTACGAGTATCTTCCTTAGTGTTAAAAAAAACATCCTTCATCATTGCTTTCGTAACCATCACGGAATTTCCTTCCTTTAATAGCTTTACAAAGTTTTATCCCATATTGTAGTGTCATTTCATCATCATCCATTTGAAGCATAAAAAGGCAACCACGTACGTTAATGATGGATCTAACAGCTAATAAGAATGGTTTTCCCAATAATAGCACATCATTCTGGATAGCTAATAGCATGACTAAGAAATTTGTAGTGAAGTTAACTTTCCCACTCGCGCTAACAAGTTCTTTAATATACCTAATAGGATTGTAAAGGTACCATTTAGATTATATACCTTGATAGGAGGCTTGCTATGAATTCGTGAATATATCAGAAGAAACTAATGTGCAGGCATAAGATTCATATCGGCTCTCGTATCAAGTTGAAATTCATATAAGGAATTCTCATTGATTTATTATTAAGGAAGATTTGAGGTGGATCATCTTTTAAGATTTTTAAAAGATCATTGTTTTCATCGTATTTCTCATAGTCTGGGTCATCCTTGTCACACATGAATGAGACTCTGGCGGTTTAATGTTCCTTTTATGATTTTTTATTCTTGTTGTGTCTTGGTGTCTTAACCATCCAAAGTTTGAATCTTTCATTAGAATTTATGGTCATGATGTGCTCCTCCATAGTGTTCAAATCTTTTGGTGAATTGTTTACTGGGTCTAAGCTAATGATCTCCATGTTTTGTGAAACAAATTTCATTGTGAGGTCTTAATTTATGACCATTAACTTTAAATATTCTTCATGTTTCTATACTTTCTATATCAATAGCACCATAAGGGAATACATTTGTAATTACAAAAGGTCCATCCATAATGAACGAAGTTATCAGGGAAATAATTTGAGACGTGAACAAAAGAGTAACATTTTTTTCCTACCTTAAAAGTTTTAATATTTAATTTATTATCATGAAATAAAATGCTTTAGTTTTATCTTTATAAATAGAAGCACTTTGATAAGCATCGTTTCTCAATTCTTCTAATTTTTGAATATTTAATTTATGTTGTTGTCTTGCATTGTCATAATTCATATTACAAGACTTAATTGCCTAGTATGCTTTATGTTCTAATTCCATTGGTAAATGACATGCCTTTCCGAAAACTAACTTATATGGTGTCATACCTATAAGTGTCTTAAATGTAGTTCTATATGCTCATAATGCATCTGCTAAACGAAAACTCCAATCTTTACTTGTTGGACATACTTCATTTTCTAAAATTGATTTGATTTCTCTGTTTGAAGTTTTGGCTTGTTCATTAGTTTTAGGAAGATATGTGGTAGATGTTCTATGCGTGACGTTATATCTGTGAAATAGAGCAGTAACAATTCTATTGCAAAAGTGTGTACTTTTATCTCTAATTAATGCTCCGGGGACTTCAAAAAATAGTAAAGATCCTTGATTTCAGGAAATTTACTACTATTTTAGAATCATAAGTTTTAGTGGCTACAACTTCTACCCAGTTGGATACATAATCTACAGCTAGTAAAATATAAATATTTCAATTAGATGGTGGGAAAGGTCCCATAAAGTATATTCCCCAAACATCAAATAATTCTCAAAAAAGTATAGGGCATAAGGGCATTTGGTTTTTACACCCTAATTTTTTTTGTTCTTTAACAATTTGGATAAGTTTTTGTATAAATATAACATTCGTGGAATAAGTTAATCCAAATAAATCATAAGACTAATATCTTACGTGTTGTACGATGTAGATCAAAATGTCCTCCACAAGCATAAGTATAGCAATGAGCCATGATAGATTGTATTTCAAATTGTGGAATACATCTTCAAATGGTTTGGTCAAAATAGAATTTCCATAAGGTTCATCCCGTAAATAATGTTTAGAATCGTTTTTATCTTATTCTTTTGGGCTCTTGTCAAATGGAATGAGAACCTACTAGTAGTAAGATAATTAACTATATATGCGTATCATGGACTTTTGTTAACTATTTTGTATAAATATTCATCTAAAAATTCACCTTTTAATGGTATTAGGGGTTCTCCATTTTCTAATCTACTTAAATAGTCTTCTACTAAGTATTCGACACTTTATTATCTTTTATAGTATGATTGAGTTCTTGTAATAATAAGATCCATCTTATTAATCTTGGTTTAGCATCTTTTTTGCCATCAAATATCTTAATATGGCATAATCTAAGTAAACATTACTTTTGTTCCTAGTAAATATGGTCTTAACTTTTGTAATGCAAACACAACTGCTAAGAGTTCTTTTTTTGTAGTAGTACAGTTTAGTTTGGCAGGGTCTAAAACTCTAGATGGGTAATATATTACATGAGAATATGTTCCTATCTTTTGACCTAAAACAACTCCTACTACATAATTACTTGCATCTCACATTATTTCGAAAGGTTGTGACTAATCTGGTGGCTTTATTATAGGTGCAATGATCAAGGCATCTTTTTATTCATTAAAAGCTTGTTTGGATTCAGTTTTTAATTAAAAAGAGACATCTTTTTGTGAAAGTTTGCATAAAGATTATGTTATTTTGGAAAAAACTTTCACAAAACATCTATAAAATCCTCCATGACCAAAAAAGATCTTACTTCCCTTACAGTAGTGGAGTAAGGTAATGTCTTTATAATTTGTATTTCAGCGGGATCCACTTCTATTCATTTTCTAATATTATATGTCTTAGTATAAGTCCTTGATTTACCATAAAATGACATTTTTCATAATTTAATACTAGATTCTTTTCTATGCATCTTATAAGTACTTTATTAAATGAAGTAAGCATTCATCAAAAAAACTACCATACATGGTAAAATCATTCATGAAGACTTCAATAAAATGCTCTATGTAGTCAGAAAAATATTATCCATACACATTTGGAATGTAGCGGGTGCATTACATAGACCAAAAGGCATACGTCTATAAGCAAATGTACTAAAGGGGAAAGTAAAAGTAGTTTTTTCCTGATCTTCTGGAGCTACAAGAATCTGATGAAATCTTGAGTATCCATCTAAACAACAATAATGGGTTTTTCTAACTAGTCTTTCTAACATTTGATATGTTAACGGGAGTGACTGGTGATTCTTTCTAGTTGCAACATTTAGCTTCCTATAATCTATGCACACTCTCCAACTTTTTGGAGTATAGTCGGTACTAATTCTCTATGTTCATTTGTTATTATTGTGATCCATATCTTTTTATGAACTACCTGCATTAGGCTAACCCAATTACTATCTGGTATTGAAAATATCATTGTTGCATCAAGTAATATTAATATTTCATTTTTACTACTTCCATCATCGATGGATTCAATCTATGTTGAGCTTATTTACAGGGCTTTGTATATGTTTCAAGATTAATCATATGCATACATGTGGCTAGACTTATTCCTTCAATATTAGCTATTGTACATCCTATTGCTTTCTTAAATTCTTTTAGAATATTTTTAATTTCTCTTATTCTATATTTGAAATTTATTAGATATTATGACTGGTAAAGCATTATTATTTTCTAAATATGCGTATTTCAAATGATCCGGCAAAACCTTTAAATCGAATTATAGAGCTTTAACTATAGAGAATAAAAGTTTTGAATGAGTTATAGGTAGATCTATAAAGTAAGAGTTTAGGGAGTTTATTATATGATTTTAAGGCATTGATTATCTCTCTCGTCTTTTCATTTATATCATTGTCCTCATTTAAATCTTCTATCACTATTTTAAACTTGTCTAATTTATCGTTTTTAAATGATTTGCCTATTAAGGGTCTAACATATATATGATGACATGATAGCCCCTCCCTTAATCTAGAACATCGCCTGGCCTAATCCCGCCATTAAGCCCTAACCTCCAACACGTAGGACTTAACAATGTATTAGTCAGCCTAATAAAACTTGTACCATTCTCTTACATAATGGTATTTCAAAGTAAATTAAATTCATTATAGTTTAAAAATAATTTAGCAAAAGTCTTGGAAATTTAACAAAAATCATTCATATAAAACCTAAGTATATGGAAAATCAGGTAACAAATATCACATGTATATATTACAAAACGCCGATAAATATAGAACGACATGTGTATAGTCTGGTAACTATCTCACAACCGATAGTATACATACCCGAAAGTGTACTAAAATATAAATAAGTCATATAAGAAAACCAAAATCCTACATCAAAGGTAGCAGCTCTCCACTGGCCCAGAGGTAGTCATCGATCTTCTCCTTGCCCGGTCTGCTACTTGATGGATATGTACCCAACGTCATAAAAAGGATAATAAGTACAGCAATGTAGAAAGTAACACTGAGAGACATACAAGAACATTTTGTAGTCTTAGTAAGATAAGAAAAGGTTAAGCATTTACCAAGTGTGAGATATCACATTGTTTGAGGAACCCTAGATATTATGCGTAATGTTGAATACATTGGGATCCTATTGCCAATTTCTAATAATTCACAAAAGAAAGAATTATAGTTTTCCTTTTATTTCTCACTATCCCCATTTCCAAACACAATAAGAAAACATTTCATAATACATACATTCATTTCATAACAACATTCATTGATATATAAACACATTACCAAACAATGTAGCATTAATAAACTTATTCAAATGAACCACTCATTTTAAATTCTATACCTAACACATTAGTCCAGATATACTCTATTGATCACATAGACCTTAGGTAGTCACTTATTTACTTAAACATAAAGGCATTCTCCTTACTAGGTGTGAAACACACATATCGACATCATGTAATAGGTCCACACACAGTACTTCGGTATTACCCTTATTGATCTCTACTTAGGCATACCATTCTTCTTATTAGTTGTGAAACACGATATATCAACCTCATGTAATAGGTCCACACACATAGTACTTCAGTATTACACTTATTGGTCGTCCCTTATACATAGGCATTCTTCTTATTAGTTGTGAAACACGACATATCGACCTCGTGTAATAGGTTCGCACACATAGTACTTTGCTATTACTCTTCTTGGTCGCTGCTTATACATAGGCATTCTCCTTATTGAGTGTGAGACACGGGATATCGACCTCATGTTATAGGTTCGCATACATAGTACTTCGGTATTACCCTTATTGATCGCCGCTTAATCATTTCACACATTGGCCTAAATATTACCTTTTTATCATATAGATAAAAGGTAATAGCTTATTTAGCAGTGCACGTAACTGCTCTCCTTATTAGTTGTGAAATACGGCTTATCGACCTCATGTAATAGGTCAATACACAAAGTACTACGGTATTACCCTAGTTGGTCACCACTTAATCATTTCATCAACCTCATATAGTAGGTATATGAAATTAATTAATTAGTATACCGATATCTCCGAGTCTCATACCCCATGTACTGCGTACACCCCAAACCACATCACAATCTTAAATACACATATTATAATTTAACAACAATCACATAATAAGATAAAGCACACCAATCATAGCACTAAAAATCCAAACAAGCACAATATATAAACAATTGTAAACAAACAGCAACATCAAAGCATGAAATGAAAAAAATATCCCAATCAATTTACTTACAAACCACACCAAGCTCCTATAATAATTCATCCTCCTAGCACCTCGAAACGCTTACCAAAACCTCCAAGACTCTTCCCTAAGCTCCTGGTACCATAAGACATGTTTATAATGTCTTTAGACCCTTAGTTAGGGTATTAAGCTTTTAAATTTAACTTTAGTAATTGCAGTTAGTGTGTTGTCCAGAGCACCTAGCACACTGGGTGGAATATCTAGCGCGCTAGTGACTTCATTATCAACTACATCAGCATATATTTCATATATAATTATTAAGCCATTAAAATATGTATGCATTTTTTAATAAAACTCAACAACACACTTAACACTTTAATTGATCATAACTTGGTCAATTTAACTCCAAATTTCAAACTCCTTTATGGAAAATCTAAATACCCTCCAAAATCACAAAAAACCCAAAACTAAAACTACACCTCTAATATTTACAATACTTTGTGTAGAGTAGCTTACCTATTTGATGATCCTCACACCTAGCTTGATCACCACCACCAAAAAACCAAATCTTCATTAAATTCCTTGCTAATTTCTTGATCTTCTTCTCTAGCTTACTTCTTCTCTAAGTAATTGAAATGAATTGCATGAGTTGATCTATCCAATTTTAAATATTAAGATAAGATTGTTTAATAGCCATTAATCATAATGTACATTCGTATCTCGACACTAATCAAATGGTCTACACCTTGACACAATTCCACTAAGTCTCCACTAACACCATCTATGTAAAAATTCAATAGGTCTCTTGATGTGTCAATGCTTATATCGAGAATCATCGAATGTCTATTATTTTTAACTTGCTAACTTAGGTTTCATTTAATATAAAATCAACTATAGCTACATTAATACTACTATTTAAGCTACACTATGCTTAAATCAACTTACCACAGTCCCACACCAGCATGCATCTCAAGGCGCATCCCACTCACATCTTGACCTCTATACATATGTAGGTTTGACTTACTATATCTACACATATATAATGCTCTAAGCATTCATCATAACACAAACAATATATTATTTGGTCTTCATGCCGAGTGTAGGGATTATGTACCTGCTCTTGAGCTACATCATGGGTCGGTGACCCTTAATTACAGACTAAATCCACCATTAGGAATTTGGGTCGCTACATCCCAACTAATAAGAATTTCATCCCCAAAATTTACTTATTCCCAATTCTCATTATAATTACCATAGCAAAAGTTTCAAATGATACTAGCCCCAAAGCCCGCCTTTAACAACTACCATAGGTGGATCCATTGACGAATTTAACAAGTAAGTTCATTCATAGCAAACTCCTCTATGTAATCACCTATACACAGCACTTTGGTCATAGTACTCAAAAGAGATTATGTTAAACGTAATTTTCTAAGGAGTTTTAAATGTTTCTTGTTTAAATAACATTACTCCTATTTATCATTTTTATTTTATAAATTATAGATTAAGTTAGATCACCTTCGATCATTCAAGCATCGACTCTTTTGCAAATCAACAGTTTCAACTTAACATTATGCACGACACATAACATACACATAATCTTAAATTAAACAAACTCACTTACCTTTAATATGATCACATCCCGTATCTGGGTCTGATCCTTTCACTGCTTAAGCTCTCTCTAGCCTATGACTATGATGTCGTCTTCTGATAACTCGCTAGATATGGAAACTGATGGACAATATGTCTAACCTGATGACATCAGTAACATGTCGATGCCCTCCTCCATTATGAGAATGCAGTCTGAGTCTATCCCTGTATCGGAGCATCTCGACCTCTGTTGTGCGATACGTGTTATGTCTGATGTGTTAGTAAAGCTAATCTAACTGGAGCTGACAAGGTAAGTACATAAGAACTATGTTCCACCAAGATAGCAGATGTTACTAGTCCTACACTCTAAGATCCTTTAGTCTAACTCTTTTGTCTTTTAACTTCTTGTCTCATCCTCTCAAGATTCATACTCAGATCAGATGTCACTCTTGGACCTCGTGTTGTTCGATTAGTAATCTTACGCAAATGATGTCTCATGGGAGAGAGCGCACTCATATATCTCGCTAAGTGTCCTTGCTCTAGAACTGACAACATAATATTCGATATCAAGCCTTAGTTTATATACGAAATGATAGACATCCTCTAAGTCATCTCTCACTAGATCTCCAGCAAATTGCCTCAAATAACTGTATCTATCCTGGTACTATCACTACTAGTAAATTTTGTACCACTGGTGTAGTTGCAATCTCTGATCTTGTGTTGATCTACCATTGTGCTCTGCAATTTGATGACGTTTGCAACACAAGTAGCTACATAGATAATGCATATATATATACATATAGAAACTAACATGTACATACAAGAAATCTTCATCTTATTTTCGCTCATTTCCCAACTAATAGTTTCTAGGAAAGGATCATCTGGTTTCTACAACTAAAATATGTATTTTATTCACATTTCTTTTCATACTTATTGAATCAACTAACACTTTATATTACCTAAGCTTTACAAACCTAGGCTCTGATACAAACCGTGATGGCCCCTCCCTTAATCCAGGGTACCGCCTAGCATAATCTAGTCATTAAGCCCTAGCCTTCGCCATATAGGACTTAACAACATATTAGTTAGCCTTTCTAATAAACCTTACACCAATCTCATACTTAATCGTGTTTCAAAATAAATTAAAATTTACTATAGTTTAAAAATTATTTAACAGAAGTTTTGACAATTTAGCGAAAATCATTCATATAAAACCTAAATATGTGAAAAACCACAAAGATAAATGTATATATAACAAAATGGCGATAACTATATAACAACATGTTTCTAGTCAGGTAACTAACTCACAACCCATAGTATACATCCCCAAAAGTCTATAAAAGATATATATAAGTCATACAACAAAACCAAAAAACATACATCAAAGGTAGTAGCTCTCTATTGGCTCAAAGGTTGTCACCGATCTTCTCCTTTGTTGGTCTATTACTCGATGGATCTGAACCCACCGTCATAAAAAGGATGGTGAGTACAGTAATGTAAAAGTAACACTGAGAGACATTTATCCACATTTACAAATATGACAGGAAAACATTTCACAATACATACATTCATTTCATAACAACATTCATTGATACATAAACATATTACCAAACAATGTAGCATTAATAAACTTATTCAAATGAATCACCCATTTTAAATTATGTACCTAAAACATATTATCAAATACACCCTATTAATTACATAGACCTTGGGTAGTTACTTATTTAGTTGTACACAACCATTCTCCTTATTGGGTGTGAAACACGGCATATCGACCTCACGTAATAGGCCCACATACATACTACTTTGGTATTACCTTATTAGTCTATGCTTATGCATAGGCTTTCTTCTTATTAGTTGTGAAACATGGCATATTGACCTCATGTAATAGGTCCGCACACATAGTACTTTGGTATTACCTTTATTTGTCTCCATTTATGCCTAGGCATTCATCTTATTAGTTGTAAAACATGGCATATCGGCCTCATGTAATAGGTTTGCACATATAGTACTTCGGTATTACCCTTATTGGTCTCCGCTTATGCATAGGCATTCTTTTTATTAGTTGTGAAACACGGCATATCGACCTCATGTAATAGGTCTGCACACATAGTACTTTGGTATTATCCTTATTGATTGTCGCTTATGCATGGGCATTCTTCTTATTAGTTGTGAAATACGGCATATCAACCTCATGTAATAGGTCTGCACACATATTACTTATGTATTACCCTTATTGGTCAATGTTTATGAATAGGCATTCTTCTTATTAGTTGTAAAACATGGCATATCGACTTCATGTAATAGGTTCGCACACATAGTACTTCGGCATTACCCTTTATTGGTCGCCGCTTATATATAGGCATTCTCCTTATTGAGTGTCAAACATGGCATATCGACCTCATGTAATAGGTCTACACACATAGTAATTTTGTATTACCCTTATTGGTTGTCACTTAACCATTTCACACATTGGCCTAGATATTACCTTTTTATCACATATATATAAGGTAATAGCTTATTTAGCAGTACACGTAGGTACTATCCTTATTAGTTGTGAAACACGGCTTATCGACCTCATATAATAGGTCAGTACATAAAGTACTTCGATATTACCTTAATTGGTCACTGCTTAATCATTTCATCAACCTTATATAGTAAGTATGTGATGCTAACTGATTAGTATACTGATATCTCCGAATCCCATACCCCGTGTGCCGCATACACCTAGAACCACATCACGATCTTAAACACATATATTCTAATTTAACAACAATCACATAATAAGATAAAGCACACCAATCATAGCACTGAATATCCAAACAAGCACAATAATATAAAAAGTTGTAAACAAACAGCAACATCAAAGCATGAAATGAAGAAAAATATCTCAATCAATTTACTTACAAACCATACCAAGCTCCTCTAATAATTCGTCCTCCCGACACCTTGAAACATGTACTTGAACCTCTAAGACTCTTCCCTAGGCTCCTGGTACCATTAGACATGTTTTATAATGTGTTTAGACCTTTAATTAGGGTGTTACGCGTTTAAATTTAACATTAGTAATTGCAGTCTGTAGGTTGTCCAGAGCACCTAACGCAATGGGTAGAATATCTAGCGCGCTAGTGGCATCATTAGCAACTACATCAGCATATACTTCATATATAATCATTAAACCATTAAAATATGTATGCATTTTAAAAAAAAACTCAAGAACATACAAAACACTTTAATTGATTATAACTTGGTTGATTTAACTCTGAGTTTCATATTTCTTTATGGCAAATATAATGGTTTTTCGCAAGGAATCCGAATATGTAAACCAATTTCGAAAATCATTTCATTTACCCTCCATAATCACAAAAAAAAAACCAAAAATGAAACTACACCTCTAATATTTTCAATACTTTGTGTAGAGTAGCTTACCTAGTTGATGATCTTCACACCTAGCTTGATCACCACCTCCAAAACACCAAATCTTCATCAATTCCCTTGCTAATTTCTTGATCTTCTTCTCTAGCTTACTTCTTCTCTAAGTAATTGAAATGAATTGCATGAGTTGATCTATCCAATCTTATATATTAAGATAAGATTGTTTGATAGCCATTGGTCATAATGTACATTTGTATCTCGACACTAATCAAATGGTCTACACCTTGAGACAATTCCACTAAGTCTCCACTAAAACCATCTATGTAAAAACTCAATTGGTCTCTTGATGTGTCAACGCTTATATCGAGAATCATCAAATGTCTATTGTTTAACTTGTTAACTTAGATTACATTTAATATAAAATCGACTATAGCAACATTAATACTACTATTTAAGTTACACTAAGCTTAAATCAACTTACCGCATCACTCTCTACTATAGTCTCATGCCAACATATATCTCAAGGCACGTCCCCACTCACTTCTCGACCTATATACACATTTAGGAGTGACTTACTATGTATACACATATATAATGCACTAAGCATTCATCTTAACACAAACAATATATTACTAGATCTTCATGCAGAGTGTTGGGATTGTGTACCCGCTCTCGAGCCACATCATGGGTCCTTAATTAAGGACTAAATCTACTATTAGGAATTTGGTTCATTACAGGTGCATACGGATGAAATATCTAAATGATAGTTCATAGTGTAGTTCATCATTTCATCATCTACTTCCATTATTATATTTCCACTAGAAACATTTATTTTGGCTTTTGCTATTCTTAGGAATGGGCTTCCTAAATTAAGAGAGGTTTTATTAGAGAATTGGTCTTCTTTCACGTCTATGACATAAAAATCGAATGGAAAAATTAAATATTGACTCTGACCAATACATCCTCTAATAATCCTATAGGTTGAATGGCAAATTTATCTGCTAACTGTACTACTATACCCCTTTCTTCTAAAGGTACGTTTGTCATTTTCAAATATATTGATAAAGGGATAACATTAATTGATGCACCTAGATCACACAATACTTTAGAAATCCCTATATTTTTTACCGTACATGGAAAAAAAAATTCCAGGATCAAAACATTTAGGGGTAATTTCTTTTGGATTAGTGCTGAAACATGTTCTCCTAGACTTACTTTTTCATTGGGTTTGATCTTGTTAGTGCATAAGTCTTTTATAATTTTTTTTATATTTAGATACATTTTGTATGGCTTCGAGTATAGGTATGTTTGCTATCACTTTCCTTAAAGTGTCTGAAATTTCTTTTTCTTCTTGCAATTTTTTAGCGCTTTATTTTTTTCTAGACCGTGAGAGAATGGTGGTCTTACTATATTTGGTTTATTCTTATCAAATTCACAATTACCTTCTGTGGAAATTTTATTATCTTTGATTTCAATTTTCCTTTTCCGATTCAACTTCTATATTTTTGAGAACTAGTTGTTCTGGCATTTTTTGTTCTTCAATTTGTTACCACTTCTCAAAGTTATCGCTTTTACATGTGAACTAAGATAAGGTTGAGATGGTAATTTTCCTTTGTAAACTAATAGACTCATTTATATTGCCATTTGACTTAATAGGTTTTTTAGTTCAACTATATCATGTTGTAAATCTTGGATTTTTTGATATTTTGCTTTATTCGAATTTTCTAATGCAATGGTTCTATAAGTTAATGTGGGTGTTCTATACTTTTGATAATTTCGGTTGTCTATTCTATTACCTATGTTTAGTCGTAGATAATTTGTATAGTTACTATAAATATGATTAGGTTGAATAGGCTTATAATAAGGATTCATTACACTGTTGGCCTCTTTAATTTTATTTTGTAGCATCAATAAACATTCATCATATAAATGACTAGTCTCATTGCAAAAAACATAAGTTTTACTTTGAATTTATCTATCTTTTAATAAAAGCTCAGCCATGTTTCTTAACTCATCAAATTTATCATTAGATGTCTTAAGCGTTTTTCTATTTATTTCATATGATTTTTTCTTCATAAATTTATTTTTCTCACCATCATTTTTTTAATATCATCATTTGCTAATGTTGTTGTTATGTCGAATAAAGATCCTCCACATATTGTGTATAAGAATATTTGTTCTAAGTTGTTTAGTCCTTCCAAAAAATATTCTAATAAAATTTTTTCTGTAATTTCGCGTTGTAGTCATAATTATATCAATCTTTTATATCTATCCCAAAACTTACTTAAAGTCTCTTCAATTTATATCCTAGAATTACTAATTTGTTTCCTATCAAAATTAAATTTTGCATGGTAGAATATATTGATCTAAAAAGGCTTCTAAAAAGTTCTAATCAAAGTATAATAATCAATTAAAATAATTAAACTAAATCAAGTAAGAAAAATAAAATTCACTAAAGTTAAATTCAAATCAAAATAATTCAATTCAATATAAAATAAACATCTAAATAAATATCCAGAACAATGAAATAGTAATCCGACTTGTATCCAAATATATTACTTAAATCATAGTCATAATCATACTTTAATCATTTTATAAAGTATATTTAGTTCATTAAACTCGAATCATAAGTTAGTAGATAGTCCATAGTAAACCATCAATTCTCCTTATATCTATGAAAAGCCACATCTTAATTTTATTAAATTAATCATTTGAAAGCTCAAAGAAGTTAATTAGATAATAAAACAACATTAAGTTCCATGAAAACTTTGAAATACTAAGCCTAATACCTTCGAAAGCCACTTCAATATTAAACTAAGATCTCAATCCACCTAGGACATCTAAATGGTAAAAGACCTCTTTAAACAATCACAATTACTACTTTAAATTGATTATTGAATCAAAATACCACAATATACATTGGCTATTATGCATGCAATACCAAGTTTCATGATTGTAATCCGCAAATAATAATCTATTAAATCATTGAATTCAAAAATACGATTAGTTTAAAGCATTAAGCACAAATCAATCTCTATTATGAGTACATTACATAATCGATCAAGTTCATTTTCAGACTTTGTTTAGCTCAATAAACTACTCACTCATATTCATAATAAACACCACAATAAAATAAATAAAAGACATTAATAAAATTACCTTTTTATTGAATACTTAAATCTTTAAATCTTCTATAAAAGCAATAAAAACAATTGATAATGGCCAACAACTAATTAAAAGTATTAAAACTATCAAAAGCCACTTATTAGGAAGTCTATGGTTCATATATATAGTATTCCAAATAATACATATCTCAATTGAACTAGAATTCCTTTTTGTAATCTAAAATTCTCGAAACTGACTCCAGCAAATCGACACCGATTCCACTGAATTCATGATTCGCTAGGCAAATCAATGGAAATGAGCCTCTGTCCATCACTAGTTTTTCTTGTGATTCGTATATAAACCTTGATTCGCTGGTGATTTGACCGCATTGATTTCAAATTCATTCTTGATTCATTGTTGATTCGTTATGCACTTTATTCACTTGACTAAAGTCTTCATTTTCTTTCATTTTTCTTTTATTTTTTCACATAATCCAAATATAACCTGAAATCACAAAAATAAGAGAAAACTCAATGTAATATAACATCTTACATCTAAAATCACCCTAAAATAGGTTATAAAATATTGTCTAATTATTGAATTATCAAGGATCTCTACCTAAGTCCCATTAAAGCTCTATGATATTTGTTCATAATTCTATACTTAGGCCTTTTAAATTAAAAGCTTATGCTACTTGATGTTTTCAAGTCTAAATGATTCACCAAAACTAGGCACATTAATGCACATCAACATGATTATATTTTTACAACCATAGGCTATAATATTAATTTATTAATCAACTTAGGACTTTATTTCGCATAACCTCGTCAATAAGAGAAATAAATTGATTTTTATCCAACCTAAGCTCATGAACTCCATTTTAGTATAATTAGTTGTCATTAGCCAATTAGATTAGTTTAGGTATTTTTATCCCAATTTGCTATACTTAGGCCTCATGAATATACAACATTGACTTAGTTAACTTTCTCGTTTTAATATTGTTTTTAGGTTCACCACATACTTAAATGCCTAGATAGAACCTAAGTAAAATAGGTAAGTCCACAGTCCTAGCCAAGTCGCGAGCTACCCAATCGACCCGCGCGTACATCTCAACACTAATTTTGAGGCTCTCAACAATAATTTATTGATTTTTTTGTATAGCCATACTACAAGCATCACACGCAAATAAAATAATTAATTATTACCTCAGGTCGATGTCTGTGTACCAATCGAGTATGTCACATAGGACTAGTCACCAAGTCGCGGTCCTATGAAGCAAATGAATAAGGTTAGATTATACGGGTCATTATATATATAAATCGCTGAAAATTGTTGACATGGAAGTCGAGGATTTCCAAAAAAGATAGAGGCTAGAAGACGGACCAGCTATCCGCAGCACCTCAGAGTGAAGAACACAAGGTGCCACAACGAACAAGGACAACAATTCCCAATGCCTTCAATTCAATACATAAATCGATGGGAATCGCCAAAGCGGATCTGAGAATTTCCAAAAATAGAGCATGACAGTGACTCGCTACAGCAATCTCTAGCGCCTTTTAAAGTTGCAAATACGGGGTTGTAACATTTTTTAAGATAGGAAGTAAGGAATCTTGCAGTTTTAGAAGATTTTGGTGGGATTTTTTCATATCTTATAACTACTGTAAATAAGACCCAAGGGAGAAACTCTAAGGAGACAAAGAATACATCAGAGAGATATTTTCTCAATAGTAAAGAGTTGAAAGGACATTATTTCGATTAGAGAGTTATTTTGATTACTTTTGTTTATACGTTCTATTTATTTTCAAGATTAATTGGTGTTCTTTACTACACATTAAAGAATCATTGATGTTCTATAGCCATGAGTTGCGAAAGTCTCATTATCTAGATCAAGGGAGGCTTGATATGTATGTTTCAAAATTCATGGATTCTTGATGTAACGTTCCATTCATTTTACTTCAAGTCTTGTATTTGGATTTCACTGTTTTATGAGGTCATAAGTACGCATGAGAGTCTTTACTGTTTTAATGTCGAATAATAAAGGAAACTGCACTATAACTAATTAGGACCATTGATTGTTCGCTTTCAAGAAATTCTAAGTGATTTTTGAATATAGGTCATGTAGCATCCCCTATCCTGATTAGGGTGATACCCAGCCTGAAACCCTAATTAAGCCCATGTATACTAGCCAAACTTAACTAGAGCCAGCAGCCTCACCATTAGCACCTAATAATACAATTGCATATTAAATATCGATATAAAACAAATAATAAACATAATAGAAATAAAAAAAACTTTTTTCGATATTGTACACGATATACAAAATCAAATTAAATTGAAATAAACATCAGTTGTAAAAAACCTTTCAACCTTTGTGATATTACAAAATTGTAATTCAATACACAAATATAAAACTTCCCCGAATGATTTTTAAACTAAGTTAGCGGAGATTAGTTGTATAAGTCCCGTTTGTGGAGTTTTAAGTATTTAACTCTCTATTTAGAGATTGTATTTTCTTGGCTTATATATATATATATATATATATATTAGGTAACTCGTGATTAATTGAAGGCTTTAGTCTTAGCGAAGCTTGGTATTTGACAAAGTAATCCTTGAGAATCGAAAATCTTTACTTGAAGTAACCAGCTCTACTTGAGTGTTCTTGTTTCGATTTGTCACATTGAAGGATTAGATGAAACTACTTAGTTAGAGTTGGGCATGTTGGTTTTTGTGTGGGCCCCACAAAAAAAAAGAAATTCCAACACATGCAACGAATTGGTTGTGGAATAGGAATCTTGGAGAGAGAAAATAGGAAAGAAAATTGGAGTTGGAATAGGAATCTTGGAGAGAGAAAATAGGAAAGAAAATTGGAGTGAATTAAGGAATTGGGTGATTCTTTTAATTAGCCAATTTTGTGTGTTTTGAAAACTTCTTCTTCTCTCTTCTACATTGTGCGTTCAAGGCGGTGAATGCAACAACAATTTTCTCTACATTGAAGATACATCAAGATCTTGAATCTGAAGACTCGCGGCGAAGTCTTTGGTGATTTCTTGGTGATCAAGAAAGAGTACAATTTGAGGGTGGAGTTCTTCAAGATCTTGGTGTGACCATTCAAGTTCTTTGAAGGAGTTATATTGTATTTTCCTCAATTGAGATTCTTGTACTCTTTATTCATATAGTGGATTTATTCGGAGTTTGGCCCGTGGTTTTTTTTTCCTCTGATTTGGAGGGTTTTCCACGTTAAATCTTGTGTTCTTTGTGGTGTGATTAATTTGGTGCATAGATCATGGCTTAGTGGATCTTATTCATCTGTCTCTCGAGTTGAAGGGGTTACTTTCTTGTTGAGTAACCCCAACAAGTGGTATCAGAGCCGCGGTTAGTTCGTGTTCCGGGAATCTTTGTGGGAATCAAGATGGTGGATGATGATGATAAATCAAGCAATATGGTCAACTTGACGGCTACGAATTATTCAATTTGGCAACCGATGATGGAAGATCATCTTTATTGCAAGGATTTATTTGATCCAGTTGAATTTGGACAAAACAAGCCAGAGAAAATATCTGATGTTAATTGGAGGAAGTTGCACCGAAAAACTATTGGGACTATTCGAAATTGGATCGATCTCAGTATTTATCACCATGTCAGCAAAGAGGTTGATGCATAGGAGTTGTGGAGAAAATTGCAGAATATGTGTGAGAGGAAGGAGGCTCAGAACAAGGCTTCTCTAATTAGAAGGCTTGTTAATATGAAGTACAAAGATGGGCGGTCGATGATAGAGCACTCGAATGATTTCGAAGCATTGATCAATCAATTAAGTGCTATGAAGATTGTGCTTGAGGATGAGTTACAAGCACTTTTACTCTTGAGCTCGTTGCCAGAAAGCTGGGAAACCTTGGTGGTGTCTCTAAGTAATTCTGCTACAGGCGGTGTCTTGTCTTCATCCATAGTGCGGGATAGTCTCTTTGACGAGGAGACTAGGAGAAAGGATAAAGGCATTGAAACTTCACAAGCTCTTGTTACTACTGCAGAACATAGAGGCGAAGTCGGTTTAGAGGTCCAGGGGCTGAGTAAATCTAGAGGCAAGTCTCAAGGAAAAGGAAAATTCTCTTGTTATCATTGTGGCAAGGAAGGACACATAAAGAAAAATTGTAGAGTGTGGAAAAGAGAACAGAATGATGAGAAAAATCAAAATAAAGCGAATTATCAGAATACTACTTTGCTATATCAGATGCAATTGAAGACTTGGTTGTGTTTTCTTTAGTTGAGGATCAAGGTCATGTCACTAATACAGATAGTGAATGGGTTGTTGATTCCGCAGCATCCTTCCATGCTACTCCGAGGAAGGATTTCTTCTATGTTTATCGAGCAGGGAATTTTGGCAAGGCAAAGATGGGGAACAACAGTTTTGCAGATATAGTTGGCATTAGAGATGTCTTTGTGCAGACAAATATGGGTTGCACGGTAATTCTGAAAGATGTGCGACATGTTCCGGATCTGCGTCTGAATTTGTTTTCTACTCATGTTTTGGACCTAGATGGTTATTACAACATCTTTGGGGGCAAGGAGTGGAAACTCACCAAAGGCTCAATTGTTGTTGCTAGAGGAAAATTGAGTTATACATTTTACAAGACTCAATTGAAGACCGTCAGAGGTGAGCTGAACGCAATTGAAGATGATTCTTCACCAGATCTGTGGCATAGGCGGCTAGGTCACTTTGAGTGAGAAAGGGTTGCAGGTGTTGGCAAAGATGTCTCACATTCCCTTTGCCAAAGGTAAATATTTGAACCCTTGTGATGATTGCTTATTCGGTAAGCAACATAGAGTTTCTTTTTCTTCATCATCTGAAAGAAAAAGAAATTTACTTGAGTTAGTATACTCTGATGTTTGTGGTCCCATTGATGTGGAAACTATGGGAGGTGGCAGATATTTTGTTACTTTTATTGATGATGCTTCACGGAAGGTTTAGGTGTTTGTGTTGAGAACAAAATGTCAGGTTCTTGAGTACCTCAAGAAGTTTCATATGTTGGTGGAACGAGAAAAAGGCGTATCTTTGAAGTGCCTTCGTAGTGATAACGGGGGAGAATACACTTCAAAGGAGTTCGAGAATTATTGCTCAGAACATGGAATCAGACATGAGAAGACTGTTCCGGGTACTCCTCAACATAATGGTGTTGCTGAAAGAACAAACAGAACCATCCTTGATAAAGTCAGATGTATGTTAAAAATGGCTAAGTTGCCCAAGTCGTTTTGGGGTGAGGCTCTCTGTACTGCTTGCTACTTGATGAATCGCTCTCCTTTAGCACCATTGGAGTTTGATGTTTCAGAGAGAGTTTGGTCTGGGAAAGATGTTACTTACTCTCACTTGAAGGTGTTTGGATGCAAGGCATTTATGCATGTGCCTAAGGAGCTGAGACAAAAACTTGATGATAGAATTGTTCCGTGTATCCTCTTGGGATTTGGAGATGCAGAGTTTGGTTATAGTTATGGGATCCAGAGAAGAAAAAGATTGTCAGGTCCAGGGAAGTGGCCTTTCATGAATATGAGACCATAGCAGATTTGAAGACATCAAAGAAAATCATAGTTGATGATGATGATGTTTCTGGATTGGAGTCTTCTTCCACTACTGATGCCACACATGAGGGAGACTCATTTGAAGAACATGGGGTTGATGTGCCAGAACCAGTTGATGATGCTGAGCAGGGGGAGCAAACTCCTCCACCAACAGCTTTAGTTGAACCTTCACTTAGAAGGTCTGAGAGAGGGTTGCTTCCTTCTACTAGGTACCCCAGTTCTAATTATGTTACAATTAGAGAAGAGGGGGAGCCAGAGAGCTTTCAGGGAGTTCAGATTCACACTGATAAGAATCCAGCTGATATGTTGACGAAGGTGGTGACTCGTGAGAAGCATCAGTCCTACACCAAGTTGGTGGGGCTGAGTTGTTATTGAGCATCAAATATGATTGAGATCTCCCCATGTGTTGGAGGGGGAGATTGTTGGTTTTTGTGTGGGCCCCACACACAAAAAATGGAAAGTCCAACACATGCAACGAATTGGTTGTGGAATAGGAATCTTGGAGAGAGAAAATAGGAAAGAAAATTGGAGTTGGAATAGGAATCTTGGAGAGAGAAAATAGGAAAGAAAATTGGAGTGAATTAAGGAATTGGGTGATTCTTTTAATTAGCCAATTTTGTGTGTTTTGAAAACTTCTTCTTCTCTCTTCTACATTGTGCGTTCAAGGCGGTGAATGCAACAACAATTTTCTCTACATTGAAGATACATCAAGATCTTGAATCTGAAGACTCGCGGCGAAGTCTTTGGTGATTTCTTGGTGATCAAGAAAGGGTACAATTTGAGGGTGGAGTTCTTCAAGAGCTTGGTTTGACCATTCAAGTTCTTTGAAGGAGTTATATTGTATTTTCCTCAATTGAGATTCTTGTACTCTTTATTCATATAGTGGATTTATTCGGAGTTTGGCCCGTGGTTTTTTTTTCCTCTGATTTGGAGGGTTTTCCACTTTAAATCTTGTGTTCTTTGTGGTGTGATTAATTTGGTGCATAGATGGTGGCTTAGTGGATTTTATTCATCTGTCTCTCGAGTTGAAGGGGTTACTTTCTTGTTGATTAAACAGGGCATTTAAGGAATTGATTGTGTTTGAACTGGGCAATTGACTTATCTTATACTCCTTTGTTTAGGACGAGAAAATATATAAGTTTAGTGGTATTTAATAAGTCTGCAAATATATGTAAATAAAGTGTTATTAGTATGTTTTACGTACCTAAGTCTTTATTTTACCAAGCTTATCCTTGGTTTTTTGTATTTCATGTCAAAAAGAGGTAAATTGGAAAAAATGGGCTGAAATGGTCAAAGATTTAGAAGAAGAACTCAACGTCAAGCCTGGTGCCCTGGATTTTCCCTGGCTGAGTACTCAAGACACTAAGCCTAAATCAGAAATTTCAGCAAGCCTCAAAGTTGGCGCCCTAGCCAGCGCCTTGGGTTTACACGAAAGGTGCCAAGAAGGCACTATACCAAAATTAGTAATTTTGCTGCGGACTTTGTACTTTGGTTGGTAATTGGATAATATTTAGTTTTATGTTATTAGTGCTATAAATAAAGAATTGAATAACGAGCCCAACACACTTGAGCAGAGAAGAATTCCTATTTTTGGAGAGATTGGAATGATTTATGTTTTTTGTTTTTCTAGGTTTTCAGTGTTCTTTATATTCTGGGCTAAACTCATTATCTAGATCAAGGGAGATATGATTTGTAAATTTTGATATTTATGAGATTCATGTTGTAAGTTCCATTCTTTTTCATTGAATTCTGTAATTTTGATTTCACTGTGCATATGAGAATCAAAGCTTGCATCCAAATCTAATGTTTATACTTTTCTATTATTTAAGTGTGAGTGCACACCGATTAGGTTAGAGATGCATCTAGTAGTTTTACCTTCGCATGGTGGGGGAAACTGCACTAGTAGTAACTAGGATCATTGATTGTTCCCTTTTGAGACATCCTAGGTTTCTTTGATAGGTCGAGTACCGGTGCTTAGTTAGCTATTGCCTAGGGTAAGTGTTTTCATGGAGCTTAATGCACCTATATTGTTGAACTAGTGAGGCACTCGAGGATACAATCTAATTAGTATGTAGTTGTGTCACACGTTCTTTCCTTTGACTTAAGAAAAACAAGGTGGCGGGCAGTGGGTCAGATGATATAACTTACCTATAAAATTTCTCGAAAAACGATCTTTTTGAATATGTGATTGAACTCAAACTTACATCGGTCTCAGTCTACCTCGATCTAGAGCTTTCATTTTATTGCTCTTTCGTCAAATTTTCAGTTACATTTGTTTTTATTGCATTAATAGATTAGTTTATTTTAGTTTTTTTTTAAAAAAAAAAACCTGATTTTGATCAAATGATTATTCCCAGCCCCTGAAGATCGTCCCCGCTTACCACTATTACAAATCAATAGTTATTCCGTGTTTGGGATTATTATTAGTGCATTCGGCAGCACATCATAGAGTATTTCCCAAAAATAACTAGTATAGTGGTGAATAATTGAGGATAAATTATACTTAATGTTGTCATTGAGATAGGAGACCTTAAGTATAGGTCAGGTGGACACTTCCGACAGTCGTCGGGCGTTTACAATAAACTTTTCACTTTTATTATTGTTAGGACCCGTCTTACTAAGCCCCGACTTAACATAATTACCCTAATTAGGCCCCTAAATCATACAATTAACATTAAATCTCGAAATTACTCTAAATTCAATCCTTAAACTGCTCCAAATCTAAATTGGAAACTTTATTTAAACCTCAGTTCTCGACTTGTTCAATTGGAACAAACTGGGAAATTTAACGGAATGTTTTTCGTACTTTTATAATAACTTTTGCAACACATCTCCTAAATATGGATTGTCGGCACCTAAAACCTAATAGATAATAGAACGAAGAGAGGCCTAAAAAGACTCACAACTCCCCGCAATTCACAATATGATATCAATATGATATGATAAACTAAACTATAACTTATAAATCTTAATTACAAATCTCAACCACAAACAGAAACTAAAACGTTTCAAAACCTCAAATATACGAAAAGTAAACCATTTGAATTTTAAACCTAGTTCAACTCAATTCATGAACTTTTCAAGTTGTTTCTCAAGTGATTCGCATCCTATGCTCACCCTGAAAACCCAAGACAAAATAATATAAAAATAATTATATGCAAAGGGAAAAGAGCTCCTCAGTAGAAGTCCTCTAGCTTCCTCTTTCCCTTTTAGTCCTTCTTAGCCTCAGAACTTTACAAAGCCATTTCAATAATGCCAAACAACAGTGTGCATAAAATAAATATTGTCAAATAAGTAAACATTTACCTTGCTTCATACAACAGGTAATAACAAGAGATAATATGAATATTGCATGATAAACAAAATACTAAAATAAATATACAACATGAATCCACATTTCCTCTTCTAAGCTCATAACAAGCGGGCCCTTTCACGGTCAACATAGAACGCTACTATGAGTTCAATGCATGCTACCCGAAGTCAACATTACCCGCCATATACACTTGTAGTACGTCTAATCTGGAGTGGAGCACCTCACACTACTGAAGCAATGGCAACTCTATTCAGATGCCATGAAGGCATGATCAAGAGTTTCACTCCCTCACCATGCAAAATATAAACCATATTACTGTAAAAAGCAAGAAATGTTGTTTACTTACTATCAAACCAATGCAAGTTGGTTAATTAAGTCCTTACTCGCACATTCCCTATACTCCCTTGTTCTGAAATCCTATTAAATCAAAGAAATTCATAATTTATGAATTTCGGCTCAATCGTACTATTTTTCAACAAAATTTCTTATAATTCGTGAGTAATGTCAGTGTTTAAACCCATTAAAATCCCGATACAACAACAACAACAACATAGCCTCAATCCCAAATTAATTGGGGTTGGCTACATAGATCAAACTTTTCCATTATGTTTGATTAAATGACCCATTAAAATCCCGGTAACTCTTTTAAATACTACAAACATTTTTTGAGACCTCAATTCCACAATTTGATTCCCAATTACAATAATATATCACTAATTTATCTCAAAAATCAATTTATATGATTTTTGAAATTCAATTTGGTGTTTGAAACTCAATCGTCTAAATTATGCTTTACAAGGCAAAACTCCAGGTAAAAGTTCTGTGAAAATTCTAACTTTTCCATATTTTTCATAGAAATACCGAAAATTAGATTTATTTGGTTGAAATCCTATTTTTTTATTTTCTTACTATTTTCTAGGGTTTTTCTTTTTATTTTGTAAATTAAAACATTTTTTTAAAGGGAAGGAATTTGATGAGGGTCTCTAAGGGCACCCCACCTTTTCATGAAGGCACCCAACTTATTTGTAAAAATTCCAACAAAAATGGAAAAGACCATTTTGCCCCTGTATATATAATGGTTCAAACCCCACAAACCATTTTGACAAAGAGTTAGGGCACCCCACCACCAAGCTTGAACCACAAAGCCACATTGCGTTTGGCGAGCGTTGATCGATTCTTACGGATTGACATCATCCGACAGCGAGGTAACAATGTTTGACAACCATATGATGATTTTTTAGAACGGTTTAGTTGTGTAAAACCGTGAAAATGATGATTTGTTTGTCAACGTAGGGTTTGGTAATTTCTTCAAATCCGAACTTGTTTCCACTATATAATGGAGGATTGTACTGCTTCGGTGCCAGAGGAGGTCGTACTTGAGGTAATTTTGCAAATTTATTGTGTTTTTTTTTGCGGTTATCCGAAGTTTCTGTCTGGGTGCGCGATTGTTTCGGCCTCGCAGGACCGAGATGTATAGTAATGTCTCGGTCATAGAGGACCGAGAGGTTTCACGTAGGTCACGGTATGGTACGACCGAGAGTAATGAGTAACTCTCGGTCGTATGTGAGCGAGACTCTGAAGAAAGTTTCGGACCTGTATAACCGAGAACCTATTTTTTTGGGTTTTTTTGTGATTGTGCTGTACATTTTGGTTGATTATAATGTTACACTATTTGTATTGCAGGTAATGCCGGTATCTAGTATTTTTCCATACTACAAGGACACTTTTACACCTTGTAAGCCATTCCCCTCTCGAGAAGCGGCTATTTCATGGCTTCAAATGATTAGTGGTGAGAACAAGTTTGTGTTAGTAACGAAGCGCTCGGATACCGGGGGCATTAAGCGCAGGGGAAGGGTGAAACTTGCCTGTGAGAGGTTTGGGACATATAGGGGACAAGCTTAGAGAGTAGGGAAGGGGAAAGCGACCAAAATTTTAAAGAAATCAAGAAATGATGAAAAGGCGAGGACTCCAACTGGTACGAAGAAATGTGGATGCCCTTTCCTAATTAACATAAAGGAAAATGCCGACTCCTTATGGTATGTCAATGTGATATGTGGGAGGCACAATCACGACACCGCAGGAAGATTGGATAAGGGGGAGCATGAAGTTGAGGATGCGGGGGGAGGACTGAAATTCAGCAGCTCAGGGAGATTAGTCCACCTTCGTCTTTTGTGGAGTGCGAGCAGGAAGTTGAGGATGCGGGTGGGAGGACACCGGGGTCTCCAATCGGAGGCAAGGCAATGTTGAAGAGAAAACACGATGATAACGATTCTTCGACGAGACGGGTGGAGAGCGGATTTGAGTCCTCCCACTCCACAAAAAAGGCCTCCACTTCTAGGCAGAAGAAAGGCAAGGTTGTTCCACAAATGCGTCGTACCAGTCGACGCACGCAAAGTGGATCTAACATGGCTTATGGTCATTGCTTAGAACCGGATTGGTTGCCACATGTTGAGTGCATTATCGATGTGGTTTCCGATGGAAATTGAGGATATCGGTGTATAGCCTATGGGCTTGGACTTGCCGACGTAGACGGGTGGAGGATTGTGCGTAGAAGGATGTACGATGAGATTATCGGGTATGAAGACCTTTGGCGGGAAGTGCTTGGCTCGAGTTTCGAGACTGTCAAGAATGTTGTGCATTACCCAGAGAAGCAAGTGGGGGCATCTTTCAAAGAATGGTTGACACTTCCAGACATGGGATTGTTAGTATCCCCCGCATTCAATGTCATTCTCGTCAACCTCTCGCATGGGAGTGCCTCCACATTCCTACCTCTACGTAGTGCTCCACCGTCGTCGTTGCACAACAGACTTATCATTGCAATGACAAATGAAAGGAATATCCATTGGGTTAGGGTAAGTTCTATGATTTTTTGTGAATTGTTTTGTTTCCCCCTTAATCGGGTTTGTGACGATATCTTCTATGTTCTACTGTTCACTTTGACAGGTGAAGTTGCGTGTGAATGCACCGTTACCATCCTTATATCCATCGTGGGATCGGTACGTTGAGGACTGCGCCAAAGGTTGGCGAGATGGATTCATATTTCGATACATCGCGCCCATTGCAACTGCTGATGAAGCCACCATACCTGTTGTAGATTTAGATACACCGTAGTGTAAAGCTTTTACCTAGAAACCTTGATGGCTAAACATTTAGAAATTTTCCCAGTTACTTCGAATGTTCTATGGATATACAAATGTTGTGCTGTATTTTGATTGTTGTTTACTTATGGATGGACACTTGTAGAGTCAGTTTGAATGTTACGGAGATTTATAATTAATTAAGTTTCGGTGCAAATTGTCGTGCTGGATTTTCAATCTTGTATAGTTAGTTTGACATAGCACAAAAAACATTTACAAAAAGTAATGTTCAAATTCATCCATTCCTGATGTCTCGGTCAAGAAGGTTCATGAAACAACCCATATTTTCGGTCACCCATGACCGATAAGTAGTCCAATATATCGGCAGTGTACAACCGAGTCCAATAGCAAGTTCTCGATTATACACCACCAAGATGGATTGACCATTTCAATTCGCCTTACTCTCGTCATATGACGACCGAGCCTACTGCGACCCTCTCGGAAATGTACAACCGAGAGTAGGAGCAAATTCTCAATTTGTACACCACCGACGCCACATTACCTATCACTAATTGTAGCTCTCGTCATGTCGCGGCCGAGATAACTCAAGTATTCTCGGCCATGCGTAACCGATACGCTGTCAACTCTTCCGGTCTTCGTGGCCGAGACTGCGAATTCCCAAAAATATTAGCTTCTGTCCATATAGCCATGCTTGGCCGAGACAGTTCACACAGTCTCTGGCCTGTGTGGCCGAGAACCATGATTTCTCAATTTTTTTACATTTGAACAAACCGCCACACACACATTACAACTACTCTACCAAATGTAACTTAACTCGACGATCTTCAACCAAGCCCTAATTTGGAGACGAAATCGGCTCACACCCCCGACCCTACAAACTGCAGAAAACTCGAACAACGAAGGAGAAACACACGTCGAGGGACGGAGAACACGATTTCGGGGATTCCTCTCACTGGTCGGTTCAAAACAAATGGATTCTGCCACAAGGAGTTTGGTGAAGGTGGTGGTGGGGGTGGTGGGGTGCTCAGGGATTTTCACGAGGGGTAGTTTCGATATTTCGGGTCTAATTTTTGGGTGCCCCAGGTAAATCAGTTTGTGCCCACATTAACTGGGTGCTCTCATTAAATGGTGGGGTGCCCTTAGCGGCCCTCAATTTGATTTAGGGGATCATCCCTTTCCTCAATTCAACGTTCGTTCTCGTCCCCTCTCCTTGTCTTCACAGGGTCTCTCTCTTGGGCAGGGGTCTTTCGTCATCATCGTCCTCCTGTCATATACCTCACCTCCCTCCATCTTCTTCCTCCCATGTTCACTGTCCCTTTTTTTTCTTTTTCGTTGTTGGTGGTTGTTTCATTTGTGTGTTGTCTGATGTATGTTATTCTTTTGTTTCATTGTTGTTTCATCGATCAAACCTACCTTTTTTCATCCCTCAACTCCCACAATAATAACCCCTCATCATTACCCAAATCGAATCAATGATTTCACAGTCCTTATAAATCGAAAACAGTGCCTATTAGATTTTCACAATTAAATTGAAACTCAATTTGATTTACTTTCTTTGATGTCAACGTACCCACCAGTCACAGCTTCTCTCTTTCAATCAAGATACGAAGTAGAGAGGAGGTGAAAGTGGGAGAGAGATCACAGTGGGACGAACAATAAGAAGGCGAAAGAGACGAAGAACAGTTATGAACGCGTAGCAGAGAGATGAAACACGAAGCTCAGTTGTAGAACACCACTAGTTCGATTTGTAAATAAACGGGTGGCTAAATGACCCTTTTATCCCTCACTTATTATCCTCAAGTATATAAACCAGTTGCCCCTTCATGTAATTTGCTATTTTTATTTTATTTCATGTTTATCTCTTATTTTTATATCCAAATTAAACCTTAAAAAATACTCAAATTTCACAAAAAAATTTAAGAAAATTTCAAGCACTGCGAAACACTCGAACAACCCATATAAACACCAATTTGAACCCTAGTAGAGTATAATACATACAATAGGCGTACGACAACCAAAAATATGTAATTACCTTATGATCTCCGGTCCGTCGCGCGTGGGTTCAACCTCGGATACCTAGAAATCAAATCAAATCTGAAAATTGTTAATTAGTTGTCTAATCCAATTTAAGAAACTCTCATATTTCACGATTCTTCCCAACTAATTAGAAATTTTGTTCTCAAAATTTAAACTTACAAGTTACTTGGATCAAAAGAGATATGGAAAATGATCTTTCATATAAGACTCTCGCTCCTAAGTTAACTCTGAACCTCCATGAAATTGCCACTTAACAAGTACAAGTAGAGTTTCTTCGGTCCTCAGCTTCTTAATTTTTTGATCCATTGATCAGAATAGGCTGCTCTTAATAATTAATATCTTTCCTCATATCAAACTGATTCCACTCTGCTATATGATGTGAATCCGACACCTTACGAAGAATATAAACATAGAATATGTCATGAACTCCGATAAGATGAGACGATAAAGCAATCCTGTAAGCAACCTTCCCAACTTTCTAAACAATCACAAATAGACCAATAAACCTAGAAGAGGGTTTTACTTTCAATCCAAACATGTACAATCTTTTTCGAGGTGACACCTTCATATATACTCAATCACCAACGTTGTATTCCACAACTTGGTAATAGAGATCATACGAACATGTGTCTGTCTTAAGCAGCTTTTAGCCTCTGACGAATTTGCTCAACTACTTCTATGTGATCTCGTAAAATATATGGCCATAACTCAACTAAAACTTCTTGTTCAGCCCAACATAATGGTGCTCTGCACGATCGACCATATAATGCTTCGAAAGGCGTCATCCCAATGCTCGCTTGATAAATATTATTGTACAAACACTCACATAGGAATGCATTCCTCCAGGGGCCTCCATATTCAAGAACACATGATCTCAACATATCCTCCAAAATCTGAATCAACTACTCCGATTCACCATCAGTCTGAGGATGAAACGCAATACTGAATCGCAATTGAGTGCCAAAGTGTTCCTTCATTCTTTGCCAAAACCTAGAGGTGAACTAAGTACCTCTATCAAAGACAATGGAAAGTGGTACTCCATGCAAACGATGAATCTTACGCTCATAGATGACACTCAACTCTAAAAACTCATAATTGAGAACTATTAGGAGAAAATGCATAAATTTCGTCAACAATTCAATGATAACCCAGATACTATCATGTTTCCTCTAAAATCTAGGTAGATGAGTCACGAAATCCATAACAATATGCTCCCACATTTCCACTTAGGAATGGGTAGTAGCTGCAATGTTTTCTAGGGCCTCCGCTTTTTGGCCTTGACCTGTTAGCAAATCTCACGACATTTAACACAATATTCAACATCTGACTTCATCCCTAACCACCAATACAAATGATACATGTCGTGGTATATCTTGGTCCTGCTAGGATTAATATAATACCTAGACCTATGGGACTCCCTGAGTATCTCATCTCGGATCTCAGCCACCAATGTAATCCATAACCTACCCCTGAATCTCAAACTTTGATCATTAGATTTTGTCCACTTTGAGTTATTGCTGCTCCTCGCCAATTCCCTAAAGTTTTCACCATCAACATCATTGAATTGGCTCCTAACGATTCATTGAATAGAGACAGTCTGTGTGACGGCCCCAATTTTCCACAAATTAGGTCCCGCCCAGCCTAAGCTCACGTGGACCCCCGAGCCAATCTCGCAAGGTCAACGCAAGCCTAGTCGGCCTTCCAATCCATCATTATCAGGACATTCAACATTTTACAGTTGAGTTATTAATATTTTGCAAGATTTAAAAATTTAGCGGAAACGACTAATACATTAAATAACTCAACAAAAATATCAGGGAGTTAGGCAACCTAATTGTGGAACCCAGTAAATATCATCAAAGGAGAGTAAATATAAAATATACCAAAAATTCACCTAACTATGAAGTTTTCCTTCTGCTACTCGTCCGCGGCTCTGCACTCAGTCACACATAAGAATGACGAGCCCAGGTAAGTAAATCCGGTAGGACAAATATACACAATATTTCACAATATCCAAAATAACAGTTCACGATATCCAAAGCAGTCAAATTCATGCAAATAGAACGAAAGAAATAAAAACGTATGAATATACAAAACTGTAAACAATCCATCGATGAGTAATGCCCAATAACAAGGAGTCCCGACCAAAAGTCGTTGAGTCGTTGTACAAGCCCAGCAGACTCGGGTTTAGGACGAGACCCCTGCCTCCCAGCCCTAACCCGTGCGACTATGAGACATCCATAGACCCGGATAGTATCGACAGACGACGATGAACCATCCATGGACCCGGATAATATCGACGGACGACCATGAAAGACCTCGGGTTTAGGACAAGACCCTTGCCTTCAGTCCTAACCCTCTCATATCGCAGATAAACAGTAACCATGACTCGCTTGCCAATGGACTCACTCAACCGACAACAATTTCAACGATAGCTATCATCACAAAGCAGTGAACAACAATAAAGCTATCATAAAACGATAAACAACAGCCAATGGAGATACATGAAATACTGTACAAGGCCCTAGCTGGTTTACTTACCTCGAGAAATCGCGAACCCAAAACGTCGCTCACGTCTCGATTTGCGCACCCGACACCTAAATCCCTCAAACGCGTCGTCGCGATTTCGCCGAAATCGCGCATCCGACCGGTCGACAACGCGTTGTCACTCGCGTCGCAGCCACTCCATCGCTGCCGCGCAGCCTTCGCCGGCGCCGCCGCCGGCCGCTCACCGGCGCCGCGCTCGCCGGCACCGCGCTCGCCGGCACCGCGCTCGCGCGCCTTCGCTGCCGATCCGACCCTCTGCGCCGTCCGCGCTGCCGAGCGACCCCACTGCCGGCGTCACTGGAGCCTCGCCACTGCCCGCCGTCCAGCCCTTCGTCGGCGTCCACGTCGCCCGCCATCAACTCCCGCTGCACCGCCACCGAGCCGCTGGTCCGATCTCCGCCGCTGCAAACCTCCGCGCTGTCGCACAGCCACCCTGGCCGCGCTGCCGGCCGGTGTCGCCGACCACCTCGGCGCCTCCGTCACGCGCTGCCGGCCAGGTCCGCCGCTGATCGCCGTCCCCACCGCGCAGCCGCGCTAGCTCGCGTCAGATCTGGAGCCGCCGCTGCCTCCGCGTCGTGTCGTCCGCCCCACGCTGCCTCCGCCGGCCGGCCCTTCATCCTCGCCCGCCGAAGCTCCGGCCGTCTGCTGCTCTCTCTCCCGGTCGTCTCTCTCATCTCCTCTCTTTCCTTCCCCTTCACGATCACTCTCTGATCCTTTTTTTTTTTTTTTTTTTTCAATATTATCCTTTTTTTTTTCTTTAATATATAAATATATATATTATATGTATATATTATATATATACATTTTTTTTTTATTTCAAATCAAAAGTGTCCTCGAGATTCGTGCTACATGAATCTCGAGGCAAACTCAACAATCGAGCAGCGCGCATATCGAGGCACCAACCCGCCTCCTTTCAAAATCTCGATACTCGCGCTACACGCATCACGATGCGTATCCCACAGCCGGCACACGACTCGAGGCACGCCCTCGTTCGTGTTTCGGCTCCCCGAATTCTCCGCGTATACGTTTTTCACCAATTATCATCTCTACTCGAGATTCAGACATACGCATTTCGACAAGTGGATCCCGCAAACGACCCTGACCTGATACGTGGCACAAGTCAAATTTTCGGGCCATTACAGTCTTCCCAATGAATTAGAATTTCGTCCTCGAAATTGAAGCAAGTCTCACAGAACAATGGTGTTTTATGAAGAAAGACCCAAGGCCATACCCGCCCAAGGCCATACCCCCATCTTACTCTGTAGGGCTGGGCTCTTTCGTGACGAGCTTGGCTCCTCCGCGACCTCCAAGCAAAGAACACACCATCTGTCTCCTCCCATCAATTTATGTCAGGGCAACATCCTCGCAACATATATTGGAATACAAATGAACATTTTAGTTTCATGATCCACCGTCACTAACATACGTATATTTGATGTATGCCCGCGAGAAATGTAAGTCAGTCTCACTTATCTGATGCATGAATTTGTTTCTGGCTGTCCACACGCCCATAAAGGTACGTTGAAATCTCGCTCCAACTGGAACACGTCCATATCCTTGCCCATGTGCATGAGTAGATCGCTGTCCCTGTCTGTGCACTCGACTGGATCTTTAACCCTGTCTCTGACCATTGTCTCCTTATGCTAAGGACCTGACGGTGCTAGCTGCCGAACTACACTAGCATACTCTGCGTTGGTCCATTTAACACTGGCGCCATACACGCCGTACATGGTGGAAACGCAATACGTTATGAGGTTTATCTCTTTGTCACGACCGTCTAACCCTCATTTTTCATCTCCAGACCCTCGCACTGAATGTAACGATGCCGAGAATGCGACCGGTACTCCGACGCGTGTGCTCCCACGCTCGCACTCACCATAACACCGACTGCACTCCAGAGCGTCCACATCGATGCCACCGTAATGCACAACCAACCATCGGCCTCGCCGAACAACGAAACTGACACGATACTCGACCTCATATGATCAGGTGTGGCTAAGACGTAATGATTTGTTGCTCCGAGATTCGTACCATCGTGAAACTTTTTCGAGTGATGCCGCTAAAACTCGTGAAGCTGCCTCGCCTGAGTCGTCACTCTAATCCCCGTTTCTGTTGGCGCGCTCAGCATCTCCTCATGTAATTACAAGCTCAACTCGTTCACTCGAAAATGTTCACTTTTTTTTTTACTTTCAAAGTAAATGTGTCCTCGAAATTCGTGCGACACGAATCTCAAGGCACTGCCTTTTTTGAATCTCGCAAATTACGCATCTCGAGGCCGTGCGATCATCAGCACTCGCAAACCGCGAACCTGCAGCCTCATGATCATTCATAGAGCCGGTTTGAACGTAATCGCATCTCTATACCTACGATTCCTCGAATCGGCGTATATTTACCGTTATCGTATATAGTATATTACCAGACCAAAAATATACCATATAGAATCAAGTGCTACTCTTTTCTTAGCACCTTTAAACGCACCCTTTTTTTATAGGTGAATTGCTAGTCTTAGCAACTTTACAAAGTCTCATTATGTTTTCACTCTATTCAAAGGTGCTCGTTCTTTTCAACATGCACTACTCGTACGAGAATTCCTTTAAGTACGCTTACTAACGCATATGAACAAATTTTAGCATGTGAGGATCCTTGAGGTATACAATACTTAAATGGCATCTAACTTTTAAAACGATTCGCGGACTCTACTTTAACTCGTAAGACTTATTTCATTTACAAGTCCTTAAAGGTGGTGGTCGACTTCACCAACCCTAAGACTATAAATGCATAGTGTCACCAAAGTGGAGTTACTTGGGCTTCTGATCCAACAGTACTACTCCAATGCTTTCGTCAAAGCTAAAGAAGTCCGTACATGATATAATCGCTAGCTCTCAAGTCATCTCAACACTTTGCTCATTTAGAGTCTGCTCTTCGTTTCTTCTTTCTTTTTTAACTTTACTTTCTCGAATGTTCCTTACATTAATTGTTACATTCGTTTTATATTATCCAAATTGAACTAACTAAATTTCTAAGCCACTATCCGCGAAGCTGAATTGAATTTAAACAACTCCCGCATTTTCAAGGCACGAGTACTTATCCATGCAGCTCCACTACTCCCAAATACGCCACAATCACCAACATTGTCACATTCGATCCGTGCATGAAGGCAATGTAATACGACCTCATATCCAAACCTTTTCCTTCTTTGTTGTCTGCACCATCTCAAAGGCCTATCAAGCAAAGACAAGATCATCATCGCAGCCTCGTTTAAGTGAAGCAGGTTATCATTCAATCATATTACACTTTTTTTTAAATGTTCAGAACAACTGGAAAAAGTTGTTGATTAACCAAACATGAAATCAAGTAGGCCACTGAAACATCACTCACTAACTGATTCCATTTAATTTCTATCCACATACATTAAGTTACTCATCGCGTCTCACGCGATACACAAGAGTGAATATCGTATAGATATATCGATAGTTGCATAATACAACACATCAAATAGTTCATATATCCTCAACTCTCCTCTCTTCCCAACGAAGACTTAAGTCGGGATCACAGAGTTCCACTCTAAGTTCAAGGTTCCTAACTTCCGCTCGTTTTTTTTTTTATTTCAATAGTCGAGTTCTTTAAAAACGTCGGCTCTGATACCAAAATTTTTCACAAATAAGGCCCCGCCCGGCCTAAGCTCACATGGACCCCCGAGCCAATCTCGCAAGGTCAACGCGAGCCTAGTCAGCCTTCCAATCCATCATTATCAGCACATTCAACATTTTACAGTTGAGTTATTAATATTTTGCAAGATTTAAAAATTTAGCGGAAACGACTAATACATTAAATAACTCAAGAAAAATATCAGGCAGTTATGCAACCTAATTGTGGAACCCAGCAAATATCATCAGAGGAGAGTAAATATAAAATATACCAAAAATTCACCTAACTATGAAGCTTTCCTTCTGCTACTCGTCCGAGGCTCTGCACTTAGTCACACATAAGAATGACGAGCCCAGGTAAGTAAATCCAGTAGGACATATACACAACGTTTCACAATATCCAAAATAACAGTTCACGATATCCAAAGCAGTCGAATTCATGCAAATAGAACGAAAGAAATAAAAACGCATGAATATACAAGACTGTAAACAATCCATCGATTAGTGATGCCCAATAACAAGGAGTCCCGACCAAAAGTCGTTGAGTCGTGGTACAAGCCCAGCAGACTCAGGTTTAGGACGAGACCCCTGCCTCCCAGCTCTAACCCATGCGACTATGAGACATCCATAAACCCGGATAGTATCGAAGGACGACTATGAACCATCCATGGACCTGGATAATATCGACGGACGACCATGAAAGACCTCGGGTTTAGGACGAGACCCTTGCCTCCAGTCCTAACCCTCTCATATCGCAGATAAACAGTAACCATGACTCGCTTGCCAATGGACTCACTCAATCGACAACAATTTCAACGATAGATATCATCACAAAGCAGTGAACAACAATAAAGCTATCATAAAACAATAAACAACAGCCAATGGAGATACATGAAATACTGTACAAGGCCCTAGCTGGTTTACTTACCTCGAGAAATCGCGAACCCAAAACGTCGCCCGCGTCTCGATTTGCGCACCCGACACCAGACTCTTAAGTCCCTCCATCGCGTCGTCGTGATTTCGTCGAAATCGCACATCCGACCGGTCGACAACTCGAGAAATTGCGAACCCAAAACATCGCTCGCGTCTCGATTTGCGCACCCGACACCTGACTCTTAAGTCCTCCATCGTCATCGCTCGCGTCGCAGCCACTCCATCGCTGTCGCGCAGCTTTCGCAGGCAGCGCCTCGACCGCTCACTGGCGCCGCGCTCGCGCGCCTTCGCTTCCGATCCGACCCGCTCGTCCGACCCTCCACGCTGTCCGCGCTGCCGTGTGACCCCAGCTCGCGGCGTCACTGGAGCCTGTTGTTGCTCGTCGTCCGGTCCTCGTCGGCATCCACGTCGCCCGCCATCGACTCCCGCGCACCGCCACCGAGCCGCTGGTCCGATCTCATTGCTTGCCAACCTCATGTTGGCGTCCCGCCACGCCACTTCATTGCTGCGCCGCCACCACTTCTGCGCGCGCTGGCGTGGGTGTTGCCGACCGCCTCCGCGCGCCATCCATGTGCCTGCCGGCCAGTCCGCTGTGGTCGCCGTCCCTACTGCGCGATAGCGATCGCTCAGCTCGCGCGAATCCGAGCCGTCGCGCCTCCGCGTCGTGCCGTCCGCCCCCCACGTCGCCTCTGCCGGCCGGCCCGTCGTCCTCGCCCACCGGAGCTCCAACCGTCCGTTGCTCTCTCTCCTGGTCGTCTCTCTCATCTCCTCTCTTTCCTTCCCCTTCACGATCACTCTCTGATCCTCTTTTTTTTTCAATCTTATCCTTTTTTTTTCTTTAATATATAAATATATATATTATATGTATATATTATATATATACATTTTTCTTTTGATTTCAAATCAAAACTGTCCTCGAGATTCGTGCTACATAAATCTCGAGGCAAACTCAACAATCGAGCAGCGCGAATCTCAAGGCTCCAAACCGCCTCCTTTCAAAATCTCGATATTCGCGCTACACGCATCACGATGCATATCCCACGTCGGCACACGACTCGATGCGCGTCCTCGTTCGTGTTTCGGCTCCCCGAATTCTCGCGTATACGTTTTTCACCAATTATCATCTCCGCTCGAGATTCGGACATACGCATTACCCCGAACTGATACGTGGCACAAGTCAAATTTTGGGCCGTTACAGTCTGCACCCTGAACTAAGCAACAATTGTCAAATCATGGGATTTTGGAAGCTCCAACAAAGACATAGATGTGACTTCCTCGAGTAACTCATAATCGTAGGCCATATGACAAGCCACCTTCAATGCCTCTTCCTGTTTCCTACTCATTGCATCAGCTACAATATTAGCTTTCCCTGGATGGTATTCAAAACTGAAATCAAAATTTTTCAAATGTTCAAACCATCGCCTTTGTTTCATATTCAATTCTTTTTGCGAGAATAGGTACTTGAGAATCTTGTAATATAAAAACAAAGTAAATATTTCCCCATACAGATAATGTTTCCAAAGCTTTAAAGCAAATACAATCGCCACTAGCTTGAGATTGTGAATATGATCAATTCTTCTCGTGAGTTATCAATTAACGAGAAACATAAGCTATAACTATTTTATTTTGCATCAACATACAACCTAGGCCAACTTGATATGCATCAACATAAAGTAGAAACTATTTATCGGGATCAGGCAAAACCAAAATTGGAACTATAGTTAATTGGCTCTTAAGCTCAGTAAAAGCTTTTTCAAAAGCCTTTGACAACATAAACCCTATATTCTTCTGGGTCAGCCTTTTGATAGGAGAAGCTATTTTGAAGAAATCTTGCACAAATCTATGATAATAACCGGCTAAATCGAGAAAATTTCTGATTTCTATCACAGTCGTTGGTTTCGACCAATAAATAATTGCCTCAATCTTCATAGGATCTACCGCAATTCCATTAGCTCCAACTACATGTCCTAAACACTTAACATCTGAATCCAAAACCCGAATTTATTGAACTGGCATACAACTGATGACTTCTCAAAGTTTAAAGAATAACTTTGAGATGTTCTCCATGCTCTTCACAAGTCTTGGAATATATTAGAATATCATCAATAAACACAATTGCATAGTGGTCTAAATGTGGCTTCAGTATCCACTACATCAAGTCCATAAACATAGCTGGTGTATTGGTTAAACCAAACAACATTATAATGAACTCATAGTGACCATACATTGTACTGAAAAGCAGTTTATCCATATCCTCTGCCCTAACCCTTAATTGATCATAGCCAGATCAGAGATTAATCTTCGAAAACAACTTAGCCCCAGTCGGTTGATCAAACAAGTCATTAATACGCGATAAAGGATACTTGTTTCTGATCGTCACTCGGTTCAATCGTTTGTCATCTATACACATTCTGAGGCTTTCGTCATTCTTCTTCACAAAAAGAACTGGTGCGCCCCAAGGATTCATATTAGTATATCTCTTTTATCTATAAGTTTTTTGCAACTATTTATGCGACTTTTCAAGCTAATCCTTAGATAATCCATTCCTAAGAGTGCATCAAACTTTAGGAATCTAAAACAAGAAGATTTACAGTCATTTCATGTCCTGTAATCTCCACTGTACACATTTCGCATATAAAATACACATATACATTTTCCCTAATTGTAGTACTGAGAACAAAATGTATGTTCACTCTCATCATAGTCAAATGCAACTCATCAACCATTCAGCTAGAAATAAAAGAAATAGTAAAACCAGAATCAATTAAGACTTTCATAAGACAACCACAAATATAAATAATACCTTATATTAGATTTCTAATGGTGTCCATATCTGGCTCAGCAATGACTTGAACACGTTCCCTGGTCTGAGGTCTAGCCTGAACTGAGGATGAAGAAGTTTATCCCTGACTCGACTTCGGACTATCCTTTTTACGATGCCTCATTAATTCACACTCAAAACATGGTATAACTGATCTATTTCCCATTGAGGAAGCTTGAGTACTAGTAGGCCTCGATGTATAGCCCTGACTAACTCGACCTCTATATCTGCCACCCTGTCCTCGTGACTGTCAATGTACCTAAGATGACGTCTTTGTTCGCTAAAAAGTTGATGGAATTGTCTGATATCGCAACGTAGATTATTGTTATAACTGTGACCGTACCTACGAAGTAGAACTCATAACTAAATGATGAGAGAATCTCTCAGCAAACCTCAAAACAAGAGGAGGAAAAGTAGTAGCTCACACAGGACCTAGGGTAGATAATACTGACACTAAACCCATTTCTACCCTTACTTTCCTTTTTTTTTGTCGTTCCTACTTTGCCACTCCTGACCACTATCGGAACCCTTACCTATTTCCATAATACCTCTCCGTCGCCTTTATTTATCTATGTAAAAGAATTCGACCACTTTAAAACCCTTAGCTGCCTCATAAGCTTCGGTGAATGACCCTGGCCTCGTCGTTAACATTGTAGTAGAAATACTTTATCTCAAACCCAAGTAGTTAAACTTCGCTGCATATTCGATTACTGGCACACTTCCTTGCTCAATGTAATTAAACTCAATTTTCTTCTCTAAAACCATAGTCTCAGTAAAATACTCTCATCTGAATGCTTTAAAAAACGCGAACCACATTTCATAGGCTAGCCGTGTCTCAAGTACAGTTCTCCACCACATCAAGGCATCTGACTCGATATAGTGAGTTGATAAACTGACCTTCCGATTTCTCAAAGTATTAAGCAGCCCGTAGATCTTCTCATGACTTAAAATCCACTTATCAGATTTTTTCAAGTAAAAAACATAATAAAACCTCTATGGACTATTCTTTTTTAATTCACTACGCAACTTGTCTTTGCTAATCGGTTCAAAAATTACTGGCCTATCCACTGGAATAACTAGTGGTACAATCATCGACTCTACCCTCGGTTGAGCTATCGAGGTTGACTGCTCCTCCTGAACTGCAGGATCAATCTGAACTACTGGAGCTGCTAACATGGCACCCTAAGCCCTCATCTGTGAAAGTGTATCTACTATATGCTAATGTTGTGCAGTAATCATCTATATCCACTTTAAAAAATACTCAGAATCCACGTACCGAATATCCATAGGGTCTTTACCCTATCCACTCATGATTTTACAAAACAATTTGCATATAATCATGAATGAGTAATTGTATATCAATCGATATAACGATATACAAACAACAAACATAACATCAATATAATATATTCCCAACTTACATTTACTTCTCAACTAATCGCGCTCAATCACGCTTTGGTTTTCAACCAAAGTTTATCCTAAAGTTGAGCCAAATCTTGGCTATATCACCCTTTGATTATCAATCAAAGTTTATTCTTAATTGAGCCAAACCTTGGCTCTGATACGAATTCAGTCAGGACGCGTCTCACTAAGCTATGACTTAACATAATTACCCAAATTAGGAACCTAAACCGTACAGTTAACTTTAAACCTCGAAATGACTCTTAATTTAATCCTTATACTACTCCAAATTTAAATTGGAATTGTTATTTAAACCTCAGTTCTCAAATTTTTCAATTGGACCAAACTAGGAAATCAAATGGAATGTTTTACGAATTTTTATAATAATTTCGGCAACACCTCCCCTAAATATGGATTGTCGGCACCCAAAACCTAATAGACAACAGAATTGGGTGAGGCCTAAAGGACTCACAACTCCCCATAGTTCATAATATGATATCAATATGAAATTATAAACTAAAGTGCAACTTATAAACCTTAATTGCAAATCTCAACCTCAAACAGAAACTAAAATCGTTTCAAAACCTCAAATATAGAAAAAGTAAACCATTTAAGTTTCAAACCTAGTTCAACTTTTCAAGTTGTTTCTCAAGTGATTCACGTCCTACGCTCACCCTTTAAAAACCAAAATAAAACATTATAAATAATAATTACATGCAAAGGGAAAATAACTCCTCAATAGAAGTCCTTTAGCTTCCCCATTCTCTTCCGATCATCCTTAGCCTAAGAACCTGACAAAGCAATTTTGAGAACACCAAACAACAGTGTGCACAAAATAAATATTGTCAGATAAATAAACATCTACCTTGCTTCGTATAACAGGTAATAATAAGAGATAATATGAGTATTGCATGATAAATGAAATATTGAAATAAATATACAACATGAATCATCATTTCCTGTTCTAAGCTCATAATAAGCAGGCCCTCTCAAGATGAATCTAGAACGGTACTTTGAGTCCAATGCATGCTACCCCTGAGTCGACATTACCTGCCTTAGATGCCTGCAGGACGTTTAGTCTGAAGTGGAGCATGCCACGCTTTTATGAGCAAAGCAAGGGAAACTCTATCAAGATGCCATGAATGCATGATCAAGAGTTTCACACCTTCACCGTGCAAAATATAAGTCATATTACTGTAAAAAGCAAGAAATAGTATTTACTTACTATCAAACCACACAAGTTGGTTAATTGAGAACTCGCTCGCACATTCCCCAGATTCCCTTATTCTGAAATCTTATTAAGTGACAAAAATCCATAATTTATTAGTCTCAGCTCAATTGTACTATTTTTCAACAATTTCTTATAATTGTTGAGTAATGTCGGTGTTTAAACCCATTAAAATCTTGACAACTCTTTTAAATACTCCAAACATTTCTCGAGACCTTAATTAAAAAACTCGATTCCTAATTACAATAATGTATCACTAATTTATCTCAAAAACCAATTTATATGATTTTTGGAATCCAATTTGGTATTTAAAACTCAATCGATCTAAATTAAACTTTACGAGACAAAACCCTAGGTAAAAGTTTGGTGAAAATTCCAACTTTTCCATAGATATACCAAAAATTCCATTTATTTGGTCGAAATCCTATTTTTTTATTTTTTTTAACTATCTTCCAGGTTTTCTATTTATTTTGTAAATTAAAACATTTTTTTAAAGGGAAGGGGTTTGATCTCTTGAACCCGGCCTTGTTTGGCACAGCTGAGCCAAACCCGGTTCGGCCTGGTTTAAGGGATCATCCCCTTCCTTAATTCAACGAGATGAAACAGATTCTCGTCCCGTCTCCTCGTCTTCACAGGATATCTCTCTTAGGCAGGGGTCTCCCCTCATCACTGTCCTCACCTCACCACCCTCCATCTTCTTCCTACCGTTTTCACTGTTCCTTTTATTTTTATTTTTATTTTTCGTTGTTGGTGGTTGTTTCATTTGTGTGTTGTCTGTTGAATGTTGTTTTTTTGGTTTCATTGTTGTTTAATCAATCAAACCTACCACTGTTCATCCCTCAACTCCCAAAACAATAACCCATCATCTCTACCCAAATCGAATCAATCAATTGATTTCACAGTCCCAATAAATCAAAACAGTGCCTATTAGAATTTCACAGTCAAATTGAAACTCAGTTTGATTTGCTTACCTTGATGTCACCGTACCCACCAGTCACAGCTTCTCTCTCTCAATCGAAATATGAATTAGAGAAGCGAGAGGGGGAAAGATCACGGTGGGATGACCAAGCGAAAGAGACGAAAAACAGTAAAACAGTGATGAACGAAAAGCAGAGAGATGAAACACAAAGCTCAGTGAAGGACACCCCTGGTTCGATTTTTTATTCGTAAAGAAAAGGTTAGCAAAATGACCCTTTCATCCCTCACTTATAATCCTCAAGTATATAAACCAGCGAGGGCCGCTAAGGGCACCCCACCATTTAATGAAGGCACCCAACTTATTTGTAAAAATTTCAGCAAAAATGAAAAAGACCATTTTGCCCCTGTATATATATAATGGTTCAAACCCCATAAACCATTTTGACAAGGAGTTAGGGCACCCCACCACCAAGCTTGAACCACAAAGCCACGACCACATTCCGTTTGGCGAAGAGCTGATCGATTCTTGCGGATTGACATCATCCGACAGCGAGGTAACAATGTTTGAAAACCATATTCGGGTTTTTTAGAACTGTTTAGTTGTGTATAACTGTGAAAATGATGATTTGTTTGTCAACGTAGGGTTTGGTAATTTCTTCAAATCCGAAGTTGTTTCCACTATATAATGGAGGATTGTAATGCTTCGGTGCCAGAGGAGGTCGTCCTTGAGGTAATTTTGCAATTTTTTTGTATTTTTTATGCGGTTGGGAGAAGTTTTGGTCTGGGTGCGCGATTGTTTCGGCCTCGCAGGACCGAGAGGTATAGTAATGTCTCGGTCATAGAGGACCGAGAGGTTTCACGTAGGTCACGGACTGGTACGACCGAGAGTACTGAGTACCTCTCGGTAGTACATGAGCGAGACTCTGAATAAAATTTCGGACCTGTACAACCGAGAACCTATTTTTTTGGATTTTTTGTGATTGTGCTATACATTTTGGTTGATTATAATGTTACACTGTTTGTATTACAGGTAATGGCGTTATCTAGTAATTTTCCAAACTACAAGGACACTTTTACACCTTCTAAGCCATTCCCCTCTCGAGAAGCGACCACGGTATGGCTTCAAATGATTAGTGGTGAGAACAAGTTTGTGTTAGTAACGAAGCACTCGGATGCCAGGGGCATTAAATGGAGGGGAAGGGTGAAACTTGCCTGTGAGAGGTCTGGGACATATAGGGGAGTGGCTTAGAGAGTAGGGAAGGGGAAAGCGGCAAAATTTTTAAAGAAATCAAGGAATGATGAAAAGGCAAGGACTCGCACTAGTACGAAGAAATGTGGATGCCTTTTCCAAATTAACGTCAAGAAAAATGCTGACTCTTTATGGTATGTCACCGTGATTTGTGGGAGGCACAATCACGACACCGCAGGAAGATTGGATAAGGGGGAGGAGGAAGTTGAGGATGCGAGGGGGAGGACTGAAAGTGAGCAGCTTAGGAAGATTAGTCCACCTTCGTCTTTTGTGGAGTGCGAGCAGGAAGTTGAGGATGCGGGTGGGAAGACACCGGGGTCTCCAATCGGAGGCACCCCAGTGTCGAAGAGAAAACACGATGATGACGATTCTTCGACGAGATGGGTGGAGAGCGGATTTGAGTCCTCCCACTCCACAAAAGAGGCCTCCACTTCTAGGCAGAAGGAAGGCAAGGTTGTTCCACAAATGCGTCGTGCCAGCCGACACACGCAAAGTGGATCTAACATGGCTTATGGTCATTGCTTAGAACCGGATTGGTTGCCACATGTTGAGGCCATTATCGATGTGGTTTCCGATGGAAATTGTGGATATCGGTGTATAGCTTCTGGGCTTGGACTTGCCGACATAGACGGGTGGAGGATTGTGCGTAAAAGGATGTACGATGAGATTATCGGGTATGAAGACCTTTGGCGGGAAGTGCTTGGCTCGAGTTTTGAGCCTATCAAGAATGCGGTGCATTGCCCAGAGAAGCAAGAGGGGGCATCTTTCAAAGAATGGTTGACACTTCCAAACATGGGATTGTTAGTATCCACCGCATTCAATGTCATTCTCGTCAACCTCTCGCATAAGAGTGCCTCCACATTCCTACCTCTACGTAGTACTCCACCGTCGTCATTGCACAACAACCTTATCATTGCAATGGCAAATGAAAGGAATATCCATTGGGTTAGGGTAAGTTCTATGATTTTTTGTGAATTGGTTTGTTTCACCCCTTATCGGGTTTGTGACAATATCTTCTATGTTCTACTGTTCACTTTGACAGGTGCAGTTGCGTGTGAATGCACCGCTGCCATCCTTATATCCATCGTGGGATCGGTACGTTGAGGACTGCGCCAAAGGTTGGGGAGATGGATTCGTTTTTCGAGACATCGCGCCCATTGCAACTGCTGATGATGAAGCCACCATACCTGTTGTAGATTTAGATACACCGTAGGTTAAAGCTTGTACCTAAAAACCTTGATGGCTAAACATTTAGAAATTTTGCCAATTCCTTCGAATGTTCTATGTATATGCAAATGTTGTGCTGTATTTTGATTGTTGTTTACTTATGGATGGACCCTTTTTAGAGTCAGTTTGAATGTTACGGAGATTTATAATTAATTAAGTTTCGGTGCAAATTGTCGTGCTGGATTTTCAATCTTGTATTGTTAGTTTGACATACCACAATTTTTTTTTACAAAAAGTAATGTTCAAATTCATCCATTTCTGATGTCTCGGTCAAGCAGGTTCGTGAAACAACCCATATTTTCGATCACCCATGACCGACAAGTAGTCCAATATATCGGCCGTTTACAACCGAGTCCGATGGCAAGTTATCGGTTATACACCACCGAGATGGATTGACCATTTCAATTCGCCTTACTCTCGTCCTATGACGACCGAGCCTATTGAGACCCTCTCGGAAGTGGACAACCGAGTGTAGGAAAAAATTCTCGGTTGTACACCACCGACGCCACATTACCTATCACTAATTGCAGCTCTCGTCATGTCACGACCGAGATAACGGCAGTATTCTCGGATATGCGTAACCGATACGCTGTCAACTCTTCCGGTCTACGTGGCCGAGACTGCGAGTTCCCAAAAATATTAGCTTCTGTCTCGGCCATGCTTGGCCGAGACAGTTGACACCATCTCTGGCCTGTGTGGTCGAGAACCGCGATTTCCCAATTTTTTTACAAATGAACAAACCGCCACACACACATTGCAACTACTCTACCAAATGTAACTTAATTCGACGATCTTCAACCGAGCCCTAATTTGGAGATGAAATCGGCTCACACACCAGAACCTACAAAATGCAGAAAACTTGAACAACGAAGGAGAAACACACGGCGAGGGACGGAGAACACGATTTCGGGGATTCCTCTCACTGGTCGGTTCAAAACAAATGGATTCTTCCACAAGGAGTTCGGTGAAGGTGGTGGTGGGGGTGGTGGTGGGGGTGGTGGGGTGCTCAGGGGTTTGCACGAGGGTGGTGGGGTGCATATGGATTTTCACGAGGGGTAGTTTAGGTATTTCGGGTCTAATTTTTGGTTGCCCCAGGTAAATAGGTTTGTGCCCACATTAACTGGGTGCTTTCATTAAATGGTGGGGTGCCCTTAGCAGCCCTCTAAACCAGTTGCTCCTTTCATGTAATTTTTCTTTTTTTTTATTTTATTTCATGTTTATCTCTTATTTTTATGTCCAAATTAAACCTTGAAAAATACTTCAATTTCGCCAAAAATTGAAGAAATTTCAACGCACTTCGAAACACTCGGACAATGCATTTAAACACCAATTTGAACCCTATTTCGCGACAAGTAGATTATAATGCATACAATAGGCACACAACAACCAAAAATACGAAATTACCTTATGATCTCCGGTCCGTCACACATGGGTCCCACCTTGGATACTTAAAAATTAAATCAAATCCGAAAATCGTTAATTAGTTGTCTAATCCAGTTTAAAAAAAATTTGGATTTCACAACTATACTTATAATTTTTTTAGTATAAGTGAGATCGTCTAACACAGATTTTGCAAATTCCTTAAGAAGAAGTTTCATTATTTTTATTTTTAATTTAATTTAATTTAAGCCATAATTTAAATTGTTAATCTCTAAATATGTAAATCGACTAAACTAACTATAGTAGCTTAATTAACACATATCAAAGTCACTGAATTTAAAGCAATTCAATTTAATGGAAATCAATATAAAATAACCATCTAAACAGGCCCCCTGAACAATGAAACATCAATATGTTTTGCATCCAAATATATTACTTTGATCATATAGTCATGAACATACATTATAAAGTATCATAAATCATTAAACACTACTCATAAGTAAGTAAACAATATTTAGCTAGCTATTTGTTCTATTTATATCGATGGAAAAGCCATGTTCTAATTTTCTTAAGGCCTTTGAATACACAAAGATATTAACTTCACGCAATAAAACCACATTACACTTAGTGAAAACTTCAAACCACTAAATCTATGTGATGAACCCTTCTCCAAATAAGGGCACCGCCCTACCTTATCACTTAATTAAGTTATAATCTCCCCTATAGGACCTAACAAGGAACTAGTCAGCCTTATTTAAACACTTAAACACCTACCAATTATGATACCACTTACAGTTAACGAGCTAGTTCTACTGACTAACCTATGATTTTTTAACTAACAAATTATTCAGAAGAAGTCTTCTTTCATTACTAGTGTACATTAGATCCTAAGGCCTAACCTATTATGGAAAAATTAGGAAATAGTGATCACATGCATATATAAACAAAAGTGGTGATATATATAACATGTGTCTGGTCAGATATTCCTATCACTCAACCCAAAAGTAAAAATATCATGTATATAGAAAATGTAATACAAAAGAATGCAAAACGTACAAAAATATGTCGTAGCAGTCCTTCACTGGCTTAGAGGTAGTCACCAATCTTTTCTTTGCCTGGTCTGCTACTCGACTGATCTGCACCCGTCATGACAAACTAAATAGTGAGTACATGAAATTATTTAAGTAATACTGAGAGACATTGATCCACATTTCCAAATAGAAAACAAGTATCAAATGGCATAATTTAAATAGCAACTACACTGAAAGAAACATCATGCAAAGAGATACTTGAGTTAACCAAATATGAAACTGACTCAAGGCTAAGTAGTAATGGACTAGGGTCGGTCGGTCGTGATCTTCATCACATTAGCCTTTCCACTACAATTTGAGCTCTGCTCCATAGCATTTCAATACAAATTGAGCTCTATATCATAATTTCAAAAGGTCGTACTTACGATTACGCCTTTTCCATTCCAAGTGAATTAGTCGTCACCGGAATGTATACTTGCTAACATACCCGAGTTTTAAAACTTTTCATGTTCACCCAAGTTATTTTTGCACCAACAAACCTTGAGGTCCGGTTACCCCGTTCGAGGTACGTTACCCTGTGGGTCATGCAAGGTAGTGGAGAAATTCCCTAACATCCCAGAAAGTCTAGTGACCCCCGTATGAAAGCTGAATTTCTATCATCAAATGACCCTAACCACAAGAACCACTTTCACTTTCAAAAATGACTCGGTAATAGAATCCAAGAAATGTAACTGCATACTAATGCACAAAGGATTAGAGTCGAAATAACCAAACTAACCTAATAGCGTGCTATATCACTAATTTCCAAACGTAACAATCAAAATGACAAAGTATGGGAATTGGAATCAATGATAGTATATACAAAACAGAGTATGCTTTGAGCAACATCATAAAATGAGAAACAAACAAGTCATAGCATATGGATTTCAAAGGCAATCCAGTTCGAATAACTGAGAATAAATAAATAAATGAAATGAAATGTAAATAAATGTCTCAATCAATTTACTTACATACCACAACAATTCATAAGCAATCCGGTTTTTCGTCGCGTCGATGTACGCACCCAAATCATGTAATATCTCCTTTATGGTCCTAACATTTGAAAATTTAGCAATTGAGATTCAAGATTATTATTTACAATTCCTAAATTGGTCGAAATCAATCAAAATCGAATTCGAGACAAATTTGCCAATTTCGCGCTTTTTAAGGTAAAAATCCCATTAAAGTCGCGTCAGAAATTTCAAATATTTTATTTTTCTTAGATAATTATCAATTTCTATTTATTTTATCGAAATATAATTTTTCAAAACTTTTTCCTAATTTTCTAGATTTCTTTTCTCAATTTTCTCCTTTTTTTCTCTTCTTTTCTATTTTCTAATGGGTTTAGGTTGAACCGGGCCGAACCGGTTTCAAATCGGCCCGGTTCACCTAACCCATCTTCTATCTTTCTTGTCTATTTTTTTTCTTTTATGGCCCTGAACAAGGCCGAACCGGCCCGGTTCAGGACCTCATCTTCAACCTCTCGAAACAGAGCATCGGCTCTGTTTCGATTTTTTTTCTTCGCTGTTGGTATTGGGCTTCCATCCCCAACCCCAGGTTGGGTTTCCTATGTAGGGGAGACTACTCCTCTGCCTTCCTTGAGCTCGGACAAACTGCCATGACAGTTCGTTCGAGTTCGCCAGCTAAAACAACAACAACAACCGACAGAAACAACAACAACCACAACCTACACAACAACAACGACAACTCACCTTGCTTCGCCTTATTCGAGCTCTCGGTATCTCACTCTCATTCTCTTTCTCTCTCTTATTTTTTTTTTCGGTTTCTTCTTCTTCATCTTCTCTCTTCGGCCTCTGCATTTTCTTTTTCTTTTTTTTTTTCAGCGACTTTGGAGAGATCAAAAGAGATAACCTTAGACTTTGAGGTTAATCTGACCCATTTAAAGAACTTAGGTTAGCTTGAATGTGAGCCACACATCTCAAACTACACACGTATCTCAAGGCATATCGTGTGGTTTTTTCTCACACCACTTGTCCCTTAGTGTCACTCTCAAGTGACTCCAATAATTGACACCTTTTTGTTGAGATGCGTGTGTGTATCTAGATATATATCTAGTGATGTTTATTTAATTTACCAAACATTAGGCCCATTAATTATATAATTAGATGGGGCTACTTTACAACCACAAACATATATCATTATTTTTTCATTTTTCATTTTATGCAATATAATTGAACTAGTTACACTTACCCCACGAATTGCTACCTCAGGCCCACGTCGGCACACGACTCGAGGCGCATCCCCGATCGTTTCGATATCTACATACTCGTATAATTAACTTAGTATTTACACATGTACAGTACACTAGGCATACAACACAAAAACGTAACATTTACCTCGGCCACAGTGAGTCGATAGTGACACGTATCTCGCTACGGGTCCCACGTCACGGGTCATTTGGTCCTGATTAACAAATTAAGCGTGTATTCATTATTTGGGCTGTGACAATACTTCCCAACTAATGGGAAGTCCGTCCTCGAACTTAAACTAAACGAATTTTAAAATATATCTAACTCGAAGATGTACGAAAATCTATCTCGCATATAGTCTTCCCGTTCCCAAGTGAGTTCTGAATTTCCATGAAACTGCCACTTGACTAATACCTTCGGGATAGACTTGCTTCTCAATTACCGTACCCTTCGGTCAAGGATCTGAACTGGTTGCTCTTCATACGAGATGTCTTCACTCAAGTCAATCTAACTCAAATCCACTATCGGTCTTTCGCTTGCCTTTGACTGAGCTAGTCAAAGCATTGATATAAGAAACACCGGAAGAATTCCCGACATCTATGGAGGTAACTCTAACTCATATGCAACCTTTCCAACCCGTTTCTTGATCTTGAAATGCCCGATGAATCTCGGTGGTAATTTGCTTTTCAAACCAAATCGATGATGACCCTTATGAGGAGAAACCTTTAGATACACTAAAGCTCCATCATCGTACGTGAGATCGCTGTGATACGTATCTACATACTTCTTTTGCCTCTCCTAGGCTCCCTTAAGCTTCTGGCTAATCTATTTTACCTTTTCTGTGTGATCGATAACAATTTCAGACACTAACAAATCTTGGTCTTCTGGCTTAGCCCAACAAGATGGTGAGCGACACGGTCTGCCATATAACGCCTAAAATAGCACCATTTCAATGCTCGCCCGATAACTGTTGTTGTATGCAAATCCACGCAACGGTAAATTCTCTTCCTACGATCTGTAAAACTCAAGTACACACGCCCTGAGCATATCTTCGAGAGTTTGAATCAACCTCTCTGTCTACCCATCAGTCTGAGGTTGAAAAGTTGTGCTAAATTGTAAGCTCGTACCATACTGCTCTTGCATACTCTGCCACATCTTGGAGTATACATAGCATCTTTGTCTGACGTAATAGTCAAATGTACTCCATGCAGCCGGATAATCTCTCTCTCTAACAATTCACTCAGCCAGTCAAATGAGTAATGAGATGCAACTGGTATGAAATGGGCAGATTTCGTCAATCTGTCCATAGTCACCCAGATGGAATCATGTCGATGAATTGTCCTCGATAGTCCTCGAATGAAATCCATGGCTATGTCTGCCCACTTCTATCGTGGAATGGGAAGTGGTTGTACTAATCCTCCAGGTCTATGATGCTCTACCTTTACCTGCTGGTAGATCCTACAGTTCCTGATAAACTCTGATATGTCCGATTTCATCCCTAGCCACCAAAAATCATGGTTGAACAACGAATCGGGAACGATGTGAATCCTGAAGAATCTTATCTCTCAGCTCTGCTACTGTCGATATCCACAATCTGCCTCGAAATCTAAGACACTGACCTGCCATTTCAGTCAAGTCAGTACACTCGGGACTCTAGGCTAACTCACTGAATCTCGGATATAAAATGTCAGTTTTTTAATCCTCTGACACTTTTTAAGTCGACACTGTCTGAAGTCTCACTTGAGCACAAATCAGTACCCCCGTGTCGATAGATATATCTGACTGACTCAACCTCACCGCCGCCTCGAGTAAACCATATTCATGTGTCATATAACAACTAAACGTCTCGGCATCTCCAGTCGGAATCCTACTCAGCCCATCAACAACAACATTAGTTTTTCCTTGATGATATTCTAGAGAAAAGTCATAGTCTTTCAGAAACTTTAACCATATGCGTTGTCTCATATTCAGCTCTTTCTGTGTGAAGAAATATTTCAAACTCTCTTATGGTTAGTATAGAGTGTGAACTTCTCTCCATACAAATAATGTCTCCATATCTTCAGAGCAAACACTATCGCTGCTAACTCTAAATCATGAGATGGATAATTCTTCGCATGAACCTTCAATTGTCTTGATCCATAAGCCATCGTACCCTTCTCTTGCATCAACACATAACCTAATCTGATATGAGAAGCATCTATGTACACCATGAAACATTTTCCAACCTCTTGAAATATCAGCACTAGTGAGGTAGTCAACAATTTCTTCAGTTGAGCAAATGCCTCATCGCATTCCTCAGACCACTGAAACTTAACGTCTTTTCTGGGTCAACTTGGTCATTAGTGAAGTGATCTTCAAAAAATCCTTCACGAACCTTCGGTAATAGTCTGCTAACCCTAGAAAACTTCGAATCTCAATCACTAACGTCGACACTGGCCAATCCAAAATCATCTGAATCTTTGTTGGATCTGCGGCAATACCTGTTGCTCCAATAATATGACCCAAAAACCTAACCTCAGACAGCCAAAATTCACACTTACTGAATTTGACATATAGTATGTGCTCCCTTAAAGTTTGCAGCGTCTCCCCGAGGTGCTGCTCGTGATCTTTTTTAGGTATTCGAGTACACCAATATATCATCAATAAACACGATCACAAATGGATTAAGAAATAGTCTCATTACTTGGTGCATCAAATCCATAAACATGGCAGGAACATTAGTCAAACCGAACGACATGATTGTGAATTGATAGTGTCCATACCTTGTACAAAACGCTAATATGTATCTATCATCCTCCCTGATCCTCAGTTAATGATACCTTGATCGTATATCTATCTTGAAGAAAAACTGTGCTCCTCTCAGCTGATCAAATAAATCGTCAATGCGTGGTAAAGGATACTTGTTCTTGACTGTGAACTTTTTCAATTATCTATAATACACAGTCTTAAAATCTGTCCTTCTTCTTCACAAACAGGACCGGTGCTCCCCATAGTGATGTTGAAGGTGTGATGAATCCTTTTTCGCTCAATTCTTGCAATTGTTTCCTTGATTCTTCCAATTCTCGTGGAGCCATATGGTATGGTGGTATGGATATCGATTTCGTACCAGGCACCAACTCAATAATGAAATTTATCTCCTTCGGTGGTGGTAATCCAGGTAAGTCTTCCGGAAACAGTCCGGAAGCTCACACATAATCGGAATCTCTTCAAGTTTAGGTCTATAACTCTCTGCAACGATATATACTGATACCAGAGTCTCCATCTCCCCACTGGTCACAATCCGACCTCGAGTGCCCTTAGCTCTTGGTGTACTACTGCTATACATGAACACTGGACGCCTTGGAATCTCAAATATCATTTTTTTCGTAAAACAGTCGATATGAGCATGATATGATGCTAGCCAATCCATCCTAGCAACGCATCGAATTCTAGGAATTTAAGCACCCCGAAGTCTTCAGGTAACTTAACCCCATTAATTAATATTAGACATTTCTCCACCAGAGAATAGGGGTACACTCTATCTCCGGCTGCAGTACTTAAGATCTAATGTACTCCGACACTAATCGGTTTCAACCCTAACATGTCGACCATGTGCCCAGAAATGAAAGAAACAGTAGAACCCAAATCAAATAAAACATAAGCTTGATGATAACAAATGGAAACCATACCATCAATGAGTTTTCGTGTAGCCTCTGTGTTAGGCTTTGCAACAACATGAACAACCTCTCGATGGTGTGGTGGAATCACTGTCGCTGGCTGTGATTACTCTTGGCTAACCCTGTTTCTGATCCTGGACCTGTGCAGATGCATGTCTTTGCCCCAGTTTGGAACTATCTTGTCCTCGTCCTCTACCTTTAGCTCTGGCTCTACTACCGTGCTACTGACATAGAACTGGTGGTGATGGTAAAGCTGGTAAAGTAGACGTGGCAGGAGTTGGTAATGCAGGTCTAATTGGTGGTGGTACGGGAGGTCTACCCACAATAGTTTGCAAAGGTGTAAGCGAAGCTATATAAGGCACAATTTCCCCTTGAACACCTTTATCCCATTTCCTCGGTCATTTGCCTTTTTGTCTCATTCTCTTACTCTCAGCAATATGATCAGGTGTCATCGCGGGTATTAAGGGTGTCTTGTCAGTAAGTTGGCTCATATAATATGTCTCGTGAGCAAGTGTACGCTCAAAAATCTCTCACAGTGTCCTGGCACCTGAACTGATTACATAAAAACCAATATCCGGCCTCAGTCCGTCGCCAAAATGATATACATCAACTGCATCCTCCTTTACAAGATCTCTGGCAAACTACCTCAGATACTTTTATTTATTTCGATAGCTCATCACTGTCTCGTTGACTCCCTATCTCAGATTTATGAATTCTTTCCTCAATCTCTTCATCGCATCAGGTGGGAAGTATTGCTGATAGAACTTAGTCTTGAAGGCATCCCAAGACTTAAACTCTCCCTTAGCAGCTATCGTTGTACGCCACCACACATTGGCGTCTAACTGTAAGGTGTACGACGAGATCTCCGCTCTAAGTTTATCGCCAATCTGTAAGACTCTTTGTAACTTCTCCTGCGACAGGACCCACTTCTCGATCTTCTCAAAATCTCTCTGACCGTCGAAGTATACCGGTTTCAGTCTAATGAAATCTTTCACCAACTGAACTACCACAGTCGAACTAGATGATGGGGGTGTGGAAGATGGGGTAGACATTGTCTCTACTGCTGGAGTAGCTATCACTGGTGTCGCAAGTATGACCGGCACTACGGTCGGTACTGTGGAAGTAACAGTTGCAGTAGGACCTGGTGTCTGAGCTGGCTGTGTTGGTTGAGCAAATCGGGAAGTCATTAATGCAATGAAATTTGCCAACTGCTGACCCAGAGCAGCTACTCGATATGAAAGCCTCTGAAAATCCTTCACTGATGATATCGAAGGTAGGCTACTGCTCGCATCGCCATCACCGCTATCGCGTGAATCTACCATCTCTGACTGCAAATAGATAACGAATGTGAATCAGCTACTACGTGGATAACGCATATATACGTATAACAAAAGTATCATGTAGATCAATATATATCAAATCCCCAACTCATGTTCACTAACTTCCTAAGTAATAGTTTTCTAGGCGAGGATCATCTAGTTTTCCACATCTAACTAAGTTTTTCTAGCTTCTATAGTTTTTTATATCTTTTAGTTGTTTCTGGCTGAACAAGGTAGGTCGTTCACTACATATTGTAGTTATGGTATCATATTGTAGAATCTCCAGTTTCTACAATATTAAGATTATCTAGCTTTGATGGTAAGCCATGAATTCTTCAAACCATGGCTTTGATACCAATTGTGTTGGTATTCTATTACCTTAAGCCATATAATTCTCTAAATCTGGCTCCGATACCAATTGTGTTGGTATCCTATTGCCTTAAGTCATATAATTCTCTAAATCTGGCTCTGATACCAACTGTGATGACCCCTTCTCCAAATAAAGGCACCTCCCGGCCTAATCCCTTAATTAAGCCATAATCTCCCTTATAGGACCTAACAAGGAACTAGTCAACCTTATTTAAATACCTAAACACCTACCAATTATGATACCACTTACAGTTAACAAGCTAGTTCTACTGACTAACCTATGATTTTCTAACTAACAAATTATTCAGCAAAAGTCTTCTTTCATTACTAGTGGACATTAGATCCTAAGGCCTAACCTATTATGGAAAAACCAGGAAATAGTGATCACATGCATACATAAACAAAAGTGGTGATATATATAACATGTGTTTGGTCAGATGATCATATCACTCAACCCAAATGTAAAAATATCATGTATATAGAAAATGTAATACAAAAGAATGCAAAACGTACAAAAATATGTCGTAGCAGTCCTTCACATGCTCAGAGGTAGTCACCAATCTTCTCTTTGCCCGGTCTGCTACTCGGCTGATCTGCACCCACCGTCACAAACTAGACGGTGAGTACACGAAATTATTTAAGTAATACCTGAGAGACATTAATCCATATTCCCAAACAGACAACAAGTATCGAATGACATAATTTAAATAACAACTATGCTGAAAGAAACATCATGCAAAGAGATACTTGAGTTAACCAAATATGAAACTAACTCCAGGCTAAGTAGTAATGGATTGGGGTTGGTCAGCCGTAATCTTCATCGCATAAGTCTTTCCACTACAATTTGAGCTCCGCTCGATAACATTTCAATACAAATTGAGCTCTATATCATAATTTCAAAAGGTCGTACTTACGATTACGCTTTTTCTATTTCAAGTGAATTAGCTCTCACCGGAATGTATACTTGCTAACATACCCGAGTTTTAAAACTTGTCATATTCACCCAAGTTATTCTTGCGCCAACAAACCCCGAGATCTGATTACCCCATTCGAGGCACGTTACCCCGTGGGTCATGCAAGGTAGTGGAGAAATTCCCTAACATCCCAGAAAGTCTGGTGACCCCATATGAAAACTGAATTTTTATCATCAAATGACCCTAACCACAAGAACCACTTTCAGTCTTTCACTTTCAAAAATGACTCAGTAATAGAATCCAAGAAATGTAACTGCATAATAATACACAAAGAATTAGAGTCAAAATAACCAAACTAACCTAATAGCATGTTATATCACTAATTTCCAAACACAACAATCAAAATGACAAATTATAGGAATTGGAATCAATGATAGTATATACACAACATAATATGTTATAAGCAACGTCATAAAATGAGAAACAAACAAGTCATAGCATATTGATTTCAAAGGCAATTCAGTTCGAATAACTGAGAATAAATAAATAAATGGAATGAAATGTAAATAAATGCCTCAATTAGTTTACCTACATACCACAACAATTCCTAAGTTATCCAGCTTTTCGTCTCTTTTATAGTCCTAACATTTGACAATTTAGCAATTGAGATTCAAGATTAATTATTTACAATTCCCAAATTTGTCGAAATCAAATTTGAGACCAATTTGCTAATTTCACGCTTTTCGAGGTAAAACCCCGTAAAAGTCACATCTGAAATTTTAAATATTTTATTTTCTTAGAAAATTATCGATTTATATTTATTTTGTCCAATCATAATTTTTCAAGATTTTTTCTAATTTTCTGGAATTTTTCTGGAATTTTTCTCTTTTTTTTTCTCTTCTTTTCTATTTTCTAATGGGTTTGGGTTGAACCAGGCCGAATCGGTTTCGAATCGACCCGGTTCAAGACCTCATCTTCAACCTCCCTAAACAAAGCATCGGCTCTGTTTCGATTTTTTTTCTTTACTGCTAGGGTTGGGTTTCCATCCCCAACCCAGGTTGGGTTTCCATCCCCAACCCAGGTTGGGTTTCCTATGCAGGGGAGACTACTCCCCTGCTTTCCTTAAGCTCGGACAAACTGCCGCAGTTCGTCGAGTTCTGCAACTCGAACAACAATAACAACCGACATAAACAATAGCAACAACCTACACAACAACAACGAAAACTCACCTTGCTTCACCTTCTTCGTGCTCTCGGTATCTCACTCTCGCTCTCTTTCTCTCTCTCATTCTTCTTCCTGATTTCTTCTTCTTCTTCTCTCTTTGGCCTTTGCATTTTTTTTTTTTTTTTCTTTTTTTCACCCATTTAAATGATTTGGGTTGGCTTGAATGTGAACCACACATCTCAAATGACATACGCATCTCGAAGCATATCGTGTGGTTCTTGCTCACACCACTTCTCCTTTGTGTCACTCTCAAGTGACTCCAATACTTGACACCCTTGTGTTGAGATGTGTGTGTATCTAGATGTATATCTAGTGATGTTTATTTAATTTACCAAACATTAGGCTCGTTTATTATATAATTAGATGTGGCTACTTTACAACCACAAACATATATCTTTTATTTCATTTTTCTTCTTATATAATATAATTGAACTAGTTACACTTACCCTACGAGCTACTACCTCGGGCCCACATCGGCACACGACTCGAGACGCATCCTCGCTTATCTCGGTATCTGCATACTCGTAAAATTGACTTAGTAGTGTACACATGTACATTACACTAGGCATACAACACACAAATATAACATTTACCTCGGCCACATTGCCTCGGTAGTGACACGTATCTCGCTACGGGTCCCACATCACGGGTCATTTGTTCTTGATTAATGAATTAAATGTGTATTAATTATTTGAGTCGTGACAATCTAACATCTTCAAAAATCCACTTTAACATTAGATTTAGATCTCAAATTCACCTAAGACATCTAAACAATAATACCTTTCAAACAATTGTAGTTATTAGTTTAAATTAGATAATGAATCAAAATATCACAATACACATTAGCCACTATGCACGTAACACTTAGATTCATGATTACAATCCGTAAATAACAACCTATAAAATCATGGAATTAAAAAATACTATTGGTTTAAAGCATTAAGCATATATTAATCTCATCACGTGTACATTGTAAAATGGATCTAATTCAAGTTTGTTGTTTTACGTAGATTAACGAACTACTCACTCATGATAATAAATAACACCATAAAATAATAATCAAAAGACATAATTGAAAATACATTATTGAAAACTTAAATCTTCGAATCTTCTCCAAAATCAATTAAAAACAATAATGTTCATATATATAGTATTTTAGGTAATACATATCCTAAACCAACTCAAAATCCTTGTGGTAATCTAAAATCCATAAAATCGTCACCAAGGACTCCTCTGTGATTTTGGTTTAAGTAGAATCACTAGGAGAATCCTTGGAATTGTAGTCTCTATTTCCACCGATCTGAGTGGCGATTATGGGTGTGTAGGGATCGGTAGGGAATCACTATATATAGTTTCATGTTCTTCCTATATTCCTTGGTGAATTGTTGTGCAATCTTTCCGCTCATTCAAATCCTTCATTTCCTTCCTTTTTCAATCATTTCTTCAAATATTCCAATTAACATATGAAAATATCAAAAACAAAGGAAAACCATGTGTAATATAGTCTTTTACATCTAAAATCGTCATAAAATGTACTATAAAACATGTCTAATTATTAACTCATTAAATACCCCAAAACTCATCACTTTGATGTCTCGAGTAAATGAATGCTCTTAAGCATCTTCTCTTTTCTTCCCTCGTTCTGATTTCATAATTATATATTTTATTCTTACAATAAAGTGATCGTTAAATAAACATATATTTCTTTCATAAAATAAATATCATGATAGAATAAAAAGATTTAAATTACAAATCACCAAGGTGAAGCCACTATATAGGTTTTCTCAATCTCCACTAACAAGCATCAAGTTTACGATGACTAATATAGAATTGCAAGATACAAATATCACTAAATTAATCTCATTTTCCATCAATATTCTTAAAATATCACCACAATTAAAGTTGATAGGAATTCTTAATCACCAATATTTATCTTTATTTTTTTTCCATTTGTTGGAATGTTGGAACACGCGATACTTCATTCAACTTAGCTATAAACACTCGAGCTAAATCTTTTATTTAGAGAGTTTTTCATAAACATCTTTTAATTTTTTATACCGCTCTTCTTCTTTCTTTTTCTTTCTTCATTATATATTCTTTTTCTTTATACTGTATTTATACGGTTACCTACTCTATTTCCTTTGGAATCCGTTATCCTTTTTATAAGAACTTTTATCTCACTTTTCCACCACTAGATTCCTAGATCCATTTCCTTTGAAATCTACAGGTCTCTATATTTTTCATTTAAAAATTCTTGTTAGCTTTTCTCGCTTTCACTATAGTCAATGAAATATTCTTTCCAACTAAGTAAAGTTTATTAACTATTTTCTTATTTCTCTCCTCAATTGTGACATAAACCTCTAAATATATATATAATACTTGATCAATTATTTTGTATAACAAGATTCTTTGAAATTGTTATGTTTGTCTTACACATTCATTTCAATCTTATATCCATTATAGTGTCTAACACAAAGAAATCAATCCCCTATAAACTTGTTTAGTGCATACACAATCTAGGTTGAGTCGAATAGAGTATTCCTTTCTATCATTAATTTTTTATTTTCATGGGTAATAAAAATATATCATTTTTATTTAAATCCAAATTATGTTCAATACATATTTCTAACTAAATAAAGTAAAATGAAGAAATATTACCTGAACTGTGAAAAATTTTAAAAAGTTTTCGATCAACTTATAAACTCTACATGTTGAGTCTTCCATACTTCGCTTCATTATACTTCATTTCACATGTATACCCCCGAACTCATTCCAAACCATATCCTATAGGTTCAAAAATTAAGTTGAGTTTTTCACAAAATAAATATACCTCGTGAAGCATAAGAGAATTTAATATGAAACATAAACTTTTTTTCAAAATTAGACAAATAAATAACACATATGCAATGGGAAAAAGCATTCATTTCTCATTAAAGGTTCAAATAGAGTTCACATTCCACACATACAAGAAAATATTGAAAAATTTGTAATGTACTTTGCGCATAAGTAAATTCGTCTTTTAAGCTTTGTCGTCATTTCTTACTGCAATAGCTTGTGAAGTGTAGCTATTAGCGGGGTTTTAAACTCCCGATGCAAATATCAACTGCATCGAAGGAATGTCAAAGCTCCTTATGGGATTTAGTAAACATTCCATCTTCCTCCTTACTGACATTGAATAGTGGCACGCCAGAGTTTTCTAATTCTCGTCTAGCATCTTGTTATTCCTCAAGATTTGCTTCTCATTATGCCAAAAAACTAAAAATCAGGGTTTGAAATCATTTCCTTTTAGCTTTTTCTATTGATGTAGAACTGCTCTCTGCCACTGAAACATGTCCTTGAGCCATCAGACTCGTTGTTCGCCTTACTTTTTTGTGTGTTTGTATGGATCCTCTACCTAGTAGTTTGGTTTGCAATTCTAGATCTTCTTATCTTATTGATCTCCCTCTATTCTTCCGAATCATTATATCTATCGACTGTCCTCATCCTTTTAACTATAGTGTATGTGATGGTCCTCTTTGGTAGTACATCAAAGTCTGTCTCATGGAAACCAACCTTGGCATTCCTACATAACTTGGTAATTAAAATTAGGAAAGTTAGGCCGCCATGCTTCCTAGTAGTCATTGCATGACTCATCGCATCGTGAATTGCGTATTCAACGTCGATATACCCAGTCTTCACAATGATGTGGTAGAGTAGAATGGCTATATGGGTTTTCACCTCAAAATGTTGTGTACTGGGTTGTAGGTAGGCATTTATGATGTAGCTCTAACATTTTGTGATTTTCCTAAAATTGGTGGTTTCAATGAACTTAAGATAATCATGCAAATCGAGAGAAAATCCCCATCTAGGGATTACCTCTAAGGCTTCTTGAGTTCTTTTGGATGGGTATGTTTCCTTATAGACGTAGATGATGTTGGGGTAGTTGGAATCCTATCTAACTCCTATATCTGGGAATATATAATGTCTATTCAGGGCTTTGGGTGAAATGTTAATCTTCTTCCCCTGAACTATCAATTCATTATTTGTACTCACATATTCATTGGCATAAAACTGGCGGACTAAGTATGAGCATCCCTATTCTAAATTTCCTTTATAATCCCTAAAAAGATGTTCCCACTGCGCATCTTGTATGATGCTTACTATTTTATCTTCATGTTTATGCACATTTTGGATTTAGAATCCTCTCTCATGTATGATAACTCATTTTGCATCTCGAAAGTATCTATATTGTGCTTTGGGGATGGCAAATATCAGGGGATCATACGGGTCTTATGTGTTTGGGTCTAGGCAATCAGAGTCCTCATCAGAGCTAGGTGGGGTAGGTGTCCTCAACTTAACCTTCCCGATTCTTGATTCTCTAATACTAATACCCGTAAGTTAAAATGGGCATTTGTTAGCTCGAGTGGTTCTTTTTATTTTTTTCTACCATAACCTTTTTTTTTTCTCGTGTACTAATCTTACTTATTCCACTACCTTTTCCCGTCATAATGATCAAATCACTACTAATAACTGATAAAGAAAATTCATGTATTTGATACAAAAACGAACTTAATGCGAATAGTTTGTTTAAAATCAAACTGCTATCGAGAAAAATGAAACAATTTTTGCATAAAAGAGTAGAATTTTAGAAAACTTATTTAAAAATCACAAGAGTCAAGAATATGAAAGTAAATAAATCGAAAAGGTCTTTCAAAAGGTAAAGAAGTACATCTAAGATTTGTTGAAAACTCAACTTCAAACTTGTTGCGAACACTTTCCTTTGTTATGAAAACTCTAAATTTTTTAGGATTATGCATTGTATAAACCATTAGTCATTGTCATTACAATATCGAATTGAGTAGAACCAATGAAATATTTCATTCAATGTAGTGAAATGAAATTCAACAAAAAGTTTTTCAAATTGATTAATGAATTTTCAAGGATCCAACAAGAAATCAAAATTTCATCAAAATAAAAGGCTATGGTTGTGATGATTTCCTTCTTGAGAATGAATCTCTCAAGATATGTGCTCTTAAACTCCTCTAACCCGGTATTCCAAGCTCTAAGTCATATTTCTTTAATCCTAGCTTGGCTTTGCTCTCTCAAATTTGATGATTGTAGTATTGAATGAAGCTAGGTAGAGGGGGGAATTACTTAAATACACAAAGACTGAGCTTAGGAAGGTTGAGTCTAGACAAGAAACTGATTATGAGAGGAAGAGGTGTGGCATTTTGGGTGTGGGGATGGACTTATGGGGTTGGCGATTCAGGTTCTATTTTTAAAAAACCTAAATTATGCCTAGCGATTTTAGTGTGAGTGAAATCGTTGTGAAATCACTAAGCGAATCAGTGGGTTGTGAGATGCAGTGAGCCTTTTATCTGAATAGCGGTTCTTATACAAGTAAAGTCATTGGAGAATCAACAGACCTAAGTTTTGCCTTAGTTCACTGGTTTCTGCTATAGATTCTTCCACCGATTCCTAGTGTTATTTGTAATTGCTGGGGAATCACCAAGCCTTACGTATTATTTTTCCGTTTTATTTAATATTTGACTTGTATATTCATTATAAAGATGAATATAAATGTAAAATTGACTGAAAAAGTTGTAAAATATAATCTGGATATGTACCTAACTAATATTTAAATATGTAAAATTTGATCGTGATAAATAAAAAATAAGCAAGTTTATAATGCAAACTTGCATAAAAGCCATAAAAATAAAAATATAGCTCTATCATCCCCCCTCCCTCTATTTGAAGTTACTTCGAAGTGTAAGTCCTGAAAATAATTCCAAAAGAGAGTTGAAAGGAGAAAGAATAAAAGCAAGCTATATTAATACTAAAACTCCTGCTAAAAATTGAAATACGTAAAGAAATAAGGAATATGGGTTGCCTCCTATAAAGCGATGTTGTTTATTGTCATTTGCTCAACTAATAGAGGAATCAATCTTCAATGTGCATGAGAAAATTGATTTTCACTTCAAGTGATTCCTCATTGAGAATATTTTTAATAAGGTCAGAAAACTTTTATCGTCATTATTCTTATCACCGCCACTAAATTCCCTTTTTCCATATCATTGCAAAATTCTATCCCATTTTAGAATGATTGTATTTCATTACCCGTCCTTAGTGTAACTATGCGGTCATGAACGTTGATGATGGATTCGGTAGTTGATAAGTATGGTCTACCCAATAATATATGATCTTGTGGGGTAGTTATTGGCATGCTAGGAAGTTTGTAGTGATGGTGAGCATACCTAATCGTACGTGCACATTTTTTGATACCCCTAATGGAACTATAAAATTTCCATTTGGCTTGTGCACCGTAAGAGGAGGCTTGCAATGAGTCCTCAATTTTGTTATAAGAAACCAATGGTCAGGCATAAGATTTGCATTAGCTCTCGTATCAATTTGAACTCCGTAAAAGGACATCTAATTGATTTGAATGTTGAGGTAGGAGTGTCATTGATCTGCTGCTAAGAATTTTAAAGGATCTCTATTTTCACCAAACTCCTCGTAATCTGAGTAATCCTTATCACACTCGAATGGGTTTCATGCGGGTAGTTGTCCCTTTTGCGATTTCTCATTCTTCATTCTTCTTAGTGTTTTAATCATTCATAGCTTGAATGTTTCATTGGAATTAATGGTTACAATATGCTCCTTCATAATGTTCAATTCATCTAATGAGTTGTCAACTGGGTAAAAGTTAATGATCTCCATATCTTGTGAGATAAGATTTTCATGATAACATTTTAGTCTATGACCATTAACTTTAGAGATTCTCCATGTTTCTATACTTTCTATCTCTACGGCACTATAAGGAAATAAGTGCGTAATTACAAAAAGTATTGTACATCATGAACTGAATTTCTCTAGAAATAACTTAAGACGTGAACAAAAAAGTTAATAGAAGCATTTTCATACGCATCATTTCTCAATTCTTCTAATTCTTAGATACTAAGTTTACATTGTTTTCTTTCATTTTCATAATTCATATTACATGTCTTAATTGCCCAGTATGCCTTATGCTCTAATTCGATTGTAAATGACATGTTTTACTCAAAATTAGTCTATAAGGTGTCATACATATGGGTGTCTTAAATGCAGTTATATATGCCCATAATGTATCTTCTAAACAAAGACTTCAGTCTTTACATGTTGGACATATTATCTTTTTTAAATTGATTTGATTTCTCTATTTGAGGTTTCGACTTGTCCACTAGTTTGGGGGTGATATGCGATAGATGTTTTAGGTGTAACATTATATTTATGGAGTAGCGTAGCGACAATTCTATTGCAAAAGTGTGAACCTCTATCACTCAACAATGCTCTAGGTGCTCCAAAAATACTAAAGATCCTTGATTTAAGGAAATTAACTACTATTTTAGAATCATTAGATTTTGTGGCTATAGCTTCTACCTACTTTGACACATAGTATACGGCTAATAAAATGTAAATATTTCCATTAGATGGTAGAAAATATCCGATAAAGTCTATTCCCCAAACATCAATTCCTCACAAAAAAGAATAGGACATTGGGGCATTTGATTCCTACATTCTAAATTTTTGGTTATTTGTGAATTTGGACAAGCTTTCATGTAAAGATAATAATCATGGAATAAAGTAGGCTAAAAGAATCTTGAGTCTAATATCTTACCAGTTGTACGACGTGGACCAAAATGACCTCTACAAGCATAAATATGGCAATGAGCCATGACGGATTGTATTTCCATTTGTAAAATACATTTTCTAATGGTTTGCTCATACAAAATTTTCATAAGTTAGGATTATCCTATAAATAATGTTTAGAATAATGTTTTATCTTATTCTTTTGACCTCTTGTTAAATGAGGTGATAGCCTATTAGTAATGAGATAGTTGACTATATCGACACATTATGGACTAGTTATAGCTATCTTATATTAGTATTTATCTAGAAATTCATCCTTTAATGGTATTGGGTTTCTTTATTTTTCACTCTAGTTAGATGGTCTGCTATTATGTTTTTGGCACTTTTTTTGTCTTTTATAGTAAGATCGAATTCTTGTAATAATAAGATCCATCTTATTAATCTCAGTTTTACATCTTTCTTTGCCATCAAGTATCTTAGTGCAACATGATTTGAATATACTACTATTTGTGTTGCTAGAAGTATGGTCTAAACTTTTCTGATCCAAACACAACTGCCATGAGTTCTTTTTTTGTAGTGGTATAGTTTAGTTGGATGGTATCCAATGTTCTTGATGCATAATATATGACATGAGAATCCTTTCCTAACTTTTGACCTAAAATAGCTCCTGCTGCATAGTTGCTCGCATCACACATTATTCGAAAGGTTGTGACCAATCTGGTGACTATCGTAGGTGCAGTAATTAAGGCATCTTTTAACTTAGTAAAATCTATCTTGTATTTAGATGTGAACTCGAAGGTAACATCTTTTTGCAAAAGTTTATATGAAGGTTGTGTTATTTTGAAAAAATCTTTCACAAAATGTATGTAGAATCTTGCATGGCTAAGGAAAAAGCTTGCCTCCCTCAGAATAGTTGGGTAAGGTAGTGTCTTTATAATTTAGATTTTAGCAGGATCTACTTCTATTCCTTTTGTTGATACTATGTGTCATAGTATAAGTCTCTGATTTACCATAAAATGACATTTTTCATAATTCAGTACTAGATTTTTTCTATATATTTTTTTAAGTATTTTGGTTAAATGAAGTAAGGATTCATCGAAAGAACTGCCAGATATAGTATAATCATCCATGAAAACTTCGATAAAATGCTCCGCGTAATCCGAGGAAAATATTAATCATACATCTTTGGAATGTAGCGGGTGCATTACATAGGCTAAAAGGTATACACCTGTAAGAAAATGTACCAAAAGGACAAGTAAAAGTGATTTTTTCTTGATCTTCTAGAGCTATAGGAATCTAATGAAATCTTGAGTATCCATCCAAGCAATAGTATTGGGTTCTTCCTGCTAGTCTTTCTAACATTTGGTCTATAAACGGAAATGGATAGTGGTCTTTTTTGGTTGCAACATTTAGCTTCTTATAATCTATGCACACTGTCCAACCGTTTTGGCTTTATTAGGTACTAATTCTCCATGTTCATTTGTAATGACTATGATCCCTATTTTTTAGGGACTTCTTGTACCGAGCTAACCCAATTACTATTTGCTATTAGGAATATGACACCTGCATATAGTGATTTTAATATTTCTTTCTTTACTATTTCCATCGTTGGTGGATTCAATCTACATTGAGCTTGTCTAGTGGGTTTTGTATCTATTTCGAGATTAACTCTATGCATGCATGTGGTTGGACTAATTCATTTAATATCAGTTAGTGTACATCCTATTGCCTTCTTGATTTCTTTAGGAATATTTATTAATTTCTCTTGTTCTAAATTTGATAAATTATTAGAGATTATAACTGGTAAGGCATTGTTACTTTCTAAATACACGTATTTTAAATGATCTCGCCGAACTTTTAAATCTAAATCTGGAGCTTTTAGTATAGAGGGTAAAGTTTCGAATGGTTTATTGGTAGATCTATATCGTAATAGAGTTCAAGGAGTGCATTATAAGATTTTAAGGCATTGGTTATCTCCCCAATTTCTTCATCTATATTATCGTCATCATTTAAATCCTCTATTATTAACTCAAGCTAATCTAACTTATTGTTTCTAAAAGTTTTGTCTATTATAGGATCTAATATATCTGCGATGCATACCGATGAAACATCTAAATGATACTTTATAGCATCGTAGATATTAAAGTTTACTATTTCATTAATTACTTCCATCGTTAGAGTTCCATTAGAAACATATATTTTAGCTTTTACCCTTTTTAAGAACGGGCTTCTTAAAATAAGAGAGGTTTTACTAGAGAAGTGACCTTCTTTCATGTTATGACATAAAAATTGGCAGGGAAAACTAAATTATTAACCCTAACCAGTACATCCTCTAGTATACCTACAGGTTGAATGGTAGATCTATTTTCTAGTTGTACTATACCAGTTTCTTCTAAGGGTACATTTGTCATTTGAAAATATATTGACAATTGCATTACATTAATTGAAGCGCCTAGATCACATAATGTTTTAGATATCCCTATATTTTCTATCGTACGTGGAACGAAAAATATTTCAGGTCGAAATATTTAGGGGTAACTTCTTTTGAATTATTGCTGAAACATGTTCTCCTAGGCTTAATCTTTCGATATGTTTGATTTTATTAGCGCATGTCTTTTATTGATTTTTGATATTTAGGTACGTTTTGTGTGATTTCAAATAAAGGTATATTTAATACCACTTTCTTTAAAGTGTCAGAGATTTCTTTCTCTTCTTGTAATTTCCTAACGTTCTTATTGTTTTCTAAACGGTAGGGAAGGGTTGTCTTCCAGACTTGAAGCATGGTCTCGAACATGTGCAACCGAGACTTACTGATGTTTTTCAGAAATGTAGGATCAAGACAGTATGTTTAACTATTTTTTTAGTTTTTTCATTATTAAATCTTACAATACACATAACTTGTTGCAGGAAAAGTCTTCCACATCATCAACATCTCAATTTGAAGACTACACAATTTTTTTTAGTCGCGAAGAACCATTCGAGTCTAGGAATGAGGTTGTTCAGTAGGTTTAAAAGTTGGATAACAAATAAAATTTGTGTTAGTTACGAATAAGTCAGATGTTGGAAGGATTAGTTGTAGGGGTTAGGTGAAGCTTGCTTATGAGAGGTCAGGTACATATATGGTATTTTGCAGAGAATAAGGATATCCAAAGCGGCGAAACTTGAGAGAAAACCACCGAAGTTGAACATAGGAGAGGAAAAGGAGGATAAGACAAGGCCTCACACTGACACCAAGAAATGCGAATGCTCTTTTCGTATTTACATCAAAGAAGAGTCGGACTCTTTATGGTATTTGAATATGCTATGTGGGCGTCACAACCATGAGACCGTGAAGTACTTGGAAGAGCATTCATATGTCGTCCGATTGAATCTAGATGAAAAGGTTGTAGTGGGGTAGATGACTAAAGGGAATGTGATGCCACGACAGATCCTAAACATATTGAGGAAAAGGGGTAAAAAAACGTTTCCACTCTTCGAATGATTTACAATGCACAACAAAGAAGACGAGAGCAAGAAGCCGGTGGGAGAACACAAATACAACAACTGTTACACTTATTGGAGCAAAATAACTACTTGTCATATAATAGGAAGGATAATGATACGAATATCATGATCGACCTATTTTGGGCACATCATGTCTCCATCAATTTGGTCTGGTGTTTCTCTTTGGTGCTCATTATGGATTGCACATACAAGACCAATAAATACTACATGCCACTGTTGGAGATTATTGGGGTGACTTCGACTGCAGTCACTTTCTCTGTTGGGTTTGCTTTCATGTCATCAGAGACCAAGGACAACTACGTATGACCTTTTGCAGATTTTAATGCAAATATTTAAGGGTCACTCTTCACCGAATGTTTTTATCGCTAATAGAGAGTTGGGATTTATCACTGCAATCCAACAACTATTCCCCCAATTGTCTCACCTACTTTGCACATGGCACATAAATCAAAATGTCTTGACTAGCACCAAGAAGATGTTTGCAAGAAATGAAGACTTCACTCTCTTTTATGTTAAGTGGACGACATTGATGTATGCGAAGTCTGAGGCATTGTTTGATCGTAGGTATAATGATATTCGATTTAATTATGGCAATGTGAAAGGGTTGGTCGAGTACTTGGAAAAGACTTGGGTTGGGAAGTTCAAGGAAAGATTTGTATATGCTTGGATAGATAAGATTATGCACTTGTGGGAGATAATGACGCAAAGAGTTAAGACTGTGCATTCAACTCTCAAGAAACATGTTGGGCATTGTCAAGCAAACTTTGAGGCACTATAGGGGTGTCATTAATGGCATGATAGACAACCAACACAAAAATATAAAGGAATCGTTTTAGCAGAGTTTGAATATGGTGAAACGCGGCTTTATAGGCCCTTTTTATCGCCATTTGTAGGGTTATGTCTCCCAAGCAACACTCTAGTTGATTCGTGAAAAGGTTGAGCAAGCAGAGGATGTCGGGATCGACCAATTTCTTTGTGGTAGTGACATATGCTCTACACGTGATCTTCTTTGTGCACATGAGCTTAATGTACATCTTTTGGTCGATTCACCTAAATCACTTGAAAATGTGCACACTCATTGGTAGAAGTTGAGTTTGATGCCTTAGCAATTGGTCGGGCTGACTATAACTTCAATGACAAGATTCAGAGAGTAAGTGATAAGTTTGGAAGTTGCATTGATAAAGATGCCCGTGTGAGGATCATTGAAGAGTTAAGAGAGATTAGTTATATTTCCTCCTTATCGGTGATTCCACATCCTGCAAAGGTAAAGATAAAAGGGAGTCTGGCATCAACGTCACTAGGGCATACGAGAAGTCTAGTTCAAGAACCAAAAAAGGGAGTAAAAAACACTTAAGAGGAAGCCCGAGAAAAATGATACATCTATAACAAAACTTCCTAGTGGTTTTGAATATGTGCTCGGTCACGAGGAGTTTGCTTGTTCGCAAAAGAAGCAAAGGTAATATGTTGCTAAAATATACAGAACCCGTAGAGCTTTAAAGGGTGTGTCTAAGGTCGGGTTCACCTTTAACATTCAATCGAATTGGGTTCCATATATAGAGAGTACCATTTACGTGGCTAGCGATGATCATTGTGGCTTCTGGTGTATTGTCGCCGACCTCGGTCTACATGATAGAGATGGTTGGGGGACAATTAGAGAAGGCCTTCTTCATAAATTGGATGAAAATCAAGTTTTATGGGGTGAAGTTATGGGCAACGGCTATGGAACCATAAGGAATTGCGTGCATTGCAATGACGTTGAGGAGGTTGGATGGGAAAAGTGGTTGACCCTTCCCGATGTGGGTCTTTTAATTGCAACCACTTTTAATATCATGTTAGTGAACATCTCAAGTGGCAATTGTTTGACCTACCTTCCCTTGCGTAATTCATCACCGCCAACCTTTAAGGAGTGGGTTATCATTGGCGTTACAAATGTCAACAAAATTCATTGGGTTAGGGCAAGTTTCCTATAATTCCATTAAATTGGTATTTGTTATTTTTTTCTTTACACCTTCCTAACAATAATAACTTATAATCTAAGTGATTTTTGCAATTGATAGGTGAAGTTCAAATATGATGCATCCCTTCTTTCCATTTTTCTATTATGGAACACCTTGTGGAGAGTGATGCTAAATGGTGGGGTACGAGATTCCGTGTTCAAGATCGCACTCCGTTTATGCATTCTCAGTAAGTCACAGATGATGTAATAGGCTTAGGTGATCCTTAGCTTTTGTAAGAACTTTGAAATGAGATTTTGGAACTCATTGTCTAATGGTGCATTTTGGAAAATATTACAATTTATTACATGTTATACTTATTTATTTTGGAACATCTTATTTTTTATCTTTGTTCATTTTGTATCTATCCACATTACATTCAACCTTGTTCATATCCACAGTACATTGTGTTATGTATGGCATTAGCTCTCATTGTTTAAAACCTTGGATTGTGCTAAATGTAGTGAAAATTACATGTTTCGTTCACGCAGGTCCAACACCAGGTCAAGCTTGTTAGACATGCATGACCGAGATAGTCTATACAGTGTTGGTGATGAAGCACCAAGTCTACCCTAGATTAAGGTCTTGCATAACCGACCAGTGGTATAAGTCAATATTTTTTGGGTGCCCTAATAGTTGTTGGGGTGACTTGAGAAGGAATTGGGTGCCCTAGTTGAATTTAGGGTACCATCTGGTCTCGGCCTCTTCATAAATATTCTTTAATGTAAGTATCAGCCTACTCCTACCGACTCTCTCTCGTACTGTTTTGCTATGGTGTAGCCAATACTAAATCAAGGTTTGCGTTATGGCATGGTCGACATGCTAAAAAATTTTTAAAATCACAACACTGCGGTCATGGCTATTTTTAAAATGATAACTTTCTAGCCAAAATACGCAAATAACGCATACAAAGGTTACTAGAACCTTAACATAACACCATAAAACACAAATGATACAAGTGATACAAGTACACTACCATAAAGGGTATAACAATGTTATTCACACAAAACACAAGCAATTAAGATAACAATTCAAATACACAATCATTCAAGGTTCATAACATCACAATTTATTTTGAGTTCACACAACTGAACTTTTACTTTTCTTCCATTTTCGAGACTAGTATGTGTTGTCGTGCATGCGCTTTGTCTTGGGGAGCTATAAGGCACTTAGAATAGACACGGCTAGGGCACTGTCATGTTGGGAATCTCTTGTTGGTGCAGTTGGGGACGTCGTGGTGGTGGTTGTGGCGGTTATGGTGGTAGTGGTACTAATGGTAAGACCTCTGACCGTCAATAATTCCACCACTTCATTCGCCATTTGCCGTGAAACCTCCATTTTGGTCGTACCCTCTGGTAAGTCTATCCATGCCAACATGGTGTCCAAGGCTCATCTCTTACGATATTAACAACAAGATACATACAATAATCAAAACACAATAAAAAAGTTTTATTTAACCTGAAACTCGAATATAAGCTTAAAATTTACCTTCATAAGCTCATAGTTTGCAACATTATCTCCCACGCCTTCGCTGTACTTTAGGTTCTTGATGGCAGGATGTGAAACTCATACAAACCAGGGCAGGTAACCTGGTGTAGCCATGAACTCAAATCATGCCTTCTCAGCATGGCTTTTAGGGAAGAGTAAGTGGGTATGCCACTTTTTACCAATTCTTTGGTTGGAAGTCGTACTCAATCGAATACTTTAGACAACTTTGAGAGGATGGGAAGAAGGGTTGGGCATCCTTTAGACATGGCCAAGCTATCTTAAGAACAACTCCGGATAGTACAGTGCCATAATCTCCACGTACTTAATTGTGCCAAAATAGAAAGCCATCAGCTGAACGATACCCTCAGGTCTGACCACCACATATGGATCCCAAATCACCTACAACAAACAAGAAAACAAGTTATAATCAAAACAAGAACTTTGCAAGTGAATACGTAATGATAGCAACACACCTCACTAGGTTACAACCTATCCAATGTCCTCCGAATAGAAGCCAGCTTATCCATGTTCGCAATAGTCTCATGTTTTTGTATCCACTTAAAAAAACATAGTTGGATGTTGTCGAGGTATTTCGCAATCGACATGGTGAGCTTAAGTTTAAAGTGCTCGTACCCTCATCCTACATAGCAAAAAAGGGAATCATAACAAGTAAGCATTATAAGTACATAATCCAAAAACCACATTTGAAGCATGCAAAGAATAAGGTTTGAGTTTGTACCTCGAATAAGGTTAAATGCCTTGCGATTTGTGCCTCTACCCTAGTATTCGACCCAACGTAACCGTAAAGGTACGCCAACGCGACTGCACCCCATGCATAGCTTCCCACCTTATCCAAATTCTCTAAAACCTTGAGCAAGGCAATGGAGACGTGTGAACCACTCTTATCAGTAAAAACGTGCACAGTAGGAGGTACAACAAATATGCACATTCAATGCATTCTACCTTCAAGTAAGTGTTTGGCTTAAATTTAAAGCACCAACAAATCTTTAACCAACACTTCCTCACCCTGATCCCTCTAGTGATGTTCACCTCTTCCTTAGCGTCTTCAAGGCTAATCCCGAAGAGCTTGAAAACTAAGTTGATCGCCTCCGTGCGAGACTCCTCGGTGTACCTTGCGAAGTTCTCTACTACTACCACCTTGCTAGTCACCGAGATGTTCAAAAGGAGACTTACATCCTCCAAGGTGATGGATGTTTCACCGAATGGCAGGTGAAATATATTCATCTCCGGCTGCCAACTCTCAACAAATATGGAACAATCTATAAGTAGCATCAACCCGGATCTCTAAATGATCCTCTGCAGGCCCTCGGTGTTGGGGTGACAAGACTGCAAGTTCCACTTAAGTAATTAAGCCACGTGGTTTATGCACTTAAGCAATTACCGATGCTACAAAAAGAAAAGAAACGTTAGAATAAATTGTCACAACTTAGAATGATGTGTAGCTGTTGAGTGATGGGGTTCATACGCAGCGGAGATTACAAAACAATTTTGACAAAAACCCCAACAGGATCCGAATCTAATTCCATTAAAAACGTTTAAACCAAGAAAAACTTAATCATACCTCAATCGCAATATACTTTTCAGAAGGTTGATCAATCTCTAAGGCGCTGCCAACGACGAACACCCTCTATCAGCAGTCCACACACGAACGGCGGTCGAGATTCGAAGTGCTAGCTTCGGGAGAATACCAAACCTTTTGAATCTCTCCGAAACGATCCAGAGCATACCAAAAACCCTAAGTCGTTTCTTAAACGAAAAAAAAAAGAGTTTTGGCCTTTTTATCTTTCGTATGTGTATTGTAACTTAAAGCGTCTATTTATACAACCCTTGTATATAGACGGTTAAGTAAATTACACATATACCCTTACTTAAAGAAGTATAAGTGTAATACACTACAAGGACGTTTCCGTCATGAATTTTATAATATCAAATTTATTTTTCTGAACCATCTTAAAATCTCGCAAAACCATTCTTAGTGTGCGACCAAATAGGCTCATACAACGTTGGCAGTGTACCAAAACACATTTTGGTATACAAGTCATAAGCGGCCTCTAGCAAGACATTATGACTACCCAAGTCGTACGAATATCAAATCGATACAACCTAATCGATAGTGTATATAACATCCTTTTATCACACGATATCCTTTTGATCAAACATAAGGCATGAAATTGTCATCCAACATGTTCAATCATACTAGTCTCGATCTTTAGGTAGACTGAAAACATCCAAGTGACATTGATCAATATCAATTCACTTAAACTAGGCCTTTTAACAGTCTAACACATCGTGGGATCCACTGGATATCTCTCTTTATATGAGAGGGACAAATTCTATCTTGATTACATAACTTCATCACATTGCTCACACAGTAACCAATCACAACCTTTATAATCGTCCGATTAAAGACAACGTTTGATTGTGTCAAATCACTGTGTTCCTAATGTTGAAGTCTCTGGTAATCTCAAGTCAGAGGACTGGAATATATACCTATCATGAGAAACAACTACGACTTAATCCATGTGATGCTCTCATAGCGGGTCGGTCCAGTACTTTGTTCCCTAACAAGTACTCGTGATCTTGATTCGTATCCCTATACGTATAATCATCATATGATCATCAATCAAGACTCACACTAGTCTTAATTCATTATAGTTCCCAGTATAATGATCGACTAGGGACATTTAGGATATATATGTAAATACCCATGGATCTTATTATAATGCAAACATGCAAATTAATTATAATAAACAGCAAATGAAATCCTCTATTTTATTAACTAAAAGTATTTCATAAAGACAGTTAATGGATTGACCTAGGGCACATGCCCCAACATCTCCCACTTGCACTAGGGCCAATCATACATGCATCTAATGCCTAATGATCTAACATGACCATCATGTTTTGCTTGTGGAAGAGCTTTTGTCAATGGATCCACAACGTTGTCTTCAGTAGGTACTCTACAAATTTTTACGTCTCCCCTCTCAATAATTTCTCTAATGAGATGAAAACGCCTGAGTATATGTTGGGATCTGTGATGTGATCTAGGTTCCTTGGCCGTGCTATTGCCCCATTATTGTCACAATACAAACAAACAGGGTTAGCAATACTTGGAACCACACCTAGTTCAGAAATGAACTTTTTGATCTAAATCGCGCCTCCTTTCTTTGCATCGGACGCCGCAATATACTCACTTCGTTGTAGAATCGCCACGTCTCTTGCTTCGAACTTTTCCACTTACTTCGCACTCCCATTCAAAGTAAACACATATCAGATCGCAATCTAAAATCATTTATATCGTTTGAAAACTTGCATCCGTGTAACCATTTACAACTAGATCATTTTCAAAACCTCCATAGACCAAGAACACTTCCTTAGTCCTTCTTAAGTACTTAAGAATGTTCTCTTTCGCTATCCAGTGACTCTCACCTGGATCGACCGATATCTTCTTGTAGTGCTCAAAGCATATGATACATCGAGTCGAGTGCATAACATGGCATACATGATAGATCCAATAGTTGATGCATATGGAATCTTATTCAAACGGTCTCGCTCATCATTTGTCTTAGGACATTGAGTCTTCTTGAGACTTATCCCATGAGACATTGGCAACAATCCTCTTTTAGAGTCTTGCAAACCGAACCTATTCAAAGCACCTTGTCTAACTCGACTTAGACCGATTAGCCTCTTAGATTTATCCTTATAGATCTTTATCCCTAGGATATAGGTGCATCTCCTAAGTCTTTCATTGAGAAACACTTCCCTAACCAAGACTTGACATTCTCGCAATGTTGGGATGTCATTTCCAATGAGTAATTTATCATCAACATACAAGCACGAGAAAAATAACTACACTCCCACTAACCTTCTTGTATACACAAGGCGCATCTTCGTTCTTAATAAAACCAAAATCCTTGATTGCTTCATCAAAACGAAGATTCCAACTCCGTGAAGCTTGCTTTAATCCATAAATGGATCTTTGAAGCTTGCATACCTTCCTAGAATTCTCGGGATGTACAAAACCTTCGAGTTGTGTCATATACACGTCCTCAAGCAGCTTTCCATTAAGAAATGATGTTTTTACATCCATTTGCCATATTTCATAGTCGTAATATGCAACAATGGCAATTAAAATTCTTATGGATTTAAGCATGGCTACTGGCGAAAAAGTTTCATCATAATCAACACCTTGAGTCTGCCTGAAACCTTTTGCTACAAGTCTTGCTTTAAAAGTATGCACTTTGCCATCCATGTCGGTTTTCTTCTTGAAAACCCAATTACATCCAATGGTCTTACCACCTTCAGGTAAATCAACCAAGTTCCAAACTTGGTTATCATACATGGATTGCATTTCAGAGTTCATGGCACTTAGCCATTTATCTGAGTCTGGTCCAGACATAGCCTCCTGATAAGTGATGGGCTCATTTTGGTCTATAAGCAACACATCACGACTATCAGTAATGAGAAATCCGAATCTCTCTGGCTCATGTCTTACCCTACTAGATTTACGTGGGCTTTGTGTCACTTGTGGAGGTTCAACTGGTTCGGAACGTTGTTGAACTTCCAGTAGCGGTTCGGTGTTTACTTGTGATTCTTGAACTTCTTCAAGATTTATCTCTCTCCCACTAGTGTCTTTTGAAATAAACTGTTTTTCCATAAAGGCACCATACCGAGCAACAAACACTTTATTCTCATCGGGATTATAAAAGTAATATCCTTTTGTTTCCTTAGGATACCCCATAAATAAACACTTGTCAGATTTAGGTGCTAGTTTTTCTGAGACTTGTCGCTTTACGTAAGCCTCACAACCCCAAATCTTAAGAAAAGACAAACTAGGTCTCTTCCCGTACCATATCTCATATGGTGTTTTATCAACCGCTTTAGAAGGAACTCGATTTAGAGTGAAAGCTGCAGTTTGTAATGCATAACCCCAAAAGGATAATGGAAGATCTGCATGACTCATCATAGATCGAACCATATCTAATAAGGTTCGATTTCTTCTTTCGAAACTCCATTCCATTGTGGAGTTGCTGGTGGAGTCAATTGGGAGACAATCCCACAATTTCTAAGATGATCATCAAATTCTTGGCTTAAATACTCACCACCTCGATCTGATCAAAGTGTTTTGATAGTTTTACCAAGTTGATTTTGCACTTCATTTTGAAACGTTCGAAACATCTCAAATGATTCAACTTTATGTTTCATTAGATATACATAACCATATCTGCTGAAATCATTAGTAAATGTAATGAAGTACTGATAACCTCGTCTAGCCATTGTGTTTATAGGACCGCATACATCAGTATGTATTAGACCCAATAAATCACTTGCCCTTTCATTGTATCTAGTAAAGGGACTTTCAGTCATCTTGCCTAGTAAACAAGATACGCACGTTTCATATGTTTCTAAATCAAATGAATCAAGAAGCCCATCTTTATGGAGCTTCGTTATGCGTTTCTCGTTTATGTGCCCGAGACGACAATGCCAAAGATAGGTTTGATTACAGAAATGACAATTTTCTTCCTTTTCTTTTGGGTGTTTTGAAGCAGGAATAGGCTGGGGCTTGACTTGCTTCATAGGCTTTGCGCAGGTGCAGCGACTGCCTTGGCAACTCTAGCCTTGCCTTTGCCTTTCTTCTTCATTCCCTTTCCCTTTTGGACCATCAACACATTACTAGAGGGTTTCCTGATATTTTGTTCAGCAGTTTTGAACATCAAATACAACTCTGAAATTGATTTCTCCATATTATTCATATTGTAGTTTATCACGAATTGTGAGTAACTCTCTGGTAATGAATTCAGAATCAAATCCGTTGCCAACTCTTGGCTTATGGGAAATCCTAGTCTATCAAGCTGGTCAACATAGCCCTTCATCTTCAAAACATGAGGACTAAGTAACGCACCCTCAATCATCTTGCAAGAATGTAGGTTTTTGACTGTCTCGAACCTTTCTTGCCTAGCTTGCTGTTGGAACATTTCCTTCAGCGTTATAGCCATGTCGTAGGCTTCCATTAGTTCCATGTCCTTCGAAGTTCGGGAACCATAGTTGCAAGCATAATACATGCAACATCGTAGAATCGTTGACATGCTTACTATGCGCATCCTTCACAAACTTTCGTAGCATTGGTGGTGGGTCCTCGGGATTGAAGCATCCAGGACATACAACTTGCGTTCATGCTTAAGAACAATTCTTAAGTTTCGAACCGATCAAGAAAGTTAGTCCCCGATAGCTTATCCTTCTCAAGGATGGATCGCAGTGACAGGGGATTATTGTTACTTGAAAAGGCCATTGATCTACAATAAAGATTATGCATAGTTTATTTTAGTATAGAGGAATAGACTCCCACTAAATTAACAACCCTCCTAAAACATAGTGTTTATTTAGGGGACTAAAATCCATATTTCACCTAATTCTATGACAAACTATGGCATGAAACACGAGAACTAGATTATTTAGGTAGGTAACAGTTACCAATTACATCTTATGTAATTTTTAGATCCTTTTACGAGATACGGGACATCTTATGTCTTAGCATGTTTTTATCTCATCATTTGCCTAAAGCTCAAAACTATTTTGATGGCTTTATTAAGTCGGACCATTTTAAACATTTAGGTAACTCTTACCCAACTTGTCTCACTAAGATAACACAATACACCCAAGCCTATGGTGAAACTATATTAGTGTGATCGAGGCCTTGACAAGTGTTTAAAATGGATGGCGTGAGACTTAAAATTTAATAGAGGGATTTTACTCAGTTTTAGTGATTTTTATGTAAACAATGAAATATCATATATTTTATTGATTTGTTCAATCACTAAACAATTTGGAAATTTTTATACTATTCACTAATAAAAGAATTTCGTGCGCTTAGGATTAGTTAGACAGCGGTCCGCCGTCCGTCAATGGAGCGGGAGTCTGAGGGCAAAAGCGCCCCCTTTTTTTTTTTTTTTTTTTTTTAGAAGACGAATCTCAATTCCGAAAATTGAAATTCGCTATAGAAAATCATATTTTTCGCTGATTTTACTATACTAAATTTACCCCTTAATTTATCCAAATTAAGTCAATTAAAACATTTTTAATTAACCCGGGCCCACATCTAACTAATCATGTTATCCTAATCCAATTAGGACTAATCTTATCCTAATCCAATTAGGACTAATCTTATCCTAATCCAATTAGGACTAATCTTATCCTAATCCAATTAGGACTAATCTTATCCTAATCCTATTATATCACCGATAACAAGATTCTTGATATTTATCTCATATTCTAATTTGTTATCTATCTTTATAAAATAGAAACTTCATAACAAAATAGATATAACAAGATAAATAAATAATTTCGAAAATTAATTATTTTCAATTAAATAATTTCGAAAATTAATTATTTTCAAATAAATAATTTCGAAAATTAATTATTTATAAATAAATAATTTCGAAAATTAATTATTTGCAATTTCGGTTTTCATCCAAACAATCACAAACATGTAATTGAATCATGAACTACTATCCCAATCGAACCTAATGGTATCATGGATCATAGAACACGAAACTAATTTCAATTAAATCACGAATATATGTATCATATACACAAAACATGATAATAAATCTCACAGAAAACTTATGTATATCACATATACATCAACTATTAACATGCTTTCAATCATATATCATGTATATATCAGAAGAAAACATGCAATGAGTTTAATGGAATCGAACTCGATGGATCTGATACCACTGTTGGGTTTTGGGGTTCATACGCAGCGGAGATTACAAAACAATTTTGACAAAAACCCCAACAGGATCCGAATCTAATTCCATTAAAAACGTTTAAACCATGAAAAACTTAATCATACCTCAATCGCAATATACTTTTCAGAAGGTTGATCAATCTTTAAGGCGCTGCCAACGACGAACGCCCTCTATCAGCACTCCACACACGAACAGCGGCCGAGATTCGAAGTGCTAGCTTCGAGAGAATACCAAACCTTTTGAATCTCTCCAAAACGATCCAGAGCATACCAAAAACCCTAAGTCGTTTCTTAAACGAAAAAAAAAAAAAAAGAGTTTTGGCCTTTTTATCTTTCGTATGTGTATTGTAACTTAAAGCGTCTATTTATACAACCCTTGTATATAGACGGTTAAGTAAATTACACATATACCCTTACTTAAAGAAGTATAAGTGTAATACACTACAAGGACGTTTCCGTCATGAATTTTATCATATAAAATTTATTTTTCTGAACCATCTTAAAATCTCACAAAACCATTCTTAGTGTGCGACCCAATAGGCTCATACAACGTTGGCAGTGTACCAAAACACATTTTGGTATACAAGTCATAAGCGGCATCTAGCAAGACATTATGACTACCCAAGTCGTACGAATATCAAATCGATACAACCTAATCGATAGTGTATATAACATCCTTTTATCACACGATATCCTTTTGATCAAACATAAGGCATGAAATTGTCATCCAACATGTTCAATCATACTAGTCTCGATCTTTAGGTAGACTGAAAACATCCAAGTGACATTGATCAATATCAATTCACTTAAACTAGGCCTTTTAACAGTCTAACACATCGTTGGATCCACTGGATATCTCTCTTTATATGAGAGGGACAAATTCTATCTTGATTACACAACTTCATCACATTGCTCACACAGTAACCAATCACAACCTTTATAATCGTCCGGTTAAAGACAACGTTTGATTGTGTCAAATCACTGTGTTCCTAATGTTGAAGTCTCTGGTAATCTCAAGTCAGAGGACTGGAATATATACCTATCATGAGAAACAACTACGACTTAATCCATGTGATGCTCTCATATGGTGGTCCAAGTACTTTGTTCCCTAACAAGTACTCGTGATCTTGATTCGTATCCCTATACGTATAATCATCATATGATCATCAATCAAGACTCACACTAGTCTTAATTCATTATAGTTCCCAGTATAATGATCGACTAGGGACATTTAGGATATATATGTAAATACCCACGGATCCTATTATAATGCAAACATGCAAATTAATTATAATAAACAGCAAATGAAATCCTCTATTTTATTAACTAAAAGTATTTCATAAAGACAGTTAATGGATTGACCTAGGGCACATGCCACAACAGTAGCATGCATAATTATTTGTAGAAAACTAAGTTTAGAAAAAAGAAATATACCTCATTGTTCTAAATCACCACCGCAATATGATTTAGGCAAGGACTGGTTGATAGGACCACCGGGTAAAGGAGTTGATGGCTCATCTTCGCGCTCCTTTACATTCCCACCAGTTGCACCACTACTACTTCCACTCACGAGGCATTGGGCTATGGTGCTCCTATTTTATTGCTAACTTACAGCTTTATAGCTAGACTTAGATGATTCAGGTGTCGCCCCACACTCTCATCATGCCTAATAGGTAGGTCCCGCTCGTGGACTTATGATGCCTCATCCTGTACACCATCTTCCCTAGAAGAGCATGCACGTGCGGCCTTCTTCTCTTTAGCATTTTGTTTCTCCTTCCGATATGAGGTTGTTTATGGTTTCCTCCCATCGCGAGCATCCAATGTACCCACCTCTTGTTCGGTTCTTGAAAACTGATCGTAAACCCGTTCCCTGGAAACACCAGTCTTACTCTGAGCCATATATGCTAAGCATAAACAAGAAGAATGCATTAGAATAATGTCAAGAAACATAAAAATATAAAATTTTACTAGGTTTTGATCCCACAGGTCTGATAATGTACCATATGTCTCAGCAACTCACCACCGAGAACTTAGGGGTTGACACGATTGGTGACCTCAGACTCTTCAATATGTCTCGGTCACTGACTATCATACCAATAATAATAACCTTTTACTACACTCGGTGGGGTAATATTGAAACAACATATACTGTCATGGTACCTTGGAATCGAGATCACATGGCATATCTTAGTTGTATACTACCAACTTGGTTTGGGGTCTTAGGTTTGGAAGATACTTCTTTTACTGTCTCGGCAGTGGAAAAACAAAAAAAAATACAACATGCCATTGACCTGTGTGACCGACACTTACGAGTATGGAAAACAAACCCTACATTCTTTCAACAAGCCAAATGCCTGTGCAAAACAACCAAATGAAATCCAAATTCATGGAAAATACGCTCTAACCTTCTTGTGATCTCCGAAACGACAACATCAATCTCCACTGCCTTCATACAACGAACCCTCGTCCTTGGCAGCATCGATTAAACGAACTCAAGGAACCCACTAAACAACATATTTGATCTTTAAATCAAAGGGAGTGCGCTAATTGTTGGCTATATCGACAAAACAAGGGCTTTGGGGCAAGAGTTTCAATTTGATTTTGGTGTTTTTGGGGTGGGATGCTCGTTTTTGAACCTAGGGCAATTTGGGAAACTTGACAATATGCCCTGAAACATTGATTGGGTGCCCTAATCATCCATATGCCTTGAGAAAGAGTCGAGGTTCGCATAGCTACACTCTAAAATTTATATATCATGTTACATTATATATTCATATGCCATCAATAGGCATGTCTATTTTGACCCATTCGCTTCTTTAGAACAAGTCAATTACTCCTGGGATAAAGCTCAAGTCTATTGTTTAAGTCGCACGCAAATTATAACCAAGGACTAACTAATCGGTAATCATACCGATTACACTATCCCACCGTATTAGTATTTAATCATATGATGTAGGTTATGTAAATGACCATAATACCCCTCATCTTTATAACTAAAACAAAATCTAAAATTTAGTTTTTGTTTCTTCTTGCAACTACTTGATCTCGACTTTGCTCACGCTCTTGACTCCTCTCAACTTCACTCTCGCTCTCCACTTTGATCTCTCCCTTCAAAAGGGTGCAAATCTCATACTTTCCTTCTCCCAATTATTTGTTTGATTTCTTTGTTTTCTTGGGGTTAAGGTTACATGGTGATGAAGGGTCAATGTACAATGGAAATCATGAACATCAAGAACAACATTGTTTCTTACGAGCAATCTGATAAGAAAACATCTCTTTTCTTATGATTTTTTTTATGTGTGAATGTGATATTTGAACGGAAACACAAAAAAGTCATTCAGTTTCTAACGCTACCTAAAACCAATAATTTCTACACATTCTACTGGGTCAATCAATCTCATATCCAAATCCGTCGCTCAAAATCGTATAAAGTAGATAGAACAACAGCCTTTTATGTTAAACCCAAATCTATAAAAAAACACAAACAACTGATAAGACAATGACAACAAAAATATCTTTGTGACCTCCATCATTGACTACTCCTCCATAACTTGTTCTTTCTAGTTTATTATTCAAATTTAGTTTAGGGTTATTCAATCATAAATAAGCTATTCAGTTTCCTTTTCTTTTTCTTCAAATATGATTTCGAGCCCATTACTTTGAAGTTATTCAATCATAATTATGCATTTTTTCTTCAATAGGGATTTTAAGTTTCTCCATAATGTTCTAAAGATTGTATGTAATTAGTATGATCATAATTGTATCCTATAGTTAATCCTACCTTTGAGAAAATGGAGGGCCCTAATGTATCCATGTTCAAGTAATTATCATATAGTTTGCCTTATATATGATGCATACTACATGAAGACTTACTATTAGTCTTATTTGGATTGATTCTACTTAATCAATTGTAGAATTTTATGTTGCGTATGCATAAGCACACACAGAGGGCACTGTTGATCTAGGAATATGAAATATGATCATGGTATATCTAAATGTGCTATCCCTCAGATAAGATCATGTATTTCATTTTTGGACTAATTTATTTTACTTATCGCCGAACTTGAGAGATTTATTCATGTTGACATTTATAAACTAGATGTTATGATTTAGCAGTACAATTTTACATACATTATTATGACTACTGTGAGACCTTAGTTAATGCTCGAGTATAGCTTCTATCAATCTACTACTTCGTCACTGGGCTTTCAATTGGATTATTTTCTTAGCTGCAATTGGCATCCAGTTCAGGAGGTGATGGAAGAAATAGGGAACATCAAACACCATTTGTATTAGTTTGGAGTAGAATCTTAGGTGAGGGTCTAGATTTGAACTTTGAGGTAAAGAAAGCAATTTAAAACAGCATATTGAATCACATGATTATAAAGTGCGATTAAATGTAGCCTATCTATAGGATCGATGACATGACTTTGTTATTCATTTAATTGTATTAGTTTGTAACTCATTCTCTCTCTATGGCACTGAAAAATATGTTATGAGTTGGATTCTCATTCTATTGATGACACTGGAAATTAAAGATATTGTGACTTAGTTTATACTCATCTCTACGGTGAATTGATTTCCTTACTTGCTGAGAAACTTGCTATCGAAAATTCTTGCATATTGCCACATTCTCAACTTATGTTTGGAGTAATCTTATAATTGTAACTAAATTTTTTGTTGAAAGTTTCTCTCATGCTTTGTATGTTCACTTTCATGTTAGTTGATGTGTTAATGTTTTTTTTTCTTTTGTTCATTGTCTTTACTATATATAGTTTTAGTGACCCATACATCTTTTTCACCACCTATTTGTATAGATAAATGCATCCATCATTTCTTTCTTTTGTTCATTGTCATTGTTCTTAGGTTTCATGGTTAGATAAATGCATCCATCATTTCTATAGATAGTTAGATAAGTAACATTCCGTTCATATCAATGTATTTTGAAGTACGTCTCATTTAAGGGTGACATAAATGGAACGAACTCAGAAGACAACGAACAATAGAAGAACAGAAATGAAGACGAAATAGAAATATTTTACTAGATAGAAAGAGAATACAAGACTAGATTACAAAGACAAGACTAGATCACAAAGATAGAAGAAAGAAAGTAAACTTAGGTAAACTCAAGATTGAAGACGGAAAGGAAACTTAAAGACAACTTAAGGCAAACTCAGTTCTTCAGAAGGAAATTTAGGCTCTCAAACTTAAACTCACTTTGAATTTCGATGCCTTCTCCTTCAGTAACTAGGGTATTTATAGAATAAGGATGCGCTATTATGGAAGGATAGCCCTACACGTATGTACAAAACAAAAGAAAAGCAAAGCAAATAATAAGATTCCTTTTACTTTATACTATAGCAACTTTCGACTTAATGCTTGATACTGTAGTACTTTATATTCGTTGACTATAGCACTTTATGTCTTTTGAAGATAAATTGAGAGAAACTTTATTCTTGATGAGACCGCATCTTTATCCGTGATGAGATATCATAATGATAGAGAAAATAATAGAGGCAGGCAATGGGGCCTGGGAGCATGAGTTTGATAAGATGTGTGGCATGGGCCCGATGGCAAGAAAATCCTGGAGGCATGGGCCAGAAATGAAAAATGGCATGGGCCTGCATAATTTTTTTTAATAATCAATATAGTCACAATAATTTTGTAATGGGAGAGAGAGAAGAGATCTCCATAATTCATCATGAAATTGATAGGAAATCGTTGAAAATCATGATTATCAACATAAACTTTAATTCGAGCAGCTCCAAGTAGGTGCCATAAAACGATAAGTAGATTGCCTTCAGCAGGAGTCTAATGCATGGCTTGAGAAGCAAAAATGACTTATTGCTTTTGTTGCCATAAGGTATCAACTCTGAATGGGTATAATTCATAAAGTAGACGATCAATTATGGGATGTTGAATTGCTGGATTCTGAAATGCTTGGAAGAACTTCATGTTTATAGATCAATAAAATCTAGTGCAGTTGAAGCGGCGTCTTCTTTAGAGTTGGTCCTGGATGTAGAATACATGGCTTCAATATTTTTAAATCGTGCTTCCATTTTTTGCTCCATGTTTTGTAAATGTTGGAGTATAGTGGTCGCAAGATCAGAGGTAAGAGAGCTTTGAGAGGTAGTTGGTTTTGCATGAGATATTTTAGGAGTAGTTAAACTGGCATCTTTATAAGTTTTAGGTAAGGTAGGAAATGATGAAGACATAATGTCTTTTGGTGTGATTGGTTTTGGCTTAATTGGGGTGACTAAAAGAGTTAAAGTGGTATCTTAAATGGTTTCAATATCAAATTCATCCCACCATTTGACATGGATTTCTTGAGAGAGGTATATCAGGGAACAGTTATTGGTTTGAAGTTTATGGGTACCGTAATTCCATTTAAGGATCCGTTGAATGGATCCATTTAAGGATCATGACCAAAATTATAACAAAAGTCTCCTAATGCTTGATTTTTAAATTTATTTTCTTTAGCAAGTTGTCGTTTCAATTTCATATCATTACATAAAGATAAACCTGTTTGCTATATTGCTTGAGTTAAATCACCCAAAGTGTGATCAGCATAATTGAGCGTTCCATTGCTCTTTTCGCGAAACAATGTTTTAACTTTCTCAGCAAAATAAGGTGGTAATCCTGCTATAAATGTTTCTTTCCAAAATGAAGAATTGGTTGTGGTTAATGAATATACTTTTGTTAAAAAGGTGTCTTTATACTGACGAAAATCATTTAATGTTCTGCATTTTAAGTTTTGTAATTGATCTCGAGTTTTTTCATCTAGCGTAGATAATGTGCCTAGAAAATGCCAAATCAAATTGGTTGTTAAACAAACAACAACATTAGGTTGTTGTTGTCCTTGGGCATCTAGAACTGGATTATCATTGGCATCTTTAATAATTAAATTGGAAAGATATTAATGATCCAAAAACATGGATCAATCAAGAAAAAAATAATGACGAACGATGCAAAAATACTACATCAGATCAAATTCATCATATTATTACTCATGAAGACGGTCAAGTTGAAATAAATTTTGCTTCTCGAAACTCTTATTCTTCTCTGTCAGTTTCTTTTCCCTCGCAAGTAGAGCCTACTCATACATCAATATCCAATCCGCTTAAGCAAGTAGCAGTTGAATCAAGTCACCCTTCTCGTGTAGCCTATCTGAGTTTCTTGCAAGTGGATCCTAATACGAGGAATGTTCGCTTGCTTATTAATATTTTTTTTAATTTCTATGAAACGTGTCGGAGACACGATGTACATGTTCAACGCGGGTGCATGAGCAAGTGCAAGAATTGAGCGTCGCTATGAATTAGATTTTGAAAAGAATCGTGGAGTAGTTGAACATCTTGTCTACAAGTCAGATGATAAGTGTTATAAGATGCTACGAATGGATAGGTTGAGATTCATGAAGTTACGTGATATGTTGTATGAGCATGGGAATTTGAGGGACAAACGATGTGTATTAGTAGATGAACACTTGGCTATTACTGTTCACATATTAGGGCACAACAGACCCAATCATGTTATAAGCACATGGTTTCAAAGGTCGGGCGATACTGTTAGTAAGGTGTTTAGGATAACTATTCAAGCCATTATTCGATTGCATCCGGTCTTACTCAAACACCCATAACCACTTAGCCTAAAGTCCATATATATTAGATAGAAATACTTTCAGGTGATTAGAGTACGACTACTTCCTTTGACAATTATTTTGGTTATACTTTTTGGTTTTTAACTATGTACTACTTTTTGCAGGGTTGTCTTGGTGCTTTTGACGAGACATTCATATAATAATCGTGCGTAACTTTCAAAATCCAAGATTTAGAAATCGAAAATATCACATAACATTGAATGTTTTGACTGCTTGTATGCCGAAAAAAGTTAATTATGTACATCCTTCCTAGCTCGGACTGATCAGTAGGTGATGGAAGAGTATTGAAATATGCAGTCTCTCGTCCCAATGGTTTAAAGGTTCATCCAATGACATATTACTTAGTTGATGTAGGGTACGTAAATAGCGAAGTTTTTCTTGCACCTTTTCGCGGTCAGCGCTACCATCTCTCAGAATGAAGCACCAAGCGACGACCAGCCCAAACACCTGAAGAAGTTTTTAATATGCGACATGCGAAAGCGAGGAATATTATTGAGACATGTTTCGATGCGTTAAAACAATGATGGGTTGTCCTACGAAGTCCATGTTACTACAATGTGAAGATGAAGGCATTCATCATCCACATGTGCGATTCTTCACGATTTCCTTAATATGGAGGTGCCAAATGACTTGTTAGACACTATAATTTCAGAAGTTCAAGAATTAGGAATTGATGCAGATGCTAGTAATGAACAACCTGAAACGATTTCCACCGTTAGGTCGACAAATGCCTGGACCACATTTCGAGATGAACTAGCAATGTCATTGTAGAATGACTATAGGCTCCTCAACATTAGAAATGTTCGCATGCTTACAATGAAATGTCCTTGTGTTTGAACTTTGTTGTCACTTTGTGTGTTTTCTTATGTGCTAGCATTGTTGTATGTTTTGTGTAGTTTATGTGCTTCATTTGTTGAAAGCCTAAAATATACTGCAGTAAGCATTGTTTTGTCTAGCAACTGCCGTAAAATATCTGGCTTCTTCCACATATCTAGATTCTTTGGTTCAGGCCTCTGCATTTTTTGGTGTTCATTAGTTTTTATATTTATTGCATAATCTACTTCATTTAACATAAAAAATGACCTTTTAAGTTTTGTCCATATAGTTTGTACAAACTACACTAAAGTTTATATTGAATTGTCACAGTAGCCAAGTAAAAATTGGCTCCATTTATCTATAATCATGAAACCGACACATGAAGCCTTCAACAACCAAAACATGTACCTATAGCATTGTAAGCATGAAAGAATTTTAATTCATCCTATCGATATGCTCAATCAACACTGAAATGCAAGTTCTCTTTTGGGAACTGCACAAAGCCAAACCCTTCAACTAATCTTAGCCCAACAATTTCTCAAACTTGAAACCTTTATTTTTTTGGACAACAAGTTTAAACTATACCACTCAATTCAATTGAACCATAGAATGCATGCTTTGTTCATAAATAGATAGACTAAACAATTATAGTGATTTGAGATAACACTGTCGAACATGTGAAAGATTTATTTCCAACAAGACAACAACCATAATAAATGTTTAATCATTAACCAAAGATAGACATCATAAATCCATGAAACCAACACATGAAGAATCCAAAAACCATAAACTAAAGTTGCACAAGTTTTTTTGTTACAAAAGTATGTCAACGTTTCTCAAAAAGGATGCCAAGATCGAGAGTTGTAAATTCAAAAAACCCCATAGTCATATATAGTTTTGAATGGTCAATCTTCATAAAAAAGAAGATGCAAAAAGAGATGGCATGACAACAAAACTCTCATATCTCCGAGAACATTCTCTGCAACCAAGCAAGACGAAAAAAAGCCTTACATGATAGAATGCCTGCATGAGCTCAGGACGCCCCATGATCTTGGCATTGTACATAGTCATGTCCACATCCGATATCTCAGGAACTTCCTACATAGGTGCCACGACCAAATGGCGCATGTCTCTGTCTGCATTAATGGCGGCACTAATGTCATTGCCAGCCTTCAAAAGTTCAGACCCAAGGATTTGTGCAGCCGATATCATATAATCGGCAAGACCTCCATCAGATGTACGTTTCTTCCTCTTATTCGGATTATTAGTAACCTCTGACGTAACTGACCGAGATCGAGAATTCCCTTAAGTGACTTCAACATCTTCCGAGGCAATTGGATCACTTCCATTCTCACTGTTAGACTCATTATTGCCACCAAGCTCTTCCACAGTGTCACAACGTCGAATGCATCTTCTCCAGTTGCGCGATCATTTCCAAATACTAGGAAACATTTCTCTTAGTGGATGAATGATTTAGAGCGTCATTGCTTGGCATCTGGATAATTCTACAACAAAATTAGTGAAAATGCACATTACTAAAGGCAATGATCATTAAAATCATAGACATATATATTGCAAGGAATGGTGTACACCGCAATGTAATCATCCCAAACATCGTCTTCCACTACAACCATGTTGGAAGTGTTGTTAAAACCAAATCCACTAGAACTATGCTTAACCCTATGAATCATGTCATGCACAATGAACCAATCCCTTTTCAAAGTCTTGATACGAGACTTTATGTGTGGTCTTGCCTTGATCATCGATGTTGGGCAAGAGATTTTCAAAGCCTCCTCAAGATGGTAAGGTACCCTGGTTTAAACCTATTGTCCCCTTTGTATACCCCAGTGTTCACCATCTACAAAATTGCATTGAGTAGAGCAAGGTTCTCCATATATGACCACTTGCGCCTTGTAGCTTTTGTTGGTTGGGACTCTTGTTGTGGTCCTTGTGAAGGTCGAGCACCTCGTTGAGAAGTAGGACGAGCAGATTGTTAACCCAAGAGTCGGGAAAGTCGAACACCTTATTGAAACAAATTGTTTGATACATGTTGGGAACCTCGTTGATGTGAAGCCATCTAAAAAGCAAGTACAATTGATAGAAAATGTACATGAAGAATCCATGACAAATAATGAAATGATGATGATAGAAAAATGTACATGAGCAAAGCAAACTATATATGAAGAACTAGTGAACTTTGAATTAGAGATTTACAAAACCTTTTCTATGAAAAAACAAACTCAAAAAAAAAAAAAAAAAACTAACTGCAAAAACATATACAAACTGAAAAAAAAAAACTACAAACTTCATTGTAAAGTTCAATTAAAAATGAAGAACAAAAAAGCAAAACTCTTTCTATTTCACTACTTCCTAGCATCAAAACAGTAAGACCAAAACGCTTCTCTATTTCACTCAAATCAGTCAAACGAGCGGATAATTTTTTTTTTTTGATGAAATGGAGGCGATACTCCTCTATTGATATATACAAAAATATGAAGAATCAAAACATAACTTCAACAACAGTTTTTTTAAAAAAAAATTTATATTAATTGGTATGTCTATGCCACACTAGATTTTTTTTTTGGTTGGTTCTTTGTATAGTGGTTGAAGTTATTTCTCTGTTTGCAGAGTCCTGCCATCCGATTGAGGAGGTGATCAAAACAATAGTGAGGAGAAAATGAACAGCTCAATGGCATTGCCTTAACTTACATAACGATGAGTTGACATACTTTTGAAAAAGGGTTAAAATGGTAGGTGGTGGTCGGTTTTAGTTTGGTGAGATAGGTTGGCTTTTTGTGGCTCATCGTTATGTAAGTTTAGCATCTCTGTAACTGTATATCTCTGTAATGGATGCTGGACACAACTAGTTTTGCTTTCTTTGATTTCTTTTTCTTTTTTTTTTCTTTGGACGGCACTCTCTTATATCATCATCTCTATCAACAACAATTGCAAGGAGAGCATGAGAAAGTTGAAAAAAAGGTAAAACGAAGAAAAGAAGAGTCATGCTTACTACCTAATAAAATCACGAAATCATAAATTATTGTTGGTTTACTTACCTACTGTTGCAATGGAGGTAACGACTTGGTCTTCAAGGAAGATGAAACCGACAGTGGAGGCAACAATGACTCCACATCTTGAAAAACCTCAATAAAATCACGAAATCGATGCCCACGAAAGTGATGGGCGAATTAGTAATTTCCTCCTCCTTCAGTAACTTTATTCTAATTGATTACCCCCACACGAACAAACGCCCCCCCCGGATTAAAAGTTAATGAAAGGACTTGCACTCCCATCTACACTAATCAGCTGCAACGACACTAATCTAATCTACTCATGCGAACGGACCATTACGTGTCTAAATACCAATATACATATATTTGTATTTGTCCATGACATATATATATATCTATCATATATATAAAAGCACGAATCACAAATTTTTAAGTCGTAATCAAATTTATCTTTTTGTCCCTCGCTCACACTTCTTGTGCGTCCCTGATCTTTCCTATTCTAATAACTGTATTAAATAGTTATTAAATAGCTATTAAATACAATCGTACTAGGCTATCTCAACTATAATTGCTTTTCTTATTCAATTTCACAGCTTTGTCCAATCTGCCTCACCAACGCAAAGGATATGGCTTTCGGTTGCGGACATCAGGTCGAGCCTCTCCTTCTCTTCTTCTATTTACGTTGTTCACTAAGGTTCATAAGCAAGCGGATATTGACATTGTAAGTATTTTTTTCTTTGCAAACATGTTGTGAGTGCGGGTCAGGTCTCACGACATGCCCCATCTACCGAACTCCAATTGAAACCTGAATAAAGCTCTATTGAAGTGCTCCTCCCTTGTGATCTCTGGATTTTAGTCTTACTCCTACCTCCAGCCTTCTCAAGACTATGCCATATTCTTTGTTATTCTTTTAGTGATACGACTCTGCGACGATCCGCACGACGTGCTCAACAAAAGGTTACTATTCAAGCTTAACTTGCTTTGTCTCTTTACATTATTTAGGGGCATTATTTAGGTTTCGCAATCTTTCTTATTGATTTGCACTCATCATTCTGTACATGACCTTTGTGAGTTTTTTATAGGGTGTAACAGCTTTGCTTGATTGCACTTGCAGATGTAATGCTTTAACTTGGACAAGTGAAGTGCTATGAGTTTGCCTTTTTTTAATATATGGTTAATTTTAACTTTGGTTAGCATGAGAAGTAATTGAAATTTTTGCTCTGACAAAAGGGTATTTTAATGACAAACTAAATTAATAGAAATTCGACGAGGTAGAGGTGGATGAAAGTTAACTTGAGACACATTAATTAGGAGAAATATATATATATATATATATATACTAGTCGATGGGCACGTGCTCTGCACGTGAGGCAAAGATATTATTTTTCTCGTACTATATATATATCTATACTATTATAATAGCAAAATCTCCCAAGTATGCCCCTACCTACTTAAATCAAAACACTTCAAGATGAGGACAATTTGGTTATTTAATCAATAAATCCACTTTAATAGGCGGTTTACAATCTTTTGGAGTCAACTAAAATTTGGTTCGTTTTGAATTGTTTTTTTTTTAAATAGAGCACGATTATAGGGATTTAGGAAGTTGTTTAACCGTTCCCTCAAATTGTGCTATATCTCCTCCACGATTGTTTTTTCTTTCTCTCTCTCTTTCCCTCCACGTTTCCCTCTCCTCTTCCTTCTCTTCCATCTCTGACACACCCCCAAAGTCTTTGCTCCCTCGAGATCTTCACCAAAACGCCCAAGAAGCAGAAAATAGAGGATTTGAAGGCACAAGAAGCAGACTTATCCAAAAAGAGACAACACCTCACTGAGGTGAATATCTAAACACTGTCTTTCTTTCTTTCTTTTTTTTTTTTGCCTATTAATTTTGGTTTCTTATTGGAAGGAATGGATTGATGATTAACATGCAGAGACACTCTGTAATTAATTTTGACCAGGTGTTCAACGAAGTCAGAACTCGCTACGAAGAGAAGGAGCGCGAGCGATCGGCCCTCCACCACTTCTACTTATCAAGACTACAACAACTCCTGCCTCTATCAGGTCTCCTGCGGCGACGGCACCTACACCGTCGACGACGGCTCCTACACTGTGGGCGACTGCATCTCTGAAACCCTAACTTTCAACGACGCCGCTTTAGTCGATAACATCGCCCACGGCTGCGGCCACAACATCGAAGGCCTCTTCGTCGGCGCCGCCGGGGTTTACAAGGGGTCACAACCAGCCAGCTTGATGAACTCACTGCCGAGACCGCCGCCACGATGACCGCCAGCCACCCGGATTACGCTTCGGTTAATGTTTTGGTGTTGGTTTGGGTTTTAGGTAGATGGGGTTCCGGGAATTTTAATTGAGGTTTTGATTTTTTGGTGTTGTAGTTGGCGGTGAGAGTTGTAGTCTCAAATCTTCACAAGAACACGCACGTTTTATTATGTGGAGTTGGCAGGGGTCGTGGTCGGGGTCGGGGGAGAGGTGATTCCGGTAGCGGAGGCGGCGGTGGGCAGCGGCGGAGGAGGAGTGATTGTGGATTTGGGGACAACGGTGACCAAGCTGGATACGGCGGTGAGGGACCGGTTTCGGGGGGTGCGAGGGGTTGCCGGAGGCGGGAGGGGTGGCGCTGTTCCACACGCGTTACGATCTGAGTCGGCGGGAGAACGTGAGCGTGCCGACGTTGGACTTGGATTTCGTTGGGGGAAGTCGGTGAGGCTTCCGGCGAGGAATTATTTGGTGCTAAAAGTCCCGCCGATCAATATGTCAATAATTCTGAAATAGTAGATGTTTAGGATGCTATTAACCTTTGAAATTCAATTCTGGAGGATTTGCTTCCAAAACATAACTTCATTTCTCGAAGCCAATGCTTTGTAGTTCTTTTAAGAAAAGATAGATTATGATTGTGAAGGAGTTAAAAGTTCTCACGATTATACAGGGGGATTTTTTTTTCTATTTTTATTTTTTGTATAAATTTTGTAATTTGTATTTTTTGCTAACTAGATAAACTTTTACATCAATTGCTATTTACTATACAAACTTTTAGATCAATTGTTCTTTAATTGTTCTTATTGTCTTACAGTGGTTTAATTTCAAGAGAAATAATTGAGATATCGATATTCACTGTTAACAAGAAAGCAACACAAATAGTTGCTTCTACTTTGACTTATTCAAAATTTTATTGTGCCACATGGACAAGTTATCCATATTTTGCCTATCAACCCTTTTTTTAACTTAGGCAATAGAAATCAAAATTTATTGCCGGACCCGGAAAAAGAGGGAAAAATGTTTCATTTCATATCAATATATATATATATATATATATATATATATATAGTACGAGAAAAATAATATCTTTGCCTCACGTGCAGAGCACGTGCCCATCGACTAGTATATATCACGTTCAATGACTATCATTAGCATCTCGATCAGGGGGTTAATAATATGAATCAATTCTTTATATATCATTAAGGGTAGTGCTAAACGGACTCATTGAGTCCGGACTCTAACGTATAAAAAGACTTCAATGCCCTTAATTCAAATTTATAACTTTTACTTCAATCCATTGTTGCGGCTGCCGCGACCACCGCCCTGCTGTCGTTGCCATTGCGACCGCCGTCGCGACCACCGTCGCCGCTATAATCACCGGCCATCGATAAAGTCGTCTTCACCGTCCACCACCGTCGGCGACCATACTCACGAGGACGAGGAACGTGAGAGAAAAAGAAAAGATAGAGCATAGAGTGATGTATATTGTAGAGAGAGAGAGGGCAGAGAGAGAAAAAAGAAAGCAGAGAGGGGGTAGAGAAAGAGAGAAGAGAGAGAAGAAAGAAAGCAGAGAGGGGGCAGAGAAAAGAGAGAACAGAGAGAAACGAGAGAGAGAGAGAGAGAGAGAGAGAGAGAGAGGGGAGAGAGAGAAGAAAGAAAGCAAAGAAGAGAGAGAGGGAGAGAAGAAAGAAAGCAAAGAAAGAGAGAGAGAGAGAGAGAGAGAGAGAGAGAGAGAGAGGGAGAGAACGAGAAAAGAAAGAGGAGAGATAAACGAGAGAGGGAGATGTATATTGTAGAGAGAGAGATGGCAGAGAGAGAAGAAAGAAAGCTTAGAGGGGCCGAGAAAGAGAGAGAAACGAGAGAGAGAGAGGTCACCGGTTGGGGCTGGCGGCGATGAGAGCGATTGTGGTGGTGGAAGTGGGTCAATATGTTAATATGTGTTGGGGTTAAAGATGAGGGTAATTATGTCTTTTAATTTATTGGTGTATTTAAACTCCAAGTAAAAAACAATTTGAGTCCGGACTCTTTAAAGCCGAATAGATTTTTTGTATCATTAAAAAGTAGTAATAGCTCATTAATGAAGTTACAAAGAAAAACTTGTCCACTCATTACTCTTGGTGAAATCAATGCCAATAATAAGATTAGAAGATTTAAGACCAGCACGTGAAAGAGCTTGTGTGACCTGAAAGATTGCACAATGTCGGTCAATGTTATACAAAATAGGAGGATAAATTTATAGTCAGCTTCTATTGCTAACAAATAGGAAGATAAGTACAAAAAGGTTATCACTTTTTTCCTCAAAATACAATCGTACTAGGCTTCTAAATAGCTATTAAATACAAACAATGCAACTAAAGTCCTATTAAATAGCTATTTAAATCAAAACTATATCCAAATACAACTGGCACTACTAAATAGTACAAATATAAAAACGTGTTTGGCCTTCCTCACTTTCGATCGATTCTCAACTTCCATCGCTCACATCTATCACTCTCTCCCCTCTCCTTCACACGGTTGGTTTGCCGTGCAATCTCAATTGCTCGTCCAACATTCTCTCTCGCCAACTAATTGGGACTTCAATTGTTAAGTTAGGTCTGAAATCTGATGTTGGTTTTGGATTTCAATTTCTATGCTTATTTCTTTGATTTTTTGGTTTGTTTCGAATTTCATCGTTTATGCATTTTATGTGTTTGATGAATTGTCTATGAATTTTTATATGTGTTTGATCAATTGTCCATGAATTTCTATGCATAATTCTTTCATCTGTTTTGGTTTTCAATTTAAGTGTTTATGCATTTTATGTGTTTGATTGTTTTGAATTTCAGTGTTTATGCCTCCTATGTATTCGATGAATTGTCTAAATCATAAAGTTAATGTTTGGTGAAATTTTTGTTCATACTGTCATACAGATTGGCATAATGGATTGATATTGTTGTTAAAGTGTTATATTTTTGTTATGGAAAAATCATTACTTAGCATATGGATATTACTTTATATGTATTGCATTACTATTTTTAATACTTTTTTTTTGTTTTACTTTGAGGGACTTCTAATGGATATCACTCCAATAAAAGATATCGGCAAATCAATTAATGCTTTCAAAGTGAGGAAAAGTTACACGAAAATGGAACTCGACGAATACACATAATGGTGCACTACTATCATTAGATATTATTTTAATAGATGAGAACGTGGGTAACTATATAATTTTTTTTTTGTTTTATTATTTTTTTAAAAAGAAAGGTTTCTTAAATACTCGAAAAATCAAGGTCTCATTAAAATAATTTTCTTACAAGAAGATCACATTCAATAATCCATAAACATTAGTTTGGTTCCAGATTTCAACCACTTGATGGAAGGGAGATATACGAAATATCAAACTTTGAAGTAAATAAAAAGGACTTCAAAGTAGTGAGCCATGATTTTTTCATCAATTTTACATTGAGTACATCCGTTGAAGAACATTTAGGCAACATACAATTTAGAGATAACAAGTTTGAGATTGTATCGTTCAACAAGTTGTGTCAACGAATAAGCAAAATCACTCAGTTTTTCGATAAGAAAACAACAACAACAACAACAACAACAACAACAACAACAACAACAACAACAACATAGCCTCAGTCCCAAATTCACTGGGGTCGGCTACATGAATCAAACTTTTCCATTGTGCTCGATTAAGTGCAATTGATGGTGAGCTTTTCAAACCATTCAAATCCCTTCTAATCAATTGATTGCCCATGACAAACATGCAAGATTATATAGCAATTGCTTGTATAACTGCATCACATTGCTTTACTTTGATGATTAAGTTAACTATTCTTAGTTTTGTTGAGTATAGAATATAGAGTGGTTGCTTGCTTTCTTTAGAAGGTCTTTTAGTTATGACTGTACAAGTAGTTGCTTGATGATTAAGTAAATTTCTTAAAGTTTTTGAGAGTTTTTTATTCTTACATGTTTTGCTTCCATAAATCCCTTTTTGTTGTTGACGAAAATCAATGTACATTTAAGGGATTCTCAACAAGTGCATGTGAAATTGACATGTGAAATTAGCGTCAAATTAGTAAGACTCCATATCACATCTGCCAAACTTCTTTTCAATTAGCTTAAATTCTATATTTAATGTGATCCTCAATATGACCACATCTTTTTGCATAATTCATTCCTAGATATCTAAAATGATTTAACCTAAGAACTTTTACTTTCCCCTAATAATTTGAGAGTTGAGATTAGTTCTAATTAGTCTTTTGGCATAAAATTTGATCATTCTCCCTCCTTTATGTGCAAAACTCAATTTGATCATCATCAGGTCTCAAATGACTTACATGAAATTACCAAGAACGTAAGTAGAACCTAAACTTGTGCCTTCCATCACTGCATTTAGAGATTTGGGTGGCCTTAGTTTTAGTGGTTTATTGATGTTTTCCATATGGATCTTGTTAAAAATTAAAAAATTTGACAAAAAGGTTTAGCATTTCTTGGAATTCAATCAAAATCAGTTGATGAATTGAGTTTTTTTTTTAATATTTCTTTTTTTTCCTGGTCAGGGTGTCCAAAGCTTTAATCCCAACTAATTCAATTATTTACATTCATAATTTCAAAGTTATCCTTTCTATCTAAAGAGTTTGAAGTAAAAAATTGAACTTTATGTACAATTTTACAGAATCTCCACAAACAAGTGTTCATAAATTAATGGGTCAAACCACTTGTGTTTTTTTTCCTTGTTTCCCATTTTTTTTGAGGAAGTAATTGTCTGGCATGACTAACTTATTTTTTCATTCACATCTTACCTCAATTACATTGACCTAAAAATGTGCTTGTATTTCTAGTTTTTAAATTTTAATTACAATTTTAAATTTTATTAAAAAATTCTTGGAAATTATTTTCCGCGAGCAAAGCGAGCTAGTCAATCGTGCGTAGCACGTCTTGAAACTAGTATATATATATATAAATTAAGTGGAGAGATTTTTCCATGGTGGTTTTCACGAATATCCCTACAAAAATCTCCATGGAGAATTAAATGTAAAAAAAAAATTACCAATGTTGATTCGACGAGGACGACTATGGGGATGAAAATTCATCCCCGCATAAAAATGGATATGAGGATGGAGGGATCAATCCTTCAGCAGGGACAGGGATGGAGATTGGGTCTCCATCCCCTACCCTTATATGCATCCATACATTCAGGTCACCCCTTCTGCAAAGTCACACATAAGGTTTACACCTCATACATGTTCCCGTTTAACTCTTTCAAAGTCATTGGATCCTATTACTCGTTCGAGAACCTCCTCCGTGCCACTCCATCTCGAAGAGCATCTTTGGAAAATCTCAGATTGACTTGCAACGCAGCCTTCATTCTTCTCAACTTTGATGATGAGGACGAATTTGATACTAACCAAATTTTACAATGGCTATCATTGATGATATTACTAATGCAATTAGATTATCCAAATCGAATGGATGTGGTCACGCTAATCTACAATGAACGACTATAAAAAGGACTAATATGTGTTCTATGATAGCACGAATGAATTGATTACTAACATAAGCAAGATAATACCTACCCTCTTGTGTTCACTGTTGACAAATTTTTCATTAGATATTGAGCATTCATTAAACAGCGAAACCAGAGATCAAGATAAAGCAGTATGCTACAAAAACTAAAATATATATAACATAAAAATTAACAGGACATGGAACAAAGTCACGAAGGATTGGCGAAAGCTAGATGAGAATGAAGACCAATAAAGAACTTACTGGATGAACAATCCTAAAAAGAGTGCACCTATAATCCAACCAGATGCTCTTTGAAGCAGGTGAGGACTGACGGCTGATAACAACTTCTATGAGTGAACGAATGAAATTGTTAAAAATACTTGAAGGATTCAGTTTACAGTACAGTTGATCAGAAAGAACTGATGGTACTTCCGCATATTCTGATACACACTGCTTCTTTCATGCCTGCAAGGAACGGTAAAGAAATTAAAATCACAAATCATAGGAAACGAACAATAAGTTGCTACAAGTTAGAAGGCATTTTCCAACAAGATCCCAAGAGCAAATAAGCATAAGTGCAGCATTGCCAAACATTATGGAATTTGAACCCGGTAAAAGGAACATTCATGACTTTTATGAGGTCCATATTATCAGAAGGTCGATCTTAGTGTCCGCATTTGAAAACTAATCAGAAAAGAAAAAAAAAGAAAAAACTAAATTAATTTGGGTAGGCTACATGGATCCAACATTTCCATTCATCTCGATGTCATGTAGTTGATGTGATTTGGTAAATTTTCAATTTTGTTTTTTATAAGAAAGAAACAACTTGCCTCTAATTGCAAAAAATAAGAATACAAAATAAAAATAAAAAAGAGAAAGGAAAATAGGTCCTGAAATGTCTAATCATGTCAGCATGGCCTGCACCTTCAAGCCAAAGCAGATGAACCCAAAACTAAGCAATTATCTTTAGGAGAGACCTGTCTCTTCAGAGACATCCGATAAAAAAATATTTAGGAGAGACCTCCATCGTTAAATTAACTATGGTTCAAATCATCCACTCATCTATTGCGCTCCTCTTTTGCTGCCTGTAAGTATCTTGCACAGTTCCCCAAAGAAGTATAAGTGTTTTGACTTCAAGAAAGATTTACAACCGCTACTGATAGGCTTAGACCAACTAACTTCTGCAGAGGAAAATGAAATGCTTCCAGAATAAAAATAATTTTTTTAAGAGAAAAATCAAATCACCAAACCTGCTGTTTTTTCTTCTTTGGCCTCCTTTTTCTCCGAGGTTTCTGTGCATCTGAGTTTGAACTTAAATTACTGCTATTGGTACCAGTCCTTGCATTTGAGGATCGTTGAATTTTGGAAGAAGAGCTACTTTCACTCCGACTAAATGATGAGTTGCTGGATGTAGATGGTTGAACCCTCTTCATTGTTGGTCTCCTGCTTGATGACCCATCAAACATTGTCTTGTTATGACTCTTAAATCTGGATGAACTAGTTGAAGACCGTGGCGGGGGCATTAGAGCTCGAGCAGACACCTGCCTCTGCATCATTGAGAAAATACTTGAATTATAATAATCTGATACATGTCCATTGTATAACAGCATGGAGAGACGGTAACCTGGTTCTTTTCGTCACTGGACATGCCAGACGTTGCTTTGCCAGAAGCACTGGAAGCTTGTTCCCTAAATAGAGACAAGAGTCTTGGTTAGAAACTTAATTATAGCACCCTCTGCCAATATGTCAGCCGACAAGTTCACATTCAAATTTTAGCTTCGAGAACTTAGTTTTATTTCAACTTTCAACCTTCTCCTCTTAATGCCAAGAATCATTTTATCAGAATCTGGCCAAATTAGTGAACTTGTCGATGAGTGCAAATACAGTCACACTCAGCGAATATTCAAGGCAGCCAGGCACTACATTCACACTCAACGAATATTCGATGAGTGAAAATACATGTGCGTGAAAATACTTCTGCTATAACTATGATCATGATGTGCATAGAGTGCAGAGTGTACACACCAATTAATTTATTGTAAATAGTTAAATTGTTAAATTTATAAGAGAAGCTTGAAAAGAGAAGCGATATAAATTATGGTCAGTTAAAAGATCTTAGGTTTTATTTTTTATTTTTTCCAGTGTTAAGTTAGGTGAACACAAGGACACATCTATTTTGGCACATTCCACAGGGATGTATTCAATTGAGATTTTAATAGACTTTTGGTTACTTTTAATTACTAAAAAAGTTTAGGTGTATTCAATTAAAACTTTTAGAGAGTTTCTAAAAGTAAGGTGTATTCGAACTTTTATAAACTTTTTCAAAGTTTATAAAAGTTTTGGGATATTCAATTTAAACTTTTAGAGAGTTTATAAAAGTAAGGTATATTTAATTTTTTGATGACTTTTGTAGTTTGGTTACAAATCTCGACTTTTAGACTTTTTGTATAAAAATACACATAAACAAATATTCAACTTCTCCTCACCTCAACCCAAAGACTTTTAGAGACTTCTAATTTTTGTTGGTTCCCTTATTCAATAAGGACTTCATTGTTCATAATGTCTTTTCTTATCAATTGTTTTTATCAACTTCTCCAATCACTCAACAACTTGTGAATTTCATTGCTCACTCATTATATTCTAATGTTTATGTTGATGAAAATGAAAATGATGTCGTTATTAACAAGATCTCATTTTTGCATCATTGTACATTTTATAGGATTTTTTTACAAAGAAGTTTTATTTATTAAGTGTATAATTATAATCTCAAAAAATGTAATATTATTATTTTTAGAGAAAATAATCGTGTAGTTTTTTTTTCAAATGCAAGAAGTGCATTTTAAAAATTTTAAACTATCATTCTTAAAGAAAAAGATATAAGTTTTTTTTACTTAAGTAAAAAAAATGCAAAATTTTTACACAAAATGATCTTACTTGGTTCTTTTTTGCCACTAAAAGATTATTCATTTGCATATTTGTTTTGTTGATATTTATTTACTTATTTATTATGTTACTATATTGATAGTCGTAATTCATTACTATGTCTATATGATTTTTTATTAAAATATAAAAATACTATTAAAAATTAATAATAGTTCTCAAGAAAAAGAAATATAATTATTCGCCTTTTTTTATAATAAAGTGCAAAATATTTGTTTCAATATTAAAATAAAAAAAATCTACTAGTATCCATCAAAATCATGTTTAAGAAGTTCACAAAAGTCACTAAAAATCTTAAATGTTGATAAAATTCATCAAAAAGAAGTTTACTTAAAGGTTTATCAAAGTCTTTAAAAATCTATGAAAATCTACAAACTTTAGAAAAGTCATCCACTTATAAAAGTAACCAAAAGTCTATTAAAATCTCAATTGAATACACCCCTGTAATTAGTTTCTCTCAGCTAAATGAGTCAAAATGTTTTGATACAAAACGGTATCAGTGTAATGCAGAATGTGGCATGAGGCAAAATAGATAACCTTCATTCATTATTTTCTTTGAATAACCATCCTCTACCTGAGCCATAATTAACCCTTTAAATAAACAAGCTCTAACTCATAACAAGTTTATTTAGCTGAACGAGAGAAGACAAAACCCTAATAGCATCAAGGCATAAATGAGCATGCTCCAACTAACAAAATTATATCCTAATCTAATTATCCACAAAGAATACGATAAACCTTCACAACTTGTGTTAAAAATCTAGACGAACATGCAATTACACTTGAGCACTGAACTCAGATTTTTTATTCAGAACTGTCAAAGCTGATCACCCCTAGAACGACCTTACTCATGCAGCCTGCAGTGTTCAGCAATATCCACACACAATAAACTGCTGGCCATTTTATCCTTTATCCATTTTTATGGGTGGACTGGAACTAAAACACATAACCTCAATCCAATTTTAAACTACTAAGCTATTAGTCCAACAACTTGCCTTTGATCCTGATGAAGATCAATATGTTAGATGTGTACATGGTGATTCATGAGGGCAATAGGCGGCACGGTGATGCAATCGATATTTGAGTACAATTGGAAGTTGTCAATTAGAGACCTTTTGTATTTTTATTTTCTAGTTTTATAAGTAACGGTTATTAATTTTAGTTATTTAGAAAGTTCATTGTTTCTGTCATAATTAGAGTCATAGTAGGATTCCTTATTTATATTAAAAGTTGAGTCCTACAATGAGTCCTAGTTAGATAGGAGTTTCAAGAGCCTTTAAATAGGCAAGCCATTATTAATGTTAGGGGTGACAATTTGACGAATAAAATTGGATATTGAGAGAGTATCTCTTTGTTTGTTTTGGTTTCTTGAACTTTGTGTGTTCGATCACAAGTTAGAAACGCATTTCTTCAATTCGGTATTCGTGGAATCAACGAATTGGTAGAAAAGTTTATCGTTTTCTTTGTAGCGATCAATTGGTAAATTTCCTCATTGCATCATATTCTTTTGGTGCTTTGAGAGGCAAACCTTTCAACAAAGATGCTTCCTTTAAGTTGTACTAGTTCAAATGAGCTACTTATGCACCAAAAGCAAAACAATGTACCTTGTACTTTTATCTGTCCATTCATCATCTGCATCTGCTTCATCGCTTGAGCTCCCGCCTAAGAAGAAGTCATCCTCACTCAAATCCAATAGACCATCATCCTCACTCGCGGTCTCTGTAAATGAAAATTTCTAAAAAAAAATGAAATCCACTAGAAAACAAAGAAATGCAAAATGTTTTGCAGCTTTCCCTTGAAAGAAACAAATTTTATGGAAGATTTATATTGATTGTCAAGATAAAGATGCGTACAATCAATATAGAAAAACTAGAAAATAAGCTAAGAAAGTAGTTAGTCAAGCTAAAACAAATTTCATCGAATGGAGATGGCGAAAAAAAAAAAATATATATATATATATATATATAGGTAGTTCTACCATGGTGATTGGGAAAAATCACCACGGATGGTGATTTTAAACTTTGACTATTGGATTTAGATCCAATGATGAATACACCTTCTTGGAACTTGTGCACACATATAAGAGTCATAAATGTAGTTTTTATATTCACCATTGGATCTAAATCCAATGGTTTTTTTTTTTTTTATTCTATTTCTATAAACTAAAAATTGGATTCTATTTCTATAAAATAAAATAGAAAAGCCAATAATTCATGTTTATGCCTGGCTCGGATGCTACTGGTAGCTAAGCATTTTCTGAAAGCATGATAATCTCTATGTTGTGCGGAGCTGAGCATCTTATATTCGCTGAGATAAAGTTTTTCCTCTGCCGGTGCCTTGTGCAGTAAACCCCCTACGGGTGGTCGTCCGTCGTCGTAAAGTAGTCCCCGCGCTGGCGGAGAAAGCTCGAAGAGCTTCCCTTCATTCGCTTTGCGGGAGCCACACAACACATAGCTGGAAGTCTGAGGGCCCATACTACCTGCCCCTGCCCTTAGAGCAAAGATCATCACAGGCCTCAAATATTACGCCGAGCATGCCCGATAGCTGCGAACCGAGCTACCCTAGCACCACCTGAGCTAGCAGGTCTTCGAAAATCAGAATTTTAAAGAAGAAAAGAGAAGAGATTTGTCTAGTAATTTGTACGGTTGGAATAAATTTCCAAGTTGACTCAAACTTCAACCCTAGTAAAGGGGAAGTTGAGAGATCCATGGAAGATATCGAGAAACTATACATGAGAGAGGTTAATCGTACTCTAGCAACTTTATGTAAGGCAGAGTTTGATTTTTTAGGGGTGATAGTGATTTCTATGTTATGTATAGCCGTGCCTAATGACATATCGGTTGAAGTAGATTCTTATTTTTGATCAATCAAAACCCCTTCCCACACTGTACAAGCGGGAAGGCAACGAAGTTCAGTTCATGAGACTGCAGTGAACCCTCATCAGTCGTTGCAGCTTGGCTGATGGAAAGCTTGACTTTCTTACTGTTGAACAACTCCGATTTGCAAATGTTTTCAGGAACCTAGGCGGTGGTCGATGTCCATTCAAAAGGGGAATTGATAGATTCAAATGAATCCGCAGGGGATTTGCCCACTACTAGAACGAGGACAGGCCTAGCTACTTTGCTGAAGTGGTTTTTCCGAGCTGGTTGAACAAGTTTGCCCGAAAGAAGCACCAATCGCAAGTCTTCTACACATTTACATTTACAGTTTATATTCCTCCCCGAACAAGCAAGAAAAGGTAGAAGTAAGCTTCCTAAAGTTAGAGTGAGGAAAGGATCTTAGCCATCGGTAATTCGATTCAAGGAGAGTTTCATTCGTAAATGAAGTTCCCCGACAAAACAACATTCGTATCTTAAAAACCCACTTTCCAAAGATCTTTTCCTTCTCTTCGGGATCAACAATAATTGCAACGATTCGGTAGATGGCTCATTGGGATAGATGCCCCCCGCCCCCACCCCTACAAAAAAAGTATAAGAGAGATATGTAATCTTTTTCCCTTGCTTTCCGAAGGGGAGTGAAATAAGAGGACACAACCCATTTCTGATTCCTGCCAATAAGACTAGCAAAGGAAGGATCAGTCTTGTATGGATATGCAAGAAGTAATGCTCCTAGGTGTGTGTACGGAATGTTGAACACTTTTTCGTTTGGAGAGGTGCCTGGACTGGTGAAGATTAGAGTCTAGCCCCTGGAGGTAATGTGTGAAGCGCTTTTGCTATACCTTGTACATCGATGAAAGAAGGCACGGGACTCAGTGCTAGCCTTCCTGCGGATCTCTGCCTCCTTTTTCTGAGGATGCCTATAAGAACTACTTCGTTAGGATTGTGGAATTGCTGCGATTCTTCCTGAATAGCCTCGATTCTCCCGTCGAGAGTCGCTTTGAAAGTCTTACCTTAACTCTTCCGACTTAGTATGATAAAGCCTATAAAACGACGAAGCTAGAATAAGTCACCCTGCCAGAAAGGATAGAACCCGAGCTATGATATTTTCAGTAAGACTTAGAGCAATATACTTATTTCTTGCTCTGGCAAGCACTAAAATGGAAATGGAATTCGGTGATTGATACTGAGCAGAGCTAGAGCCGAGAAGAGCGCACGTAAAGGTTTTTTTTCCTTAAAAGGTCGAATCCATATTAGTCTAAGGTGCTCACCAGTCAAGACGAAGAAGATTACGAAGACTGAAAACCATGGTCTTATTCCTTCTACAATTGAAAATTTAATATCACTATCCATGGTGATTTAAAAAAGTCACCATTATAGAATTTCTTTATATATATATGCTACCTAAATTAAGAGAAAAATTAAAGAGAAACAACGAAAATCAAAATGTTTTAACGGGGCGAAGATGATATTAAGGAGAGATGGAGAAGCTACTTCGATAGTTTATTTAATGATAGCCTAGTTGATATTATAGTATATGAAAACCCACACCAAGAAAGAAATGTAAACTATACTCGCAATATTAGAACTCGCCAAGTTAAAGAGGCATTGAAAATGATGAAAATAAGGAAACCATGTGGCCCAGATGAAATACCCAGAGGTTTGGAAATGCTTAGGAGAAATTGGATTAACATCGTTAACAAAAATTTTCATGAAAATTTTAAAATCAAAACGGATGCTAATGGATTTGAAAAGAAGCACGCTTGTACCAATCTTCAAAAAACAAAGGAGACGTTCAAAGTTGTTCAAACTAATGAGGAATTAAACTTACGAGTTGATAAGTCGCTAATTGTGCTATATTGAAGGATCGAAACTTCGGTTTCACCTTATTATTCGCCCTCTTGATAATCGGAATTAATTCGGAGAAGTTTAATTCGACGTGGAGAATTTTGGTAAAAATTCGCTAACTTAGAGAAGTTTAAGAATTTTTTATTAAATGGTCGATAAACTAAAACTCATTTTATGCGATGTCAAAGCAAGAACAATTACGCATTTATACCTAAAAAATTTACAATTTAATGGTTTCAAATCAATTTTATTCGCACTAGTCATGCATACTATGTATGGTAGATCACTTTTTAGTGATAATAATTACACTTAATTTAATTCTCTAACCTTTATTAATTGCACATTCTTATAAGTAAAATTAAAATTATGAAACATGCTTTTTTTTATATAACTCAACATTTAAAGCAAAAGGAAAAAATGCACTTTTTGACATTATGCATCGATTGAAAAAACTACAAAGCCTAGTAGAGATGTGTAGCAAAAGTGAATCGCCATGCATACATTGAATCATAATGCAAAGTCCAGGGATCACATGATTGGTGTAGAGGTGTGTACAAAAGTGAGTCACTCTCAAATTCTCAATAACCACTAAATGCCACCATCAATTACAACCCTCAACCCTTTCGTCTCCTACACACTTATTTGATTTTTTTACCAAATGTTTGCAATTTCTCCTTGTTTTTAGCAATCCATATCAATTTATATCAATGTTGTCGATTTTGAACATAAACTTCAGAGAAGTTTTGTAATTTTTAAAGTACCAGTGAACTTCGTTTCGATCCCTTCAACTTCGATAAACTTCGCTTAAACTTCGGCGGCTAATTTTATCAAATTTTCATTCCTTGGTTATATTTTAGTGTGATATTACTATAAATTCCAAGACTTTTTTCTCCATTTATACTCTAAAACCTTTGTTTTTGTTATCGCCAGTGATATTACCGCCGCTCAGTAAGGAAGATCACGTTAGGTGTTCGTCTGTTGGCAATCAATGTTGCCTTTGTGTCGTTGAGATATGAGAAGGGTAGCAGCACATTGTAATCTCCACATGACAGGTGGAAGAATTTGACGCTAGATACTACTCATGATAGGTGTTCTCATAGAGTTTAATGCTGCTAGTCCGTTAAAAATTTCTGGAGCACTTGGGAATTTGCGGTTCTAGTTAGTATGTGGTTGCGTCGCATGTTCCTTCCATTGACATGAAGAAAACGAATCTGATCCTTTGAATTTCAATTCACATTGTAATCTAGAGTTTTATATTTATTGCTTTTCGTTTTGTAAGTAATTGAGTTTTGTTATCTTCGCATTTAATTCTTAGTGCAATAGAGTTTTTGTTTTCAAGAAACCACGTTTTTATCAAATCTAAAAAGAACATCCCAATCCCTGTGGATTCGACCACGTACTTACCTAAATCTAAAGCAGTCGATGAATTCGAGACAATTATTGGTGTCTTCAACAGGCCATAACAGTTTTTGGCGTTGTTGCCGAGGATTGGAGCTAATTTGTTTTCTTTTTAGGTTTTTTGTTTTGTTTTATGGTTACAAGTCACCGACGTTCACTTTCTTCAGACTCTTTGGTTCCACTCAATCCGGAAGTTGACCGAACATATGGAATGAGGAACAGGGATAACAAAAGTAGAAAAAGGTCACAGGTGACTATGGATGGAAACGAAAGAGATCAGAATCTTCCAATTGCACAGGATGTTGGGCAGAGTAACCAGCGGAATGCGAGGCACGAACCGATGCAGGAAAGAGAGCTCACATTTAGGGAGGTGAATCAATACCGTGGAGGGTCGTTATCCTTATGTATCAAGTATCCAGCTGCCACCGGTCTGTTTGAGCTTAAATATGGGTTGATACACAAATTGCATGATTTTCATGGGAAATAGAACGAGGATCCTCGTAAGTTCCTCAGAGAATGTGAGGTGGTGGTAGTAGGCATGAAACCTGCTATAGTTGATGCTAACTTAGTGAGACTAAAGGCATTTCCTTTTTGTCTCAAAGATGCTGCACAAGATTGGTTGTTTCACTTGCCAGCCGGTTCTATCAGAAACTAGAATGAACTATCAGAAATTTCAGGATAATTACATGTAGCCAAGAGGAATACTCAGCTTAGGAGGCAGATATCTCACATTGTCATGAAAGATAATGAATCATTATCACAGTATTGGGAGAGGTTCAAGAGATTGTGCAGGGCATGTCCTTAACACGGTCTTAGTGAGAAGTCCTTGAAGGAAAGCTTCCATGAGAGGCTGACTTATAATGAAAAAAGACTACTCGATACAGTGTGCGATGGGAGTCTTGCATATATCACACCTACAGAGGCTAGGATGTACATTGAGAAAGTAGTTAATCAAGCCAGGCAATATGGTCCGACTAGTGAGAGAAGAGGAGCAACAATATCTTCACGGGAAAGAAAACTTGAGAATGATCTGTTAGAACGTAAATCTATGGTTAAACAAATGATGGTTGTGACAAGGACAGCAAAAGCCTGTGGTATCTGTTCAGAGTCAAACCATTTCACAGATCAATATCCCCAACTTTTTGAGGATATTGGGGAAGTCATGGCGACAAGCCAATTTTCAGGCCCACCTATAGGACAGTACAAGCAGCAGAGTAACTATTATGGAGGAAGGGATAGGAATCCTAACTTCAACTATGCAGCCAAGAACCCTAACTATCAGAACCTTGCGCCTAAAGGACAATCAATGCCAGTAGCTCCTCAAAATTAGCAACCCCATCCACATGGTCCTACTATGGAACGAATGATGAAGCAGTTGATTTTGTCTCAACAACAATATGAAGCCATAACTGAGGCTTCAATTAAAGAACAACAAGCCGGGATGTCAAACATGTCAGCTCAGATAGGCCAAGCCAACCAAGGTTTGGAACTTCAACTTCGCTTATGACTTCGCTCACTTAAAATTCGAAATTAATTCGATGAAGTTAACTTCAAAAATGGAAGTTTGAGAAAAATTTGTCGATTTACGAAAGGTTATGGAATTTCAATTTAAATGCTAGAAAACTCAAGTTTTTTTGTAGAGATGCTAGAACTATGTTTTATTCGAATTTAACCGAAGTTTAAGTACATTTCTAGCATAGTCAAAGTTTCGATCAAAGTTCCAATCGAAGTTTCAGTCGAACTTTGCTCAACTTCCACGAAACAGGACAATTTTACTTCATGTTTTATTAACTTTCATCGATGTTTTCGAAGTTCGGTCGAAGTTAACCGAAGTTGAGTCGAAGTTTTGCAATATTTCTACCGCCTATGAACTTCACTTCGCTTACCTCAAAATCGACAAACTTCGCCCGAACTTCGTCGATGTTTGTCGATTTTTTAAACCTTAAAGCCAACAATCAATAGAAGCTACCATCACAGCCTATTTCAAACCTTAATGTGCATGTGAATGCAACTTCACATATCAACGTTATTTCAGCAGCTGAAACTGCGACAAAGCTTGAGATACGAATTGCTAAAGCAGAGGAACATGAAAAGTCTAAAAAGCCATGTTTGATCTAAAAACTGTGAAGATCCAAGTATTTTTAGTATTTCATGCATGTTAGGAGATATGCAAATAGAGAAAACTATGTTTGATTTAGGAGCATCCATTAACATCATTTCATCATCAATTTTCTTATCTATGCATGACCAAGTTTTGAAACATTCTGACATCATCATCCATTTAGCGAACGGATCTTCAATTCGACCAATCGTGATGTTGGAAGACGGGAATGTTCACGTCGAAAATTTAGATTTTTCCGCTGATTTCCATAAAATCGACGTGAAGGACACACATGTGTCCAACTAGTGCCAACTGCAGTGGAGTAATTAGTGCTTAAGCATGTTATGTGTATGTTTGTGTCAATAGGGACGTGTCCATCTGCTCATTGAGTGGGAGTTAGTTTGGGGGGAATAAACAGAGTACTGTCTTTATTACCAAGGTATGAAAAATTGTATATGTGAGTTAGGGAATTGGGTTGAGAGGAGAGAGCCTCTCCTTCTCTAGGTTTAGGAATTCCCACTCTTGAGTGAGTATTCCCTTTTTTTATTATCAATAAAATTGTGGAGGCGACCCTCTTTATCTCGGTTCGTATCAATATCGTCTTAATGGACAATACGAAAGATGGAGCAAAAAAGAAACTATAACTTTGGAGGAATATATTAGAATATAAAGGTTTTAAGTTGAATAGGACGAAGACCTAATACATGCACTATGAGTCAAGAAATACTACGCATTGAGATGATGGAGTGGTAAAATTAGGGCAAATAGAAGTTCCTAAGGTGAACCACTTTAGATTTTTAGGGTCAATTATACAAAATGATGGTAATATTGAGAATAATATCACACATAGAATTTAAGTTGGATGGAAGAAATAGAGGAGTGCAACAGGTGTGATCTATAATCAAAATATTCCTACTAAGTTAAAAGGAAATTTTATAGAACCGCAATTAGGCCAGCTATACTCTATGGAAGTGAATGTCTGGCGGTAAATCAACAACTACATAAAATGAATGTAGCAGAAAAGAGGATGCTTAGGTGGATGTGTGGTAAAACTCATAAAAATTGAATATGAAATATAGAAATTCAAAGACAAGTAGGAGTAGCACCAAGTAATACAAAGATTAGGAAATGGCAGTTGCAGTGGTTTGGTCACTTGTAAAGACGACCATCAATTATGAGGGATTTGAATGATTTAGAAAGCTTACCATCAATTGCACTTAACTGAGAACGATGGAAAAGTTTGATTCAAGTAGTCGACCCCAATTAATTTGGAACTGAAGTTATTGCCCTTGAAGGAAATCCATGAAGTTTGGTTTTTCGGAGCCAATGGAGGATCATTAGTATGATAGACGACAAGAAGAATAACCTTTCTTCAAAAGGGAGTAATAATTATAGCTCAAAGAGCTTCGTCAAAGGGGGAGATCATCATTGCTCAAAGAGAAATCAATTTGAGCTGGAAAATACGTACTTTGTAATTGCATGCAGTAAGAAATGTATAAAGGATTCTTTGACAGTTTATTAAGAACACAAATTTAGGGAACTTCGGAAGAGAATATAGAGCCAAGGAATTTTGGGAGATTTTCGTGATTTTATAACTTTTCAAAGGCAAAAGGTGAAACAATAAATTCAAAGCATAATTCTCACCATGTTTTAGATGGCCCATGTTGAGATATCACTAATTTTATTTCTATTACTTTATCTCCCTAGATGAGCTCGAAGAAAGTCCGTATGGAATGAGGATCAATAGTTTGAGTTGTTTGAGTAAATTCGGCAAATTTTGATGACATTGAATCACTGCTAGACAGATGATCCAGAGGGTTTGGAGTACCATTCAACCACAACTATGATGTCACATATGTAGCTACTTACATGTATAATAAGCCGCATGTTATGCCATCTTATAGTCATTCCAGTGACTCCAATGTGATAGCCTGCTTTTGAAACGCTTCTAGAAGACTTTAAAGATTGGATTTATACTTAGCACATGAGATAGCTTCTCAAGCAATATCCGACTGAGCTGATAGAGCACAAGTACCAAGTGGGCCGATCGACATATCCAACAACAAACCCAAACGTTACCTCCAACAGACTTCACACTTGACTAATCTTTTAACCTCATCTTGCTTGGATGAGAACCCAATAGATCCTTGCCAAAATTAAGCCAGTATTATAAGCTTATAACATTCAACCAAATATACACCATTAAACTTAGCATACATACATATATATATATATATATATATGTATATAAACTTGGCACATACACATAATATAATCACTCAATGTACATTTAACCACGATGTCCACTCTCACAGTCACTTAAACTAGCATTAGTAATATTACAAATATCGAAATAGTGGGCAATTCGAACACCACAAGGTGATTTTGCAGTGGGCTTTAAAAGAATTTTTCAAAGAATTTAAGGACTCGAAAAAATTTTCATAAAATGGTGCTTTTTCGGATAAGAATTTCAGAACTTGACGCTTATGATGGCTTGATGAACTACATTGCAATTTGGTTATGATCAAATGAGTTATTTATCCATCATATTGAATTTTAACGGAAATTATCACTAATAAACATTTTTGCAAGTTGTAACGATGATCATTACAATTGAATACAATTTTATTTGAGGCCCGCTATGGGCACCCCACCAATTCATGAAGGCACCCATATTTTTTCTCATTTTCCCATCTAAAATGTAAATGTCTATTTTGCCCCTTCATATATACTCACTCAAACCCCACAAATCATTTTTAATGCAAAACAGGGGCACCCCACCACCTTGGATCACAAGTGAAACCCACACGATTGTGTTTGTCGAGCGTGTATCGATTCTTGCGTCTTGACATCAGCCGACAGCGAGGTAACAATGTTTGACAACCATATGAAGCTTTGAAGGAACTGTTTTTTGGATCAAAAACTGTGAAATTGATGATTTGGTTTGTCAACATAGGGTTTCTCAAATTTTTAGACGTTTTTTCACGGGCGCGATTGATTCGGCCTCGCAGGACCGAGAGTTATGCAAACGTCTCGATCAACATCCACCGAGAAAGGAATAAAAGTCTCGGTAATGGACAACCGAGAGAAATGCTACGTTCTCGGTTGTACATCGCCGACCGGACATAAACTATACACTTCGACTTACTCTCGTGATGTGGTGACCGAGACGACAATAAAAGTCTCGGTCATGAACAACCGAGATCTATCTTACACTCTCGGTTGTACATCACCAACAGAATATAAACTATATACTAATGGTTGCTCTCGTGAAGTGGTGACCGAGATAACAATATAACTCTCGGTTATTCGTTGCCGAGACTGTGTAAACTATATTGGCCTGTCTGGCCGAGAACCACGAGTTTCCTAAAGTTTCCCCTCAGTCTCGGCCATGCTTGGCCGAGACTGTAAACAAAATCTCTAGCCTGTGTGGCCGAGAACCACGACTTTCCAATAAATGCACCATTGAATGCACCGCCACACAAACATAACAACTACTCTACCAAATGCAACTTAATTAGACTATCAACGTACCTTCAAACGATCGATTTCACGACTTGGGTGTGTGAACAAAAAACTTTAACCGAGCCTTAATTTGGAGACGAAATCGACCAAAACTCGGAGCCTCCAAACTCGAAAAATGTCCTACAACAGCGGAGAGAGACGGAGAGGAACGAAGACAACTGAGATTCGGGATTGCTAGCTGGTTTGTTGACAAGAAGTAGGGCAAGTCAAGCAAGAGGACAGTGGTAGGATGGTGGGGTGCCTCTGTTTTGCACGAGGGGTATTTTCGGGATTTCGGGCCTAATTTTTGGGTGCCCTTGGTAATTTGATTTGTGCCGTCAATAAGAGGGTACCTTCATGAATTGGTGGGGTGCCCTTAGCGGCCCTCTTTTATTTTTTTTTTATTTTTTTTTAGAACCATGAGTATTCAAATCTTCGGTTTGACTAATCCATGTGACACGTGAGCTAGTCGAGCGCACCAGCCACATAGCCTAAAAGACAACTCAAGAAAATGATGAAGTTACCACGACTCGGACACTAGACTTCTACCTCAGTCATGTTAGCACTTGCTCCATGGCCACTCCACCATCGAGTGCATTTTTAATTTCATTTTATTTTTACATAAAATTGATATATTGATGAAGTAAAAGTAATTTATAGAAGTACAATTACTAGTTTTAAAGTGCAACTATAGTTAGTATGTATAACTGCGCAGACCCGTCAATAATAAGAAACTAAATAAATATTGATTATTTAGTTATAGTGCATTGTACATGTAAAGAATACCATACTTATCACCCAAGCATTTTCTCACAATGTTCATACCATAGTATAACGAATTCACATTTGGCAATGCTAGTACAAGAAATTCTAGGAAACAAGACCACCTCATTGAAGATTTCAAATCACCGATAAGGAACGTATTAAAACCATATTAAAAAGCCACTATCTTTTAAGATACTAATCGCATAGTAAAACAACTCGACAACAACAACAACAAAAACAACAACATAGCCTCAATCTCAAATTAATTGAGGTCGGTTACATAGATCAAACTTTTCTATTGTGCTCGATTAAGTGCAATTGATGGTGAGTTTTACAGACCATTCAAATCCCTACTAATTAATGCATCCCATATTAACTTTGGTCTACTATTGCCTTGTCGAATTTCTAAGGTTGCTATTGAGTCAAGTTTTCTAGTAGGGGCATTTGTAGGCCGTCTTTGCAGGTGACGAAACCACCGCAACCGCCCTTCCCTAACCTTTGTATCGATTGGTGCTACTCCTATTTGTCTTTGAATTTCTATATTTCTTATTCTATCTTTACAAGTTTTACCACACATCCACCTAAGCATCCTCATTTCATTTTATGTAATTGTTGTTGTTTTACCACCCCACATTCACTTCCACAGAGCATAGCTGGCCTAATTGCAGACCTATAAAAATTTTCTTTTAACTTAGTAGGAACATTCTATCACAAATCATCCATATTGCACTCTATCATTTTTTCCATCCAGCTTGAATTCTAAGTGTGATATCATTCTCAATTACCATCATTTTGTATGATTGATCATAGGTATCTAAAGTGGTTCACCTTAGGAACTTCTACTTCCCCTAATTTTACCACTTCATCATCTCGATGTCTAGTATTTCTAAACTCACAATGCATGTATTCGGTCTTCGTCCTACTCAACTTAAAGCCTTTAGATTCTAATGTATTCCTCCAGAGTTCCAATTTCCTATTCACTCCATCTTTTGTCTCATCCACTAAGATAATATCATCTACAAACGACATACACCATGGTACATCCTTTTGAAGATGCCTACTTTGTTCATCGATAACTAAAGTAAACAGATATGGGTTTAAAGCCGATCCTTAATGTAGTCTTATCATAATGAGAAATTTTTTTGTAGCTCTTCCAAATGTCTTTATACTCGTTACTACTACACATATATTTCCTTAATAGTGTCTATGTATCTAGCACGCACTCATTTTCTTTCTAGATCCCACTAAAGAACATCTCTAGGAACCCTATCGTATGTTTTTTCTAAATCTACAAATACCATATGAAGATCTTTTTTTCTTTTCTCTATATTTTTTCAACAATCTTCTTACAAGGAAAATCGCCACCATAGTTGACCTCGCAGGCATGAAGCCAAATTGGTTCTCTGATATTGTTGTTTCTCTCCTAAGCCTATTGTCAATTATCCTCTCTCAAAGTTTCATAGTGTGACTCGTAAGTTTAATTTCTCGATAGTTTGAGCAACTTTGAATGTCTCCTTTGTTTTCGAAGATTGGCACAAACGTGCTTCTTCTCCAATCCATTGGCATTAGTAAAACAACTCAACTAACTGAAATTTTATCCATTGAGTTCCAAGTTCAAGAACCTTCTAATTGTGTGCCCACACTTGCCCTAATCCATCAATATATGTCAATTTGCTTTCTTTTTTATTCTTGCTTTCAAACAATATTCATAAAGTAGAAAATTGTTTCAAGATGTACACCTCAGCGCATGATGCCAATAACTTTGCACACTTTATGGTCCACAACACAATTTTTAGGTACTTTTAGACTTTTTGGTGTGTCCGGTTGGGTTGATAGGGTTATCTTAATAGGGTCGGATTAACAAGCATCAGATTAGTTGGCTATGGATTAGGGGTAATCCGCATTTGAGGACTTGTTCGGTTAGTTTGCTAGCAGTTTAAGTGGTTTCAAGCAAATGACCTTTTTACCCTTCCCATATAAACAATCCTATAAAACTCGTTTTCATTCCCATACCCTAATCGCCGAACAAAAGAGCGCCTAGGGGAAGAAGAACCTCCATATATGTGTATCGCATACAAACTTATTTACTTACATCATTAGTGTTTGGCCACGAACAATGACAATGACAATGACAATGACAAGTGTCTCTATCACATATGATATGCATCTTATCTTTCTCCCAATTTATCAAATCCATGTAATTAACTACCCTTCTCATCTCTCAAACAATTGCACCTGTTTTTTTTTTTTTGGGTAAACAAACAATTGCACCTTTAAACCCACAGAGATCGATCACCTTCACCATCACCATCACCAAGATTTCGTTCTCAAAATCTCAATCATGGAGAAGAAAAACCTAGAAGAATTTTTTGAGATAGGAAGGGACTACTGGTTCGTCAAACGACAAGGAATCAGGTGCGAGAGAAGGAGGACAACGATGGGAGCAAGACCAGACTCAAGGTCAGAGCTGGAATCAATGATGGACTGCGCCAGAAGAGGAGAGGAGAGCGAAGAATATGAATGGGAGCCTTTGTGTGAACGAAGGAAAGAAGAAGACTGGTTGAGGGGCAGAATGGGAAATTTTAGCCTCTCTCGAGTCGGATTAAGTAACGAGTAGGTTGAGGGTCACTCAAATTAGTCACCTGGATACAAGATTAAACAATGTGTTTCGTTACGTAGTCTTCCCAAGCGAACGTCAAATTAAAAGTTAACGAAAGGATTAAGCAGATAGTCAACCCAACCAAACACACCATTTGTGTCTATCCACAACTCTTATGCCTTTGTTGTTCATGTCTTGTCGAAAATCATTACTTCATGCGAGTCAAAATGGAAAATAAGCTTTATAGGCTTAAACATTTTAATTTATGATTTTTCAATTTTTATTTTTAAGTTTATTGCTTGCATTATTAGCTTTTATTCTAAATCTTCTAAAGATTTCTCAACATTTTTGCATAGAGCTCAATGTTCTTGCTTAATTGATATAGTTCCAAATAAGCGTCTTAAAAATTTTCCAACATTTTAAATTACAACAATAACAAGAAATCCTCAATCCCAACTTAGTTGGGGTCAACTTCATGGATCAAAATATTGAACTCTTCCACTCTACTCGATTTAATGTACTTGATAGCGTGATTAAAAATCCTTTTTTAATCATTGCATCCCAAGTTATCTAAAGTTCACCCCTATACTGTGAATTTTCTTCAGTTTCTAATGAGTCGAATTTCTAACTAGAACATATGTAGACCGTCTTCGAATGTGTCCAAACAACTGCAACCTTCTTTCCCTAATTTTTGCATTGGTTGATGCTAATCATACTTTTCTTTGAATTTCTATATTTATTATTCCACCACACATCATCCACCTAAGCATCCTCATTTCTGCCACACCCGTTTTATGTATATGTTGTTTTCTTTACCGCCCAACATTCACTTCCATAAAACATAAGATGTCTAGTTTGTGATCCAATAGAATTTCCCTTTTAGTTTAAAAAGGATATTTCAACCACATATCACACCTGTTGCACTTCACTTCTTCCATTCAACTTAGAATTCTATGTATAGCATTCTAAATTATTTCTTCTTCAATTACTTAAAATATTTAGCTATCCAAAACAATTATTTGACTATTTTCTATAATTTTTCATACACTCAAGAGCTTGCTTCTATTCAATTTTAGCATTCTTCACATGCTTTAAGAACTTAGGATAGCTAGGTAGAGAAGAAAAAATTCTTATTTTGATTTGAAATTTGATAACTTCAACTTATTAAACTTACAGATTTTGAACTTAGAAAGAAAATAGCATTCTTTGTGGAACGTCCTAGTAAAGTGTTTTAACCATAAATGCACTCTCATAATCATTTAAGCATGGCAGCAATGTTATAGAAAGGTTCTAAGCCCAAGAAAAAAAATAGCAATCAGACAAAATTAAGAATTTCCAATTGCAAATTTGTAATGGCTTCCAAAAGGCCATGTGAGCCACATGTCTCGAAGTAACATAAGAACTACAATTGGTGAACAAAGAGAGCCGCCTCTTTTTTTCTCCAAAACCCTAAATTTCTTCTTCTTGATTCACTTTTGTGATTTTTGTTCTTGAACCACCGTCGATCCTTCTCTTCGATCGGTGGTGGTTCCAATGAAATACCTTTCGCATTTTATTCATACAATAACCAACTGATCTAATCAGATTTGTGGAGATTAGTCCATTCTTATTGCGGTGTATCTTCATCAATGGTGTTGCGTGGATTTGTGCGGTGCTGGATTGATCTTGTCTTTACTTTTATTTTATAGTTACTTTTTTTTCCCTAGTTGGAAGTCTTTGATGTATTTTTCCCTAGTTGGAAGTCTTTGATTTGTCTTCTCCTTGTTGAGAAGATTTTGGTTTTTTTCTCCTTGTTGGGAAGTTTTGTTATTTGTTTTATGGTTCTAGCAGTTTTATGTATTATCATGAGTTTCAACGTTGCAGAGAGCAGTCCCTGATTCTCAAATTGTTGCAAATTCGCATTTACAACCAAATTAATGGCAATTTGTTTGAACATATAGGATTAGCGAATCAATGTACTTGATTCTATGTTTGGTCCTGGTACTGTATTGAGCCATGAATGATTAATAAAATTTCTCTTCAAAAAAAAAAAACTAAAATTCGTGAACAAGCATTTTTAGTTCCATTTACTTATAATTTTAACATATCAAAAGGGTGTGGGGTAGATAATTAGATATACATTCTCAAACAGAAAAAGTTTCTAGTTCTCATAAACCACCGTTTACCTTCATGTTAGTGTGTTTTGAATAAGTTCAATGTCACTTTACATTCTAATTGTTTCCTAGTTTCCAAACCAAGATAGAATCAATTTGCATTACTTGAACAAAACTAAACATATTTGTTCCTAACCTTAACCTCAAAAAAAACCAAGACAAAGAAGGTACCTTCTAAGTCCTTCCCACTAGTTGTTGCTGCCATGAGATTGGCTTTTATCTCCTTCCGCAGTTTGTTCCTCTTGTCAACAATGTCTGCATCATCGCCTCCCATAAATAGAGACACATATTTCGCATTCTTTGGAAAGAACTGCGATTCGAGAGAAACATAAATGAAAAAAGAGGAGAGACAAACAATTTTGTTAAACAAAGTCAAAGCAATTCAAGAACGAGATTGTTAAGTTATTCATAAATATGCATTTTTTATCAGAATATTCATAAATATGCATGGGAATAACAACGAAATAGATTTGGCAATTTTGTTTGGCATTTCAACAATCATGGTATGTATATTATATGTAATAGAAAAACATACCAAAACTTCAACAAAATAATTTGAATTTTTCTAAAAGTTGCGTCTACGTTTAGTATAAGAAAAGACTCAAAATTGCAAAATGAACCCTACTCAGCCAACACTAAGAATGCACCACATTTCACAATGATGAACCATGAAGTACTATTTTAATTTGATTGTGCTTCTTTTTTTCTTCTTCAAGTCTCTTATTTAACATCATGAAACTTCATGCATGAATGTCGAATTCAATGGGAGAAGCACTACCAACCTCGGGAAAGCGCCTTCAATTGTTCCATGATGGCATGGTTGAGATTAGTGTGGTAACGAAGGAATGGCATGGAAAAGGAGGAAAACAATGAGTTGAGGAAAAGGAAGTGGTGAACAAGGTTTGAAACTTCGACTTCGCTCACTTAAAATTCGGAATTAATTTGAGGAAGTTAGCTTCAACAATGGAAGTTTGACAAAAATTCGCCGATGTACGGAAGTTTATAAAATTTCACTTTAAATGCTATAAAACTCAAGTTTCTTTGTAGAGATGCTATACCTATGTTTTATTTGAATTTAGCCGAAGTTTAAGTATATTTCTAGCATAGTCGAAGTTTTAGTAGAAGTTTGTTCAACTTCCACGAAACATGGCAATTTTACTTCATGTTTTATTAAAACTTCCATTGATGTTTTCGAAGTTCAGTCGAAGTTAGCCGAAATTGAGTCGAAGATTTGCAATTTTTCTACTGCTTATGCACTTTGTTTCGCTCACCTCAAAATCGACAAACTTCGCCCGAACTTCGCCGAAGTTTGTCAATTTTTTAAACCTTAGTGGTGAAAAAAGTCGAGGAGGTTATTGAATTGTAGCAAAGAGAGTGATGTACGACGTATGAAGCCTAATCCAAAACATTACAAGCGTAGAAGTAAAGATGAATTTAGATTAGGAGTTACTTTGTTAAAGTTCTTGTAAGATTACAAGTTAAGTTTCTATTTTATTAGAACTTTTGTGTTATTAGAATCAGGGTTTAAAAAATCGACAAACTTTGGCGAAGTTCGAACGAATCAATTTTGAGGTGAGCGAAGTCAAGTTCATAGGCAATAAAAAAATTGCAAAACTTCTACTCAATTTCAGCTAACTTCAACCGAACTTCGAAAACATCGATGGAAGTTAATAAAACATGAAGTAAAATTGTTATGTTTCGTGGAAGTTGAGCAAACTTCGATTGAAACTTCGACAAAAACTTTGATTATGCTAAAAATATACTTAAACTTCGGCTAAATTTGAATAAAATATAGTTCTAGCATCTCTACGAAGAAACTTGAGTTTTCTAGCATTTAAAGTGAAATTTCATAAACTTCCGTACACCGGCGAATTTTTGTCAAACTTCTATCGTCGAAGTTAACTTCCTCGAATTAATTCCGAATTTTAAGTGAACGAAGTCATAAGCGAAGTCGAAGTTTCAAACCTTGATTAGAATTAGTAAGTTTTAATTATTTTCGTCACTTTATTTAATGTAATTTTATAAAGTCATTAGGACTTTAAATTCCTAATTGTATTAAGAGCATTAGGACCTTGGTCGTATATATTGGTGTTTAGGTTATATTTTATGATATAGAACATTGAATAAGATTGATATTTGCTAAAATTCCTTCTCTCTCCTTCTACTTGATTTATCTCCTCTATTCCTCCATTAATTTGGTATCAGAGCCTAGGTTCTAGTGCTCATTCTTCCCTTTCTTTTTTTCTTTCTTTCGTTCTCTTTCTTTCTATCTTGAGTAAGAGGTTCTTGCATTCTTCCCTTTCTTTCTTTTTTCTCTCTAAGAATTCTGCACTGAGTTTGCAAAATTCTTAGTTGTTCTGCTGTTGTTTCCTACCTGCAAATTGTGTCTTGCTTGTTGTTTAGTTGCATTACTGCTTGTTGTGCTATCGTTGTTGCTTAAAAAGTCACCTAATAATGTATAATTTATTCGCTTTAAAAATATATTTTTGCATTCAGTTATATATCAGCAAAAAAAAAAAATTCACATTCAAGACTTTCACCGTGACTACACGTGCTACATCTGAAGTCCAAAATAATTTACAAGTTGATAAGGATAAGTACAAGGAAGAAATTGAGGGTCAATTAGATGGTTTTCAAGTAGAACTTAGAGCCGCTATGGCCCAAATAAATAATTTTATAGGAAAACAAACAGTTGGTGAAACTATTAATAACCCTAGTGACCCGAAAGTAAGTCAACATCCATCTGTGAGTCAATCTTATGTCCCTCCTAGTGATGTCACTGGCATTTTGCCTACTCCAATTAACGCTATGGTTCACTCAAGGGTATCCTTTAGAGAAACTCAACCTCCAAATAGGAGAAATGCTCAAGACCACAACACCTTTCAAGTCCATGGGGATTACCAAATGTATGAACATGACTATGAGAATCACCAATTCGTTCCTAGACCCGCGGTTAGACGGAATGATAGGCAACCCCATCAACCAAACCCAATGTTTAGGCCACATTATCATGATCACTATGATATTACTAAGAAAGTTAAGGTTGATGCCCCTAGCTTTGATGGTAAATCCGACCCTAATGCTTTATTAGATTGGTTATCTGACAGGATTACTTTGATTGGTATGAGATGGCTGATGCCCAACGAGTTCATTTTGCTAAAAATGAAACTCTGGGTTGAACTAAGCATTATTGGCAAGGTGTTGAGTCTCATTTAGAGGGTCTAGGAGAGGAACCTATTCGTTTGTGGGCTGAAATGAAGCAAAAGCTAAAGGTGAAATACTTACCTTTATACCATAAAAAGGAGTTTCCTTAAATGTCACCAAATACATGGATAAATTTGAAGATCTTTTATTACGATGCAAAGTAAAAAATGCAGACTGGGTGTTGGTTACCAAATTTGTTAGTGATCTCAAAACTAAAATAAAACGTGAGGTTTAACCACATTCTCTTGCGACCTTAAAAGATGCATATTATAAGGTTGTAGAGATTGAGAAGTTGTTTAAGTTCCCTATTCAGAGATGTATGGCTTCTGAAGCCGTGGAGTCTTACCTGTCTAAGTCTATCCAAAGTAAATCATTGTCAGTGTTCATCGTAATAGTGGTGTCCGATCAAGTTTAGGTACAAATTCAAGTGGGAAGTCTAACGGTATCAAATTTGGTGAGCCTCCATACACTAGTACTCGTTCCACAACTTCCAATATTGAGTGTCACAAATGTCAGCGAATAGGTCATATTGCTTCTCGTTGTCCTAACCGCACTTGTCATTAACCAAGATTTTGAAGACTCACATGATGTTGGGGATGAAGAGCAACCCATTAACCCCTTAAATAATACAGACACAAGTGATCAGCTTGAGGATGATTTGGATCACTCAGATGAGCCTTTGAATGTTATGAGATACATTTTGTCTTCTGCCGTCCACACTAACGAGTGGAAGCGTACAAGCATTTTCTTCATAAACATCAAATGTGGAGATAAAGTATGCAAAATTGTAATTGATGGTGGGAGTTCTATGAATGTCGTGTCTACTTCAAGTGTTTCTAGGATGAAACTAAAGTCTGAACTACATCCCCAACCTTATAGGGTTGCCTGGGTCGATAAGACTTCATTACCAGTGACTGAAAGGTGTTTGGTGCCACTTACATTAGGTGATTATAGTGATTGCATTTGGTGTGATATTCTACCTATGGATGTTGCACATGTTTTGTTAGGGCGTCCTTGGTTGTATGACCTTGATGTCACCCACCATGGTAGAGAAAACACTTATGTTTTCAAATATAAGGGCAAATCCATTAAGTTACTTCTTGCGAAACCTATAGATAGTAAACTCAAACCTCAACTAGTGTCTCAGCATGTTGCATCTCAACCTTCTAAACCTCCCTCTTAGGGTTGCAAGTGGGGCGGAGAATCCTCGTTCCCTGCGGTGCCCCGCCCCGGTTGGGCAAGGAATCCCCTCTTTTTGCTCCCCGCGGGGTGGAGCACGAGGCAAAATCTTGCCCCCACCACGCGGGGCAAGGCGGGGACGCTAATTGTTCTCGCCCCGGGGGGATTCCCCGCCCGCCCCGCATCCCTTGCATAGAATTCTCCATTTTTTTAATGTTTGTACAAAAAAATATATAACTTTTTTAGTTAAATCATATGTAATATATGGAATGAAACTCAAGATCTCTAACAATAAAATTTATTTTTACCATTAAATTAATTCTATAATATATATATGTGTTATATCATAAAGATATATTAAATTATATTTAGAACATCATTGAAATATATTTGCCATACTAGATTAGGAATCTTATATATTTAATTAAGTATGATAACTTGTAACTCAATCAACAAAACAAATCCACATTAATCATTCAATTTGAGAAAAATAATATCTTAAAAAAATTGAGAAAGTAGTACTTTAGTGCCAAAATGACCAAAGAATGAAAATCAAAATAGATATTTTTTATAAAATTGATGTGTGATGGGGCACCGCGGGGATTCCCTGCCCCGCGAGGATCCCCCCGGGGTGGGGCGTGGGACGGCAAAAGTTCGCCCCGCGGGGAATTTGCGAGAATAAATCCCCACCCCGCACTCCGCGGGGACGGAAACAATAATTACGATCCCCGCCCCGCCCCGCCCCACCCCACTTGCACAACTACTCCCTCTCGAGCTTCCATCATTAAACCATTGAATATTTTGACCCAAGGCGAGTTTGAGAAAGAGTGTGTCATCTGGTTTTGTGTTTGCATTAGTTGGTCGTGAAGTTGTCCATAATGTGTATGAGCCTGCACATGAGTTACCCTTAGAGGTTAAGCCTTTACTAGAGGAGTTTCATGATGTCATCCCTAATTGAGACATTTAGCATGCAATAGACCTTGTTCCAGATTCACAATTACCTAATCTCCCATATTATAGAATGAAGCCCATAGAGCGTGCTAAACTTTCTAGGCAAGTCAATGACTTACTGGCCAAAGGTTTCATTAGCCATAGTTTGAGGCCATGAGCGGTCCCCGCCTTGTTAACTCCTAAAAAGATGGTTCTTGGCATATGTGTTGATAGTCAAGCCATTAATAAGATAACAGTCAAATATCGTTTCCCCATTCCCCGTCTTGATGACATGTCAGATTTGTTGGTTGGTGCTAAGTGGTTTTCCACAATTGATTTGCGTAGTGGATACCATCAGCTACGTATTCGACTGGGTGAGGAGTGGAAGACTGCCTTTAAGAACCAAGATGGTCTTTATGAGTGGTTGGTGATGCCATTTGGGTTGTCTAATGCACCTAGTACCATTATGAGGGTTATGACTCATATTTTGCGTCCTTTTATTGGCAAATTCTTGGTTGTCTACTTTGATGACATTCTAGTGTATAGTCAGTCTAAGGATAAACGTTAGAGTCATCTTCATCAGGTATTTGATGTTCTTAGATTAGAAAAGTTTTATGTCAACCTCCTTATGTGTTCTTTCATTCACTCTAGTGTCCTTTTCTGAGGTTTTATTGTGTCTTCTTATGGTATTTCAGCTGATCCTGCAAAGGTGAAAGCTATTTGTGATTGGCCTATCCCCACTAGCTTGTCTGATGTTCGTAGTTTCCATGGCTTCGCAACATTTGATAAACGTTTTGTCCGTGGTTTTAGTTCCATTACGACTCCCCTGACTAATTGCATGAAGAAAGGTGAGTTCAAATGGACTTATAGTGCCTATAAAGCCTTTGAAGAAATAAAGTGCAAAATGACTGAGGCTCACGTGTTATGTCATCCTGACTTTTCTAAAGTCTTTGATGTGTCTTGTGATGTGTCTGGCATAGGTATAGGTGGAGTATTGAGTCACGTTGCATATTTTAGCGATCAATTAATCCAAACAACGTTATTCTACCAATGACGGAGTACTATGATATTGTGCAGTCCCTTCGTTATTGGAGAATTATTTATTACCTCAGGAGTCTGTTCTTTATTCTGATCATGAGTATTTGAAATATATTAATTCTCGAAGAAATTTGGGTGCACGACATGCTACATGGGTTGCATTACTTCAGGAGTATACTTTTGTCCTTCATCAACGTGCTAGAGTTAATAATAAACCTGCGGATGTCTTGAGTCGTGTTATTGGTGTCCTTTAGTCACATAGTGTAAGTGTTGTTGGCTTTGATAGATTAAAGATGAGTATCCCCACTTGTCATTATTTTGGTGATATTTACCATAATATTTTGGATGGAAATCGTCAATCTCGCAGTGGTTTTCTTATCCATAATGATTTCTCATTTCGTGGTAGTCACCTGTGTATTCCCCGTACATCACTTTGTGAGTTTTTAGTTTGAGAATTACATGCTGGTGGTCTTGCTGGTCACTTTGGTAGAGATAAGTCTATAGCTATTGTTGAGAATAGGTTTTATTGGCCTTCTTTGAAGAAGGATGTTGCTACGATTGTTTCTCAGTGTCATACTTGTTGGGTGGCTAAGGCTCGTAAACAAAATATTGGGCTATATACTCCTTTGCATATTCCTCATACACCATATCTAGATCTTAAAATGGACTTTGTCCTTGGATTGCCTAAAACAGCATGTGGTCATGATTCTATTTTAGTTGTTGTTGATAGGTTTTCCAAAATGTCATATTTTATTCCTTGTAGCAAATCTATTGATGCCTCCCATGTTGCTAAGTTGTTCTTTAACGAGATTGTTAGGGTTCATGGGTTGCCTACCTTAATAGTGTCTAATAGGGATGTGAGGTTTGTGAGTTATTTTTGGAAGACAATGGAAACTTTTTGGTACTAACTGTTGAGTCGTTAATTATGTAAAATTATATATAGGTTATCTATATATTTTTATTGTCAAGTCTCCAAAATACTAGCCTAATTGTGTTTATTTATTATTTTCAGGGTTATTGGAGGGCGCGGTTGAATCCAGGGCAAAAAATTACGCAAAATAGAGTATTCATATGCTCGGATCCATTTTACACTGAAAGTCACGCTAGCACGTATCTCGAGGCAAATTTGGTGGGTCCCATGAAAGGAGCGCGTGCCATGATGAGATGATGAAGATAAAGTGGAGGATGAGGCCGGCGTTGACGCATGATTTGATTTGGTATATATAAGAATATATATATATATATATATATATGTATATAATAGATATAGAAATTAAAGATGAGATATGCATGGACAGATATGCCTGCAAAATAGCAAGATATCTTGAGAAAGAAAGGGACAGTGTGACACAAGAAAGATATGCATCGAAAATACAAATCGAGAAGAAAAGAAAGTGGGCAAAAAGGGAAACGTGCTTGGAGGACATAATTGTATTAATTATATATACATATACTCTCTACTCCCGGCGATGTAGGGGGGTCTCTTGGCTGTACGCACCTCTCGGCTATTCATCATCTCTGGCTCCTGGACTTTTATTTTTTTTTCTTATTTTTTGTGTTCTTCAACTATGCAAGGCTAAAACCTCTATCCTATGCAAGACTGCGAGGGAGGTTCGACTGCGCATATCAATGGATTTGTGAGATTTATATATTTTAATTTCAATCTTTTCATTAATATTTTATTTTCTTTGGTATTGTTTCAATAATCGAGGTTAAATTCATTTTTAAATCTTGATTTACTCGCCAGTGTGTCGTAAGCATCCGTACTTGTGCAATAAGACCACACTAGTGGCAATTGATCTTACCAATTGATTAGTCTCTTTTGGGACCGGTAGAATACCTTAGAAATCTAGGCTAAATCGGACACACGAGTGATTCGGTTGTCTAGTTGTAGTGCCTTCACGAAACCTATTGCGGTCATCGTGTTAAACCCAATACGCTTGAGTATAGGGTTATACGTTTGACTAGAGAAATAGTCACCGTCGTACTTTGGCTATCGAGATTAGGAAGTGCGAGAAACCGCATACGTTACCGGTTCTATAGCTACAATAGGATATTTTGATTTGCAAATTTTACATAAATCAAAGACCAAATCCAATCTTTTTATCGAACCGAACTTGTACGTCTTGACCTATGCATTTTTATTAATTGTTTTCAAATTTTTTTCATTTTTTTGTTTATTTATTTTAAACATTAGTTAATTTATTCATTCTTTAAAACCCTCGATTTCCCTTTTCTCTATTTTTGACCTTAGAAAGACTACCAATTCTTGTGGGATCGACCCTTTGCCACTATTCTACAAAAATAGTAGGTTTAGGTATTTAGATTTTATTGACGCGTTCGGCGCGCGTCAATTTTTGGTGTCGTTGTTGGGGATTGGCCTTTTTCTTTCTTTGGCTATTTATTTTTTTTATATCTAGTCCCTTGTTCTTAACATGTATGCAGGCAACCCCGCGATGGCCTCCTACCCCCACAATTATGGTCAATTCGAAGACTCACATTATTATAATGTGAATGGGGTAGGTATGTTATATAATGGACATCAATTTTCTAACATGCATTCTTTTGTGCAACAGGTCAAGGTTTGCGAAATTTGTGAAGATTATTCTCATTCCACGTATGATTGTCCGTATTATCCAAAGTATGAGAATTATCACTATCCTAGCTATGCATCGCCACAACCCGACTTTTTTGGGCTCATGTCAAGTCCACAGATTCCTCAACAAAGCACCTCTTTAGAAGATATGATGAAAAAATTCCTAGATGATCAACAGCGGTTTCATGAAGAGCTTCAACAATTTTCACGTGAGTTTCCAAGCTTGCAAAACTTGGAAACTCAATTTATTCAAGTGAATGCCACACTCCAGAATATGCTTGATGAGAAAGAGTTGTGTAATACACAACCAATTTCTTACTCAAAAGAGAATGTGAATGTTGATACATTGAGGAATGTTGATACATTGAGGAATGTTGAGGTGAATATTGATACACCGGTGGAGAACTATTGGTGCGAAACAACGCAAGGACTTGAAGTCCTTCAAATTGAGTCGGACATTTCCATTACACATAATGACGATGATGAAGCTGCGATAGAAATTGGAGTCATTTCAGAAAGGCCAGAGGAGCCGCAGATAGAGAGCAAGGAAGACCAACCTCTGGTGTTGGTGAAACCACCCACCCTCCCATGCATATTTGTTAAACCTTATACGGGGGTGGAAGTAAAGGAGCGTTCGCAGATTTTCTACACTGCTGACACCTTTGTGTTGGATGACCATGATATGACAGATTCGTTTGTGTTAGAGGTCCCGAATGAGCTCCCAATTCTAATGGAGGGAGTGCATGCCGCATTGCCCAAATATGTTGATGCGTCATTTGTTATTGACATCTCCAAAGGAGAGGGCATCACGTGATGAATCACAATAAGTCTAGCCAAGGACTTAAAAGAAAGGCGCTCGTTGGGAGGCATTGCATTTATTTCAATTTTAATTTAGTTTTAGTTTTTTATGTTTAATAAAGCCTTAACTTGGTCTCTTGGGTTTTTACAGGTGTAATGAATGTTTGATGAGCACTGATGGCACTAGACCACCCCCTGAGTTTTGCTAGGTTTGACTATGGATTACATTGTTTTTGGAGTAATTTGAGCATATTCTTTTTTATGAATTAACATATTATTAGAGTTTTAGGTATTTTGAGACTTGGTTGGGACATATCCAACTTAAGTCGCCACATTAGTGGCGGGTCTTTAAGTAGACCCAAAACCCTAAACCTCATTCCATCATCTTGTTGACTTCACCCGTAGTTGAAAGACTCGGGCTCGCAAGATTTGATAGGAATCATTTGAATTAACTCCCATGCTTATTAGTTCTTGCTCTTATTATGATAATTTTATTTCATAGTTTCCTTAGTCACCTAGACATGCGAGATTTAAGCATTCACTAGTTTTTGGGGACTTTTGTTATGCGTGCAATTGTATCATCTTCTTATTTTATCCATATTCTTTTTCACCACTATTCTTTGTCTTTTTGTTGCATGGATTCCTTGACTTGTTTTGAACCTTGAGGACAAGGTTCGTAATAAGTTTGGGGGTACTTTAGGATTTGTGGATTGAGTAGGATGGATTGCTTTGCGAAAGACCGTAGGTGAGATCATTTAAATGCGGCTATATGTGATTGTTGGACGGTATTGGTGGTGTTTGATATCTCTTATTCACTCATTTCTTCCATTTATTTTCCCTCCATACTCATCTCACTTCATTAGGAGTTGATACACTTTCATGCATGTATTTAGTATAGTTTTCATTATTATATTGTTTAGAGTCACCCGAAACTTTGTTTCATGCCTTTGGTTGTGGATGAGTACATTATGCTTGCCTTTTTGACTTAAAACTTAGGAAAAAATAGGAGAAATACTCACTCGAGTCCGTAGCTTAGCATTTTATGATTTCATGATTAGGGACTTAGTATGATGGTTAAGCCTTGTGCTAGATACCAAAATTGGTATACGGTTGAAATTGTGCAAGTGATGAGACTTTAACCCACATTGAGGAATTTGCTTAACTATAGTGAAAGGGAGAAGGGCTAACAGGAGTTTTCAAAATATAGAGTCTCAAAAGTTTTCACAGGAAATGGAGCAGGGACCATATTATTTGAAAAGAAAATTTGGAGAAGAAAAAAATAGAGAGTGTACATATAAAATGAATAAAGGCGGAAGTGTATGAAAACTCCTCAAATAAAAAGATTTAGCTCGAGTGCTTATAGCTAGATTAAGTAAAATTGTAAACTTGCATGCTTGAATGTGTAGACCAAGAAAACCCGCAAGTAAGTTGATGACCTTTGTCTTGACCGAGTCTATGTCTTTAAAGTGTGATCTTAATTATGTTTGGGTTGCGATTCTTGACAAATGATAACTCCAAAATTTCTTGAGTGGCTTGTTAATTTGGCAACTACGTAAACCAAAGGAACTCCACGAATTTTGAATCGAGTATAGAATTAGTTGAATCAGTGCATAGCTATATTAGAAGTCTAGTTTAGTTTATCTGTGTGTTTGTCATTTATACCTTTGCTCGGGACGTGCAAAGTCCTAAGTTTGGTACTAACTGTTGAGTCGTTAATTATGTAATATTATATATAGGTTATCTATATATTTTTATTGTCAAGTCTCCAAAATACTAGCCTAATTGTGTTTATTTATTATTTTCAGGGTTATTGGAGGGCGCGGTTAAATCCAGGGCGAAAAATTACGCAAAATAGAGTATTCATATGCTCGGATCCATTTTACACTGAAAGTCACGCTAGTACGTATCTCGAGGCAAATTTGGTGGGTCCCATGAAAGGAGCTCGTGCCATGATGAGATGATGAAGATAAAGTGGAGGATGAGGCCGGCGTTGACGCATGATTTGATTTGGTATATATAAGAATATATATATATATATATATATATATGTATATAATAGATATAGAAATTAAAGATGAGATATGCATGGACAGATATGCCTGCAAAATAGCAAGATATCTTGAGAAAGAAAGGGACAGTGTGACACAAGAAAGATATGCATCGAAAATAAAAATCGAGAAGAAAAGAATGTGGGCAAAAAGGGAAACGTGCTTGGAGGACATAATTGTATTAATTATATATACATATACTCTCTACTCTCGGCGATGGAGGGGGGTCTCTTGGCTGTACGCACCTCTCGGCTATTCATCATCTCTGGCTCCTGAACTTTTATTTTTTTTCTTATTTTTTGTGTTCTTCAACTATGCAAGGCTAAAACCTCTATCTTAGGCAAGACTGCGAGGGAGGTTCGACTGCGCATATCAATGGATTTGTGAGATTTATATATTTTAATTTCAATCTTTTCATTAATATTTTATTTTCTTTGGTATTGTTTCAATAATCGAGGTTAAATTCATGTTTAAATCTTGATTTACTCGCCAGTGTGTCGTAAGCATCCGTACTTGTGCAATAAGACCACACTAGTGGCAATTGATCTTACCAATTGATTAGTCTCTTTTGGGACCGGTTGAATACCTTAGAAATCTAGGCTAAATCGGACACACGAGTGATTCGGTTGTCTCGTTGTAGTGCCTTCACGAAACCTATTGCGGTCATCGTGTTAAACCCAATACGCTAGATTATAGGGTTATACGTTTGACTAGAGAAATAGTCACCATCGTACTTTGGCTATTGAGATTAGGAAGTGCGAGAAACCGCGTACGTTATTGGTTCTATAGCTACAATAGGATATTTTGATTTGCATATTTTACATAAATCGAAGACCAAATCCAATCTTTTATCGAACCGAACTTGTATGTCTTGACCTAGGTGTTTTTATTAATTGTTTTCAAATTATTTTCATTGTTTTATTTATTTATTTTAAACATAGTTAATTTATTCATTCTTTAAAACCCTCGATTTCCCTTTTCGCTATTTTTGACCTTAGAAAGACTATCAATCCCTGTGGGATCGACCCTTTGCCACTATTCTACAAAAATAGTTGGTTTAGGTATTTTAATTTTATTGACGCGTTCGACGCTAACCTAAAGTTTTCTTCTGCCTTTCATCCCCAAATTGATCGTTAGACTGAAGTGGTTAACCGTAGTTTAGGTTCGTTGTTAGGTGTCTTGTGGGTGAGAAACCAAGTAATTGAGATTTATTGTTAGCTACTGCAGAATTTGCCTATAATAGCTCTATGAACAGATCTATTGGATTATCGCCCTTTAAAGTTGTCCTTGGTCATCGGTCTCGTCAGCATGTGGATCTTCTTCCATTACCACCTAATTGTCGTACCTCTTTTTTTGCTGAATCTTTCGCCCAACACATACATGGCCTTCATGCTGATATTCGGCGAAAGCTTGCAATTTCTAATGAAAATTATAAAATTAGTGTTGATGAGCATCGTAGTTATGTAGGATTTCATAAAGCGATTATGTGGTACACATTCGTCTTGAGCGATACTCTCCACATTCATTTAAGAAACTACATGCCCATGTCTCTGGCTCATTTCGTATCCTTTGAAAACTTGGACCAAATGCCTATGTGATTGACTAACCATCTGATATGCATATTAATCCAGTTTTCAATGTTGAGGACTTATATCCTTATGGAGGTACTTCTAAGCCTCCTTTGCAAGTTTTTGTTCCTACAGGTTCATTTTCTACAGCTTTAGAGCCACACCTTCAACCTACTTCTGCATCTTTTGAGCATATTGATAATGTTTTAGATGATGAGATAGTGTCTTCTTCTGATGATGGATATCGTAGATATTTGGTGACTTGGAGGAATCGTCCAACTTATGATGCTTCATGGATTTTTGAGGATGAGTTTATACGTCTGGATCGTGATCTTTTGGAGAACTACCTCGTTGCTAACTCATCGAAGTCGAGTTCTTCCAAACCAGGGAGAATCGATGTAGGACGTGTGAAACCTTATCCAAAACATTACAAGCCTAAAAATAAAGATTGATTTAGATTAGGAGTTTCTTTGTTAGAGTTCTTGTAAGATTAGAAGTTTAGTTTATATTTTGAATAGGATTAGAAGTTTCTATTTTATTAGAAGTTTTTTGTTATTAGAATTAGTAAGTTTTAATTATTTTCGTCACTTTATTTAATGTAATTGTAGAAAGTCATTAGGGCTTTAAATTCCTAATTGTATTAGGAGTTTTAGGACCTTGGTCGTATATATAAATATATATAGGTGTTTAGGTTAAATTTTATAATATAGAACATTGAAAAAGATTGATATTTGCTAAAATTCATTCTCTCTTCTTCTACTTGATTTCTCTCCTCTATTCCTCCATTAGAGAGGTGGTGGTTGTCAAAGGCAAACGTCAAGCGGGAGTGAAGAGGGGGTATAGGGAGTGGACAAAGTGGAGAGCCTTAGAGGGAAAAGGGAAGGTAGAGATTTTTTTTTTTTTTTGGTAATCTGATAAGCCTCCTATTAAGCTGAAGTATTCTCGAAGGCACAAGAAGCATGAGGGGACACGTGGCGGAGCATCAGTGGACAGCATTAATTGAAGGGAAGTGGGGACCAACTGCATTGGTTTAGTTAGTTACAGTACGTGGAGTATATAAATAGAGACAAACTGTGAAGAAGGGGATTATGTTGTATGAACTGATTTTGGGAGTAAATAGACTACTCGAATTGTCTATCTGTTACTTTGTAATTTTTCTTTGTTCATCAATACAAATCTGGTTTTCTCTTGATTTTGGTCTCTCCAAATCCTAGTTGAGTCTATCAAATTGGTATCAAAGCCAGTTCCGATTCAATGGGGGGCCCTAAACAAGGAGAGGCTAAGTTTGCAGCGATGGAGAAGGAGATGGATCGCATGAAGGGGGATCTCAGCCGATTCTCTGCAATGGAGGAGCGGATGGATAGTCTCACGCAGAGTATGTCACAGATGGTGAAATCACTAGGTGATATGCAGCGATCGGTGCAAGTTTTGTCCAAAGGCAAGGGAGTACCAGTCGAAGATGGCAGCAACACGTCTGGGGTCAGTGGTGGAGTTCCGATCGGGTCGGGACAGGAAGATCGAAGCCCGATCGGCACAGATCCGAGGCCAGGCAGTCACACACGAGTCCCCAAGGTAGGATCCCAACCATCTTATCGTTCCTTTGATTTTGCTTCAGGTGGGAACAATGCCGATTTCACCACCTCCTCGGATGCATGGCGTGGGGGGCGCAAACTGCAACTGCCAATTTTCAATGGCGAGAACCCAGAAGGGTGGTTGTTTCGGGCGGAACTGTATTTCGAGATCAATCGACTCTCCGATGCGGAACGAATCATGGCCACGGGAATTTGCTTCGACGACGAGGCATTGGCTTGGTTTCGGTGGTCTGACTCACGAGTTCCTTTTGTTAGTTGGACAGACCTCAAGTCTCAGTTGCTTAAGCGTTTCAGCGAGTCTCAATTCGGTAACCTTAAGGAACGCCTGCTTGATCTCAAACAAACCGGATCGGTGATGGAATATCGGCGGAACTTCGAAACTCTTGCGGCATCTGTCCCAGATATTCCAGAGGATATCTTGGAGAGCATTTTCATGAAAGGGTTGAAACTGGGCATTCGTTCCGAAGTTCGCTTGTTGCGACCAGTCGGTCTCCCTGGATTGATGGTGACGGCTCAAATGGTGGAAGAGAAGATACTGGCAACTGGATTGGGCCGTGGAGCAGTGTTGGGCCTGCATTCAAACCCAAAACCGTCACCACTTAAACCATCGGGCTCGGAATATGTTGGGCCAGGGTCCATTTCATTGGGGTCCAAGACCGCACCACCTGTTATCAATCCTCCTCTCAGCAACCAGAAACCTATTCGTCGTCGGCTCCAGTTAACAGAGGCCGAACTCCAGACACGAAGAGCGAAGGGTCTTTGCTTCTCTTGTGATGAGAAATTCAGTCCGGGGCATACGTGCAAGAAGTTGTTACAGTTGTTGCTCGTCAGCGATGATGATCCTGGGGACATTGCCGACACCGACATCGCCACGGACGGACCAGTGAGTTGCGAGGATTCACCGGGTCTTGAGACTATCGAGCTGTCGATGAACACAGTGATGGGGCTGACCGTACCGGGAACCATGAAGCTGCGAGGGATGTTAGGCACTAAAGAAATCACGGTTCTCATTGATTGTGGAGCTACACACAATTTTATATCTCAAGATCTCGTGGATGAACTGCAACTTCCTTTGACCGAGACGTCCCAATACGGGGTGATGATGGGCACAGGCTCGGCTGTCATGGGGCGCGGGATTTGCCGGGCTCTTTCCCTCCGTATTCAAGAGTTGGTGATTGTGCAGGATTTTCTTCCACTCCGGTTGGGTAGCACCGATGCGATTTTGGGCATGTCGTGGTTGCAGGACTTGGGTAGCATGGAGGTTGATTGGAATCGCCTCACCATGAAGTTCATCAGTGACGGCCACCTTTACTTGTTGCAAGGAGACCCGAGTTTGTGTAAGCGCAGTGTATCGATGAAGTCATTGTCTAAAGACCTACTCCATGCTGGTCAAGGGGTATTGGTCGATCTGTGCTCGTTGGTCTCTGTCACGCCTGTTGAATCTTCGGCGTCGTCTGCACCGGTGGTTTTTCCGTCTTGGTTTGATGCTCTTTTTCAACAGTTCACTAAGGTGTTCGGGCCTATCACTTCCCTTCCACCCGAGAGGGAGATTGATCATGCAGTGACCTTGGTGCCCTCAGCTGGTCCAGTGAACGTCAGGCCTTACCGATACCCACATTTTCAGAAATCTGAAATTGAGAAGCTAGTTCGCGACATGTTACTGGCCGGCATCATCCAACCTTCCACAAGCCCTTTCTCGAGCCCGGTGCTATTAGTGAAGAAGAAAGACGGGAGTTGGCGTTTCTGTGTGGACTATCGAGCATTAAATAAGGTTACGGTACCTGATCGGTTTCCCATCCCGGTCGTTGATGAACTGCTCGACGAACTACATGGAGCATCGATTTTTTCCAAGCTGGATTTGAAGTCGGGCTATCACCAAATTCGTGTGAAGTCCTCGGACATTCCAAAGACTGCATTTCGCACTCATGAGGGGCATTATGAGTTCCTAGTGATGCCATTTGGTCTATCCAACGCGCCAGCGACTTTTCAAGCTCTTATGAATCGGGTATTTCGACCCTTTTTACGCCACTTTGTGCTTGTGTTTTTTGATGATATTTTGGTCTATAGCAGGGATCTTGCAACGCATATGGACCATTTGTCTCGCGTTCTTCAGGTGTTATTGGACAACCATCTCCATGTTAATGCCAAGAAGTGTGTTATTGGGCAGCATTCAATTGAGTACTTGGGGCATTGGATCTCGGCCACAGGGGTTTCGGTGGACCCTTCCAAAATTGATGCCATGCAGCGGTGGCCGACGCCTACAAACATTAAGGAGTTACGGGGTTTCTTCGGCCTCACTGGCTATTATCGGCGTTTTGTGGCGAATTATGGGTCAATTGCTTTCCCACTTACCAAGCACCTCAAGAAAGATGCTTTTGCGTGGTGTGAGGAGGCGGAAGAGGCTTTTCAGCTGTTAAAACAAGCAATGACCACGGTGTCGGTTCTGAGACTCCCGGATTTCACCCAACCATTTGTTTTGGAGACCGATGCTTCGGGTTTTGGCCTCGGGGCTGTGCTTATGCAGCAGAGTCATCCCATTGCCTACTTCAGTCAGTTGCTTTCACCCCGCAACCAACTAAAGTCTATCTACGAGCGAGAGTTAATGGCGATGGTTTTGGCGGTCCAAAAATGGCGGCACTATTTACTTGGACGTCATTTCCTCATCAACACCGACCAACGGAGTTTAAAATATCTCTTGGAACAACGAGTAGTTCAGCCTGAGTACCAAAAATGGGTGGCTAAACTCATTGGCTATGACTTTGAGATACAATTCAAAGCAGGTGTCATGAATAAGGCCGCCGATGCTCTGTCCCGCATTAATCCTCCTAGCAGTGTTTCCTTGCAAACTCTAGTCTCTCATCGCATCCTTGAAGTGCAGGACATTAAGGATGTCGTGGCTCATGATCCTTTCCTCTCCAAGGTTTTGGCGGACTTACAGCAAGGCTCAGCTGCATGGCCTCATTATTACACCATGGGTTATTGTTGTTCAAGTCCAAATTAGTGCTTCCAAAAGGGTCTCCTTTGCTTCAGCGCATTTTATTCGAGTACCATGACGGAGTTCTTGGGGGTCATTCCGGCTTTCTACGCACTTTCAAAAGGATTGAGCGTGACTTATATTGGGTGGGGATGCGTCAGGACATCAAACGCTACGTGGCCGAATGTTCCATTTGTCAACAACATAAGTATCAATCCCTTTCCCCAGCAGGTCTTCTACAACCACTCCCGATTCCTCAACAAGTTTGGGAGGATGTGGCAATGGATTTCATTGAGGGCTTGCCAAAGTCAAATGGGTTTTCGGTTATCTTTGTCGTCGTGGATCGTTTGACCAAATACGGCCATTTTATTCCATTGGCCCACCCATTTTCTGCGAAGTCGGTGGCTGCTGTTTTTGTTCGGGAAGTGGTCCGTTTACATGGGTTTCCTCGGTCTATTGTGTCGGACCGTGACAAGGTGTTCCTCAGCTCATTCTGGTCTGAGCTCTTCAAACTCCAAGGTACTCGTCTGCACCATAGCACCGCTTATCACCCTCAATCCGATGGGCAGTCCGAGGTTGTGAATCGGTGTCTTGAAACTTATTTGCGTTGTTTCGCGTCGGATACACCAAAACAATGGAGTTTGTGGTTAGCTTGGGCTGAATTTTGGTACAACACTACCTTTCATGCTTCGACTAATATGACGCCGTTCAAAGCCGTTTATGGACGTGAGCCTCCTCCCATTGTCCGTTATGGTGCTTATACTACTGCGGTGGCAGATTTGGATGCTCAGCTGAAGACTCGGGATGTCATTCTTGATGAATTAAAGTTCCACCTTGCCCGCGCCCAGTCCAAGATGAAAGCTACTGCGGATACTCATAGAAGGAATATGGAGTTCTCCATTGGGGACTTGGTGTATCTGAAAATCAGGCCTTATCGCCAGCGCTCTCTAGCTCGTCGCCCCAATGAGAAACTGTCCCCGCGTTTCTTTGGCCCATTTAAGGTGCTGGAACGGGTCGGTGCTGTTGCATACAAGCTGGAATTACCTCCATCTACGTCCATCCACCCTGTTTTTCACATCTCCCAACTGCGTCCAGTCTTGGGTTCTACGGACCGGGTGCAGCCACTTCCGGCCTCACTGAATGATGAGATGGAATGGAGTGTTGTACCGGCGCAGGCAGCTGGTTTTCGCCGCACTGAACGGGGACGCGAAGTGCTGATCTATTGGAAAGACTTGCCTCCCTTTGAGGCTACGTGGGAACTGGTGGATGTCATCCGACACCAATTTCCGGAGTTCCACCTTGAGGACAAGGTGGGTTCTTGTGGGGATGGTATTGATAAGCCTCCTATTAAGCTGAAGTATTCTCGAAGGCACAAGAAGCATGAGGGGACACGTGGCGGAGCATCAGTGGACAGCATTAATTGAAGGGAAGTGGGGACCAACTGCATTGGTTTAGTTAGTTACAGTACGTGGAGTATATAAATAGAGACAAACTGTGAAGAAGGGGATTATGTTGTATGAACTGATTTTGGGAGTAAATAGACTACTCGAATTGTCTATCTGTTACTTTGTAATTTTTCTTTGTTCATCAATACAAATCTGGTTTTCTCTTGATTTTGGTCTCTCCAAATCCTAGTTGAGTCTATCATAATCTAAGGTAGGTTTTTAAGAGTGGTCAAAGAAGGAGAATAGATGAGTGAGTTTCATGTGTAGGGTGTCCTAGAAAAACTAGCGGTTAGAAGCGTAGATGCGAGGAGACTATGTTTTGGTTGTCGTTGTTGCAAATTTGCAATAGAAGACATGTTAAGTCGTGTCTCAACTTGCAATTTAGAAACTGATTATTTCTATGAATGTGACGTGCCTTGCTTCTCAAAGCAAGAATTTGAGGAGTTGACTTTGGCATTAAGTTTTGAAGTAACTTTTAGTAACTGTTATTAACTAATTGCAGTCATTATTAGACTTCATTGTTAAACTTGGAAGCTAATTAATTGGCATGTAAGCTATGTTCACATGCGTGTGTATGTGTGTATGTATGTATACACGCATAAGCACAGCCATATATATTTGGTATGAGAATAGCGCGACCGATTGATGAGCATTATGTGCGTTAATTAGAAAAGTGGCTAGTGCGTTGAAGGCCAAGTGTAGCGGTTGTGTACACGAGAGATTGAGTGATCTTGTTCTTGGGCTTTCTATCTTGGGTTTAGATAGAGGAGGATTTTCCTTTGTGTACTAAAATATTGATAGTGGAATATCTTATTTTTTGCCCGTGGTTTTTTCCCCTGATTTTGGGGTTTCCCCACGTAAATTCGTCTGTTCTTGTTTCCTTGTATTTGCGATCTTGGGTGTTCCGTGGTGATTCGTCACAACAAGACGTAATGTAGGAGTTGGCTTGGAATATGAGGTCATACTTGCACTTAAGGATGCAAGAGGAATATGAGTTATTTGATTCAGGGCTTGGATCGGATGGGCTACGAGGTCGTACTTGCAATTAAGGGTTTTGTAGCAATCGATTTGAGAAAGCAACACGATCAAAACATCATTTTGTTTTGTTTTTTCCATCTATTTCTTCTACTAAAAGTTATTCACAATTATTTGACTAAGCTTGTCACATCAATACTTTATCTAAGTTTTCTTCGCCACACTACTGTTAATGCAATTTGCTTTCCCATGTTTTTGCATCTCATCAAATGTAATTCCACCTTGTACTTGGAATAAGATTTCAACAAAATATTTTGGACCGATGGTGTGGTGAGGGTTGTTCATGTTCTTATGCTACTTTTGTTTACAAATTTAAGCTAGTTCTCTCGCAGTTCTTTCCCCCTTCTTAACAAAAAAAAAGCGCATGTGGACCACTATTAATCATAATATCAATCTCATTAATTATGTAAACTTTAAAAAATAAAAATAAAAATCAACCATATAGTCATTTTGACACATGCGATGCAACTAGTATTTTCCTAATCATGCAAAGCCTCATTGAATTATGACATTTACTCCCAAAGTAGCGGATACACTAAAAGGAAAGGACCTTTTGCTTATGTAGTAAGATACGACTGTAAATAATAAAGAAGTTGTGAAACAGAGAGCAAATCATCAATTGCATTAAATCAAGCTGAGTAGAAGAATTCGATCCATATAACCGACCTCAACTAATTTGGGATTGAGGCGTTGTTATTGTTGTTTGATTAGGTTGACCCAAATTCAAACTAAAACCAACAATATATGCCACTGAACAATAAAGAGTTATAACTTATATTACTTAGAACTTTGCAATTGATTGTTTTCACTTAAAGTCAAACATTAAATTTTCACCAAAAAATAAAATTCAAAACATTGAAAGATGTTATGAAGCGATATAATGATTTCACTTGAGTACATTTCTTCATTAAAAAGTGGAAAATTAGAAGAATCTCAAATTAGCAAGTAAGTTCAAAATGAATAATCAAAATCATTTTGATGAATAGATTAACATTGAGGATTGACTAGATAATTTAAAACTGAAAACACATAAATACTTAGCATAAAATAAAAGCAAACAAAAAGTGGTTATGAAATTGAAAATTTCGGTGAAAGAGATAATGTGAAATGAGCTAATGCTAGTCCTTGTACAAAAGCCATCAGACAAATAAACATCTTTCAAGTACATGCAATTAAGGTTTGACAATTCTAAGTTCGTTTGGAAAATTAGGACTCTTTCTGGCTTCTTTGAAAAATAATCATAATCAGAAGAGTTTACCCAATCATCTCCAATGGAGTCTTTACACCTCCTAAGTCCCAACCACTACTAGCAACTCTTTCTACCCTCAACTAAAAGATGGCCCACATAATTCATTTTACTTTACCACCTTCTTGTGGAACCCAGAGATTCAACTAATTTTCTCTTTCCTTATCTCTTTATCCTTGGCTAGTGACCTGAAGCTTCTGCCCAGTAGAAATGTTTTAAAGACAGTATGCATAATTTTTATAGCACTAAGAAAACAAGTTTTACAAATTTTCTTATTCATTAGTGATGTTAAAGTGGGCAATTGATCCACTGACTTAGAATCTTAAGATCACAAGCACCCTAAAGACTCGCGCTTAGAGCAAAACATGTTGCTCAGTTAACACATTTTATATAAACTCATCAACACCCTATAACGTAGAAATTAGTACAAATGATATTACCCTTTATATTCACAAAGTTTTGACATGACTGCTGATATCATGCACAACCGCCTAGATGCAAACAAGCAAAGAAGTACTACTAATTAATTCAGCAAGTAGCTTACCCTGACATATTCAAGATCTTCTTTCAGTCTGGATAGTTGTATAGCAACATCTCCCTCTTGGGAATGATCAGATGCTGAGCGTTGCAGTTTCTCCAATCGCCTAATCCTTCTCTCTATTTTTCTTCTCTCTAAGGATATCTCAAAGTTAGGAAAATGCTAGAACAACATGGAAAACAATATAAGTAGAACGTTGGACAGGGGAAGACGATGAAACAAGAATACCGAAAAACTTAATTTTCTTGTATCGCATGAACACTTTATGCTCAACAGCCAAACGCGTCTGAAGCTCCTGCTGCTTCTTGAGTTCTTCTAGCTTCGTTTCTTGAGCCTCTTTGATTTCAGGGGGGAGGCTCTTGAAGCAATTAAGAGGTTGAAATTGGTTACAATGTTTGAAATAAGCAAACTTACAAGCTAAAATTTTAAGATGAGCATCGCCAAGCATGTTATGAATTAACTTCAAAATAATCCTTTAAGAAATTGCAAAAAATTGTAACAGTGATCACTTTTTTTTTATATCAGTAGCTATCGAGGCGAGACTATTCTCACGATGCAGTCGGCCTGAGCCTACCAAGCGATTAAAGACACAGAACAGATGCAAATGAAGTCGGTACCTTTCGAAGCATTCGCTCCGTGGATCGAATCTGGTTCTTGAGACTGGCGGTCTTGAGCTTCTTCTGCTGCTTCTTCACCGATAACGATTTCGGCCTCCTCTCGACTCCCGGCGCATTCGACTGTCGGTCGGGAGCCACTCTTCGCTTGCCATAGCCGCCATGCGCCATGGGATTTGGGTCGATTTCTGCTTCCTATGTGGTTCCAGAGCGAGTTTTCCGGGTTTTACCTAAGGCAAGTACTGTTGTGTACCAAAGTAGAATCCACGACTGGACCGGACTGGACTATCCTTTTGTGGCGGGTAAAAAGCTAAACTCGGTTAAGATTGTTGGGTTTAGGAATGAAAACACTCAGTCACGTCCTAGTTGGGAGACGGATATCATAGTCTGATCCCTTTGGAGATATAATAGGAATCATGGAAGCTGATTAAGTCAAACACGATTAGGGGTCTCGTCATTAATTTCTTATCCCATTTCACTGCTTTGTTCGCTTGGGATGCTAGGCGAAGGGATTAGGTAAGTGAAAAAAGCTAAATGACCACTTTACGCCTACTTGAACAAAAGAATAGCATGAAGCCCTATAGTGACCAAATCTGCTTCAAAGATGTAAAATCTACTCATTTGATCTTGTTTTCCACAAATTTGCTTCAAAGAGAAATTTATAGCATAAAAGATCATTTGAAAATTTGATCTTGTTCATGATCCCCATGGCCTTGTTGGAGATCCCGATATCCGGATGGACTTGTTTGAGGACTTTGAAGACGTAGATCTCATAGGTTTCCATGCTCTTCTTTGTCCTCTTCTTCTTGTCACCGCCGCTCGCTCCAGCCTCCTTCAGGATCTTCTTCCCCGCCTTCGCACTCTTCTCCACCAGAGCATTCTCCGCCACCGTCTTCTTCTCCTCGGTCGACTTCTCCGTCGCAAGCTTCTTCTCGACCGACTTCTTCTCCACTTTCGGTGCCATTACAGATTGTGAGAAATGGATATTGAAGAAATTGAGATAGGTTGAGAGCGAGATCGAAGTCGAGAGGAATCTAGAGAAGAAACAAACATAGATTTTTAAGTTTTGTTCTATTCTAAAGTCGAGGGTTATTACGGTCATTTAGATATCCCATACCATCTGGATTAATAATGATACGGGAAATGGTGGGATGGTTTAATCGGTATGAGTACCGATTAATTAGTCCTTCACGTTAATTTATGTGTGACTCAAATGACGACCTTAAGATTTATCGGGAGTAAGACTTATTCTAGTGAAGCAAACAGACCATTAGATCATGCATCTTGTATGTTTTAGGGTAATCCAACGATATGGGTAGGGGTGATCCACAGACAATCCAGTCCATTTAACTTTATTTTTCATAATTTGAGTTTAAACTTGATTGGATTGCAAAAGTTGCAATCAGCATGGATTGGACTAAATTGTGGATTGTGCACCTTAATCCGTGGATTCAATCCGCAATTCGGTTCAATTAATCTTTATATTTTGATAAGTTAATAATAAAACAATATTTTATAGTATATTTTAGTGTCATTTTGAATGGAAAAAATTAATTACAATGGGTGTTCTCTTATTTTTGTGATTTCGGGATAAAAAAAAGGAATGGAGAGATGAAGGAAAATGAAGAAGAAAATAGAAGAATTTGATCAACGGCATAAAGTCCTAGTGATTTACCAGTAATGCGGATTTGAATATAAATCGTTGGACAAATCGGTGATAGAGAAGCTCAGTAAAGTGCTAGCGAAGTGAAGACTACACTCATATTGCTACCTAAATCTATGATCGATATATAACCATTTTTACAGAGGACTCAACGATTTTCGCAGTGATTTACTGAAAAAACCAAGATCGCTGAGAAATCGCGGAGGTCGGCGATGAGAGTTTTGGATTTAAACTAAGCATTTGAGTTTGATTAGGATATGTATTAGTAAATTATTATATATAGGTGGCTATGGTTTTGAAATTAAGATCTATTATCATCATCTATTGTTTGTTTTCATATTTTCATTATCATCGCTCTAGAGAACTCAAGTTTAGAGATTATGTATTAATATAAATGTATTTTTCATTAATGTCTTTCTTTAATTTTGTGATGTTTAAGTTTAATAAGTGAATAGCTTATTAATCTAAACCAAGATATGAACTAAACCAACTGCAAAAGTCATAGTTTATGAAGTTATGTACTTAATGTTTTAAATTCATATTGTAATCTAAATTCACGATTTTAATTGATTATTTTCATGCATTGCAATTCATGAAACTAGACTTTGTATACATAGTACTCAATATGTGTTGTGAATGATATGTTCTAAATCTAGATTTAATATAAGTAGTAATTAATATTTATTCAAAATGTCTTTTAACCTATTGAGAAGTTTTAGGCGAGTTATATTATAAGTTAAGTATCGCTTTGAGCATTTGAAGTTCTAAGAGTGATAAGAATAGGATATGAATATGACTCGGTTTAATCTATCATTGATGAAAGGAAAACTAGGTGATTTGAAATATTTACTATAGCTTACTTATGATAAAGGTTTATTGATCTCGTAAAATCCATGACTAGACTATGAATATGGTTATAATAATTATATTTTGGGTTTGAATGCAATTTGGTTTAAGTTTCATTATTTTTTGTTTAGATTTGTTTAAGATTGATAGTTTGATTTGGTTTTGTAATTATATTATTTGATTTCGTTAGTTTAATTTAATTTAGTTAGTTATTTGCTTTAATTTATTTAAATTATTTAAATTCAGTTAGTAGATAATTAGTTAGTGACAAAGTAAAATAAAAACCACTGAAAGTAGATTTTAAGAAAAGTGCAAAATCCCTGTGGATATGATCCCACTTACCGCTACTACAAATCGACAAGTACAATAAAAAAGAAGGGAATTTTATTGTACACACTCGACACATATTAATTTTTGGCATCATTGTGGGCGATTTTTACGTAATTTCTGAGGAGTTTTTAACATTGTATGGTTTAGACACTATCGTTGTAATTTCACACGATCACTACAAAATCGTACGATCCTGAGATAGATAGAAATTTTGATCATAACCTGAGAGAACAACAACATAAGGAACAAAATCAACAAGCTCCCACAATGGTAGCTAATGAAAATAGAGAAGTTACTTTTAGGCAAGCCAACCAAAATGTAATGGCTTACGAGCTAATGTGCATTACCTTTCTTGAAAGATTCCCTGACTTCGAACTGAAATTTGGATTCATTAATGCTTTACCTAATTACTATGGTAAAGATAACGAAGATCCCAATAAATTTATAAGAGAAAACCAACAAAAGCTAATGGGATAAAACCCAAAGACTTTACTATAGGTCAGATATTAGAATCTTTCTTAGATCAATATATGTCAGCAAGAAAGATTAGTTCCTATAGGAAACAAATCATACTTGCAAAGATGAAAGAAGAAGGGATTTTTAATGAATTTTGGGATAGATTTATGTCACAACCCGAATTTCTACATTCTAGTTTAATCTCTTAATTAGGATCAAGTGACCTGTGAGTGGGCCGCATCGAGATACGTATCATGACCGAGGCAATGTGCTCAAAGTATATGTTATATTTTTGTTATAGTTTATGCCTTGTGTATAATATATATGTAGACTACTAAGTCACTCTTACTTGTGTATAGGTGTCGAGACGTGAGTAGGGACACGCCTCAAGTTACGTGCCGACATGAGACTAAGGTAGAAAGTGATATGATAATTTTATTTAGATTTTTTATGCAGCGTGAATAGTGGTTTTGATATGGCTATAGTTAAATATAAAGTTAATGTACTTAAGTTACTAAGTTAAAACAATAGTCACTTGATATTCATTGAGATACGTATTGACAAATTTAAACACCAAGTAAGTTACACATTAGTGTTATTTAGAGTAAGTAAGTGAGACATGTGTTAATATGTATACCATTAGATAGGTCTCGAGATACGTGTGCACATCAGAATCAATAGCTATTAATCAACCATATTCATTTCATATATAAGCTTAAGATCAACTTAAACCACTTAATTTCATTTCATAACTTGGAAGAAAGCTTGTTAGAGGAAGAAGCAGATCAACAATTTGTTGGGTTTGGTGAATTTGGTGTTGATCAAGCTAGTATTGATCTAGTTAGATAAATTCCCTACACCATAGACTTAGCTAAATTCAATGAATTCATGAATTTGATTTTATATGTGGCTATTTTATGTTGTTGATGTCATGAGACTTTGGAGGTGTACGTGGATAGGGGTGGCAAAAAAAAGGGTATGGATGGATACGGGACCGGACACCCCTTTTAATAATGACTAAAAATAGTGTCCGGATTCGTACCCGTTTTTGAAATAGACATTTTTTTTGTCCGAACCTGTATGTTTTTAAAATATACAAGTCCCGTTTTTTGTCTAGTCCCCTTTTTTAATAAAATAAAATAAATTTTTTCACTTAATTATTAACAAAAATACATAATTTTTATGTTGTCATGCATTCCATCACTATAAAAAAGAAATGTTATAAATTCAAAATTCAAGTCTTACAAGTTTTCGTATAAAAATAACATCATCATTAGTAAAATTATAATTCAAACATTATGAAAGTTTCAAAACACTACTATAAATAAATAAATATTGCTTAAATTAATCGTGAAACGGGTACCCATTTTTTTAAAAAATTTGTCCGAACTCGGACCTGTTTTTTAAAACGGACAAAAAAACATGTCCAGACCCGTATTAATTTTCAAAAATTTATGTCCGAACCCGTTTAAAACGGGTCCGGACAAATACAGACAAACGAGTCCGGGCACATTTTGCCACCCCTATACATGGACGTTCATAAGGCATTAGTATAGTCTATGTGTGGAGAAAACTCAGAATTCTGGGTTTTCCTCCACATATCACGCTAGGTAGGGTAATTAGCACGTTAAATTTGATTAGCACACAAACTTTGATTAGAGCGCTAGAGAAACTTGATAGCGCACTAATGAGGTCATTAGTTAGGGTAATTAGCGCACTAAGTGCTATGACAACATAAAAATCTGCAACTTTCAAAAAAAAATTCAAACACCATAAACAAGTCCAATATCATAAGTAAAGGTCCAAACATACTCAAAACAATATGTTATATGATATCAGGAACCTAGAAAAATGTCTCAGAGAGCTCGAATACGAGTTTTAAGGTGTCGAGAGGCCAAAATAGCTTAGGAAATTGCGTAGATTGTAAGTAAACTGATTGAGATATTTATTTACATTTCATTCTTATTTATATGTTCATTTCCAGTCATTGGACTGATTTGCCATTATATTCCATATGTTATGACTTGTTGTCCTTTCTTATTTCATGAGGTTGCTTTCATAGTATAGATTGTTGATTAAATGATTTAATTGACTCCCAAATCATGTGCTATGTCATTTTGATTGTTAATATATGTGGTTAGTGAAATAGCATGCTATTAGGTGGGTGTTACATAGTGTTGTGAATCTAATTCCATTGTGCATTAGATATGCAATTGCTTTGTTGGATTCTTAAACCATGATGCTCCTTGAAATATGAAAGTACTTCTTGTATCTCGGACCATTTTATGATATAGGTCTGGCGGATATGCGGGGTTACTAGACTTCCAAGGTGATCGAGATCTCTCCACTATCTTACGCATCACATGAGAAATGAGTCCTGGGGGTTATTAGCAAGCATACCTTGTGCAACACACAGGGTATGAGACTCGGGGATGTTGGCAAGTATACATTGCGGGTGATTGGCATTAGTGAAAGATTATAAAGGTAGAGAGAACTGCTCAGACCTTTACATTGATGTAAAGCTCAGTTTCATCCTCATATAGTAGAAAATGCTGATGTAATGAAGATCACAGCCGATCAGCCCTAGATCATTACTACTTAGCCATATGTCAGTTTCATTTTGTTTAATTAAAGTATCTCTTTGAGTGTTCTCTTTTTAGCATAATTGCTATTATCATGCTTTTAGATATTTGTTGCATATTTGAGAGTATAAACAAATGCCTCTAAGTGTTACTTTTTTTCCTGCACTCACCGCCCTTTTTTACGATGGTGAGTGCAGATCTATCGAGTAGCAGACCAGGCAAAGAGAAGATCGGCGACTACCTCTAAGCCAGTGGAGTGCTGCTACATCGGACTTTGTAGGTTTTGATTTTGATGTATTACTTTTTAATGTATTTCATATGCTTTTGGGGTTGTATGATATGGGTTGAAAGACTAGTACCTTGACCAGACATATGATGATATATATTATCGTCGTTTGTTATATATATGTATATAAACATGTGATCTTTGTTTCTTGGTTTTTCCATAATTGCTAGGTATCACGTTAAAAGTTTCCGCTAATTTGTTAAGATTTTCACTAAATAAACTTTAAATAAGTAAAATTTTAATTAACTCTAATTTATGAATTTACATAGGATAGATAAATGTTTATTTGAAAAAAATTAATTACTTGGAATATCATAGTATTTTCAAAAAGGCTGTCTGATTCTTTATTAAGTCCTATGTGATGAGATTAGGGCTTAATAACGGGATTAGGCTGGGCGGTGCCCTATTTTGAGAAGGGGTCATCACAATTTCAAAGACTAGTTTCTTTTTGTTTACAACATAGATATACTAAAAACGCATTATTGGAGTACTTTTATGAAAGACTCAATCGCTTTGAACAAATATTGTTAGATTTTGATTGCGATGGATCTTTATTTGAAACAACACCAATACTAGCAAAAGTGGTTATTAACAAAATGATAAAAAAATCTAAGCAATATGGTGAAAAGAATGAAACCACAAAGAAGAAACTTTATGAAATCAATAGTAAACAAATAAGCCCTTTCGAGGACAAATTTAATGAGTAAACAAGTATGGTTAAATTATTGTTGAAAGACAAAGCAATTCAAGTTAAAAATCATGTGTATTCTGTAATGAAGTTACCCATCCTACGGAAGTGTGTCCTACTTTACGCGAAAAAAATGCTAAATAGGTTAATGCGGTTATGAATCAATTTTTGAGTCCACAAGGAATTAATATAATAATAGTAATAACAATAGTTATTATATAGGTAAACTAAACCTGAATCTTAGCTACGACCTATAAAACCATAACTATATAACGTATTTTTGGGTTATGGGGTTCATATGCAGCGAAAAACTCAAAACAATTTTGAAAAACCCCAACACGATAAAAAATAAGTTCCATTAAACTAAATCTAAAAAAAGTAAATCATACCTTAATCTGTGATTTCCTCATCTAATTGTTTGTTTCCAAGACGTTCAAGTGCGCGCCCTCTATTAGAAATCCACACTCGAACGGTGACCACAATTTGGAGTGCTAGCCATTAGAGAGATTAAAAACATTTTTCTTTCTCTTCCAAAATCCAGAGAACTCAAAAATAGTAAAACCAAAATCTTATTCATTTTTAGGGTTTCAACATCTATTTATACGTGTAGATAAGCTTTCTTAAAAAACTATTCGTAATACAACCATTGTATTTGGGCAATTCAAGCAAATTACAAAAACTCCCATATTAATAAGTTATCGTATAACAAATTGTAAGGGCTTTTATGTCATGAATTTTATCATATAAAATTCATTACTCTGGATCAATTGAAATTGTGCAAAGCCATTATTTAGATGTGACTAATTGGTTCATGCGACATTGGTAGTGAACCAAAATTATTTTGGTACACAAATCATAAGCAATCTCTAGCAAGACATTATGACTACCAAAGTAGCATTAACATCAAAATCGATACAACCTAATGAATAATATATATCATATTCTTTTATTGTACAATATCTTTTAATTAAACATAAGATATGGAAAATCCCTTAATGTTCAATCGTACTAGTCTCGATCTTTAGGTAGACTGAAAACATTTAAGTGACATTGATCATATCAATTCACTTAGACTTGGCCATTTAACAGTCTAACTTATCGAGGGATCCATGATATCTCTCTATACGAGAGGAACAAATTTTATATAGATTACATACCTTCACACATTATTCACATGGTAACCAATCATAATCTTTGTAATCGTCTGGTTTAAAACAACGTTTAATTGTGTCAAATTACCATGTTCTTAATATTAAAGCATATGGTAATCTCAAGTCAAATTACTACATGAGTAATACCTATAACTTAATCCATGTGGTATTCTCGTAGAGGGTCAGTCTAATACTTTGTTCCCTAACAAGTACTTATAATCTTGATTCATATCCCTATATGCATGATCATTACATGACCATCAATCAAGATTCATACTAGTCTTAATTCTTTATAGTTCCTAGTATAATAACCAGCTATGGATATTTAAGATATTTCAACAAATACTTATGAATCTTATTATATGTTAAATATGTAATCACTTATAATAAACACAAAAAATGAAAAACTCTATTTTAATAACTAAAATTGTAAGATAAACAATGTTTGTAGATTGACCTAGGGCACATGCCCCAACATCTCCCATTTGCATTAGGGCAAATCATTCATGTATCTAATACCTAACGACCTAACATGACCATCATGTTTCGCTTGTGGAAGAGCCTTTGTCAAAGGATTTACAACATTATCTTCTGTATGAACTCTACAAATCTTCACGTCTCCTCTCTAAATGATTTCTCGAATAAGATGAAAATGTATAAGTATATGTTTGGATCGGTAGTGTGATCTTAGTTCCTTGGCATGTGCTATCGCTCAATTGTTATCACAATACAAGTAAACGGAGTTAGCTATACTTGGAAGTACACCAAGTTCAGAGATGAAGTTTTTGGTCTAAACGACCTCCTGAGCTGTATTAGACGCTGCAATATACTCAGCTTTTGTTGTAGAATCTGCTACAATTTCTTATTTCAAACTTTTCCAGCTCACTGCACCTCCATTCAATGTAAACACATATAGACTGTGATATGAAGTCATATATCAGTTTGAAAGTTTACATTTGTGTAACCATTTACAATATTCTCCTAAAATTTCATTGGCTAAAACACTTCTTTAGTCCTTCTCAAGTACTTATGAATGTTATTTACTGTTATCCATTGACTCTTACCAGGATCAGACTGGTATTTGCTTGTTGCGCTTAAAGCATATGATACATCAAGTCAGGCGCATAACATGACATACATAATAAATCCAATAGCTAATGCATATGGAATTGTATTCATATGCTCTCGCTCATCAATAATCTTCGGACATTGAGTCTTGCTTAGACTTATACTATGAGAAATTGGCAATGGCCCTCTTTCAAAGTCTTGCATACTGAACATATTCGGTATCTTGTCCATATATGCACTCTGACTTAGACCGATCAACTTTTTATATATATCCTTATAGATTTTAATCTTAATGATGTAAGTTGCGTATCTTGAGTCCTTCATTGAGAAACATTTTCCTAACCAAGAATTGACACTCTGCAAGATTGGGACGTAATTTCTAATGAGTAATATATTATCAACATACAGTACTAGGAAAACAACCACACTCCCACTGACCTTCTTGTATATAGAAGGCTCATCTTCATTTTTAATGAAACCAAATTCCTTAATTACTTCTTCAAAATGAAGATTCCAACTCCGAGAAGCTTGCTTTAATCCATAAATAGATATTTGAAGCTCATGCATCTTCCTAGAATTCTCAGGATTAACAAACCCTTTTGGTTATATCATATACACGTCCTCAAGTAAATTTTCATTTAGAAAAGTTGTTTTGACCTCCATTTGCCATATCTCATAGTCATAATATGCGGTTATGACTATTAGAATTCTAATGGATTTAAGCATGGCTACAGGAAAAGTCTCATTATAATCAACACCTTGAGTCTGTCTGAAACCTTTTGCTACTAGTCGTGCTTTATAAGTATACACATTGTCATCCATGTCAGTTTTCTTCTTGAAAATCCATTTACATCCAATGGTTTTACTACTTTCAAATAAATTAACCAGGTTCTAAACTTGGTTATCATACATGAATTGCATCTAAAAATTCATTGCACTAAGCCATTTATCTGCCTTAAGGCTAGACACAACTTTCTGATAAGTAGTTGCCTCATTTTGATCAATAAGCAACACTTCGCTACTATCAGTAATAAGAAATCCAAATATCTCAGGTTGATTTCTTACCCTATCAGACCTACGTGGGCCTTGTGATACTTGTGGAGCTTCAAGTAGTTCAAGACTTTGTTGATGTCCCACTGCGGTTGAGTGTATATTTGTGGTTCTTGAACTTCTTCAAGACTTACTTTATCCTCATTGTTGGCTTTTGTAATGAACTCTTTTTCCATAAAGATACAATTTCAAGCACTAAACACTTTGTTCTCAATGGGATTATAAAATTAGTATCCTCTAGTTTCTTTAAGATAACCAACAAATACACATTTTGTAGATTTGGCTAATAATTTTTCTAAGATTCGTCATCGTACAAAAACCTCATAGCCCTAAATCTTAAGGAAAGACAAACTTGGTCTTTTCCTAAACCATATCTCATATGGTGTTTTATCATCCATTTTAGAAGGAACACGATTCTGTGTAAACACAACAATTTATAAGGCATAACCCCAAAAGAAAATAGGAAGATATGCATGACTCATCATAAATCGAACCATATCCAATAAAGTTTGATTTCTACTCTCAGAAACGCCATTCCATTATGGAGTTGCTAGAGGAGTTAATTATGAGATAATCCCATAATTTCTAAGATGATCATCAAACCCTTATTTTTATTTTTGTTTTTGTAAACAATATTTTAATCCGTAGAGAATTTCTTGTCAAGATGAATATTTCATGAGATGGATATTTCATGATCTGACAAGATGGATCTCCGATTCTTAGCTTAAATATTCATCACCTTGATCTTATTGCAGTGCTTTAATAGTTCTACTAAGTTGATTTTGCATTTCATTTTGAAATGTTCAAAATATCTCAAAAAAAAATACCTTTATGTTTCATGAGATACACATAACCATATCTGCTAAAATCATCGGTGAAAGTAATGAAGTACTGATAACCACCTCTAACCATTATGTTTATAGGACCGCATACTTCTATATGTACTAGACCCAATAAATCACTTGCCCTTTCACTGTCCAGTAAATGGACTCTTTGTTATCTTGCCTATTAAACAAGATACACATGTTTCATATGATTCAAAATCAAATGAATCTAAAAGTCCATCTTTATGGAGTTTAGAAATGCATTTTTCATTTTTGTGGCCAAGACAACAATGCCAAAGATAGGTTTAATTTAAATCATTTGATGTGAATATCTTTGTATTTACATTAAAAATATGAGTATCCGTGGATCCTTTCATGTTTAGAATATAAAAATCATCATACAAATCAACATTTACATAGAAAACGTTTTCATAAGAAATGGAGCATTTATTATTTGTAATAATGAAATTAAAATCATTCAAATCCAAACATAAAACTGAAATGATGTTTTTGCTCAATACAGGGATATAATAACAATTATTTAAAACTAAAACAAGCTCACTAGATAAAATTAACTCATAGCATCCTACAGCCAACACAACAAACTTTGCTCCATTTTCAACTCGTAGGATGACTCATTTCTTTAACTTTCTACTTTTAGTGACACCCTGCACATTAGTACAAATGTGAGATCCACATCCGGTATCCAATACACAGGAATCACTAGTAGATAAATTTATTGGGGCATTTGCCATAGGTCAATCCATTAACTGTCTTTATGAATACTTTTAGTTAATAAAATAGAGGATTTCATTTGCTGATTATTATAATTAAGTTGCATGTTTACATTATAATAAGATCCATGGGTATTTACAAAAACATCATAAATGTCCCTAATCAATCATTATACTAGGAACTATATTAAATTAAGACTAGTGTGAGTCTTGATTGATGATTATATGATGATTATACGTATAGGATACGAATCAAGATCACGAGTTCTTGTTAGGGAACAAAGTACTGAACCGACCTGTTATGAGAACATAATATGGATTAAGTCATAGTTATTTCTCATGATAGGTATATTTTTCAGTCCTCTGACTTGAGATTACCAGAGACTTCAACATTAGGAACATAACGATTTGACACAATCAAACGTTGTCTTTAACTGGACGATTATAAAGGTTGTGATTGGTTACTGTGTGAGCAATGTGATGAAGTTGTGAATCGAGATAGAATTTATTCCTCTCATATAAAGAGAGATATCCAGTGGATCCCTCGATGTGTTAGACTATTAAAAGGCCTAATCTAAGTGAATTGATATTGATCAATGTCACTTGGATGTTTTTAGTCTACCTAGAGATCGAGACTAGTACGATTGAACATGTTGGATGACAATTCCATGCCTTATGTTCGATCAAAAGGATATCGTGTGACAAAAGGATGTTATTTACACTATTGATTAGGTTGTATCGATTTAATATTCGTACAACTTGGGTAGTTATAATGTCTTGCTAGAGGCCACTTATGACTTGTATACCAAAATGTGTTTTGGTACACTGCAAATGTTGTTTGAGCCTATTGGGTCACACACTAAGAATGGTTTTGTGAGATTTTAAGATGGTTCAGAAAAATAAATTTTATATGATAAAATTCATGACTGAAACGTCCTTGTGGTGTATTACGCTTATATTTCTTTAAGTAGGGGTATATGTGTAATTTACTTAACTGTCTATATACAAGGCTTATATAAATAGATGCTTAAGTTAGAACACATATATACAAGATTAAGGGCCGAAACTCTATTTTCGTTTTAGAAACGAATTAGGGTTTTCTGGTACGCTCTGGATCATTTTGGAGAGAAACAAAAGAGGTTTGATATTCTCTCGAAGCTAGCACTTCGAATCTCGGCCGTGTTCGTATGTGGAAACCTGGTAGAGGGCGTTCGTAATTGGCATCGCCTTAGAGATCGATAAACCTTCAGAAAGGTATATTACGACTGAGGTATGATTAAGTTTTCATGATTTAAATGTTTTTAATGGAATTAGATTCAGATCCTGTTGGGGTTTTTGTCAAAATTATTTTGTAATTTCTGCTGCGTATGAACCCCAAAAATCCAACAGTGGTATCAGAGCCGTCGAGTTCGATTCCATTAAATTCATTGCATGTTTTCTTCTGATATATACATGATATATAATTGAAAGCATGTCAATAGTTGATGTATACGTGATATACATAAGTCTTCTGTGAGATTATTATCATATTTTGTATATATGATACATCTATTCGTGATTTAATTGAAATCAATTTCGTACATGCTAGTAACCATGTTAGGTTAATTCAAATAATTTTAATGAATTGAATTTCATGTTCTGTGATCCATGACACCACTAGGTATAATCTTTATTTTTCGTGTATTGATGCAAATATTTATGCATGGATGAAATCTCTGTAAGTCTGAATATTAATTCGAAACTAATATGATTAGGTTCGATTGGGATAGTAGGTCATGATTCAATTACATGTTTGTGATTATTTGGATGAGGACCAAAATTGCGAATAATTATTTTTCAAAATTATTTATTTATCTCGTTATATCTATTATGTTATGGAATTTCTATTTGATAAGAGATAGATAACAAATTAGATTAGGAGATATTAGCAAAATCGGTTTCGTTATCCCTATTAGATAGGAGATAAATATCGAGAATTTTGTTATTGGTGATATGCTAGGATTCAATCATCTTAAGTCCTAATTAGATTAGGATAAGATGATTAGTTAGATGTGGGTCCGGGTTAATTAAAATGTTTTAATTGACTTAATTTCGGATAAATTAAGGGGTTAATTTAGGATAATAAAATCAGCTAAAAATATGATTTTCTTTTGCGAATTTCAATTTTCGAAATTGAAATTCATCTCCTAAAAAAAAAACGGGGGCGCTGCCCTCTGTTCCCACCGTTGACCGGTCAGCGGAACCACCGCCGCTGACCGGCCAGCGGTACCGCCGTCTAACTAATCCTAGCGCTCGGAAATTCTTTTATTAGTGAACAGTATAAAAATTTTCAAATTGTTTAGTGATTGAACAAATCAATAAAATATATGATATTTCATTATTTACATAAAATCACTAAAACTGAATAAAATCCCTCTTTTAAATTTTAAGTATCGTGCCATCCATTTTAAACACTTGTCAAGGCCTCGATCACACTAATATAGTTTCAGCCATAGTTGGGTGTATTGTGTTATCTTGGTGAGACAAGTTGGGTAAGAGGTACCTAAATGTTTAAAATGGTCCGACTTAATAAAGCTATCAAAATAGTTTTGAGCTTTAGGCACGTGATGAGATAAAAAACATGCTAAGAAATAAGATGTCCCGTATCTCATAAAAGTATCTAAAATTACATAAAATGTAATTGGTAACTGTTACCTACGTAAATAATCTAGTTTTGTGTTTCATGCCATAGCTGTCATAGAATTAGGTGAAATACGGATATTAGTCCCCTAAATAAACAATATGTTTTAAGAGGGTTGTTAATTTATTGGGAGTCTATTCCTCTATACTAAAATAAACTTTGCATAATCTTTATTGTAGATCAATGGCCTCTTCAAGTAACAACAATCCCCTATCACAGCGATCCATCCTTGAAAAGGATAAGCTATCTGGGACTAACTTTCTTGACTGGTTCAGAAACTTGAGAATCGTTCTCAAGCATGAACGCAAGTTGTATGTCCTGGATTCTCCAATCCCTAAGGACCCACCAGCCAATGCTACGAAAGCTGTGAAGGATGCGCATGATAAGCATGTCAACGATTCTATTGATGTTGCATCTATTATGCAGGCAACAATGGTTCTTGAACTTCAAAAGGACATGAAACTAATGGAAGCCTATGACATGGCTGTAACTCTGAAGGAAATGTTCCAACAGCAAGCTAGGCAAGAAAAGGTTTGAGACAGTCAAGAACCTACATTCTTGCAAGATGACAAGGGTGCGTCAGTTAGTCCTCATGTTCTGAGGATGAAGGGCTATGTTGACCAGCTTGATAGACTCAGATTTCCCATAAGCCAAAAGTTGGCTACGGATTTGATCCTGAATTCATTACTAGAGAGTTACTCACAATTTGTGATGAACTACAATATGAATAATATAGAGAAATCAATTTCTTAAATTGCATTCGATGCTCGAAATTGTTGAACAAAATATCAAGAAACCCTTTAGTAATGTGTTGATGGTTCGAAAGGGAAAGAGAATGAAGAAGAAAGGCAAAGGCAAGGCTAAAGTTGCCAAGGCTGCTATTGAACCTGTCGCAAAGCCTGTGGAACAGGTCAAGCCCCAGCCTGTTCCTGCTTCAAAACACCCAAAAGAAAATGAAAGAAATTGTCATTTCTGCCATGCACTTGTACATTGGTTCAGAAATTGCAAACTCTATCTAGAAGATCTAAAGAAGAAAAAGAGTAGTGCGACTACCACTACAGGTATTTATGTTATTGAAATTAATTGATCTACTAGTGATTCTTGGGTATTAAATACCGGATGTGGATCTCACATTTGTATAAATGTGTAGTGACCCACCAGAAGTAGAAAGTCGAAGAAAGGAGAAGTTATCCACCGCATATGGAATGGAACAAGAGTTACCGCCCAGGTTGTTGGATAATTTGACTTAGTTTTACCTAGTGGACTTATTTTAACTTTAAATAATTGTTATTTTGTGCCTGCCTTGAGCAGAAACATCATTTCTGTTTCATGTTTGGATATGGATGGTTTTAATTTTATTATTGCGAATAATAGATGTTCCATTGCTCGTAAAGGCATATTTTATGCAAATGCTGATTTTTGTGATGGTCTTTATATTCTAAGCATGAAAAGGTCCACTGATACTCCATTATTTAACATAAATACAAAGAGATTCAAGGCAAATGATTTGAATCAAACCTTTCTTTGGCATTGTCGTCTCGGGCACATAAAGGAGAAACGCATAACGAAACTCCATAAAGATGGACTTCTAGATTCATTTGATTTAGAAACATATGAAACATGTGTCTCTTGTTTACTAGGCAAGATGACTAAAAGTCCTTTTACTGGATACAATGAAAGGGCAAATGATTAATTAGGTCTAATACATACTGATGTATGTGGTCCTATAAATACAATGGCTAGAGGAGGTTATCAGTACTTCATTACATTTACTGATGATTTCAGCAGATATGGTTATGTATATCTTATGAAACATAAAGCTGAATCATTTGAGATGTTTCGAACGTTTCAAAATAAATTACAAAATAAACTTGGTAAAACTATCAAAACACTTCGATCAGATCGAAGTGGTGAATATTTGAGCCAAGAATTTGATGATCATCATAGAAATTGTGGGATTGTCTCCCAATTGACTCCACCAGCAACTCCACAATGGAATGGAGTTTCTGAAAGGAGAAATCAAACCTTAATAGATATGGCTCGATCTATGATGAGTCATACAAATCTTCCATTATCCTTTTGGGGTTATGCATTACAAACTGCAGCTTTCTCTTTAAATCGAGTTCCTTCTAAAGCAGTTGATAAAATACCATATGAGATATGGTACGGGCAGATACCTAGTTTGTCTTTCCTTATGATTTGGGGTTGTGAGGCTTACGTAAAGCGCCAAGTCTCAGAAAAACTAGCACCTAAATTTGACAAGTGTTTATTTATTGGTTATCCTAAGGAAACAAAAAGATATTATTTTTATAATCCCAGTGAGAACAAAGTGTTTGTTGCTCGGTATGGTGACTTTATGGAAAAATAGTTTATTTCAAAAGACACTGGTGGGAGAGAAATAAATCTTGAAGAAATTCAAGAATCATAGATAAACACTGAACCGCTACCGGAAGTTCAACAACGTTCTGAACCAGTTGAACCTCTACAACTGACACATGGCCTACATAAATTTGGTAGGGTAAGACATGAGCCAGAAAGATTTGAATTTCTCGTTACTAATAGTCGTGATGTGTTACTTATGGATCAAAATGAGCCCACCACTTATCAGGAGGCTATGTTTGGACCATACTCAGATAAATGGCCAAGTGCCATGAACTCTAAGATGCAATCCATGTATGATAACCAAGTTTGCAACTTGGTTGATTTAACTGAAGGTGGTAAGACCATTGGATGTAAATGGGTTTTTAAGAAGAAAACTGACATGGATGGCAAAGTGCATACTTTTAAAGCAAGACTTGTAGCAAAAGGATTCAGGCAGACTCAAGGTGTTGATTATGATGAAACTTTTTCGCCAGTAGCCATGCTTAAATCCATAAGAATTTTAATTGCCATTGCTGCATATTATGACTATGAGATATGGAAAATGGATGTAAAAATATCATTTCTTAATGGAAAGCTTCTTGAGGACGTGTACATGACACAACCTGAAGGTTTTGTACATCCTGAGAATTCTTGGAAGGTATACAAGCTTCAAAGATCCATTTATGGATTAAAACAAGCTTTTCGGAGTTGGAACCTTCGTTTTGATGAAGCAATCAAAGATTTTGGTTTTATTAAGAATGAAGATGAGCCTTGTGTGTATAAGAAGGTCAGTGGGAGTGTAGTTGTTTGTCTGGTATTATATGTTGATGATATATTACTCATTGGAAATGACATCCCAACATTGCATAATGTCAAGTCTTGGTTAGGGAAGTGTTTCTCAATGAAAGACGTAGGAGATGCAGCCTATATCCTAGGGATAAGGATCTATAAGGATATATCTAAGAGGCTAATCGGTCTAAGTCAGTGTGCTTACATAGACAAGGTGCTGAATAGGTTTAGTTTGCAAGACTCTAAAAGAGGATTGTTGCCAATGTTTCATGGCATAAGTCTCAGCAAGATTCAATGTCCTAAAACAAATGATGAGCAAAACCATATGAATAAGATTCCATATGTATCAACTATTGGATCTATCATGTATGCCATGCTATACACTCGACCTGATGTATTATATGCTTTAAGCACTACAAGCATATATCAATCAGATCCTGGTGAGAGTCACTAGATAGTAGTAAAGAACATTCTTAAATAATTAAGAAGGACTTAGGATGTGTTCTTGGTCTATGGAGGTTTTGAAAATGATCTAGTTGTAAATGGTCACACAAATGTAAGTTTTCAAACTTATATAGATGATTTTAGATCGCAGTCTGGATATGTGTTTACTTTGAATGGGGGTGCAGTAAGCTGGAAAAGTTTGAAGCAAGAAACTGTGGCAGATTCTACAATAGAAGCTGAGTATATTGCAGTATTCGATGTAGCAAAGCAGGCAGTTTGGATCAAAAAGTTCGTTTCTGAACTAGGTGTGGTTCCAAGTATTGCTTACCCTGTTTGTTTGTATTGTGACAATAACGGGGCAATAGCACAGGCCAAGGAACCTAGATCAAACCGCAGATCCAAACATATACTCAGACGTTTTCATCTCATCAGAGAAATTATTGAGAGGGGATGTGCCCTAGGTCAATCCATTAACTGTCTTTATGAATACTTTTAGTTAATAAAATAGAGGATTACATTTGCTGTTTATTATAATTAATTTGCATGTTTACATTATAATAAGATCTATAGGTATTTACAGAAACATCCTAAATGTCCCAAGTCGATCATTATACTGGGAACTATAATGAATTAAGACTAGTGTAAGTCTTGATTGATGATCATATGATGATTATACGTATAGGGATACAAATCAAGATCGCGAGTACTTGTTTGGGAACAAAGTACTGGACCGACCTAATATGAGAACATCACATATATTTAGTCATAGTTGTTTCTCATGATATGTATATTTTTTAGTCCTCTGACTTGAGATTACCAGAGACTTCAACATTAGGAACACAATAATTTGACACAATCAAACGTTGTCTTTAATCGGACGATTATAAAGGTTGTGATTGATTACTGTGTGAGCAATGTGATGAAGTTGTATGATCGAGATAGAATTTGTTCCTCTCATATAAAAAGAGATGGATCCCTCGATGTGTTAGACTGTTAAAAGGCCTAGTCTAAGTGAATTGATATTGATCAATGTCACTTGGATGTTTTCAGTGTACCTAGAGATCGAGACTAGTATGATTGAACATGTTGGATGACAATTCCATGCCTTATGTTTGATCAAAAGGATATCATGTGACAAAAGGATGTTGTATACACTATTGATTAGGTTGTATCGATTTGATATTCGTGCAACTTGGGTAGTTATAATGTTTTGCTAGAGGCCACTTATGACTTGTATACCAAAATGTGTTTTGGTACACTACCAATGTTGTTTGAGCCTATTGGGTCACACACTAAGAATGGTTTTGTGATATTTTAAGGTGGTTCAGAAAAATAAATTTTATATGATAAAACTCATGAAAGAAACGTCTTTGTGGTGTATTACACTTATACTTCTAAGTAGGGGTATATGTGTAATTTACTTAACCGTCTATATACAAGGGATGTATAAATAGACACTTTAAGTTAGAACACAGGTATAAAAGATTAAGGGCCTAAACTCTATTTTCATCTCATAAATGAATTAGGGTTTTCCGATACGTTCTGGATCATTTTACATAGGAACAAAAAAGGTTTGGTATTCTCTCAAAGCTAGCACTTCAAATCTCGGCCGCCATTCATGTGTGGACTGCTGGTAGAGGGCGTTCATCGTTGGCAGCGCCTTAGAGATCGATCAACCTTCAAAAATGTATATTGCGATCGATGTATGATTAAGTTTTCATGGTTTAAATGTTTTTAATGGAATTATATTCGGATCCTGTTGGGGTTTTTGTTAAAATTGTTTTGTAATTTCTGCTGCGTATGAACCCCAAAAATTCAACAAAATTAACTTCAATAACGTAAATACCTAAAGTAGTAGTCACACTACTCATCTTTTTCTTTAGATATTCAAGATAGAGGTTGTAATTTCTTAACCAATGCCCAGATGCATGACAAAAATGATAATTTCCTTATTTTTCTTTTTCTTTTTGGGTCAATGAACTAGAAGCAGCCTAAGCCTTGACTTGTTCCATAGCCTTTGTGACAGTCACAACAACCTTGGCAACTTTAGCCTTACTTTTGCCCTTTTTCTTTATAGCATTTTCTTTTTGAACTATCAACACATTGGCAGTGGGTTTTTTGATATTATGCACAACAGTTTTAAGCATCAAATGTTACTCTGAGATAGATTCCTCAATGTTATTCATGTTATAGTTCATCACAAATTGTGAAAAACTATCAAACAATGAATTAAGGATCAAATTTGTAGCCAAATCTTGGATTTTGGGAAATCTAAGTCTGCCAAGATGATCAATATAACCTTTTATTTTTAGAACATGTTGACTAACTAATGCACCCTCAGCCATTTTGCAAGAATGAAAGTTCTTGACAGTCTCGAACCTTTCTTACATAGCCTGTTGTTGGTACATTTCCTTCAGTATCGTAGCTATGTCGTAAGGTTCCACATGTTCCATGTACTTCTAAAGTTCAGGAACCATGGTTGCTAACATAATGCATGCACATCAGTTGAGTCGTTGACATACTTAGTATGTGCATCTTTCACGACTCTTTTAGCATTGACTGGTGGTTCCCCAGGAATAAGATCATCTAGGACATACAACTTTCATTTATGCTTAAGAACAATTCTCAACTTTTTGAACCAGTCAAGGAAGTGTCCCATATAACTTATCATTCTCAAGGATGGATCACAGTGACAAGGGATTAGTGTGATTTAAAAAGGCCATAGATCTACAACAAAGATTACGCAATAGTTTATTTTAGTATAGAGGAATAGACTCCCACGAAATCAACAACCCTCCTAAAAACACTATGCTAATTTAAAAGACTAAAATATATGTTTCGGCTAATTCCAAGACAACTAAGGCATGGCACTTTGAATTATGTTATTTAGGTTGGTACCAATTACTGATTACATTATATGTAACTTTTAGTTGTTTTATGAGATTATGACATCTTATGTCTTAGCATGTTTTATCTCATATTGTGCCTAAGGCTCAAAACCATTTTGATAGCTTTATCAAGTTTAACCATTTAAAACAATAGAGTAACCATTACTCAACTTGCCTCACCAAGATAACATAATACACTCTGTGGAGGCATACCCATATTGATGTGATTAGAGCCCTGACAAGTGTTTGAGAATGGATGTCACTTGATTTAAAATTTGAAAGAGGGATTTTATTTGTTTTAGTGATTATAATTTAAACAAAGTAAATATTATATATTACAATGCATGTACAATCACTATAAAAGTTAGGAATTTTACTAATATTGACTATTATACGAATTTCTTTGCACTACAAACAGTTATCAGTGGTCCCGCTAGTCGATCAGTAGGCAGTGGTTCCACTGGATGATCAGTGGGCACTACTACAGGGGCAGCATTCCAGTCCCAAAAATTGAAACTTGCTTAAAAATCTCTCATTATTTTGGCCAATCCAATTGACCAAAACTGTCCTTTATTTTTAATTATGAAAATGCTAATTAAAACGTTTTTTATTAATTCGAGCCTACCTCTAACTTAATATCTTATTCTAATCTAATTAGAATTTAAGATACTTTGAATCATTATCCATTACGAATTTTTTGTATATATCTCATCTATCTTATATGATTTATAATTCTTATCCGATTAAAAGTTTATCTCCTATCTAATAGGAATTTACTAACAGATAACCACAATGAGATATATGATCAAAATCAATTTTGATTCATATCCATACGAAATGAGCAATTGAATCAAGAAACGAAATACTCGTCATGCATTCAACACCAGAATCATATTAACTTAATCATGATTTCTATTATGGAGACATACATAATAATTAAACAAAACGAACTATGTATTCAACACCCAAATCACATTAACTTAAACATGACTTCTACTATGAACAAATAAAACTCACATTGTTCAACGGTTAAAACATATATTAATCGAAATATTCTAAAATGAATCCTATCATTGAATCAAAATCATGCGTATATATCAAATACATGAATTAACAACATGCTTTAAAACTAATTACTGATAACAATTATCACAAAAACCTATATGTACATCATATATACATTAATCAAGATCATGCTTTCAGACATATATCATATATACAACAGAGAAAACATGCAAACATTTAATAGAATCGACCCTATGTCTCTGATACCACTGTTGGGTTATAGGGTTTATACGCAATGAAGAACTCAAAACAATTTTGAAAAACACCAACATAATAAAAAATAAGTTCCATTAAACTAGTTCTACAAAATTAAACCATATATTAATCCTTGATTTCATTCTCTGATTGTTTGATTTTCATGACATTCAAGTACGTGTTCTCTATTGGAAATCCATCGAGAATGGTGCCCACAATTTGGAGTGCTAGCCTCAAGAGAGATCGAAAATATTTTGTTCTTTCTCTCATAGGATTTAAAAAACTCAAAAATAGCAAAAACTAAAATCTTATTCACTTTTAGGGTTTCAACCTCTATTTATATCTGTAGATAAGGTTTCTTAAAAAAAACTATTTGTTATACAACTATTGTATTTAGGCAATTCAAGCAAATTACACAAACTCCTTTATTAACAAGTTATCACATAACAAATCGTAAGGGCTTTTATGTCATGAATTTTATCATATAAAATTCATTACTTCGGACCAATTGAAATTGCACAAAACCATTCTTTATTTGCAACCCAATATGTTTATGCGTCATTGGCAGTTAACCAAAACCATTTTGGTACACAATTCATAAACGCTCTATAACATATGTAAAATATCGATACAACCTAATGATTAACATATATCATATCTTTTTATCGTGCAATATCCTTTGATTAAACATAAAGCATGTAAAGTCACCCTTAATGTTCAATCGTACTAGTCTTTATATTTAGGTAGACTGAAAACATTGAAGTGACATTGATCATTTCAATTCACTTGGACTTGGCCATTGAACAATCGAAAATATTGAGGGATCCATTGTTATCTCTTGATACGAGAAGGAAAATTCTATCTCAATTACACACCTTCACATATTATTCACATAGTAACCAATCACAATCTTTACAATCGTCCGATTATCGACAACGTTTGATTGAGTCAAATTACCATGCTCTTAATATTAAATTATATGGTAATATCAAGTCGAATAACTAAATAATATACCTATCATGAGAACACCTATGACTTAAATCCATGTAATGTCCTCATATCGGGTCGGTCTAGTACCTTGTTCCCTAACAAGTACTAATAATCACGACTCGTATCCCTATACGCATGATCATCACATGACCGTTAATCGAGATTCACAATAGTTTTAATTCATTATAGTTCCAAGTATAATGATCGACTAGGGAAATTTAGGATATTTCAACATAATACCCATAGATCTTATTATAAGGTAAACATGGAATTACTTATAATAAAACAACAAATGAAAACCTCTATTTTAATAACTAAAATTATAAGATAAAAAATGTTTGTAGATTGACCTAGAGCACACGCCCCAACACTTATAGGCCACAAGCACATAATTAGGTACAAGTGAGTGTTTTATTTTGTGAACATAAAGCACCCACTCAATCATTGAGCTAAAAAATCAGTTAAGTCAGACGAATTTGCAAATTAATAAAGTGAGCAATCAAAATAAAGCACCCACTCAACTTGTAACTACTAATCAGGTATAAGTGAGTGCTTTATTTTATGAATATAAGGAAGTGACACACACACCTGATAAGATACCTAAATAAGGTAAAAAGAAAAAGAAAATACAGAAAATGATAAAATAAGAAGAAGAAGAGATGATAACCAATGTCATTCCCACTAGAGAATAAATGACAAAACAATTAAGGCATACACTTTGGCCTGAAAGACTATGCATTTAGTACTTAGAGAGAGTAGAAGTATAATGACCCAAATTTCTAATAGTAGATTTGTCTTTAATTAATAGTTACCAACCCATAATGTGGCATATGAAGGCGGGTATGCCATTCGAACACCCGGCTCCGAGACTGAGATATGATTCTATTTTTGAATGATGTTTTGCCTAGTGTAATATGTGTGTACCTTATATATGAGTTTTATTTCGGTGATCCACTAATTTGGAAAACAAGAAGTCGCGCCTAAAGAAGCGTGCAAGTGAAGGACCCAAGTAGGGGTGTTATTGTATCTGCCTTGGTTAAATTTAAATGCAATTGTGTATTTGTACCTAGGTAGAAAGTGTTAAATAAATAAGCCCAATCAAATAAGTCTATGGTTTTTCAAATAAAATGAATTAGATATAAATATGCCCCAAGATGCACAAAACTAGAATATCAATATAGATGAGTTTATTACTACTGAGAAATCATAGTTAGAGTGAAACAATTAGTAGGGTTTGATGGGGTAAATGATAACCTTAGATTTACATCTAGATGTACATAGAGACATAAGATGTATGACCATGATTTGAAGTTCAACCAATATATAAGTGTCATTTTCTCTACATGCATAACACAAAACAAATCAACACAAAAATTTTTAGGGAGGTTTAAGCTTGCTAGATTTATGAGGAATTAAGAGTTTTAAGGGAGCATTAAAGCCAATAGTAGAGGAGTCAAGTGCTAGAGATCCACTATAACCCTAGGTAACCATTTTCAAGCTTTAGTTGAAGTAATTTATATTAAGTTGAAGCTTGAATCATAGTGCTATGTGTAAAAATGAAATTAAAGTTATTTTATGATAAGTCAATAATTAGACAATGCTTTTTAGGGTAATTTTATATGTAAAAAGCTATATTACATTAGATTTTCTCTTGTTTTTGTTATTTTAAGTAATAATTATAATATGTGAAGAAATGGATGAAAAAGGAAGAAAATGAAAGATTCGATTAGGAAGAAGTACTGCATAAAGATTCACTAGTGAATCAAGAGAGAAACTTGAAATCACTGCTAGTGGTTCCTCAGCGATTTGGAATTTGCACATGAATCACTAGACAAATTGATAGAGCATAGAGGTAGTTTTCCAAGGATTTAACTTGCGATTTGAGTAATAAGTGGAATTGGTGATGATCGCTGAAGTCAATTTCAAGAATTTTGGATTACAACGAGGATTTTGAGTTAGTTTGGGATACGTATTACCTAGAATACTATATATATGAACCATAGACTACGAAATTAAGATCCTTTTGATAGTTTATGTAACGATTCTAAAATCTTAACTCGTACCACGTGTAAATTTCAGGACCCTGACATGAACTTAGGTTGAAGTGGCGTATGGTCAACCATCGGGAGTCGACACCGAGGTACTTTATTTTCTGTGATGTGTGTATTATACATCTAATATAAATGTGCACAATTTCAATTCATTCTATTTTGATCACCAATTTACGAGTGAGGTAACTTTTCGAGATACGTGCATTGACGGGTATGAGACTATAGTTTGATCAATAAATCAAATATGATGTTTAAGTTTAAAATTAAGTCTAAAAGGGTATTTTAGATATTTCCTAAAATGGAATAAGAAGAATTAAATAAAGTAAGTACCTAAGTTAACTTATGAGGCTGAAATTTATAAATAAAATTATGCCTAAGTTAAATTAATGAAACTTAAATAAAGAAAGTTCGTAAGTTAAGAAATGAAATGGATAAAAATAACAATTATTTAAATGACAAAGATATAATATAACTAGGTGTTGGTTAAGTGAATGAGTGGACCAATGTAAAAGGACATCTCATTCATAAATAAAAGAAAATACAACACATAACCACTCACACTTTGACACCTAGCTAACTACCCTATCCCACCAATCTACCTCACCTTATCCCATCCCCTCATTTTACTCTCTCTCACAAATGAAATCACTACCTTCCCATTTCTCTCATCCTAACTCCTCTTACTTTCATCTCTTGATTTTTCATCTCTTTCCTCACTCTCAGTTTCTCTCGGGGACCTCAACCTCTCTCTTGACGCTATTTGCCTTTCGTAAGCTCTATCGCAGTTAGGTGCTCTCTACTTTCTCTTCTATTAGTGATAGCAGGTAAGAAACTATTTATTTTCATGACATTTTTATGGCTTTTGAGAGGCTTTTTTATGGGGATTTTTTGTTGTTAGTGGTTTTGAGGAGGTATTGATGATATGTAAAATGAGGAAGACAAAAAAAGGAGGCAAGGGCCTTTGTTTCGCCTTTCCTCTCCTTCATTTTCAAGAATGAGAGTAAGAGGATTGCACGCTGTGTGTGCGATCCCCAAGCCCAGTGGGTTGCGCCGAGCTCGGACCCGTCCAACAGGGCTGAAGTGGGCCAGCGGTTCAGCCCTAGCCCGGTTCAGGGGGCCCGAACCCCCCCAATATATATATATATATATATATTAATTTATAAAAATAACGAAAAATCATAAAAAATAAAAAAGTTCAAGAAAATCCATAAAAAAATTAGGAAAAATAGAAAAAGTTGAGAAAATTATAGGAAAGTTGGCTTTGGGATTTTCGGGGTTTTCTACATCAAAAACTTCTCTCCAAAAGCGTGCCACTGCTATGATTTTCCTATTTTGCACAATTTTGAGATTTAAAAATCTAAACTCTATCAAAAAGACTATAAATGATATAAATTGATCCAAATAGCTACAAAGGACATATGCTACTAGTGTCAGGTATTGGGTGTCAGTTTGGGAAGCTTGTCAGAGCCACGCGGGCGGGATAACGCGGATCCGAGGTATGCAAAACTAGCTAGGAAATGTGCAGTAATTCATTGAACTTTATATTTTATTGCTAGTGCACTATTTTACCTTGGAATTCCCATTCCAAAATAAGTGTTCGAGGGCCAAGTGAGTCAAAAAAGTGTCTCTGATGAAATGGTTGCACCAGCTAACTGATGTGTGCCAAACGCGTCAATAAAATAAAATTTTCTAAACCAACTATTTTGTAGAATAGTGGCAAAGGATTGATCCCACAGAGATTGGTGGTCTTTCTAAGGTTAAAAACACCAAAAGAAAAAATTGGGGGTTTTAAAATAAATTAATTTAACTAACTAAACTACAATAAACTAAATTAATAAAATAATTAAAATGACTTTCAAAACAATTAATGGGTGCCTAAGTAACACCCAGGTCTACGGTTCCACAAACTAGGATCAAGATTCAATGGCACATCATGGTCTTCAATCATTCCCTAAACGTTATTAATTTAAGTTCTCCTAGATTAGCTATAGAAAATCGACATCCGCCCGAAATTCCTCATTCCCCTAATCTCGATAGCCAGGACGTCCGCCACTAACTACTTCCCTAATTAATGCATAACCATAGACATCTGCCAATCCGGTTTAACACACTAACCTCAGTAATATGGGTATATGGGAACATTAATCCTAAATAACTGGATTGCATTCGCTTTCGATTTAAACTAGATTCAATTATTTCACACTCAAGAACCGAAAGGGTTTTACTACAAACAAGTGAGTGTTTGTCACTTTATTGGTCCAAAAGTACAATTACACGGATATTATCAGTCCAAATAACTATAGGTTGCCCACCTAAAAGCATGCACTGGCCACATACACACCCTAGATCTAAACCATATACTTTAAAATTAACAACAATAAAATAAGAGAAATTAAATTAAATTAAATAATAAAGTAAAAGATTTCACATAATATGCTATGAATCCATAATCCCGACTAGTTTCCTTTTTGACCTAGGCGATGTCGAGAGAAGTCGATGCTAAAAATATATTAGTCGATCTCTTTAATAATACCATAAGTTCCTAATATATAAAACCACTAAAAACTAGTCTTGAGAGGTGAGAGAAACTAATTTTAGGAGTTGGTAGTGTGGCTCGTTCGCTGAGGAGCATTTGGTGGTTGCTGGGCGTTCATTACATGGCTTGGGACACGTGTCAGCAGCTGATTGGTGAAGAAAATGGAGACCGCCGACATGGCACGTTATGGTTGGTTGAAGAACTGCTATATGACATGGTGGACAATGGAGAGCACGACATGTGGCAGGCGTTGGAGGTGGAGAAGAATCGCACGAGTAGACCAAAGTTTTGGGAGTAGGTGTGAAATCGCGTCTCGAGGAAAATCTAAGAGCAACTGGCGATGAGAGAATTGTTGGTTGTGAGGACGAGCTGGACCATTAGAGAAGCGATGCGTGGCATTGGTGTGAAGAGAAAATCGCAGGAAGAGACAACAAACTTTTGGGAAAGTGTGGCAACACGCATCCCAAGGCATAGTCAACTGTCTCTGGTACGCAGTGTACATGAAGGCATGCCTCAGCTGCGTCACTTGATCGTTCCTCTACACCTAATTAGTTGTGCAATGCGTGCCTCGATGCATATCCTCAGGTAACTATTTACTGCATATACATACTCCATTTTGAATTTTTTTTGCCACGAATTTAACCGTGCACTTCGTTTCACCTGAAAATGACCAATAAATATAATTAAATTTGTATTTTAGAGACTTTCCACATTAATTATACTAAAATGAACTACTAAAATTATATAAATACCAACTTATCACTAACGGAGCCATGACCATGATTCACTAGATCGTTTGGTTGGGATGTGATGTGTTTTATTTGGGGCATCGTTGATATCCTTCATTCGCGACAGTTTAGGTACAACATGCGTGCAGTGTCATAGGACCCGAGTCTACTTGGCGTTGTTGGGACTCTATGAGCCCGACCCTATGTGTCACGACCCAAATCTTTAACCCCTGTTTCAATTCCTTAATCAGGATCACCGAACCTTGACGTGAGACCTACACCGTGATATGTGCACCAACCGAGGCACGTGACTGAGGTATATTGTATTTTTGTATTGATGTATACCTAGTGTTATGTATTGTGTAGACTTACTAAGTCAGTTTTTATAGTTATCGGCATCGAGACGAGAGCGGGGATGTACCTCGAGTAGCGTACATGCTGGGGAACCAGGTAGTTAGCATTTTGGTAAGTCTTATTTAATACTAATATGAAATAAGGAACTACTTATAAGCCTATGGTTGTGTTTGTTAATTTAAATAAAATTAAAGGCCTATAGTCGAGTAAATTAAATGGAAAGCGTAAGATTGGTCTAGAGATACACATTGACACATCTAGGAACTAGGTGAGTAATGAAATGGTGTCACTTGAGGTTGAGTTAATGGGATATATGACAAGAGGAGGGCCATTAGATATTCCTCGGGATACATAAATCCATGGAGATTAAGGGCTAGGAAGGAACATCACTTTAATATATAATATTAGTGATCAAACAACATGCAAACCAAATCACTCATTCATTTTTGCTAGAGAAGAAGAAGGAATTGGTGGAAAGGAGTGAATCATCAAGGTGTTGAAGGAATCCATGAGAATTTGTGAGAAATTCAGATGGTAGATGATTGAGTATTTGCAATTAATTTATATATTTGGATTCCTCATTTCACGCTAATGATTTAGCTATATTGAAGTTCTTAATTTGGTTTTGAAATCATAAAGATAAGAATTTTTGAAATTGCAACACCAAAACTAGAATTCTGCATGTTGTATTAGGAATCAACCTGGGTAATTTGGTCATAATCTACCCATTTTAGATCCAAATTGATCAAAAATATTGACATTTGAAAGCTTATTTAAAAGGGAATAACTTTGCTTAACTGAAAGTATTTTGACTCAAATGTTTTTATGTCCAAACACGCTCTACAAATAGGTGCTGAAATTAAAAGGGAAAGTTTTGAAACTAAACTTGTTAAGAGCATAACACCCTAACAACTTATCCAAAGGAGTTAATCATTTAGTATGTTGTTTTTGGGTATATTTTCTGCCATGTAACAAAAAAAACACATTTTTAAGGACTATAGATTGGGAGAAATAGATTTTCTAAATCCGCTGGTCAGATTAAACTCCAATTAGACCTATGTTTAGTAAAATCATAACGTCTCTTTCATTTTAAATCGGAATTTTGCAAACTAAACCTTTCCGAAAAGCTAAGAGAGAGACCAACAATAATTGTACTGATGGAGGATTTCAATATTTGGACCATTTTATGCCTAAAAGTGCGTTAAAATGTAGGACTGAAATTGAAACTTAATTTAGTATTTAGGGGCTGATTTAGGAAGATTGATTTAAAGTCTATTGAACCAATTTGAATTCACAATAAACACCACTAAATTGAGCTTAAACCCACTATACTTGAACTAATGAGACACCAAACTCAGGAACCTTGGAAAAAAGTATGGGAGAGCAAATACAAGATTTGGAGTATCAGGAGGCCAGTAAAGCTAGGACTTTACTTTGTTGTTGTGAGTATACCCAATGACAACTTTACTTGGAATTTCATTTCTATTAATTGTTGTCCTTGCGTAGTCCTTTTGACTATTTTGCCTTTGTATTCTTATATCACGTCTTCTTTGTGTCTATGCTCACTTGATGAGTCTAGTTTGCATGATATCCACTCACTTGATTTGATTCATTGATTCTATCCCATGCTAAGTCTATTCTTGTTGTTTTAAATGTGAATTGAATGATAAATAGCATGCTGTTAGGTTAGTGAGTAACTTATAAATGTTTAAGAGGGCTTGTATTCCTTATTTGTTTATGTGTGTAGATGTGCCTATGCCTTGACAATCCATACTTGGTATTTCTTGAAATTTAAAAAGTAGTTTTCGCATTTAGGTCCCGTACTCGATCCAGGTGTGCGTGACTCACGGGGTTAGAGTCCCCGGGGGTGTCGGCACATGTTACCTGACGCTGTATGACTGTAACGGCCCGAAAATTTGACTTGTGCCACGTATCAAGTCAGGAACGTTTGTAGGATCCACTTGTCGAAATGTGTATGTTCGAATCTCTACCGGAGATGCTAATTGTTTAGAAACGTATACGCGAAGAATCCGGGGAGTCGAAACACGAATGGGAATGCGCCACGAGTCGCGTGCCGATGTGGGACCGAGACAGTGCTTTTATGTGGGTTTAAAATGTACATTGGGTATGCCTCGTGATGCATGTAATGCGAGTATTGAGATTTTGAAATAAGACGGGTTGGTGCCTCGAGATGCGCGCCGCTCGGTTGTAGAGTTGCCACGAGATTCGTGTTGGACGAATCTCGAGGACATTTTTGATTTGAAATTAAAAGAGAAAGAGAATTATATATATATGTATATAGATATATATGAGATAGGGATAAGATTGAAAAAAAAAAGAAGGAGAAAGAAAAAAAAAGAGATCAGAAAGAGAAAAAGAGAAAACTAGAGAGAGGAAATGGTGACGAGCAGCGCCGCGACGATTAGACGACGACTCCTGGCGCGCCACGACTGCGGCGCGAAGGCGGTCGGCAACACCGGCCAGTAGCGAGTGCTGACAGTAGAGGCGCGGTGGGGACTCTAGTAGCAACTCCAGCAGCGGCATCGCCTCCAGCGACGGACGATGAGTAGCGCGGCGGCGGCCAGCGGCGCGATCGAGATCAGCGGCTCCAGATCTGGTGGCGGCCAGTGGCGCGAGCTAGCGCGACAGCAAGGCAGAATCGGCGAGCAGTAGCAGTGGCGGACGGCTGGTGTGGACGGACCGGCGAGACGGCGAGCCAGTGGAGGACGACGGAGCGACTCGACTCCAGCGGCAGTAGCGACGGAGATCACGGTGGCATCGACAGTGGTTGCGCGGCGTGGACGGCGGCCAGGAACTGCAGGGGGACGGCGCATGAATCTAAGAATCCTTAAAACTTAAAATATCTTGGCCTAAAGGGTGGAACCTAGCCACTCATAATTGTCGATACCAATATGAAATTTATTAAATATATAAAACTTACAAAGAGTCTTCACACAAAACTTCAAAAGAAAAACCTAGAACCAAAACTTCCTCTTTAGAACTCTATGGAATTCTAAATCTAGAACTCTTGGTATCTCTAGTGTGCGTTTCCTTTTCGTTATGAGGTCTCATATATATAGTAGAAGTATAATATAACCATATCTAAATCAAAATATTTGAGAAACAACCAAATTAAAACCAACAATATTCAAATCTTCCCAGCGCCATACGTACAAACTACCAAATAGCTGCGAAATCTCTTTGACATCACTGCGTTGCTCTATTTCTATCCAATTTTGTCTTGAATCGAGCCCAGCGATGTGCCAACACCTTATGTACATACCCAAATCGCAATGAAGACACTAGGTTTTTCTCGAGATATGAGCTTTGTCTTTTCCTTGGGTCTCCACGAGGATTTTCCTGCAATATTTCTAGTGAGCTTCTTTCAACCCACTTACATTTGGTCTAGCGGTTCCTTGGTGATTTAGCTTTATGCTGCAACTCTGCTAAGGTGTTAAGCCTATTTTCAGCTATTTGATTGAATTTAAGTGGAAATCGCTCCTTTTTGTACAAAAGAATATTTTTGACCTGAAAACAAAAAATAATGATTTAACAAATAAATGATGATTAAAATAATGAAATCAGTGTTAAAATCATCCTAAAATATAGCACAAATGGCTACTTATTTAATACCCACAAACTTAGAAAACTGCTTGCCCCGAGCAAAGGACCATAAGATAATTAACTCTTATACACGACACACATTTAAGATTTTTTAATGCCCAACTCTAACATTAATGGTTTCATCCAACTTTTCATAAAAATTGCCAAATGAACACAAGAATAGTTAAACAAGATGGTTATTTGAATCGAGATATTTTGATCACTTTCTTGAGGAATACTCTGTCAAATACTAGGTTTCATCAATACTAAAGCCATCTATTAATCACAAGTTACCACGAAACTTTAAACAAGCTGAAAACATACTATCTCTAAATAGGGCATTGAATACCAAAACTTGATAAATAGAAACTTGTACAACCATTCTATTGACACATGTAAAACATCATTTGAGGTCAATAAGACTTTCTTTCATATTGTTATGGTCGGGCGGGGGTAATAAAGAAATGAATATTGAAGGATTCAAAGCATTGAAAAGGCTTACTTAAGAAAAGCTATAAGCACTCGAGTTGAATCTTTTCATTTTAGGAGTTTGTATAGACTTTTGCCTTTATTCATCTCACTTTTATATTCTCTATTTTTTTCTCAATATATATATATATATATATTTATTGCAATCCTTGTTCCATTTCTAGTGGATTTTGCCTTTTCTCAATTTCTTCCCACCATTAGATTCTCTGCTACTTTTCCTGTGGAACTTATAGGACACTCTATTTTTTTTTAAAAAAACTCCTATTAGCACTTCTCACTTTCGCTAAGATTAAGTTAGCCTTCCAATGTGGGTAAAAGGATTATAAGGCTTTTGGGTAATGAGTTTCATGATAGGTGATGAAGAAATCATGTTGGATTAGCTTAACTGGGCTAATGAGGGATAAATTATAAGCGTGCTAAGGCTAAAGGCTAATCAAACAATGCCTATGTCTTTCCCTAAAACTTAATCTTAAAGTTATACTCAGTTTTAAATGGATGCAAACCTATTCTGGAATCTGTAGAGATTAAGTTGACTCTTGTCCTAATGTGGCATTCTACCTGCTTTTATATCCAACATAAAGCCCTGACTCCACACTGGCACTTTTTGGTGTAGACTCAGTCAATATATCAATCACAAGAACATTATGTTTCACCTATGCTCTACTTAAGGTCTTATCCATCATTGGCAACATCATTCCATGTATGAATTCAAAAATTCTTGGCCATTATTCTAAGCTAAAACTGGGCATTCATTTAAGGTTAAAACAAATGGAAAAACAAGAAGAAAAAGAAATTCACGAGTTATAGAGATGTGTTCAACCTATCAATCCATCAATCCATGAAATAAATGAAATCGTATTACCAATATTTCGCCAGAAATTTTGAAAAAAATTTAAAAATAGCAAAAATTTACCAAAAATCCTTACGGTTCATCCATGCATTCCATCTAACTGCATTCCTCATACCCCCAAACTTATCATGAACCTTGACCTCAAGGTTCAAGAAAGTCGGATAACTTATACACATTCCAAAAAGACAAGTGAAATTGAATAATGAAAGATAAAAAATGGAATGGAATAAAATGAAGTACATGTATGAGCTAAAAATCATGCAAATAATGTGTTATGTAGTAATAATACAAAATACAACATCATCATATTTTAGCTTTCGAATATATTACAAAAAATATAAAGTTTCTAAGCTTCGTTATATACAAAGACAAAAACTCATCTCTTAGACTTGCTGGAGTTGTCTTGCTGTTGCACACAATGTTCTGGGGTTTAAAAGGGTGTCTGCATACTATGTGAAGAATGGGAGGGTGAGGGTGCTCCATACTTCTCATGTGCGCAATAAACCTAGTAGTCCGACATAATAATGAATGGACTATCCAGTGTCGGTGGGTGATCTTGTACATATTGATGCCACATGCAATCATGATATAAGAAACAACTAATATTCCTTTGGTTATGAATAATGATCTCCTCCTTTGACATCTATCTCGGTATTCCTCTTGCTGGTGGTTGTGGGAATGAGGAAGCTTCCGCTGCCGTGGCTCGTGTTATTCTCCTCCTCCCCACGACTCTCCTAGCTTGGGTCTCCTACTGCTGCTGCTATAGTCATGCTACCACTTTCTCTCACTCTCTCTCACACACTTTCTCTCTCTCGTGTGCCCGCTCCTGCTCATCCTTAGAATCTATCTGCTCTAGGCTATTGTACTAAATATATCCTCATCATAAATGGTCAGCTATGGAAGGATGTCAAACTAGAGACTGTCGAGAGGAACTCTAGCTTGTTGTTATAGGTTCTGTGATGGGTAAAGGAAATGCAAAGCTCTCGTTCTTCTTTGTCTCCATTTTCTCTTGGATAACCTCAAATAAGAATCTCCCTACATCGATGCGACTAATATGTATATATGGTAAAGCATCGCACATCGGGGCCGTGTTATGTCACCATTCAGTATAGTGGGGTACATATACGCATTAAAAAACAGGACTATGCCTTAAAAGCTTTCCATATATAGGCCTTAACCAAATGTTTAGGCTGCGAGGAAAAAGTGGCGTAGGTCCAGTCATGGTGTAGAAAATATGTGAGAGCTACCCTAATATCTGCAAAAGGGTAGTGAGAGTCATTGATATAGCATTGGCGAGGGATATCAAAAATCCCTAAGTCTTCAAAAGTAGGTCAGCCGTAATAGGCATTAGTGGCCTGGGCACAATTGTGAAATATGAGAATTTCATAAACTTGATTGGGCGACTAATTAAGTGATTTCAAATTTTATTTGTAATTTGGATATCCAAGGTGGGACCCACGCATTACAGATAAGAGGTCATAAGTTTAAAGTATTATTTTTGTGTGCCATGTGACTAATTGATGTATTATGCTCTATATGATGCTAAATATGGTTAAGTTGAAGTGTAGACGTGGTATCTGTGAGTATCAGAGCATAATATAGAGCATAATACAAAATGCATGTAATAGTAAATGAAAAAGAGATAAGCACAATGACATTTTGGTAAATTGATTTTTATAATGGTAAAACGACATAAATGGGAAATTAAAGAGTGAAAATAATGGGATAAATGTGAGGGCAACATGGTCTTTTGGCAAGCTTAGACCTAATTTGTAAGTGTGTACTAAATGAAAGAGATCTTTTAAATGACCCCTCTCTATCTCCCCCTCTCTTGACATACATTTCTTTTAAGTACTCAAACTCATTCTCCTCATTCTCTCACTGTTCTTTCTTCTTCTCTCTTTACTCACTCTCTCACTCTCTTCTTCTTTTTTAACTATCCATCAATTCCATTAGAATCAATAAGAAAAAAGAAGATGAAGAAGGCATGAAGCTGTGAAAGTGAGGTGAGTGCGAGTAATGAACTTTAAAATTTTGAAGGTTTTAATTTGATAGGAATGATGGGAAATCAATGGATCTTATAATATTTATCATATTTTGACAATCTTTAACAATTTCAATCAATTTTAAGTCCTTTAGGATTAGATTTATGGGATTTAAAATGAGGCTGGTTTGTATTGATTCATATTTGACAGTAAATCAATCTCATTTTTAGCTATGTAGGGTGTCAGTTTTGAAGGACACATTGAAGGTTTTTGGGTTGAATTTCTTCTGTAAGTTGATGCTTATATACCCAATTCAGTTCACTAAAATCAGTTTTGAAATCAGATAAAGTTTCATTGGTTAATTAAGGTCGAATTGGTTGCATTTTTACGGAAATATTAGTTGTGCAGTCTTAGTTTTTGGCTATTTTAAGGTGTAATTTTAAGCAATCAAATGGACATTTTTTGGTAAGATTTTTATTGTTTTTGATCCTTATATATCAATAATGATGTGTGAAAATTAGATTTTAATCTGGAGAAGGTTTGATAGTGTTTTGAACGCAAAAAACGAGGCCAAAAATTGGGATTACACTCTTGATTTTTAACTTCTTTGAGTAGGCTTGTTGAGGAATTGATTTGATAAATAAAATGCGAATAGGTTCGTTTAAATTCTATTATGATCTACCTTGATGACTAATACAGGTTGTGGCCAATGGAATTGGTTTAGTCAATGAAAAACATAGTAGATTATGACATGTTTGTATGGTTCGAAACTGTCAAATTGTGATAGTTGCAACTTAGAAACTTTCTGTAATAATTTAAATGGGCATTTGTTATCCAAATTAACTAAGGTTGGATTTTTCTGAATCCTTATATATCCTATTTTAAATAGAACCTAAGCTCGGACCTTGGTACAACTTTTAAGTTAGTGAAAAATAGTCGTCAAAATGGCCAAAACCAATAAACTAATTAATTAGTTAATGAAATGAATGATATTGATTAATGATCAAATAGAGTTATGACTCTTAAAATGTGAATTTGTGATTTAATATGACTTGTTAAAGTACGTGAATTCTAAGGAAACATTGTATGAGGTTTCGTAAGCAACTTAGAGTTGGTTTGGTTGTAAGTAAACACTACAATAATCTTCACTATTTATGGAATTTATCTTTGTACTTGCATTTTTTATTTAGTCTACATTGCATTTCGCATCATTCTTGGTCATACGTACGTGGCATCTGGATAGAGTTGCCCCTGCTTCAGTTGTAAGAGTGTGAGGTCCTCCAATCCAGAATAAACGTATAGCAGGCGTCTAAGGCGAGTAATGTTGACTCTAGGGTAGCATGCAATGAACTCGTAGGTCTGTTCTAGGTTCATCATAAGTAGGCCCGCTTGTCATGAGCTTAAAACAAGGAATGAGGGATCCACGTTGTTATATAAATTTGTTGTTATTTAAAAATGCAATTACATTTCTCCATGTATTCAGACTATTATTTGCAAGAGTATAGAGTAATGTAGGAGTTTACTTACCTGACATCTTCGAGTTGTTTTTGATGGTATCAAGTTCTCCATCAAGACCAGGCAGAACGTGAAAAGCTCGAAGATCTTCGATAAATGTTTTAAGTTTATAAGTTTAATTTTCTTCTTGTTATCACTTTATATATATTATTTTGGCTTTGGGGCGAGTGTAGGTCGTGAAATACTTTTAAATAGGTTACGAGAGTCTCCTAAATTATTTTGTTGTAAGTTAAGAGGTTTATGATTTAGTTTTGGTTTATCTCAAGATTATAAAGTTGTAATTAAGGTATCTGAGACTCTAAGTTAGTATTTAAAGTTTGAATTTGAAATATATTGTAAACTAGGGGGAGTTGTGAGTCCTTTTAAGTCTCTCCCCAATTCTGTTGTCCATTAGGTGAAAGTTTTGGAGTTTACTAAGGATTAAAATGGAAAGTATTTTGAGTTATATAGTTAATTGTATAGTTTAGGTGCCTAATTATAGTAATTAGGCTAAGTCAGGATTTAGTGAGATTGGTCTTGACAACTATAGTCAACTTGGACTCCTCGAACTCAAACACTCGAGCTACGATAGGTAACATATCCATTGGGGTAGAACTCGCAAACTAACACCTCACATCAATATATTAATTTAAGGTTATAGGGTGGTATGGTCAGTGCCTAGTAATCCCTGGTAAAGAATTTCCAACCCCTCTCTCTAATGATGGACGCAACTCTCCTCTCATATTTAGGAGTCACTATCTCAAATCCCCTTTCAACTAAGGGTTTCCTATTCTTAATGTTGAGGTCACTCTCGTACCTCTTTGCAACTATCTTGTTCATAAACCTCAACTAATTAAAAGGTTGGGGAGCTCTAAGTGGGTGGGATTTAGGTATAATAGGTGGTAATCGACTACCTCTCCTAGTCTTAGATCCCGTAGATCCACTGCACTCCTCTATCTCCATAGCTCATAAAATAAACAACATGATAAACAAACAACTTTGCAAAGAGTCCAATCAAGAAATTACGAGCAAATCAGTCCATAACACTCGGGAAACAAAAAAACATGGAGTTCAAAAAGTCTTCGGGCATTCGAAATATAAGGCTAGTAAAATTTCAAGAAAATTTGGTAGAAAAATAACCATTTCAAAGTCTCGAAATCACACAAAATCTCAAAACAACAGAGATAGTTGCAACTATCATTCCAATCACTCCATCAATGCAATGTACATGCAATATCAAAAACACTAAGATTTAATGAAACCAAAGTGACGACGGTGTCAATGAATTTTCAAGAAAATTAAACTTTGGAAATTCAATTTTTGTTAAACATCCCTACGGTTTCCCCCAAACTTAATCCATGTGATATTGATCGTTCAAATCCATTAAAGCAATTAAAATGGAAAATTAGATTCAAAATCCAAGATTTTCAAAATAAACATAGGCTTTCCTTCGAAAAAACCAAAATTTTCAAAATCGATCAACAACCACAATTACTTTGACCAAATCATTTCAAAGCACCTCACAAACGAAAAATCCATATGGTTATAAGGGTCAATTTAACTCATCGAACAAACATTTTTGCCCAAATTAGCAGAATAACACTCGATAAGAAATTAAAAAATTATACTAAAATTGGGGCGGTACCTACTTAGGAATGAGTTACTAAGAGCCCACGGGAGCTCTCTCGGTCTAGTAGTAGCTCAAGAGGTCAAAAAGTTGAAATCCTAGCTCGCGGCTTCATCGCGGCGCTCACTAAACTTGTGGTTTCGTGGCTCAAAATGACTTGCACTTGATGGAGAATAAAAAATGAGTGAGATCGGGGCTTGGAATTGGTGGATTTGGTGTAAGAAGTGGATTTTTAAGGGTTGGGGGCAATGGTAAATTGGTAGGGTTGAAGTGAAGAAGATGACAATGAGGTTCTGCCCTTTTTTAAAAACTTGATTTTGAACGCAGCGCCGTACAATTAAACTTGACGACGTTGCCAAATCGCTAGCAAATCACTTGGGATTTTGAATTCGTCCTAAAAAAATTTGTAGCACCTTGCCTGTGGTTTATGTTTACACTAAAATAGCTGGTAAATTGTTAGCTGTAAAAATTGAATAAATTGAATTCAGGATATTCTCCAGGGCCACCAAAACGCTTTATGTATAACCTTCATGGTGCTGTGAGATCGCTGGCCTCGAAAAATAAATTAAATCCCACGCAAATTACTAGTGTGTGCACTTCCTTTTGTATACAAATGATGCATCAAGTTAAAATGTACCTGCCCTAAATTACTTCACCAAAATTTGTTAAGACTTTTATGTGCATAAAACATTGTACAAATCTTCAAACAATGAATGGGTCTCTACAAAATTTAGAGATATTAGATACATATCAACTTATTCAATTCACAATAAACTTTAATTATTCTAATCAAGTAATCTAAATTAACTTATTAAAACCCACAATTTATTCCTATTCAAATTAATTAAAATAAGTTCAAATAACTAAATGTGGGTTGCCTCCAACAAATTGCTAGTGTTTAACATTGATGGCCTGACATTACCAAATTCTTGGACTAATCTAAGTTCAAGTCGATCACATCAACAGGTGGCTTCTTTTCCTTGGCTGGCAATGTAAACACGTTAGGACACTTGATGATTCCTTGTTATTCCTTCATGTATAACCTACCATTGTTATAAAGCACCTTTATGTTACCAATTTTGAATGTGGCATTCTCGTTGTAGACATTAATGTTGGATTTGGCTGTGTAAAGGAACGACATCCCTAGTAACATGGTGTTGGTCTCATGAAGTCTTTCATCAATAACTAAGAAATTAATCATAAACTCTAGGTCTCCAAGTCTCAAAAGAACTTTTCTCGCAACTTCGTAGATATTGGTGGGTTTACCATTTGATAGAAAAGTAACCTTGTCTGGGGTGCACTTTGTGATTTCTAACTCAACGGTTTGTAGGGGTTTCGTGGAAACGATGTTCTCGAATGCTCTCATGTTAATGATTGTTGAGTGCACCATTAGGTCCGCTTCTCCAATAATACATGAGATATGAATGGATGCTGGTGGTTTTGACTTCTGCCTCGTGTTGTAGATTTCATTAGGTTGGTAGTTTTGTGTTAACACTAAACCTTTACGTACTCTGTCCCTTTTTTCCCGCTCTTTTTCACCCTTCTTCTTCAAATAATTTATGAAAAGTTCCATGCTATCCTGCGAATCATGGCCGGTCAGGGACAAAATTGTATATATAGTGGAAACGTTAGTGGGTAAGTCCAAATATTCTGGAACATCAAACTGAACTACTCTATCATCATGCTCGAGTGAAATATTACCACTAAATACATCAATTTTAGATTTGGCCATTTTCATAGAAAGCCTCCCTAAAAAAATCAAAGTAAGTGAGGACATTGAAGTGTCTTCTATATCAATGACATGAAAATTAGTAGGAAAGTCTAGGTCTTTGATGCCAATAGTCACGTCTTCCAATATATCTATTGGTCGGATGAAGATCCGTCAACTAAATGGATGGTGATGTTGGAACGCCTTAAAGCGTGTTTATGCATGGATAAGAAAATAGATGATGACATGATGTTTATGGATGCACTTAAGTCAAATATCTCCTTATCTACATGCAAACCTCTTATTATGCAAGTAATACTAAATATACCTGGATCACCAAATTGTTATGGTATGTTTGTATTACCTACTAGGATACTCTCATCTTCTTGTCCAAAAAGTCTTGTGAAGTAGAATGGTTTGCAAGATTTTTCTACTTCTGGTTGGATTTCTTTCTTTTCATTTAATTATGTCTTAGCTACCATATGTTCCTTAAGTTGATCCTTGATAAGGAACGAATACCTCTCCAGATATAATCTCTGAGGAAATGGTGCCCTGTACCGGATGATATTAATCCATCACGTTAGAGTTCGAGACAGGCTAGGATGGCAACTTCCCCTGGCTACTCTCTTGGCAAATCTGAGCTGACATGTTAGATAACCTAGCTTGCAACTGTTTGATCGAAGCATTAGTCCTAGCCTTATACTACTGTTGTGATAGGATCAACTGCTTCATCATCTTCTCTAAGGTGGTTCCTTGTTGGTGAGGTGGTTGGTTCTGTGATGCTACCGGTAATGGATGTCCTCTAGGCACAAAATTTTAGTAGTTCTGATTCTTGGCAGCATAGTTGAAGCTAGGATTTTTGTCCATCCCTCCATAGAAGTTACTTTGCTGCCCAAATTGCCCTTCTGGTGGTCACGAAAACTGCCCTGCTGCTTTCATCACTTCCATAGTATCCTAACAGAGTTGAGGACATTCTTTGTAAATTGACTCTGATCGGAGCAAATCCCACAAACTTTTACTTTGACCTTCTTTACCATTATCTGTTTAACCATATACTTAAGTTTTAACGACTCATCCTCAAGTCTACTCTGCCTTAATGATACTGTAGCTCCTAGTTTCCTACTAGTTAGTTTATACTCTTGGCTTGATCGGCTACCTTTTCTATGTATCTCTTAGCTACAGTCGTTGTGACATCAAATAGACTACCATTGCACATTATATCGAGAAGTCTATTCTTATTATAGTTGAGCCCTTTGTAGAAGCTTTGCACAAGAGATTTCTCGCTGAGACTATACCGAGGACATGCCCTGCACAACCTTGTGAATCTTTCCCAATATTATGACAACGAATCATCATCCTTCATAATAATGTGGGATGTCTTCATCTTGAGCTTAGTGATTCTCTTGGCTAGCATATATTCTTTTTGGAACTTCTGATGTAGCTCATTCTAATTTTTTATTAAACTTGTTGGTAAGTGGAATAGCCAATCCCATGCAATGTCCTCGAGACAGAAAGCAAACGCCTTTAGTATAACTAAATCAACATCAATTGTAGCAGGCTTCATGCCTACTATAACCATTCTAAATATGTAAGGAGCTTTTGTGGATCCTCATTCTCTTTCCCATGAAAGTCAGACAACTTATATATTAACACTGACTTCAAATCAAATTTACCAGTAGCAACTTGATACTTAATACATAGTGGTAACGAGCCTCCTCAGGATTTGCTCACTTCCCTAAAAGTGAGCTCTTTTTCCTGCCTTAGTTCTTACCCTAAATTCTACTGGTTATTCTACCCAACAGCCTGCACAACTGGAGGATTTTGTTGTATCATATTGACCTCCATAGTCACCCTTGACTGTCTTCTCCTTTTATTAGTCATGTTCCTTATCCAGTAAGTTTGATCAATCTCCGGGTTGTAAGGAACCAATGAATCTGCGAAAAGTTAACGCTTATGACCAGCAACCTTATAATAAAAACAAAAAACCTAAAAGAAAACAATTAGCACCAATGCCTGGTAACGACACCAAAATTTGTTGCCGCATTGTTTAACACCAAAAATAGTCTCATTTTTCATCGACTACAATTGATTGGTAGTGAGGCACTTATGAGATTGATCCCACAAAGATTAGGGTGATCTTTTTAGGTTTAGGGAAAACGGGGGGGGGGGGGGTTGGAAAACAAAAGTAAACTAATAAATCATATGCATATGAATTAAAACACTTACAACTAAAATCAATACATAAAGACTCGACACATAGGCAGGATTTGACATTCTAGGAAACTGATTTGATTGTCACTTTATCAATTGTTTTTCTTATTACTGATTCCCATACATAGGCTTATGGTGACTTTGATCACCTTGTTTTCCTCATGTCAATGGAGGGAATGTGCGACACAACCACATACTAACTAGATTTGCAAAGCCACCTGATATGTCATATACTTTCAACAAACTAGCAGCATTACGCTCAATGAGGACACCTATCATGAGCGGTAACTAGCATCGTAATGCCCACCTGCCATGAGTGGAGATTATAATACATTACTAACCATCTCGTATCCTAAATATACAAGGACACACCGGATGCCAATAGACAAGGCTTCACTAGCCACCTAACGTAATCCCCCTTATCGAGTGGCGGTAGAATCATCAATAATAATTTCTAACCATGATTGCCATGCATTTGCACTTAAAAAACAAAAATGAACTAACTTAAGGTTTGAAACTATAATAAAAAACTTCAGAATAAAAATGCACATAAAAACTCACGAGTCTATGAATCCCTAGAACTCACATACCTTGGCCTAAATGGTGGAACTTAGCCACTCATAATTGTAAATACAAATTTGAAATTTATTAAATGTATAAAACTTACAAAGAGTCTCCCCACAAAACTTCAAAAGAAAAACATCGAACCAAAGCTTCCTATATGGAACTCTATGGAATTCTAAGTCTAGAACTCTTGGTCTCCCTGATGTTTGTGTTTCTTTTTCATTTATAAGGTCTCATATATATAGTAGGAGTATTGTAGAACCATATCAGAATAACGATTTTTGAGAACCCATCGAATTAAAACCAACAATATTCGAATCTTCCCATCGCTGTACGTACAAAATACTAAATAGCTAGGAAATCTCTATGATATCATTGTATTACTCTATTTTTATCCGGTTTCATCCTGAATCAGGCCCATCGATGAGCCGACACCCTATGTTTACCTAAGTTTAAAATTGATTTAAAAGACAAATGCGAAGTTTGTGCAGAATCAAAGTTTGCTAGGCAAACATTTAAGTCTGTTCAAGAAAGATCAAATAAATTATTAGATTTAATTCATAGTGATCTTTGTGACTTCAAATCAAATCATACGAGAGGAGGAAAGAACTACTACATCACTTTTATTAATGATTGTAGTAAATATTGTCATGTCTTTTTGATCAAGCATAAAAGCGAGGCCTTTGATGTATTTAAAATATATAAGGAAGAGGTTGAAAATCAACTTGACAAAAAGATAAAAGTATTAAGAGCTGATCGAGGTGGAGAATATGATTCCATTGAACTTACAGAATTTTGTAATACAAATGGAATTATTCATCAGACCACTACGCCATATACACCTCAACAAAATGGTGTGGCAGAGAGAAAAAATAGAACTCTCAAGAATATGATTAATTCTATGTTGAATGATTCTGAGCTTCCTCAAAACTTGTAGGGTGAAACATTACTAACTGCAAAGATATGAGCTTCGTATTTCTCTTGAGTCTTCACGAGGCTTTTCCTGTAGTATTTCTAGTGAGCTTCCTTCAGTCAGTTACAATTGGTCCAACGATTCCTTGGCCATTTAGCTTTATGCTGACATCTCTACCAAGGTGCTAAGCCTATTTTTAGCTTTTGATTGAATTTAAGTGGAAATCACTCCTTTTCGTACAAAAACCTATTTTTTACCTGAAAATAAAAAATAACTATTTAACAGTATAAATGATGTTAAAAGTAATGAAATTAGTGGTAAAATCACCCTAAAATATAGTATAAATGACGATTTATCATGGAACAATATGGTGGCCTCCGAGGGTAAGCCCAAGGATTAGGCAGAGTTCAAGAGGAGGTTTAATTAGAAGTACTTTCCACATTCGGTCCTTAAGCTGAAGAGGGTCGAGTTTCTGAGCATTTGAAAGTACACTGAGGAGTTAGTGATGTAGTATATGAACAAATATTTACTGTTGTTAGAGTATGCTGGAGGTATAGCTGACATAGACACCGACCAAGCATATTATTTAATGAAGGGTCTGTTGAGGGAATTGGAGGCACCTTGGTGACGATTGAGTTAGGGAGTTTACTGACGGCATATAAGAGGAGCCTGGTTAGAGAAACATACATAAGCACACACCTTGATGAGATCATCCCAACACCAGCACCAACACAGTCCGATTATAGGTCAAGTAATGATAGGAGGATGAAGAGAAACCAACCGTTTAGGTCGAGAGATGCCAGAGCATATAGTGTAGGATCTGTGAAGCCACGTTCCTTTCTAGCGCATACCGCACCAGTACTGCCTACTCCGACATGGAAATATACCAGAACACCACAATAGCCAACACAGTAGAGGTAAAGGTAATGGTTAGGGGCAGAGGTACGGATAAGGCTAGTGACAAAGATATGACCATGGATTGGGACAAAGGTCCAATCGGATGCAGGGAAATTGACGACGAATTCTACCGGGGCTGGGACCATACCGAGCTTGTTTTGAGTGCGGACAAACATGGCACTCCATCAGTACCTATTAACAACTAGGCAAGGCTCAGCCACATCATTGCAGAGAGCAAGTTCATGCCATCGCCACATCAGATCCAACTGCCACTAATACCTTATCGAGGGTATTAATTATATTTGCAGTCCATTATGGATACTATGATTAATTCAAGATCTAGAGTGTCATTTATTTTTGGTTATATAATTGATGAGTAAGGTGTTAGGTTTTGGGGCTCATATGCAACGAAAAACTCAAAAAATAATTTTAGAAAAACCCCATCAGGATCGAAAATAAGTTTCATTAAACTAGATCTATAATAGTAAACTATACCTTAATCCGTGATTTCCTTCTTTAATTTCTCGATCTCCAAGACGCTCAAGCGCACGTCCTCTATCGAAAATCCACACATGAACAATGACCACAATTTGGTGTGCTAGCCCCAAGAGAAATATAAAATGTTTTGCTTTCTCTCCCAAAATACAGAGAACTCAAAAATAGCAAAAATGAAAATCCTATTCATTTTTAGGGTTTTAACCTCTATTATATCCGTAGATAATCACTTAATAAGCCTATTCATAATAAAACTATTGTATTTAGGCAGTTTAAGTAAATTACACATACGCCCCTATTAATAAGTTATCATGTAACGAATCGTAAGGGCTTTTATGTCTTGAGTTTTATCATATGAAAATCATTACTTTAGACCAATTGAAATTAAACAAAGCCATTCTTTGTGTGTGACCTAATAGGTTCATGCAACGTTGGAAGTGAACCAAACCATTTTAGTACACAAGTCATAAGCGGTCTCTAGTAAGGCATTATGGCTACCCAAGTAGCATGAATATCAAAATCGATACAACCCAATTAATAACATATATCACATCCTTTTGTCGTGCGATATCTTTTGATTAAACATACGGCATGGAAAGTTACCTTTAATGTTCAAGCGTCTTAGTCTCAATCTTTAGTTGCACTAAAAACAACCAAATGACATTGATTATATAAATTCACTTGGACTAGGCCATTGAACAGTTTTACATATCGAGGAATCCAGTGATATCTCTCTCTAGACAAGAGGGACAAATTCTATCTTGATTACACACCTTCACATACTATTCACATGGTTTCTAATTACAATATTATTATATTCTGGTTAAAGACAATGATTGATTGTATCAAATTACCATGGTCATAATATTGAAGTCTATGGTAATCTCAAGTCGAAGGACTAAATGATATACCTATCATGGGTAACACCTATGGCTTAATCCATATGGTGTTCTCATAGCGGGTCAGTCCAATACCTTTTTCCTTAACAAATACTCATGATCTCTATTCGTATATCTATACACATGATCATCACATGACCATTAATCAAGATTCACATTAGTTTTAATTCATTATGGTTCCTAGTATAATGACCGACTAGTAAAATTTAGGATATTTCAAAAAATACCCATGGATCTTATTATAAGGTAAACATGCAATCACTTATAATAAAACAATAGAAGAAAACCTCTATTTTATTAACTAAAATTATAAGATAAAAATGTTTGTAGACTGACTTATGGCACATGCCCCAACACCTCCAACTTGTAATAGGGCTAATCATTCATGTACTTAATACATAATGACCTAACATGACCATCATGTTTCGCTTGTCGAAGTGCCTGCGCCAAAGGATCCGCAACAATGTTTTCTATAGGAACTCTGCAAATTGTCACCTCCCTTCTAACTGATTTCTCGAATGAGATGAAAACATCTAAGTATATGTTTGGATTGATGATGTGATCTTGGTTCCCTGGCCTATGCTATCGCCCTGTTGTTGTCGCAATACAAGCAAACGAGGTTACCTATACTTGGAATCACACTAATTTCAGAGAAGAACGTTTTGATCCTAATTGCCTCCCTAGCTATATCTAACGCTGCAATATACTTAGCTTCTATTGCAGAATCTACCACAGTTTCTTGTTTCAAACTTTTCTAGCTCATTGCACCTCTATTCAAAGTAAACACATCCAGACTGTGATATGAAGTCATCTATATCAGTTTGAAAGCTTGCATCTGTATAACCATTTATAACCAGCTTATCTTCCAAACTTCCATAGTTTAAGATAATTTCTTTTGTCATTCTCAAGTACGTAATGATCTTCTTTAATGCTATCTAGTGACTCTCACAAGGATCAAACTGATATATACCTGTTACGCTCAAAGCTTATGATACATCAGGTTAGGTGCATAATATGGCATACATGATAGATTTAATAACTGATACATATGGAATCGTGTTCATGTGCTCTCACTCATCATTAGTCTTCAGACATTGGGTCTTGTTGTGACTTATACCATAAGACATTGGAAACGACCTTCTTTTAGAGTCTTGAATACTGAACCTATTCAATACTTTATCAATATAAACACTCTGACTTAGACATATCAACTTTTTAGATCAATCCTTATAGATCTTAATCTCGAGGATGTAGGCTGCATTTCCTAAGTCATTCATCGAGAAACACTTCTCTAAACAAGACTTGACACTCTCTAAGGTAAGGATGTCATTTCCAATGAGTAATATATCATCGACATACAGGACCAAGAAAATAACTACGCTCCCACTGACCTTTTTGTATACATAAGGCTCATCTTCATTTTTAATGAAACCAAATTCCTTAATTGCTTCATCAAAATGAAGACTCCAACTTTGAGAAGCTTGCTTTAATCCATAAATAGATCTTTGAAGCTTACACACTTTCTTAGAAATATCGGGATGAACAAACCCTTTAGGCTGTATCATATAAACGTCCTCAAGTAACTTTCCATTTAGAAAAGCTATTTCGACATCCATTTGCCATATCTCATAGTCATAATATACAGTTATTGAAATCAAAATCTTAATGGATTAAGTGTGGCTACAGGAGAAAAAGTTTCATCATAATTAACACCTTGAGTCTATACGAAACCTTTTGTTACTAGCTATGCTTTATAGGTATGCACATTGCCATCCATATAAGTTTTCTTCTTGAAAACCCATTTGAATTCAAAGGTCTTACCACCTTCAGGCAAACCAACCAAGTTCTAAACTTAGTTATTATATATGGATTACATATCATAATTCATGGCATTGAGCCATTTATCTATCTTAAGGGTAGACACAGTCTCGTGATAAGTAGTACGCTCATTTTGATCTATAATTAACACCTCACTACTATCAATAATGAGAAACCCAAATCTCTCAGGCTGATGTTTTAACCCATCAAACCTACGTTGGCCTTATGATAGCTGTGGAGGTTCAACTAGTTCAAGACTTTGTTGATCTCCTACTGGCAGTTGAGTGTTTATTTATGGTTCTTGAATTTCTTCAAGACTTAATTTAATCCTATTATTGTCTTTTGAAATAGACAATTTTTCCATAAAGACACCATTCGAAGCAATAAATGCTTTGTTCTCAGTGGGATTATAAAAGCAGTATCCACTAGTTTCTTTATGATAACCAATAAATACACACTTGATAGATTTGGCCGATGATTTTTTTGAGATTTATTGTCAAACGAAAACCTCACATCCACTAATCTTAAGGAAAAAAAACTTGGTCTTTGCCCAAACCACGTCTCATATGGTGTTTTATCAGCCGCTTTAACATGAACACGATTTATGTAAATGCAACAGTTTCTAAGGCATAACCTCAAAAGAAAATATAAAGATCGGCATGAATCATTATAAATCAAACCATATCCAATAAAGTATGATTTTTCCTCTTAGAAACATCATTCCATTGCGGAGTTGTTGGAGGAGTTAATTGTGATACAAGATACACATATTTCATATGATTCAAAATCAAATGAATATAAAAGTCCATTGTGGAGTTGTTGGAGGAGTTAACTCTGATACCACTGTTGGATTTTGGGGTTCATACATAGCGAAAAATTCATAAAATAATTTTTGAAAAACCTCAATAGGATAAAAAATAAGTTCCATTAAACTAGATCTACAATAGTAAACCATACCTTAATCCGTGATTTCTTTCTCTGATTGTTTTATCTCCAAGACGTTTAAGTACACGTTCTCTATTGAAAACCCATGCACGAACAATGACCACATTTTGGAGTGTTAGCCCCAAAGGAGATAAAATTTTTTTTTCTCTCTCCTAAAACTCAGAGAACTTGAAATTAACAAAAAAGAAAATCATATTTGTATTTAGGGTCTCAACCTTTATATGTGTAGATAATCTCACTTATAAAACCAATTCATAATAAAACAATTATATTTAGCTGTTTAAGGAAATTACGAATACGCCCCTATGAATAAGTTATCATATAACAAATTGTATGAGCTTTTATGTCATGAATTTTATCATATAAACTTCATTACTATGGACCAATTAAAGCCATTCTTTGTGTGCGACCTAATAGGTTCATGTGACGTTAATAGCAAAGTGAAGCCAATTTAGTACACAAGTCATAAGCGGTCTCAAGCAAGGCATTATGACTACCTAAATAGCATGAATATCAAAATCGATACAACATAATGAATAACATATATCATATCTTTTTATCGTATGATATCCTTTGATAAAACATAAGGCATGGAAAGTTACGATTAATGTTCAATTATTCTAGTCTCGATCTTTAGGTACACTAAAAACATCCAAATGAAATTTATAATTTCAATTCACTTAGACTTGACATTTAATAGTCTAATATATCGAGGGATCCACTAGTATCTCTTTTTATATGAGAGGGACAATGCTATCTTGATTATACGCCTTCACATATTGTTCACATGGTAACCGACCACAATCTTTATAATCATCGGGTTGATGAAAAAGCTTGATTATGTCAAATTACCATGCTCATAATATTAAAGTCTATAGTAATCTCAAGTTGAAAGACTAAATGTTATACTTATCGTGAGTAAAACCTATGACTTAATTTATGTGGTGTTCTCATGTGGGTCAGTCCAGTACCTAGTTCCTTAACAAGTACTCATGATCTCGATTCATATCCCAATACGCATAATCATCATATGACCATCAATCAAGATTCATACTAGTCTTAATTCATTATGGTTGCCAGTATAATGACCAACTAAGGAAATTTAGGATATTTCAATAAATACGCATAGATCTTACTATATATGGTAAACATTCAATCACTTATAATAAAACAACAAATGAAAACCTCTATTTTATTAACTGAAATTATAAGATAAACATTGTCTGTAGATTGACCAAATGCATATGCCCCAACATTAGGATTGATACTTATTAGGCTAGAGCAACCCTTGATCCCCAGCATTGCTACTGGGGACAAGATATACTCGAACTTACTATGTTTTGACTTCTTAGTTGAGATAGAGGACTAGGAGATGCCAGTAGACTTTATGGTATTGTAGTTCCTAGAATTTGATGCCTTATTGGGCATGAATTGGTTAGCTGCATAACATACACAACATGAGTGTTTCAGCAAGGTGGTTACTTTTCGGTTTTTGGACTGAGCATAGTTATGTTTTCTGAGCACTTCGACCATATTACCGATCACCAAATTCAGAGTGGCCACGAGTTCAAATCTCGAGACCTTTGCTCATATTTTGAGTACGACAGAGAGATTTGAGATGGGGATGGAGTAAATGCCTATTGTATGCAAGGTTTAAGATGTTTTCCCGTAGAGCTACCAGAATTACCACTACCTGAAGAGATCGACTTAGCATTAGACTTGATCTTGTGGACCAAACCTATGTTATTTTCGCTGTACAAGATGGCTCCTAAAGAACTAGAGGAGTTGAGGACACAGCTAGATAAGTTGTTAGAGTTGAGATTTATCCGTTTGAGCATGTCACCTTGGGGCGTACCTATATTATTTTTTAGAACAAAGATTGCAGTTCGAGACTTTGCATTGACTACCGACAACTCAATAGATACACAGTGAAAAACAAGTATTTGATCCCATGTATTGATGACTTGTTCGATTATCTGACACGAGCATAATGGTTCTCAAAGATTGATCCGAGATTGGGATACCACCAGTTGAGGAAAGGGATAAGACTATTTTCCATACGAGATATGGGCACTACTAGTTTATCGTCATGCCTTTTGGGATAATGAATGCCCCAATAACATTTATGGATCTCATGCATCAAGTGTTGAGAGAGTATTTAGATAGGTTTGTGATAGTGTTTGTTCTTGACATTCTCATCTACTTGAGGACTTGTGAGGATCACGAGGGACACTTCCAGACAGTCCTATAGAATTCGAGGGAGCAGAGACTATATGTTAACTTCAGTAATTGCGAGTTTTGGCTCATAGAGGTTGAATTTGTTGGACATATTGTTGGAGCAAGCAGAGTGTCATTGGCCCCTGCAAAGATTATAGTAGTGATCGATTGGCCAAGATCGACATCAATGACATACATTCATAGTTTTTTGGGATTCGCGAGCTACTACAGATTGTTCGTTAAGGATTTTTCCAAGATTGTCGGCCAATGAAATAGTTGATGAAGAAGGAAGTCAAATTTCAGTGGAATGATAATTGTTAGTAGGCTTTCCAAACTCTGAAGGAATGATTAACTGCCATGCCAGTATTGGGATTATTAGAGTTGAGAAAGAGTTTTGAGGTGAACATCGACGCTTCTAGGGGTTAGTTTGGGCTATGTTTTGATGTACGATGGTAGAGTGATAGCTTACACATTGCGACAGCTGAAGATTCATAAGAAGAATTACCCTACTCATGACTTGGAGTTAGTAGTAGTGGTTTTTTGCATTGAATATTTGACGTCATTACATATACAAAAAGAGATTCATGCTGTTACTGAACATAAGAGGTTGAAGTACCTATTCACTTAGAAGGAGTTGAATATGAAGTAAAAGCATTGGCTAGAGTTTCTCATCGATTATGATTTCTCTTTGGAGTACCACCTAGGGAAGGCCAATTTTGTTGTAGACATATTGACTCAGATAGGAGTAAACCCAAAGATAGTGAGTTGCCACATGACACATGAGTATGGATTACTTGAGGCAGTCAAGTTGATGAATTTAGTTCCTATATCGACTACTACCAGAGTGTTGATTTGTGGGTAGATGAGGACTCAAACAACGTCTATATAGAATGTACTTGAGGGTCAGTAGGCAGATGAACAGTACTAGATGTTTAGCGAGTTAGCTTAGAGTCCTGAGCACCCGAAGTGGAGTCAGTCAACAAACTCATGCCAGAGATTTAGAGGGAGATTGTGGATCCCATCAGTGGTTGAGATTCGTGATGAGATACTTCAGGAGGATCACCACTTATATTTTACTGTTCATCTGTATCGAACCAAGATGTATACATATATGCATCGTCTGTTATGGTGGCTAGGGATGAAGACCGATGTTTGTGATTACATTTGAGCATGTAAGATATGCCAATGAGTTAAGCGTGAACATTAGAGACTTAAAGGATTATTATGACCACTCTTTAGTGGAAGTGGAAGCGTATTGCCATAGATTTTGTCAATGGATTACCTCGATCTTAACACGACCATGATAACATTTGGGTGATTGTGGATAGGTTGACTAAGTTCGCACATTTCTTACCAGGATTAACAATATACAAGGCATATATGTTAGCTGCTTTATACGAGCAGTAGATTGTTAAGTTACATGGAGGTACGTTATCTGTCATGTTAGATAGAGGATCACTGTTCACCTTGCAAATTTAACAGAGCATGCAGGTACAGTTTCGCACCAAATTAGATTTGAGTACAACTTATCACCGACAGACAGATGGACAGTCGAAATAGTTGATCTAGGTGTTAGAGGATATGTTCCGTATGTGTGTACTGGAGTACAATGGTTCATAGGAAGAGTATCTTCATCTGTGTGAAATTTCTTATATTAACATTTTAGGCTAATATTGGAATGGCACCGTTTGAGGCTTTGTACAGTATGCATATAGATCTTCATCGTGTTGGGTAGAGCCAAAAAATGTGGTTGCGATTGGGCCAGAGATTATTCTGGATCACACAAAGAAAATACGGAGGATCAGACTACGTCTAAAGGAAGTGCATGAGAGACATAAGAAATACTACGACAAGTACCATAGAGAGCTAGAGTACAATGAGGAAGCCTATGTCTACTTAAAGGTTTCACCTTTAAAAGGTCACAAGAGGTTCAGAATCAAGGGAAAACCTGCTCTACGTTCCTTGGTCCTTTTAGGATCAAGAAGAGAGTTAGAAAAGTTGCATATGAGTTAGAGTTACCGCTATAATTAGCAACAATCCATCATGTGTTTCACATTTCGATGCTTCGATTGGATAAGTTGAGAGGAGAAATGCGACCGATGGTGGACTTGAGCCAAATAGACCCGAGATATGATATCACCTATGAGGAGCAACCTATTCAGATATTAGACTACAAGGTGAAGAAATTAAGAAATAAGGAAATCCCATTAGTTCTTGTCAAGTGGCAACATCACAGGGACGCAGAGCTGACTTGGGAATTAAAGTCCTATAAATGCAAGCACTTCCTTGACTTATTTTGATTCTAATAAGTCTTCACTTTATTTTATTCAATTTCGAGGATGAAATTCTAATTAGTTGGGGAGACTGTAACTACTATAAAATTCTAACTTGTGCTACGTGAAAATTTCAGGACCCTGACATGTACTTAAGTTGATGTGGCATAATTGGTCAACTCTCGAGAGTCGATATTGAAGTATTTTATTTTTCTGTGATGCATATATTATACATCTAATATAAATGCACACAATTTCAATTCATTCTATCTCGATTTCTAATTTACAAGTGAGCTAACCTCTCAAGATACGTGCATTTACGGGCATGGAACTATAGTTTGATCAATAAATCAAAGATGATGACTAGGTTTAAAATGATGTCCGAAGGGGTATTTTTGACATTTCATAAAATGGAATAAGAAGATTTAACTAAATTAAGTACCTAAGTTGATTTATGAGACTGAAATTTATAAATAAAATAATACCTAACTTAAATTAATGGAACTTAAATAAATGAAGTTCCTAAGCTAAGTAAGATAAAAATAATAATGACTTAAATGGCAACAATATAGCATAACTAGGTGTTGGTTAAGTGAATGAGTGAACCAATGTAAAAAGGACACCTCATTCATTTACAAAAGAAAATACAACACACAACCACTAACACTTTAATACCTAGTTAACTATCCTATCCTACCAACCCACCTCACCTTATCCTATCCCTTCACTTTACTCTCTCTATCTCTCCAACGAAATCACCACCCACCCTTTTCTCTCATCCTACTCATCCCACTCTCATATCTCAATTTTTTGCCTCCTTCACCATTATCGATTTCTTTTGGATGTCTTGACCTCTTTTTCGAAGCTCCTTGCCTTCCGTAAACTCTATCGCGGTTGGTGTGCTCCACTTCATTTTCTATTGGTGATAGGAGGTGAGAAACTTTTTATTTTTCATGACATTTTTATGGTTTTCGAGAGGCTTTTTGATGGGGATTTTATGCTGTTAATGTTGTTGAAGTGGTAGTGATGGTAAGTAAAATGGGTAAGACAAAAAACAAAAGAGGAGGTAGAGGCCTCTTTTCCGCCATTCCTCTCCTTCATTTTCATGAAGGAAGGGAGGGAAAGGATTGCACAAGCCGGATTAGGCCCAACGGGTTGAGTCGAGCTCGAGCCCGCTAACTGGGCTGAACTGGGCTCTGTTCAACCAGGTCCCAGTTCATGGGCCTAAAGCTCCCCAATATATATATATTAATCTATAAACATAATAGAGAAAAATCAAAAATCAAAAAAATTCAAGAAAATTTAGAAAAAATTATTAAAAATAGAAAAAGTTGAGAAAATTATAGGAAAGTTGGCTTTGAGGTTTTTTTGGGAGCATGTCAGAGCCGCGAGGGCGGGATAGTATGGATTCGAGGTAAGTTAAACCAACTAGGAAATGTGCAATAACTCATTGAACTTTATATTTTATTGTTATTGCATTATTTTACCTTTCTTGGAATTCCCACTTCAATATAAGTGTTCGATGGCCAAGTGAGTCAAAAAGATGTCTCTGATCGAGTGGTTGTCGGTTAGTTATCGGAGCCGTGACCTCGATTCGCTAGATTGTTTGGTCGGGGTGAGATGTGTTTTATCTAGGACACCATTGATATCCCTTATTTGCAATGGTCTAGGTACAATAGGAGTTGCCGAGTCCTACAACTACAATCTGCTTGACATTGCCATGACTCCATGACCTCGACCCTGTGGCACCCAAACTCGGTGGTCTTGAATTACATGGGTACGTCTCTAGTTACTTCTTTTAACACTCATTTCTCGTTGTACTTTCGTTTTTCAATCTTACTATTATGCATTCCTTAAAGCTTTCTTTCTATCTACATGGATTTTAGACTGCTTTATCTATTTTGAATTACTATTTAGATCCTACTAGTTTTTATTTACTGGATTCCACATTCTTGTGTTTGACCGATTGCAGATTCGCAGGTGAGCAAGGTTAAGGCATTGATACTTTGCGATCTACCTTGAGGACATCAGAGCTGCCTTCCATTACTCACTTTTGTAGGTTTTTGACTTTTTATATTAGTTATATATGTTGTTTTATCACACTTGAGATACTTTTTTGGGCCGAGAGATTCATATGACTTGTTTATCAATTTTCTTGTTTATTGACACTATATATACATGATTACATATGTTTATAGGGTTCCATATTTAGGTTGTCCGACTCTTTTACTTTATTGTTGAGTTATTTAACATATTAATTGCTTTCGCTAACTTGTAAAAATCGAAAATACTAGTAACTCGACTTAAAATCATAAGTTTACTAATATGGATAGATATGAAGGCTGACTAGGGCTGTGTTGACTTTGTGAGGTTGGTTTGGGGGTTTAGGCGGGTTTAGGCCGGGTAGGGTTCAGTTTGTGGGGAACTAGGGTCATCATTGTTTAATATTTTTTAGTTTAGTTTGGAGGCCATTCTTTATTAATTTTATTACTTTTAGAGAAGATTAGAAGATTGAGGCCTTCAATAAGGTATTTTTAAATCAAGTATTTTATTTATTTTGTTGTGATGCTTATGATTATGAGTGAATAGTTTATTAATCCAAACAAAGTCCAAACATGAACTCAATCCATTTTGCGATGTAGTCATAATGAAATGATTTTGTGCTTAATGCTTTAAATCAATCTTATTCTTTAATTTTTTTATTTAATAAGTTGTTATTTGCAGATTGCAATCATGAATCTAGGTATTACATGCATAGTGACCAACGTATATTGTGGTATTTTGATTTTATATCTAGTTTAAAGTAGTAACTATGATTGTTTAAAAGGTCTATAACCATTTAAATGTCCTAGGTGGATTGAGATATAAGTTCAATATTGAAATGACATTTCGAAGGTATTAGATTTAGTAGCGCGAAGTTTTTATAGAATGTAATGCGGTTTCCTTGCCTAAAGTTAATTTCTTTGAGTTTACAAAAGGTTAATTCAATAAAATTAGAACATGGCTTTTTCACCAGTGTAAGGTGAACTGATGGCTTGCTAAGGGATATCTACTTACTTATGATTAAAGTTTAATGATTTAGAATACATTATAATGAGATTAAAATATGATTATGAAAATTATTCAAGTGATATGTTTGGATGTAAAATGGATTGATGTTTCATTGTTCTAGATGTTTGTTTAGATGTTTATTTTATATTATCTTCCATTGAATTGAATTGATTTGAGTTTAATGACTTTGATATATTTTAATTAAGTTAGTTTAATTAGTTTAGTTGATTAATATAGTTTGAATTAGTAATTTAGATTCTTGTTCTAATTAAAGTAAAAATAATAGAATAATAAAGCCCATTTTCTTAAGGAATTTGCAAAATCCCTATAAAGACGATCCTACTTACCACAACTACAGATTTAAAATTATAATAAAGGTGAAAAATTTATCGTACACACTAGACATGTGTCAATTTTTGGCGTCGTTGCCTGAGATTTTAAAATAATTTCTTAACAATATTTCTCCTTGCATTTTATATAATATGGAAGACATCGAGGGAGAACTTACCTTTAGGCAACCCAACAAAAATATCACAGTTAACGAACTTACGTGTATTGATTTTCCTGTTGATTCTTTCAATTTTGAATTACAACCTGGATTCATCAATTATTTACCTCACTTTCATGGTGAAATTGATGAAGATCCTCAACATTTTATCAAGAAATACAAACATATCATAAGTATAGAGTTAATATATAAAGCTAAAGGGTTATCGTTCTTTGAGAGATCAAGATTAAATATTCTATCTACCTCGAGATTCCATAACCATATTGTCCGAAATGTTAGAAGGCTTTTTATATCAATATGTTCCTGAATGTAAAATTAGTTCGGATAGAAAATGAATTAGTAATGCTAGGATGAAAACCGAAGAGACTTTTGATGAGTTTTGGGATATATATCAAAGATTGATATCATTATGTCCATAACACAAATTTACCGAAAAATTTATTAGAATATTTTTATAAAGGACTAAACAACTTAGAACAAAGATTCCTAGACATTGTATGTGGAAGATTTTTATTTGACATAACACCAACTTCGTAAAAGACGGTATTAATAAAATGGCTAAACAATCAAAGCGGTATTGTAAGAAAAAAAAATTTATGAAAAACCATTGCTGTGAAATTAATAGAAACAAAATTAAGACATCATATGATAAATTTGATGAACTAAAAAGCATCATTGAATTATTATTTAAAGGTAGATTAGTTCAAAGTAAAATTTGTACTTTTTTGCAGTGAGACTAATCATCTATATAATGAATGTCCATTGGTGCAACAAAATAAAATTGAAGAGGCTAACACTTTGATTAATCATTACAATAAGCCTACTGAACCTAATCACATTTCTTGCAACAATACAAATTATCTGAGGCAAAACGTAAGTAATGGGTATAGACAATCAAAATAATCAAATGTATAGAACATTCGCATTAACTGATAGAACAATTGCATTAGAGAATTCTAATAAAGCAAAAGATAAAAAAATTCAAGCCTTACAAGATGATATAGTTGAACTAAAAAATCTATTGAGTCAAATGGCCATGCAAATGAGTCCGTTGGTTAACCAATGCAAATTACCATCTCAATCTTATCCTCGTTCATATGCAAAATCAATAACTTTGAGAACTAGTAAACATATAGAAGAACAAAAAATGTCATAACAACTGGTTCCCTAAAAAGACTTGGAAGCAAAATTAGAAAAGGAAATTGAAATCGAAGATAATAAAATTTCAAAAGAAGGCAATTATGATTTTGATAAAAATAAACCGAGTATAGTAAGACCACCATTTTCCAACCATTTTAGAAAACAATAAGAACGCTAAGAAATTGCAAGAAGAAAAAGAAATCTCACACACTTTAAGGAAAGTGGTAGTAAACATACCTCTATTCGAAGTCATATGAAATGTACCTAAATATAAAAAAATTTATAAAAGACTTATGCACTAACAAAATGAAGCCCAATGAAAAAGTAAGCCTAAGTGAACATGTGTCAGAACGAATCCAAAAGAAATTACCCCTAAATGTTTTGATCCTGAAATATATTTCATTCCATGCAAAATAGAAATTATAGGGATTTCTAAAGCATTATGTAATCTAGGCGCCTCAATTTGTTGGGGCATGTGCCCTAGGTCAATCCATTTACTGTCTTTATGAATACTTTTAGTTAATAGAATAGAGGATTTCATTTGCTGTTTATTATAATTAATTTGCATGTTTACATTATAATAAGATCCATGGGTATTTACAGAAATATCCTAAATGTCCCTAGTCAATCATTATACTGGGAACTATAATGAATTAAGACTAGTGTGAGTCTTGATTGATGATCATATGATGATTATACGTATAGGGATACAAATCAAGATCACGAGTACTTGTTAGGGAACAAAGTACTGGACCAACCCGCTATGAGAACATCGCATGGATTAAGTCATAGTTGTTTCTCATGATAGGTATATTTTTCAGTCCTCTGACTTGAGATTACCAGAGACTTCAACATTAGGAACATAGTGATTTGACACTATCAAACGTTATCTTTAACCGAACGATTATAAAGGTTGTGATTGGTTACTGTGTAAGCAATATGATGAAGTTGTGTAATCGAGATAGAATTTGTCCCTCTTATATAAAGAGAGATATCTAGCGGATCCCTCGATGTGTTAGACTGTTAAAAGGTCTAGTCTAAGTGAATTGATATTGATCAATGTCACTTGGATGTTTTCAGTCTACCTAGAGATCGAGACTAGTACGATTGAACATGTTGGCTGACAATTCCATGCCTTATGTTTGATCAAAAGGATATCGTGTGACAAAAGGATGTTATATACACTATTGATTATGTTGTATCGACTTGATATTCATACAACTTGGGTAGTCATAATGTCTTGCTAGAGGCCGCTTATGAATTGTACACCAAAATATGTTTTGGTACACTGCCAAAGTTGTATGAGCCTATTGGGTCGCACACTAAGAATGGTTTCGCGAGATTTTAAGATGGTTCAGAAAAATGGATTTTATATGATAAAATTCACGACACAAACTTCATTGTGGTGTATTACACTTATACTTCTTTAAGTAGGGGTATATGTGTAATTTACTTAACCGTCTATATACAAGGGTTGTATAAATAGACGCTTTAAGTTAGAATACACATACGAAAGATTAAAAGTCTGAAACTCTATTTTCGTTTTAGAAAGACTTAGGATTTTTTGGTATGCTCTGGATCGTTTTGGAGAGAAACAAAAGGTTTGGTATATTCTCTCGAAGCTAGCACTTCAAATCTCGGTCGTCATTCGTGTGTGGGCTACTGGTAGAGGGCGTTCGTCGTTGGCGGCGCCTTAGAGATCGATCAACCTTCAGAAAGGTATATTGCGACTGAGGTATGATTAAGTTTGTCATGGTTTAAACGTTTTTAATGGAATTAGATTCGGATCCTATTGGGGTTTTTGTCAAAATTGTTTTGTAATCTCCGCTGCGCATGAACCCCAAAACCCAACATAATTAACGTTACGCATATGTCAATATATTTGCAAATGACAAACATACCCTTAGAAGAAACTGATATAGTAGTATAATCAGCAAATTGATCTACCATTCAGCCCTTAGGAGTATTAGATGATGTATTTGTTAGAATTAATGATTTAGTTTTCCCAACTTATTTTTATGTCATGCATATGAAAGAAGACCACTTCTCTAATAAAACCTCTCTTACCTAGAACACCCGTTCTTAAAAATGGCAAAAGCCAAAATAGATGTTTTTAATGGAACTTTAACAAGGGAAGTTGATTATGAAATGGTTAACTTTAATATCTACGACACTATGAAACATACTTTAGATGTTTCTTCCATATGTAATGTAAATATGCTAGATCCTTTAATAGATAAACCTTTTAGAAACAATACGTTAAACAAGCTTGAAAAGTGATAGAGGATTGATACGTGTTGAACATGCACAATAGTTTCTTGTATTTTCCTATTATTTGCTGTAGTGGTAAATGGGATATCATCTCCACATGGATTTCACAAATATCTTCAAAACTAAGGGCACCCTAAAGTTGTATTGGATTAATTTATTTTAATTTAACTAATCTAACTAAAATAGGAATTAAACACTATCAATTTAAAAGCGAAACAATCAAATAATTAAAATAACTAAACTATAAGCCATTTAAATTCAATAAACTAATCTAATGCAATTCAAACAAGCAACCAATAAATAAATATAAATTAAATATCTAAACAATACATCTTAGACAATGATATGTAAACCGTCATATACAGACATTTTCATTAAAACATAGTCACAATAAAATTATTGTATTTATATAATGATCCTAAATCATTAAACTCTAATCATAATAGGTTGATAGCCTTTAGCAAACTATCAAATTTCCTATATTCAATGGAAATAAGCCATATCCTTACCTTTGTAACTCTACTTATTCGATAAAACACAATAAACTAGAGATACGATAGCATTAAGACTCAATAAAAGTCTTACCTAATCCAAACTAAATAAAAAACAGAATCATGCTAGTAATTAAATAACCTATATAGAACATCCACTCGGGTAATTTTTTGCCTTATAGATTAATCCTAGTTACTACTTCTATAATTGTTCTCAATAGTCATAAACATAGATTTAGATACCTTATATTAAGAAACATATTGGCCACTATGTACTCAATGCAAATAATCATTAGTTTTAATACGCAAATACAACTTATTAAAACGTGATTGATGTGTGTTATTAGTTTAAAGCATTAAGCACATAAAATTGCATTATAACTAAATTAATGAATAATTTACAATTATGTCCAGAGTATTGTTTAGAATAATAAACTACTCACACATATTAATAATAAACATCGCGATAAACAAATAATTAAAAGACATTAATGTAAATACCTCTATTAAATAAGTCTTGAATCCTTAAAGAGTCTTTAAAAGCAAAATAAACTAAATCATAATTGAAAAGAATTTAAAACTAATAATGACTAACTGAGGGCCAGTATTTCGAAGCCTTAAAGTTTTGTTTATAGTTTCTATAGGTGTAAAAATCATAGATAAACTCAAATTTCTTGTTCTTATCTAAAAAACTCATTGTTGACTTCAGCAATTTGTCAGCGATTCCTATGTTGTTCACACTAAGTTAATCACTGGAAATATTTCTTTGTACTCCAACGATTCATCCAGTGATTCCTTTGTAAATCCTAATTTGTTGGCTCATCACCGGCTCTTCTCTATTGCTGATTTATGCTGGAATCCTTTGTATTCTCATATCGCTAAGAAATCGGTGAACTTTTTCTCGAGTTGACTGTTTTGGCTTTCTTCCTCTTTTTCTTCCATTTCTTCATTTTTCCTAATTAAAATTTGAAATCGCAAAAAAAAGAGAATACCTAGTGTTAAATCGACATTTATATCTAAAATCAACCTAAATTATACTATAAAACATGTATAATTATCGACTTATCAAATACCCACAAACTTAACACTTTGGTATCCTGAATAAATGAATATTCTCAATCATATTCTCTTTTCATTCTTTATATACTAATTTCAATCTAATTCATCTTAACTTTAAATAACATAAATTCTTAAATAGAAGTGATCGTCAAATAGAAACACATTACCCACAAGTAAATGGAAGTTATGATAGAATATAGTGATTTAGAAAAAACGAACTATCCCTTAATGATAACTTAACCACCCAATACAATACCTCTTAGAAATTGAAATTCAATTAATACCAAGTCCAATACACGATATAGGTTTCTCAATCTCCGCTGACAAACATCAAGCTTACGATGACTAGTGTAGAATCTTAAAACACAAAAATCAATAGATTAATGTTAATTTTAGATCATTCTTTATAATATCACCACAATCAAAATCAATAGAAATTTTGCCAAGCACCAATGAATGCGTTATTTAAAACGTGTTAGATTAAGAAATACTTCATTCAATCCTAACTTCAAGCAATCGAGCTAAATCTTATCTTTGAAGAGTTTAAAAACATCTGTGTTTTTCATCTCTCATTTTTTCTACTTTATCCTAATTATTTTTTTTATTTTTATTTTTACTTGACTTTTAAGTTCCTGCTCTATTTCCTTTGGATATTCTCACATTTTTCCACTATAGATTCCCTGTTCCATTTCATATGGAATCGACTCTCTCTATATATTTGTAACTATTATTAGCACTTTTCACTGTCCATTAAAGTTGAATAAAATATTCTTTCTAACTTATAGGAACTCATCAATTTCTAACCCATTTATTTTTTCAATTGTGGCATAATAACTTTCTATATATATTATAAAAATACTTAATCAGTAGCATTTTTATCATAAGATTCATAGAAATCCATCTTGTTCATCTTGCACTATTGTTTTAATCTTCTACCATTTCTCATGACTAACACAAGGTAATCTAGTGCATACATTAACTAGTAAAGTTAATAAAAAAGGGTATAAAAATATTTTGATTCCTTCTATCATAGAATTCACATGGGTGATAAAAATATCACTTCCATTCAAAAATCCGTTTTATATTCATTCAATTATATTTATTTTTGCTAAAATATCAATTGGTTCAAAATTTTGACACTACAAAAAAATAGTAGATCAGAAACGGAAATTTTCGTCTCTGATTTGCATAAATTCCGTCTCTAATTGAAATCCGCAACTGAACAGAGACGGAATAAATTCCGTCTATGAAATCGTCGACGTTGATTCAATCAGAAATGGAAATGTGATTTCGTCTCTGATTTAGAGACGGATTAGAGACGGAATAAATTCCATTTCTGATTAGAGACGGAAATTAGAAACGAAACAGAGACGGAACAGAAATGAAAATTTTTCAAAATGGTACAATTGTAATTGCATTCCATCTCTGATCCGTCTTTGATTAGCAACGGATCAGAGACAGAATGCATTATTTTCGTCTCTGATCCGTTGCTGATTCATGCATCTATTCCTCGAAAATTAGAAACGGAATAGCAACGGAATCTCTGAATTTCGTTGCTAATCCGTCTCAATTCCGTCTCTGAATTCAAATCCATCTCAATTCCATATCTGAATTCATATATATATATTATATATATATATATATATATATATATATATAGGCCTCAATCCAAGCACATTTAACCTGCCAATATATAATACAAATCATAGCTAAATAATATATTGATATTGCACAATTTATATAAACTTAACATATCCTTAAAATTATCTTTTCTCAATGTACTGTACACGAAACAAAAAAAACAATCTAAAAAGCTTCTATATCGTATCTTTCTACAAAAGTAAAAGGAAAAATTGTTCTAAATGAAAAAAAAAATGAAGTGTTCCGAGATTATATAAAGTTGATTGTGCTTCAAATAATACTTGACTTCGTACAAAACACCTGAAAAATGATCAAAAAGAAAAAAATCACTAAATTATACAAACAATAATAGGAATATAAACAATATTATGGGAGAACTACGTATCATCGTAAGCACAAGTGTATGAGCCAAACACAACATAAATAAAGTAATAAAGAAAAAGAAATTCATCATTATCCAGAAGGAACATGGTGTTAATTAGCAAATTATCTCTCGCTCCAAACAATGACATGAAATTTAGTTATGGATTAACACAAACAAGAGTCAATTGTCCTCGATGCTCCAAAAAATTAAGAAGACACTATACAAAATGAAATTAAAGTAAACTGAAACGATTGATAGAACACAAATTAAAAGTAAAGAAAACTAAAATAAAAGACTCAATAAGATAAACAATGTGTAATGGAAGTATGATAAATAAATGATACAAGACAAGTACCAATTTTCATAAGTACTTCAATATTAATAACTATTTCTTTTTAGAGACAAGTGATGTTCATGATCTTCAACACATTATTACAATGAATGCATTCAGAAAAAAATTCTAACTCTTAATTTCTTACAAAATACTTAGCAAAGTTTCTCCTAAAACTAGGGGTTCCCAAAAATTACAAAACAGGAAAGAACCCTATAGTAATTACTAGGGTTCTTTCATTGATGAGTTCAATAGGACCTTTAGTATATATTCAATGGGAGATGGCATGAGTAGAGTAGTAATCCACATAAAGAATCAAAAAATTCGAGAGGTTTTGTACAACCATGAGAAAGAGATTAAGATATGTTAAAGCAGAATCTTTTTATGAAAGTGGGCGATGGTCATTGTCAGATGCAAGTATGCGACTAAAAAAATTCTGTAAGTAAAAAAGAGGCTCGGTACTAAAGACTCAGAAAAATTCTGAAAGTGGGCGATAGTCAAATTTCCAAATGTTATTCAAGGAAAAAGCAATATTTTGAAGCCAAGTTGTAATTCATGCTAAACAAATTCATGAAATGCTTACTTTTGGAAAATCTTGGAAAGTGAACTTGCAATAGCTCTGTCATAGATGTTGTTGAGTCCCTTTCGTATATCTTCATCCGCCATGACCAAATTGAAGGGATTACACAGAGATACAGCTCCAGAAAGAGGACAATTTTGAGACTCCTACAAGAGGAAAAACAAAGTAAAGAAAATTCAAACTTAAGTGATATAAAAAGGAGAAAAAATATAGCAACAACAATAACAACAATAACAACAACAATAATAATGAGCCACCGTGCTAATTAAAAGCAAATATTACGATCACATGATTCGCATATACAATAATCATGTCCAGATTAAGTCCAATTTATGGATCTGGCTACATGATGCCAATGAAGTATTCGTGGGGAAAAGGCCCATGTTTCCAAATAACAGCAAAATACAAATCTAAATTCATATAATTATAACATATTATAAGGGATTATTGCAGAAGTGCAAAAAAATTTCACATTAATAAAACCCTAGAGTACCGTATCCTTTCATCCAAAAAAAAAGAAGAAGAAAGAAGTGCTAAAAAAGAACCAGCTGATTTCAATTTAGATATTGAGCTTTCTTTGCTTTAATAAATCAAACTATGTCTTATATGAGTTCGGTTTGCACCTATAAGCAAAAGCCACAATAAATGAGAATAATCGACAGAAAGTTCAAAGTTCAAGAAAGCAAATTAAACAAAGCATGAGAGACATATATACAAAGCCATAGCCTTTAGATCTTCCAGTGGTCTTATCAATGATGATAACCGCTTCAAGAATGTCTCCAAACTGCTCGAAATATCGGCACATTTCTTGCGTTTGAGTCCCCCAGGCCAACCCTCCGACGAAGACTTTGGTGAACGTGGTGTCGCCAAATTATTATTCATAGATAGACAAGAAGCAATTGGAGAGGAATGGAAGTATTTCATCTTCAACCGCAGGAAAGAGGTTGTTTGACATATAGTTACTAAAACAATTGTAAGGTGTGCACACCAATTATTTGACATGAAGCTTTGCTTATTCCAAAATAATTAGAGGTTGGTGTTTAAGATCATCGGTATCAAGCTATTGGGCTAATAGTACTTGAGGCCTTTCCCTTTCCTAATATGGAGATTAATTATCAACCAAACTGTAATTTCTAAATATGATGATAAGCACAACATAAGCATCAACTAATTAACCAACCTATAATTTCTCAAGTTTATGCATCAACATCCATTTAGAAACAATTCTAAATGAACATATAATGAATTGAAGCACCAAAGAACAACATATCAAGAAATTAAATTATCCAAAAAGATAAATGACGAAAAATCAATGCTTGAATTCAAACTTGAATTCGCCAAAACTTAAATATGCAATCAAAACTGTGAGAAATCGGATGAAATAATATAATTAGTTAGGGAAAATGAAGAAGTACCCATCCTAGCCTAGGGCTCCATGCGGAGAGTATGAATTAGGTCTGGTCAAGCTTCACAAGAGCTCTTGTTCTCTAGTGCTTTCCACTCAAAACATCAAATTTCATCTCGGAATTCTACGATACCAACTCCAGAAATACAAAAGCAACCCAATCAACATCAAATAACAAGTAAATTCAAGGAAATCATAACTTTCAAACCGAAACAACTTCGAAGAAGCTTTAGCGCTCATCGAATCTAAACTACTACAACAACGAATCGAGAAAACCAAACTCCAATCCACTAAAAACTCATTCGAGTTTGATTTAGCACAAGATCTAAACACAATAAATCTAAAAAAGAGAGGTATAAAACTAAGGCTACGAACGAATCGACCTTGTTGAGCATAATCAGATCTAAAGCGTCTGATCTGACGAGAGTCGCCAGAGAGATCACAAGACATGGCGACGATCGAAGAGTTCGAGAGAGAGAAACCCTAGCAAATCGACCATCGAAATCGAAAACACATAAAGAGAACACACGTCACCAATGAATAACATTGAACCACAAACCCAATTACATAGCAAATTAATGAAATTGAACCCCAACTCAACTTCTCCAAAGATTTCTCCTTCTTTGGAACACATCGAGAGACCACCATCAATTTCTCACAAACCCTAATTTCTTCGGCAGACATCGACGGCAGACCCAACGGCCTTGTCGCAGCCTCAATCGCTGCGATGGCAAAGATTTAGGGTTTGGGAGAGAGATTTCGATGAGAGAGAGAGAGAGAGTTGACGGTGAGTGAGATCCAGTGAGTGAGATCCGATGAGAGAGAACGGTGAGATTTCGGTGAGAGAGCTGTGAGAGAGAGAGAGCAAAGAGCGGTGAGAGAGAGGGTGAGAGAGTGAGAGCAGAGAGTTGCGAGAGAGAGAGAACAGAGAGCGACGAGAGAGAGAGAGAGAGAGCAGGAGAGCGGCGACGGTGAGAGAGAGAGAGAGAGAGAGAGAGAGAGCGGTGACGATGAGAGAGAGCGGTGAGAGCGGTGACGGTGAGAGAGAGCTTCGTTGAGCGAGAGAGACGGTGAGAGAACTTCGTTGAGGGAGAGAGGTCTGTTGTGTTGAGGGAGAGATGTCTGTTGTGAGAGAGAAAGCGGAGAGAGATTTTAGGGAGAGAGAGTTTTGTGGTTGGTGGGTATCTAGATCAAAGCACGCACGAATCTCGAGACGTAATGGACGGTTGTAAAAAAATAAAGTTTTGGTGGGAATGTTCGCGCCATTATTTAGAGACGGAATTTAATTCCGTCTCTATTTCCATCTCTATTTCCGTCTCTGATCTCTCTCTATTTCGTCTCTGAATTAGTCCGTCTCAATTCCGTCTCTAACCAATTTTTCTTAGCAACGGAACTTAATTTCGTTGCTAATTCCGTTTCTAAATATCATTTTTCTTGTAGTGTGAGCTCAACATCAATTCTGAAATTATCTTATATCTTTCTTTCTTTCCTTGCTATTGTAATTGCTAAGCTACGCCTAAAATACCTCCAAATTCAGTCCAAACCTTTTACCTCAAGGTTGAAAAATTAAGTTAGGATTCCAAAAAAACAAATATACCTCATAAAGCATAAATGAAATGATATATGTAATAAAAATGTAATGAAATAGAAAAATATGTAACTCAACAAACTTCAAAAGAAATAATTGCAAAGGGAACATATTTCATTCATAGGCAAAAACTAAAGCAAAAGCAATATAATTAATCATTCATTGATTTCATCCCATAGAAAAGAAAATAAACTACGCGGGGCGGTGTCTAGAAGTAAATTCATCATTATCTTCATCATCTTTATCCATTTCTACAGAAGGTTGTGAAACATAACTATAAGCTAAGTTGTAATTCCTAATTGGAAATTGCAACTACAAAGATGAAATGTCTGCACTTCTCCTCGAATCTTGCAAACAAATGTCATGCATTCTCTCAGACATAGAATGATAACGTTGTAAAGTCCTCTCATTTGTTGCTGTCATTTCTTCATTTTGAAGTATTTTTGTTTGGCTACACATAAGTGAAGAAAATATGTTCCAAAAAATCTTCTCGTCCTAGGCTGTGACGAAGATGGTGCCAAACTCATATCAACACTTGGCACATTCAATTGAGCCATCAATCTTGTCATTTTAGTACGTCTTCTTTTGTCTTCCTTCTATTTTATTTGCTGCTCTGCTTTCTTACTTCTCTTGAATTTATCACATAAAATAATTCTCTTTCATCTTCTAAGTCATTGTATCCTACCATTTTCTTCATTCTTTGTACTCCCTCATCATTTATTATCTTCTTGAGCAATACATTGAACTTAGTATCGAAACCTACCCCTACTTGCCTACACAATTGAATGATCAAAATTAAGAACGATAGTCCTTCATTCTTCATAGTCTTCATTGCGAACTTCATAGAATCATTTATAATCTTTCCAACATCGATATAACCCTTCTTCATAACTAAATGGTAAAGTAAAATAACTCGAGGGGTTTTCACTTAAATGTGCTAACTGGTTAGATAAAAACATGCACCTATTATATAACTCTAGCTCTTCATAATTATCTTAAAATTGGTGGTTTCAATAAAACTCAGGTGTCCTTCACTATCAAGCACAAATCCCTTTCCCAAAAGTATCTCCAATCTGTATTGAATCATTTCATGGGGATATGATTCCTTATTGACATTAATGACATTAAAGTAATCCTCATCCGATCTTAGATTGTTTTGTAGTAGACCGAAAAACCTATTCAATCTTTTAGGCGAAATATAATTTTTCTTCTCTTGCAATACTATTTTATCCCATTCATTACTAACATGCCCATTCGCATAAAATTGTCACAAAATTTCTGAACACCCCCTTTTTCCTCTACCCTCATAGTCTCTCAAAAGGCGCTCCCATTCTCGATCTTTGATGATGCTCACATTTTTATCCTCATACTTGCTCACATTTTAAATATTAAACCCTCTATCATAAATTATTACCCTATTTTAATCACTATAGTACCTCATCCGAGCTCTCGGTCTCATAAATAATGAAAGGTCATAAGGCAATAAATGAATAGGGTCTAGATTCTAAAATATTCTTCCTCATCAGATGACAATGGATATTGTTCTCTAAGCTCAAACCTCCTAAGTCTAGGTTCTCTAATACTAACCTTGGAAGGTATAATACCCATTATGGAACCTGCATACTTCTGTTTGGGTTTTCTTGCACTACCCCTTCCTTTTATCTTGATTATTACTCCTACCTCATCCTCTACCTCCTCCCGCCATAGAAATACTCAACTTTGATGAAATAGATAAATTGAAATCTTATATATCAAAATTTCAAACTATTAAGGTATGAAAAATAATTTTGCGAAAAGGTTTTATCATTGAATCTCGAAAGAGTTGAAAATAGTACGTCTAAAATAATTTTATCAGCATATTCCTATTATAATTATGCATATATTAGAGAAATTCATAAAACCCCCAAACTCATTTGAAAACCCATATCCAAATTGAAAATTTGTATCTAAATCCATTTTTTAAAAACAATTTTGCAATAAAATTCATCAACTACATTCGTTGAAAATATCATCATAAATGGATTTTTCAAAACATCAAAATCAAAAAAATGCTAGAGTATAGCTTTTATTACCTTCTTGAGGGTGAATTCCTCGAGTAATATGCTCTATTAGCTCCTTAGGCTCCCCCTCCAAACTTGAAAAATACCCACCTAGGCCCTAACTTGGTTGTATCATTATGAACTTGATTTTGAAATTTCTAGGGTTGAATCACTCCTAAGAAAGGTGGTATGTACTTAAATATGCTACAATTCAAGCTTCGAAGGGTTAAATCTAAATAAAAATTGATTAACAATCGAATGGGTGTAAGGTTTTTGGGTGTGAAAGGGTTTATGGTTTAGTGATTTGGGATTCTGGTTCTAAAAACACGCATTCAGATTCAATGAATTAGGGTTTAAATGGATTCGCTATGAAATCGCTGCCTAAATAGCAGAAAATGAGCTGCAGTGGCTGACCGAATAGGTCAGCGATTCTTAGTGTAAACGTGAATCACTAACAAGTCGTTGATTTATTTTTACATTACAAATTTTCCAAATTGATACCCATTGCCCCGGTGATTCCCAATGTTATTTGGTATTATTGGGAAATCAATGACCAATTTCTACTATTTTTCCAATATATCATATATTTTACTAATTTCTCACATATTTTCATCATATTTTAGGTATCATTAATAAGTAATCAACAAGAAATATCTTAAATGAAATTATTGTTTGTAACTAGGAAACATTATACTACTAACTAACCACTTTCATTACTGAATACTGTTAAAGACAAATATAGTTCAACTGAAAGACAACTCAATCATCCCCTTCTCAAGTGAAAATATCCCAAAAGAAAGTTTAAAGGAGAGAGAATAAAAACTCTAACTATCCTAATACTAAAACATAAAGTAGAGATAGAGTATAGGTTGCCTCCCATAGAGGACTTTTGTTTATAGTCATTAGTTCGACTTGATCGATAAGTTCACTCGTCATTCAACTTGAGCGGTCGAACTGACCATCTATTGAATCTTCATCATTCTTGACATTTTCAGTTTTATTATCATTCTTAGCATCTGCATAACGTCCATTTATAGGTCTGCTAAACTCGTAGAAGTTGTCTTCTTAGGAGTAATCATCACGGTTGAAATTCACTCTTTCATAGCTATGGTTATAATTGTTTTCTTCGATGTAATCGTCCATTTCATAACTATCCTGAAGGGACATAAAATCATTTACCATCTTTTAGCGTGACTATACGTTTATTAACATCGAGAACAACTCTAGCCTTCTTGAGAAAAGTTCTTCCCATCAAAATCAGTGATCTTTTTCAATAGTTGGACCACCAAGAAATTTTTGAGATACTTGAACTGGCACATTCATCGACATTCCTAGTGGAAAGATCTTATCACCATTCGATTTATTTACAACCAAAGGTGGTATAAAATTAACCTTCAACTTGGCTTTTCTAAATCTTTGTTCTGGTATGATATTCATATAAGCTCTTATATCTAGTAGAACACTAGGAAAACTTTCTTCATTAATCAACAATTGAAGGAAGAGTTTCCTTGGATCATCTTTGAAAACTTCCATCACATGTCCTAGATCTTAAAACTTCAATTGCTAATCAGTAAGTTCTTCTTCTGCTAGTTGCTACGCTGCTTGCTGTTGCACTTTGGGTTATGTCTTCTTTTATTTTTTTCTTATTGCACAACTTTGTATACGTTTAGAGTTTGATTGTTTCAACTTTAACGGTTTCACTTATGTTGATGTAAACATTGAACTTCTTTTCATTACGTTTTTGACTTTGTTTCTAAGGTATAAGATTGATGATCTCCATATCATGTTTAACAAAATTTTCATAATAAGGTTTTAACCTATGACCATTTACTTTAAATATTTCTCCTATTTCAAAGCTTTCTATTTCTTTTACGCTATGAGGCAATAAATTCATAACAATAAAAGGTCTTATCCATCTTGAATGTAGTTTTCCATGAAATAATTAAAGTTTTGAACAAAAGAGTAGAAATTTATCTCCGACTTGAAACTTTTTGGGAATTAATTTATTCTCATGAGATTCTTTGCTTTTATCTTTATATATTGATGTATTTTCATAAGTGTCATTCCTAGGTTCTTATAATTCTTGAAGACTCGACTTATGTTGGTTTCTTGCTTCATTATAACTTATGTTACATGCTTTTATTACCCAATAGGCTTTATATTCTAGTTTTACTAGTACATGACATGCTTTTTCAAATACTAACCTATAAGGTGTCATACCTATGGGTGTCTTAAATGTTGTTCTATATGTTCATAATGGTCTCCTAATCTAAGACTCTAATTCTTATGTGTTGGACTAATTGTTTTTTTCCAGTTTTAACTTAATTTCTCTATTTGAAGTTTCAACTTGTCCTCTAGTGTATGGGTGATATGCAGTAGATGTCCTATGTATGATGTTGTACTTAGCAAGTAGATTAACAACTAATCGATTACAAAAATGTTCGCCTCTATCACTAATAAGTGCTTTAGTTGCTCTAAAAACTATAAAAGTCTTTGATCTTAGGAAATTAACCACTATTTTTGAATCATTAGTTTTAGTAGTTTTTGCTTCTACCTACATAGAAACATAATCCACATTAAGTAAAATATAAATATAGCCATTCGATAATGGAAAAGGTCCCATGAAATCTATACCCCATACATCAAACACTTCATAACAAGAATAGGAAGTAAAGACATTTGATTTCTACTTCCTAAGTGTCTAGTTCGTTGGCAATTTAGGCAAGAGTTTGTATAAAGAAAACAATCAAGAAATATAGAGGGCCAAAGAAGTTGGAATCTAATGTCCTCCACAGGTATAAACATGGAAATGAGATATAATTGGTTGTACTTCTCACCGTGGTATACATCTCCTAATTATTTGGTCGGTACAAAATTCTCATAAATAGGGATCATCCAATAAATAATGTTTAGAATCCTTTTTAATTTTATTTTTTTGAGCTCTCGTCAAAAAAGGTGAAAACCTTTTGGTGGTAAGATAATTAACTATATCAGCATACCATGGGTCATCGGTCTTTGTACTATACAAATGTTAATATGAAAATTCATTCCTTAATTTTATAGGTGGTTCTACATTTTCTAATCTACTTAAATGATCTGCTACTAGATTTTTGGCTCCTCTCTTACATTTTAAAGTAAGGTTGAATTTATGTAGAAGTAATATCCATCTTATTAGTCTTGGTTTACAATCTTATTTTGCCATTAAGTATCACAATGCTGCATAATCTAAATAAACTATCACTTTTGTTCCTAATAAATAAGGTCTAAATTTTTCTAAGGCAAATACTATCGCTAGAAGTTCATTTTCGATAGTGGTATAGCTCTGTAGGGTTGGATTTAGTGTCCTAAAAGCATAATATACAACATGAGAATCTTTTCCTACTTTTAACCTAAAATAGCTCCAACTGCATAATTACTAGCGTCACACATTATTTCAAAAAATGACCAATCTTGTGATTTAATCATAGATTTGGTTATTAAAGAATCATTTCAGCTATTAAATGCTATATTGTAGTCATTGGTAAATTCAAAAGGAACATCTTTTTGTAAAGGTTTGCATAAAGGTTATGTTATTTAAAAAAAGTCTTTCACAAATCTTCTATAAAATCTTGCATGGCCAAGAAATGAACGTCTTTCTGTTACTCTAGTGGGGTAAGGTAACATTTCGATTACTTGAATTTTGGCTCGATCTACCTTTATTCCTTTATGTGACATTATATGTCCCAATATAAGTCCATGATCTACCATAAAATGACATTTTTGATAATTTAATACTAAATTCTTTTCTATGTATCTCTTAAGCACTTTAGTTAAATTATCTAAACATGCATCGAAAGAATTACCATAAACATTAAAATAATCCATGAAGAATTCAATAAAATTCTCTACATAGTCATAGAAAATACTAACTATACACCTTTGAAAAGTTGTAGGTGCATTATATAAACCAAAAGGCATACGTCTATAAGCAAATGTATCAAAGGGATAATTAAAAGTGGTTTTTCCTAATCTTCTAGGGCTACAAGTTTTGATGAAATCCTAAATAACCATCAAAACAATAGTAATGGGTTTTTCACCTAATCTTTCTAACATCTGATCTATAAACGGAAACGAATACTGGTCCTTCCTAGTTGAGGCATTTAACTTCATATACATACCCCCTAACCCTTTTGGATTCTAGTTGGTACTAACTCTCCATGCTCATTTGTTATTACTATAATTCTTGTTTTTTTAGGAACTATTTGGATTGGGCTTACCTAATTGCTATCAACTATTAGAAATGTCATTCCTACATCTAATAATTTTAATATTTCAGATTTTACCACATCAATCATAGGAGGGCTTAATCTACGTTGAGCTTGTCTAGAATCTTTTGTATCAATTTCTAGATTTATCCTATGCATATAAGTAGCAGGACTTATTCATTTAATATCAGCTATGGGCCATCCTATTGATCCTTTAAATTCTTTTAGTAGATTTATTAATCTATCTTCTTCTAAACTTGTTAGTTTATTAGAAATTATCATACGTAACTTATTATAGTCCCCTACATAAACAAATTTCAAATGATATGGTAAAGTATTTAGATCTAATTTTAGGGCTTTAACTATAGAAAGTAAAAGTTTTGAATGAGATTTAGATAAAGTAAGGTAATAAATAAGTTCTAGTAGATCAATATATGATTCCAAAGTACTTATAATCTAATTTATCTCCTAGTCTCGGTCATCATCTTCTTATTAGTTTTCTATTGCCAACTCCAATTTATCTATTTTATCATTTCTAAAAGATTTGTCTATTAATGGGCCTATCGTATCTATTGTGCATAAGGAAGAGACATCCATTGGTATTTCACTACATCATATATATTAAAATTCACTGTATCATCATCTAATTCTATTTTTAATGTTCTGTTTGAAACATCAATCTTTGCTTTTGTTGTTTTAAAAAATGGTCTTCCTAAAATTAGAGAAGTTCTATTAGAGTGGTTATATTCTTTCATGTCCAAAACATAGAAATCTAATGGGAAGACTAAATCATTAACCCTTACTAGTACATCTTCTAGTAACCCTACCGGTTTAATAGTGGATATATCTGCTAACTGTACTACTATACCAGTTTCTTTTAAATGTACATCCATCATTTGCAAATAAATAGATAGAGACATAACATTTATGAAGACTCCCAAATCACATATTAATGCTTTAGAAACTCCTATATTTTCAATCGCATATGGAACAAAAAATATTAGAGGGTTGGAACATTTATGAGGTAATTTCTTTTAAGAGAGATTTGAATGGTTTGCAAAGCTCACCATCAATTGCACTGAAGCACAATGGAAAAGTTTGATCCATGTAGTCGACCCCAGTTAATTTGGGACCGAGGCTATGTTGTTGTTGTTGTGTTGTTGTTGTTGTTGTTGTAGTGTTGATACATGTTCTCCTAGACTCGCCTTTTCATTAGTCTTAATCTTATTAGTGCATAAATCTTTTATAAAATTCCAATACTTAGGTGCGTTTTGAACGACTTAAAATAGAGGTATATTAACTAGTACTTTCTTTAATATATCGAAGATTCATTTTTCTCTTGCAATTTCTTAGCATTTCTATTATCTTCCAAATGATAAGGGAATGGTGGTTTTACATTAATTTGTCTATCTTTTTCAAGCTCATCACCCTTTTACTTGGGAATCAAATGACTTGTTACTTCAATTTCTTTCTCTGATTCTGCTTCTATTTCTTTTCTAAAAAGTAAAAATTAATTGGTCTGACATTTTAGGTTCATCCATCTACTTACCACTTCTTAATGTTATGGATGGTGTTTTTCCGTATAAAGTAGGATAATGCTTTAATGGTAATTTCCCTTGATTTATAATTTTACTCATTTGTGTTGCCATCTGACTCAGTTGGTTTTTCAACTCAGTCATATCATTTTGTAATGTTTGAGTTATTTGATCTTTTTCTCTTTTTGAATTATTTGATGTTTTGTACCTTTGATAACCTTGATTATCAATACGATTACCTACATTTGGCTTTGAGTAGTTCGTATACCTATTAAAGTTATAAGTGGGATCAACAAATTCATCATATTGGTTCATTATGACATTGGTTTCTTCTATTTTGGTTTGCCGTATAAAAGGGCATTCATCGTTAGAATGACTTAATTCATTATAGAAAACACAAGGTTTTACCTTTCTTGATCTATCATTTAGTAATAATTCAACCAAGACTTTTAACTTATCTATCTTATCGTTTGATGTGTTATATGTCCTTCTATTCATTTCACTTACCTTTCCTTTACGTAATTCACTCTTCTCACCATATTACTTGGATTGTTTAGCCATTTTATGTATAGCTTCTCTTGCTAAAGCTTGTATTGTGTCAAGCAAAGACCCTCCACATACCGTGTCTAAGAATCTTCTTTCTAAGTGATTTAATTCTTCATAAACATATTGCAATAAAGTCTTTTTTGTAAATCCATGCATTAGACATAATAAAGTGAATCTTTGATATATATATCCCAAAATTCATCAAAAGTTTATCCAATTTCCATCATAGCTTTACTAATTCTTTTTCTATATAAACTAATTTTTCTTGCTGGGACATATTGATCAAGAAAGACTTGTAGCATCTCTAAACAATTATTTGTGGAATTTTGAGGGAGGTAAAATAACCAATCTAAAGCTTTACTTTTAATGCAGAAGGAAAAGCCTTTAATTTAACATAATCTATTTCTATATCCTTAGGTCTTATTGTGCTTACTTTGTGAGCAAACTCTCTAATAAACATTCGAGCATCTTTATTATCTTCACTATAGAAACATGGTAAAGAATTTATGAATCTAAACTTCAATTTGAATTCTGTTTGTAAATTTATGCACATAGGTTCATAAGCCTTGACGTTCCTATCATATTGCCTAAAGGTTAGTTCTTCCTCGTTTTCAGCTATATTCTATGGATTTTGGATTTATTCTGTTTAATAAATTTTATTCTATTTACTTTCTATATTCATTCATTTTTTTTTCATTTTCGATATTCAAAGTTTTAGCTATACGTTAAAATATTAACATTCAAGTTATTATGTTTTTTATATATTTTACGTGTATGCTATATGAGAAAAAAACGAGAAATGACAATATTTATATATTATGTATATAAATGAATGAAATAACGAAGTGGAAAACAAGACAAAGATTTTCTACAATGGCACTGTAGACCTATTGAAAGGGATGTAGCACAACTTGGTAGCGAGTTTGTTTTGGGTACAAAATGTCACGGGTTCAAATCTTGTCATCCCTACCTATTATTTTTCCTATGGGCGATTGATACGTGTCAAGCATGCATAATTGTTTCCCGTATTTTCCTATTATTAGTAGTAGCGGTGAATGTGATATCGTCTCCAAATAGATTTTGCAAATATCTTCAAAACAAAGGCTACCATAAAGTTTTATAGGGTTAAATTTAATTTATTTTAACTAATCTAATTAAAATGAGAATTAAACACTATCAAACTAAAAATAAAACTATTAATTAATTAAAATAATTAAACTATAAGCAATTTAAATTCAATAAACTAATCTAATGCAATTTAAACAAACAATCATGGATCCCTCAATAAGGTAGACTGATAATGACCAAGTTCATGTGAATTGATATGATCAATGTCACTTGGATGTTTTTTTCAGTTTACCTAAAGATCGAGACTAGTACGATTGAACATTAAGGGTGACTTTTTATGTCTTATGTTTAATCAAATGATATCGCACGACAAAAGGATATGATATACATTATTAATTAGGTTGTATCGATGTTGATATTCATGCTACTTGGGTAGTCATAATGCCTTACTAGATATTGTTTATAATTTGTGTACCAAAATGGTTTTTGGTTGACTGCCAACGTCGCATGAACCTATTAGGTCGCACACAAAGAATGGGTTTGCACAATTTCAATTGGTCCAGAGTAATTAATTTTATATGATAAAACTCATGACATAAAAGCCTTTACGATTTATTATATGGTAACTTATTAAAAGGGCGTATGTCTAATTTGCTTAAACTGCAAAAATACAATAGTTGTATTACAAATAGTATTTTAAGTAAGGGCTTATCTATATATATAAATAAAGGGTAGATCCCTAAAAAATGAAATAAGATTTCGTTTCACAATTTTTTGAGTTCTTTGGATTTAGGGAGAGAAAGAAAAATCATTTTTCAATCTCTCTTAGGGTTAGCACTCCAAATTGTGGTAATGGTTCGTGTGTGGATTTGAGATAGAGGAAACGCACTTGAACGTCTTTAAAATCGATCAATCAAAAGGAAATTATGAAATAAGGTATGACTTATTTTTGTAGATTTAGTTTAATGAAACTTATGTTCGATCGTGTCGGGGTTTTTCAAAATTTGTCTTAAATTTTTCGCTGCGTATGAACCCCAAAAACCTAACAGTGTTATTAGAGCATTATGCTTGGTTCTATTAAACGTTTGCATGTTTCTAATGATGTATATATGATATATGTGTGAAAACATAATCACGATTAATGTATATATGATATACATATAGATTCTGTGGTAATTGTTATCAAGAATTTGTTTTAAAGCATGTTAATTCATGTATATTGATATGTCACATTATATGATTCAATGATAGTATTCATGTTTAGAATATTTTGATTAACATATATTTTATATCGAGTGATGTGAGTTTTTTATGTTCATGGTAGACTTCATGTGTAGGTTAATATGATTCTGATCTGGAATACATATTTCGTTTTGTTCAATAATTATGTATGTCTCTGTGATAGAAATTATGATTAGGTTAATATGATTAATTTAATATGATTCTGATGTTGAATGCATGATTAATATCTCGAAATTGATTTGGACCATAGATCTCATTGTAGTAATCCATTAGTATATTCCTATAAGATAGGAGATAGACTTTTAATTGGATTAGAATTACAAATCCTATAAGATAGGTGAAATATAAAACAAATCCTAATTGGATTAGGATTCAAAGTATCTTAAATTCTAATTCGATTAGGATAAGATATTAAGTTAATTGTGGGCTCGAGATAATTAAATACATTTTAATTCATATTTTTGAAATTAAAATAAGGGGCAGTTTTAGTTGATTGGATTGACTAAAATTATGAGAAATTTTAGTGATTATTCACGCATTGAAATATATATTTATCTTATTTAATTATGATCACTAAAACAAACAAAAATCCCTCTTTCAAATTTTAAGTCAAGTGCCATCCATTCTTAAACACATGTCAAGGCTTCGATCACATCAACATTGCCTTCGCAAAGTGTAGTGTTATCTTGGTGAGACAAGTTGAGTAATGGTTACTCTATTTTTTGAAATGGTTAGACTTGATAAAGCTATCAAAACAATTTTGGGATTTAGGCACTAGATGAGATAAAACATTCTAAGACATAAGATGTCGTAATCTCATAAAATAACTAAAAGTTACGTATGATATAATTGGTAATTGGTACCTACATAAATAACTTAATTTGAAGTGTCATGCCTTAGCTATCTTGGAATTAGGTGAAACATGGAATGTAGTCCCTTAAATTAACATAGTATTTTTAAGGAGTTTTTTATTTAGTAGAGTTTATTCCTCTATACTGAAATGAAATTTTGCATAATCTTTGTTATAGATCTATGGCCTCTTCGAATCACACTAATCCATTGTCACTACGATCCATCCTTAAGAATGATAAGTTGTCTGGGACACATTTTCTTGACTGGTTCAGAAACTTGAGAATTATTCTTAAGCATGAACACAAGTTGTATGTCCTGGATGATCCTATTCCTGAGAAACCACCAGCAAGTTCAGAAACTTGAGAATTGTTCTTAAGCATGAACACAAGTTGTATGTCCTGGATGATCCTATTCCTGAGAAACCACCAGCAAATGCCTTAAGAGTCGTGAAAGATCCACATATTAAGCATGTCAACGACTTAACTGATGTTGCATGCATTATGGTGGTAACCGTGGTTCCTGAACTTTAGAAGGACATGGAACACATGGAAGCTTACGACATGGCTACGACGCTGAAGGAAATGTTCTAACAGTAGGCTAGGCAAGAAAGGTTTGAGACAGTCAAGAACCTTCATTCTTGCAAAATGGCTGAGGGTGCATCAGTTAGTCCTCATGTTTAGAAAATAAAGGGCTATATTGACCATCTTGATAGACTTGGATTTCTAATAAGCCAAGAGTTGACTATGGATTTGATCCTGAATTCATTGCCTAATAGTTATTCACAATTTATGATGAGCTATAACATGAATAACATGGAGAAGTCTATCTCAGAGTTACATTTGATGCTCAAAACTGCTAAGCAGAATGTCAAGAAACCCATTGCTAGTGTTTTGATGGTTCAAAAAGGCAAATCTTTGAAGAAAAAGGGCAAAGACAAGGCGAAAGTTACCAAGGCTGTTGTGACTATCACAAAGCCTATGGAACAAGTCAAACACCAAGCTGCTTCTACTGCACAGTCCCAGAAGGAAAAGGAAAAAGAAAAAAAATTGTCATTTCTGCCATGCACTTGGATATTGGTTCAGAAACTTCAAGCTCTATCTTGAAGATCTAAAGAAAAGGAAGAGTTGTGCAACTACTGCTTCTGGTATTTACATTATTAAAGTCAACTTGTCTACTAGTGATTCTTGGGTATTGGATACTGGATATAGATATCACATTTGTATTAATGTGCAGGGTCCCACCAAAAGTAGAAAGCTGAAGAAAGGAGGTCATTCTACGAGTTTGAAATGGAGCAAATGTTGTTGTGTTGGCTGTAGGATGCTATGAGTTTGTGACGGCCTAAATCTCTAACCTTATTTTAATTTCCTTAATCAGGATCGCCGACCTTTGACGTGGGACCTACACTGTGATACGTACACCGACCGAGGCACGTGGCCGAGGTATATGATATTTTTGTATTGATGTATGTCTAGTGTTATGTATTATGTAGACTTACAAAGTCATTTTATACGGTTGTAGGCGTCGAGACGAGAGCGGAGACACGCCTCGATATACGTATCGACGCGGGTACCGGGTAGTTGACGAGATCGACTATTAGGTCGAGGAAATGAAAACACACAAAGTGAATAAAAATTTGTCACGTACCTAATATGGAATAGATATTAGGTGACTAGCGACACGGCGGTACGCGGATATCACGATTCGGACGCGAAATCAGGCATCGAAACGTCCGGAAACACGGGTGAGTGTCTCAGCGGTGTCACAATTAGGTGTCAACACACCTAACAACATCACACTTGTCACAACTACATCTAACACTTGTCCATTTTTCCACTACGTGCCACCACCCCACCTACCCACTTACAACACACACACATACACACACACATGCAAACACACAGACGAACAAGGAGAGCCGAGAGCGAGGAAGAAGAAGAGGAGAGCAGGAGAAGAAGGAACGCCTGGAAGGAGAGGAGAGATCACAATTGAGGTGAGTCGTTACTGTTGTTGTTGTTTGGGTAGCCGAGAGTGGGGGTTCGGCCTCCATGGTCGAACCCCATGGCCGCGGTGGTGATGGCAGGGGTGCCTCCCCTGCCATCGGCTCCACCGGGGTTGAGGTGGAGAACCACCCCAACCTATCACCGGAGGAGAGAAGAACAAAGAAAATTACCTCCCCTATCGAACAAAGAAAAAAAAATTCCTTCCTCCCGATCGAACCAGTAGATAGGGAGGAAGGAGGTGCACATGCGCGCGCATGTACACCCCCATACCGGGCCGAGCTTGGACCTATTTTGGTCCAGGCCGGGTCGGGTCCGACGCATTTGGGTCGACCCGACCTAAATCGAAATATAAAAAAAGAAGAGAAAATGGAAGAAAAAGGAAAGAAAAATTTGGAAAAAAATTCCGAAAAAATTGGGAAAAATCGGAGAAAATTATATGTCGATAAAATCAATAGAAATTTGAGATTTTCATAAAAAGTGAAGAATTCGGAAGTCGGTCGAGACGTTATACGAGAGGTTTACCTCGAAAAATCCGAAATGGGCCGAATGGCCGAAAATAAATAGGAAAAGTGTTTCGAAATTGGTCTCGACTTCGATTTGGCCTAAGTGAGACATTATTGAATATTAGGGAATTACGAAGAAGGATATTGCTTATGAGTGGACTAAGAAGTGCGAGGCTGCATTTACTCAATTGAAGAGGTCATTAACTACCGCGCCAGTGTTAGTACTGCTAGAGTCTGGACATGGATTTCTAGTGTACACGTATGTTTCTCATATGGGTCTAGGTTGTGTGTTGATGCATGGTAGCGGTGTCGTGGCATACGCATCGAGACAGTTAAAGATACTTGAAAAGAACTACCCCACGCACGATCCAGAGTTGGCAGCGGTTGTATTTGCGCTGAAGACTTGGAGACACCTTCTGTATGGATAGAGATTTTGTGACGTCCCCAGTTTTCCACAAACTAGTCCTCGCCCGGCTTAAGCCCACGTGGACCCCCGAGCCAGTCTCGCAAGGTCAACGCAGACTTAGTAAGCCTTCCAATCCCTCATTATACGCAATTTCACAATTTTAAGTTGAGTTATTAATATTTTGCAAGTTTTACAGTTTAGCGGAAGCAGTTACTACAAATAAATAATTCAACAGTATTTGAAAAGAATTAGGCAACCTAGTTGTAGAACCCAAAAAATATGTTATCATCAAAGGAGAGTAATACAAGATATATAAACATTCACCTAGCTATTGAGCCTTCCCTTTTGCTACCCGTTTGCGACTCTGCACTCAGTCAAACCCAAAAATGACGAGCCCAGGTACGTAAAGCCAGTAGGACATATACAACATTTCAAAAAATAACTAAAATAGTCAAATTCATGCAATTAGAAAGAAAGGAAACGTGTAACGCATAAATATAAAAGACCGTAAACAAATCAATCGATGAGCGAGGCCAAATAATAAGGAGTCCCGACCAAAAGGTCGTAGAGTAGCGGCAAAAGCCCAGCATACTCGGGTTTAGGACGAGACCCCAGCCTCCCAGTCCTAACCCTTGCGACTATGAGATATCCACAGACCCGGATCTAAGACGAGTCACCGGCCTCCCAACCCTAGCCCGTGCGACTATGAAAGATCCACAGACCCGGATCTAGGACGAGACAACTGCCTCCCAGCCCCAGCCCATACGACTATGAAATATCCATAAAACTCGTGTTTAGGACGAGACCCCTGCCTCCCAGCCCTAACACTCTCATATCGCAGATAACAGTAACCATGACTCACTTGCCCATGGATCACTCATCCAACAACAATTGCAAAGATAGCTATCACCAAACAACAATCAACAAGAATGAAAGGAAGCTATCACAAAGCAGTGAACAATAGCCAATAGAATGAAAGGAACCACTATACAAGTCCTAACAGGTTTACTTACGGTTTCCGCGAACAATCCAATTCATCCTTAATAAGTCCGCTCATGCCTCGATTTGCGCACCTGACACCCGACTCTTACGTCCCTAGTGTCCATTTATACCATTTATGTTACTTACGTCATTTACATCAATATATTTCATAATAAAGGCAACAAATTTCACAAAATGGTGTAGGACCTCACCATGGGATTCAACTCCATTTGAAGCTATCGCGTTGTCGCACGTCGTCGAATCACACCCCTCGTCGAAGATCGATCGGTCCGACGACGTGCCACCGCGCCGACACCACCAACGCCATCACTGCCACTCGCCGGCGCAGCGTGTCCCCGCCGGTCGCCGCCGATGCCGATCGCTACCAGCCAGTCCGCATTGCGTGGCTGCCGTGCTGCGACCATCTCGGCGCACGTTGTTGTTGTTGCTCTTCCCGGCCTGTCGTTGCCCTCGTCTCGCAGCCGTCCGTCCGCACCGCCCGCGCTATCTTTCTTCGCGCTTGCGATTGCTTTGCCATCGCGGCCAGCCCCGCCGTCCGTGCTGCCGATCTGTCATCTGCCTCGCTGGGGCTTCCTCTTTTTTCGTCCGCACTAGCCGTCCGCGCTGGCCGTCCGTGGCTTCGACTCCACCGCCGCCGCGATGGCTCGCCTAGCCAGACTTGCCACTCGCGCCGCTGATCTCCTTCTCCGCCACCTCTCTCTCTCTTCACGTTTCTCTACCGCGTTTCTCTCTCTCTCCTTATCTGATCACACTCTTTTTGAAGAGAAACCAAATGTCCTCGAGATCCGTGTAGAGCGAAACTCGAGGTACATCTAAAACATATATTTTCAATTGTTTTCCTTAAAAATTGGGCAACACGCATTTCGAGGCACCAACTTGCCTCATTTCACAATTTTGATAATCGCGCTACACGCATCACGAGGTGTATCCAATGTACACATTAAAACCATTATAGCTACTATAGCCACATTACAATGCTACCTCGGTCCCCACGTCGGCACGCGACTTGAGGCGCGTCCTCGTTCGTGTTTCGGCTCAAAACATTCCTCGCATATACATTTCTCAACAATTAACATTACAATCTCAAATTGGATATTCTCGGTGTCTCCACCCATGATTCGGACATACGTATTCGACGAATGGATCCCATATTCGACCCTGACCTGATACGTGGCACAAGTTAAATTTTCGGGCCGTTACAGATTCATACTCTTCACTAATCACAAAAGTCTGAAATATCTCTTCACACAAAAAGAGCTGAACATGAGACAACGTAGATGGTTGGAGTACTTGAAGGACTACGACTTTTCCTTAGAGTATCACCCAGGAAAAGTGAACGTAGTCGCAGATGCGCTAAGTAGGAGACCGAGTAGAGATGCTGAGGTGGTCAGATGTCACATGATGCATGAGTATGGATTACTCGAGGCAGCGACAATAGCATGTCAGACAGAGATTCTTACCGATACTCAGGTGATGATTTGCACGAAGGCGAGACTACAGACCGTGTCTACACAGCGAGCGTCAGAGGGTCAGAGGACCGACCGATTGTACTCGAGATTCAGCGAATTAGCGCATAGTACAGAGTGTACAGATTGGGCAGAGACGACAGATCAGTGTTTGAGATACCGGGGCAGGTTGTGGATACCAGAGGTACCGAAACTGAGAGATAAAATCCTTTAGGAGTCGCATCGTCCCAGATTTACCGTACATCCAGGCAGGACTAAAATGTACCATGACATGAGGAGACATTTCTGGTGGCCTGGGATGAAGGTACACGTGTCTATATTCATCAGGAATTATGGTATATGTTAGCAAGTGAAGTCCGAGCATCGCAGACCCGGCGGATTACTACAACCGCTTCCCATTCCTCGATGGAAGTGGGAAGACATCTCTATGGATTTTGTCAGAGGATTGCCGAGGACCGCAAGGAGACATGATTCAATCTGGGTTATAGTTGACAGACCGATGAAGTCTGCTCATTTCCTGCCAGTGGCATCACATTATACGTTCGATCAGCTGAGGTACTATTCGAGAGAGAGATTATCAGGCTGCACGGGGTACCATTAACGATCATGTCAGATCGAGATGCAAGAGCAGAACAGTACGCGCCTACAGTTCAGTACGGCTTTCCACCCTCAGACCGACGGGTAGACTGAGAGATTGATTCAGGTCATCGAGGACATGTTGCAGGCATGCGTGTTGGAGTTTGGCGTATCTTGGGCGGAGTACCTACCATTGTGTGAGTTTGGTTACAACAACAATTATCAGGCTAGCATTGAGATGGTGCCATTTGAGGCTTTGTATGGCAGATCGTGTCGTTCGCCATCGTGTTGTGCCAAGCCAGAGAACCGGGAGATAGTGGGGCCTGACATTGTTGTTGACCACACGGAAAAGATCAAATAGATCCGTCAGAGACTCAAAGGAGAACATGAGAGACAGAAGAGATATGCAAATAAGTATCGCTGTGAGCTCGCGTATTCCGAGGGAGCCTTTGTCTATTTAAAGGTTTCCCCTCGGAAGGGTCTTCAGAAATTTGGGGTGAAAGGCAAGCTTGCGCCGAGGTACATCGGGCCTTTCATGATTAAGAAACGGGTCAAGAAAGTGGCATACCAGTTTGAATTGCCTCCAAAGATGTCAGGGGTCCATCCGGTGTTCCACATTTCGATGCTTCGACTAGCCGAGTCGAAGGCAAGCGTGCGACCGACAGTTGACTTGAGTCTGATCGACTTGAGCGAGGACATCTCTTACGAGGAACATCCCATTCAGATCCTAGATCGGAAGGTACAACAGTTGAGGAGCAAGTCAATTCTAAAGGTAATTTTCAATTGGCAGTTCCACAATGACACGAAACTCACTTGGGAGCGGGAGGACTACATGCAAGATAGATTCCCGTACCTGTTCGAGTCAGATAGAACTGTAACTTAAACTTAATTTCGAGGACAAAATTTTCATTTTGTTGGGAATATTTTTCAAGGCCCAAATCTCTAACCCCGTTTTAATTTCCTTAATCAGGATCACCGACCCAGGCGACCCTTGACGTGGGACCTACACTTTGATACGTACACCGACCGAGGCATGTGGCCGAGGTATATGATATTTTTTTATTAATGTATGCCTAGTGTTATGTATTGTGTAAACTTACTAAGTCATTTTGTACGGTTGTAGGCGTCGAGACGAGAGTGGAGACATGCCTCGATATGCGCGTTGACACGGGTACCGGGTAGTTGAAAAACCGACTATTAGGTTGAGGAAACGAAAACACGGAAAGTGAATAAAAATTGTCACGTACCTTATATGGAATAGATATTGGGTGACTAGCGACGCGGCGGTATGGGGATATCACGGTTCGGACGCGAAATCGGGCATCGAAACGTCCGAAAACACGGGTGAGTGTCTCGGCGGTGTCACAATTAGGTGTGAACACACCTAACAACATCACACTCGTCATAACTACATCTAACACTTGTCCATTTTTCCACCACGTGCCACCACCCCACCTACCCACTTACAACATACACACATACACACACACATGCAAACACACAGACGAACAAGGAGAGCCGAGAGCGAGGAAGAAGAAGATGAGAGGAGGAAAAGAAGGAACGCTGGGAAGGAGATGAGAGATTACAATTGAGGCGAGTCGTTACTGTTGTTTTTGTTTGGGTAGCCGAGAGTGGAGGTTCGGCCTCCATGGTCGAACCCTATGGCCGCAGTGGTGATGGTAGGGGTGCCTCCCCTGCCATCAGCTCCACCGGGGTAAGAGTGGAGAACCACCCCAACCCATTACCGGAGGAGAGAAGAACAAAGAAAATTACCTCCCCGCGCGAGTGTGCACCCCTTTACTATGCCGGGCCCAGAACGGGCCAGGCTCGACCCGTGGGTCGAGCCTGGACCTGTTCTGGTCAAGGCCGGGTCGGGTCCGACCCGTTTGGGTCGACCCGACCTAAACCGAAAAAAAAAAAAAAAAAAAAAAAAAAAAAAAAAAAAAAAAAAAGAGAAAAATGGAAGAAAATGGAAAGAAAAATTTGGAAAAAAATTTCGGAAAATTGGGAAAAATTGGGGAAAATTATTTGTCGATAAAATCATTAGAAATTCAAGATTTTCATAAAAAGTGAAGAATTCGAAAGTCGGTCGAGACGTTATACTTACCTCGAAAAACATGAAATTTGCCGAATGGCCAAAAATAAATAAGAAAAGTGTTTCGAAATTGGCCTCGACTTCGATTTGTCCTAAGTGAGACATTATTGAATATTAGGGAATTACGGGGGAACTCAGGCGTTTGGGCACGCACTTCGATTCATCGAGGAATCGGCTAGACTAGGACAAGCGTGTGACTTGTAAGTACAACTGTGAGACGAATTTGATGTCTATTCATGGATGAATATTGTGACATGATGCCTAGTGAATTATTTCATTGCCTCTAATTCCTACATTTGATGTCGTTCTTAAATACAATTGATGAAAAGCATACTAATGGACTACTTTGAATTTAAATAGCCTTGTATTAGATTTCCTTTGGGCTTTGCAGCCTAACTTGTCTTAGAATTCTAGAATTTTGGAATTATTTGTTTTTGAAACAAAAATAGGGATTATCTAGTGTCCATTGCACGAGAGCTGCGCGGTTCACGGGGACATAGGTCTACCGGGGTTCCGACACTCACCACTACACTTGCGCGGCACACGAGGTATGAGACTCGGGGTGGTCGGCAAGTATGAGATTTATGTTGTAAAGCGTAGAGCGCAGCTCCGCTATTTATGTGAAATATGTTGAGCGCATCTCCATATCGTAGTGGAAAAAGGTAGGTGATAGGTCTCACCGCTGACCGGACGTAGATCATCTCGACTTAGCCTGTGTTTGTCTCTACATCTTTAACTGTGGTATTTACTTGCATTACTTGTTTCAGCAATTTATTTCGCTCCTTTATGCTTTTGAATACCATTTGTTTATTTGGAAATGTGACATGAAATTCTCCAGTTAGTACTTGAATATCATTATACTCACCGTCTAGTTTGTGACGGTGGGTGTAGGTCCGTCGAGCAGTAGCAGACCGGGGAAGGAGAAAATCGACGATTATTCCTGAGCTTGCGGCGCGTGACTGCATCGATTGTAGGTCTTCTTTTGATATTTTGATCGTATATGTTATATACGTCTTTCAGATACTATTTGGGGTGGTATATTGGATTGAGCGTTAGTTCCCCGACTTGACTTAGACTATTTTGTTGTTTCACTACATTTCGAGGACTTTGTATATGTGATGTCATTTCCTGGTTTTCCACACTTAGTATTTTATAAATGGCTTCCGCATAAGTTACTCATTGCTTCCGCATAATCGATAAGACTTCCGCTAATTAATTAATTTAATAAAAAGATTTAATTAACTTTAAATTTTTATTAACTGGTAGGATTAGTGTATTACTTATCATGAACACGAGAAAAGAGGCGTTTGGGTTGTAAAGGCTAACTAATACGTGGTTAAGTCCTGCGTGGATACGATTAGGGCTTAATTACGAGATTAGGCTGGGCGTTGCCCTAGATTAGGAGAGGGGCCGTCACATAGTTAATTTTACTTAGTGGATTTATTTTAGTTTTAAATAATTGTTATTATGTACATGCCTTGAGCAGAAACGTCATTTTAGTTTCATGTTTGAATTTGGATTGTTTTAATTTCATTATTGCGACTAATAAATGCTCCATTTCTCGTAAAGACATTTTCTATGCGAATGTTGATTTGTGAGATGGTCTTTATATTCTAAACATGAAAAGGTCCATAGATACTCCTGTTCTTAATGTAAATACAAAGAGATTCAAGTGAAATGATTTGAATAAAACCTACCTTTGGTATTGTTGCCTTGGCCACATTAATGAGAAACACATTTCTAAACTCCATAAAGATGGACTTTTAGATTCATTTGATTTTGAATCATATGAAACATGTATATCTTGTTTACTACGTAAGATGACAACGATCCCTTTACTGGACATAGTAAAAGGGCAAGTGATTTATTGGGTCTAATACATATTGATGTATGAGGTCCTATAAATATAATTGCTAGAGGTGGTTATCAACACTTCATTACTTTCATTGATTATTTCAATAGATATGGTTATGTTTATCTCATGAAACTTAAAGGTGAATCTTTTGAGATGTTTCCTATATTTCATAACGAAGTGCAAAATCAACTTAGTAAAACTATTAAAGCACTTCGATCAGATCGGGGTGGTGAATATTTGAGCAAAAATTTTGATGATCATTTTAGAAACTGTAGGATTGTCTTACAGTCAACTCCCCCAGCAACTCCACAATGGAATGGTGTTTTTGAGAGGAGAAAACAAACTTTATTGGATATGGTTTGATCTATGATGAGTCATGCAGATCTTCCTATTTCCTTTTAGGGTTATGCCTTAGAAACTGCTGCGTTTACACTAAATCATGTTCCTTCTAAAGTAGTTGATAAAACACTACATGAGATGTGAGTTGGGCAAAGACCAACTTTGTCTTTCCTTAAGATTTTGGGCTATGAAGTTTTTGTATGATGACAAATCTCAGAAAAATTATCAGCCAAATCTACCAAGTGTGTATTCATTGGTTATCCTAAAGAAATTAAAGGATACTACTTTTATAATCCTGTTGAGAAAAAAATGTTTGTTGCTCAAAATGGTGTCTTTACGGAAAAATACTTTATTTCAAAAGAAAACTGTGAGAATAAAGTAAGTCTTAAAGAAATCTAAGAATCATAAATAAACACTTAAGTGCCAATGAGAGATCAACTAAATCTTGAACTAATTGATCCTCCACACGTATATCAAGGCCTTTGTAGGTCTGATAGGGTAAGACATCAACCTGAGAGATTTAGATTGCTTATTACTGATAGTAGTGATGTATTGCTTATGGATCAAAATGAACCACTACTTATCAAGAGGTTGTTTCTAGCCCTGAGGCAGATAAATGGCTTAGTGCCATGAATTCTGAGATGCAATCTATGTATGATAACCAAGTTTGAAACTTTGTTGATTACTTGAAGGTGGTAAGATAATTGGATGTAAATGGGTTTTCAAGACGAAAACTTATATGGATGGCAATTTGCATACTTATAAAGCACAGCTAGTAGCAAAAGGTTTCAAACAGACTCAAGGTGTTAATTATAATGAAACATTTTCTCTTGTAGCTATGCTTAAATCTATTAGAATTCTAATTGCCATAGCCGCATATTATGACTATAAGATATGACAAATGGATGTCAAAATAGCTTTTATAAATGGAAAGTTACTTGAAGACATGTATATGATATAACCTGAAGGGTTTATTCATTCTGAGACTTCTAGGAATGTGTGCAAGCTTTTAAGATCTATTTATGAATTAAAGCAAGCTTCTCGCAGTTGGAATCTTTGTTTTGATGAAGCAATTAAGGAATTTGGTTTCATTAAAAACAAAGATGAGCCTTGTGTATACAAGAAGGTTAGTGGGAGCGTTGTTGTTTTTCTAGTGCTGTATGTTGATGATATATTACTAATTGGAAATGACATCCTAACCTTGCAGAGAGCCAAGTCTTGGTTAGGGAAATGTTTCTTAACGAAAGACTTAGGAGATGCAGAATACATATTTGGGATTAAGATCTATAGGGATATATCTAAAAAGCTGATCGGTCTAAGTCAGAGTGATTATATTGATAAGGTATTGAATATGTTCAATATGCAAGACTCTAAAAGAGGGTCATTGCCAATGTCTCATGGTATAAATCTCAGCTAGATTCAATGTCCGAAGACTAATGATGAGAGATAGCGCATGAATACGATTCCATATTCATCAACTATAGGATCTATCATGTATGCCATGTTATGCACTCAAGCTGATGTATCATACGCTTGCGCGCAACAAGCAGATATCAATCCGATTCAGGTAAGAGTCACTGGATAGCAATAAATAACATTTTTAAGTACTTGAAAAGGACTAAAAACGTGTTCTTAGTCTATGAAAGTTTGGAAGATGAGCTTGTTGTAAGTGGTTACACAAATGCATGTTTTCAAGCTGATATAGATGACTTTAGATCGCAATCAAGATATATGTTTACTTTGAATGGAGGTGCAGTGAGCTGGAAAAGTTCGAAGCAAGAAACTGTCGCATATTCCACAATAAAAGTTGAAAATATTATAGCGCCTGATGCAACTAAGGAGGTAGTTTATATCAAAAAGTCCATTTCAGAACTTGGTGTGGTTCAGAGTATAGCTAACCTCATTTGCTTGTATTGTGACAACAACGGGATGATAGTAAAAGCCAAGGAACCATGATCACACCACCGGCCCAAAACATGTACTTAAACGTTTTCATCTCATTCAAGAAATCATTGATAGGGGAGACGTGATGATTTGCAAAGTTCCTACAAAAGACAATATTGCAGATCCTTTGACAAAGACTCTTCCATAAGTAAAACATGATGGTCATGTTAGGTCATTAGGTATTAGATAAATGAACGATTGGCTCTAGTGCAAGTGGGAGATATTAGGGCATGTGCCCTAGGTCAATCTACAAACGTTGTTTATCTTATAATTTTAGTTAATAAAATAGAGGTTTTATTTTCTATTTATTATAAGTGATTGCATGTTTACTTTATTGTAAGATCCATATGTATTTGTTGAAATAACCTAAATGTCCATAATTTACCATTATACTGGGAATTATAATAAATTAAGACTAGTGTGAATCTTGATTGATGGTCACATGATGATTATGCATATAAGGATAAAAATCAAGATCATAAGTACTTATTATGGAATAAGATACTGGACCGACCTTCTATGAGAACACCACATGGATCAAGTCATAGGTGTTACTCATGATAGTTATATCATTTATTCTTTCGACTTAAGATTACCATAGACTTCAATATTAGGAACATGATAATTTGACGCAATATTATGTTGTCTTTAACCGGACAATTATAAAGATTGTGATTAGTTACCGTGTGAATAATATGTGAAGGTGTATAATCGAGATAAAATTTTTCACTCTCGAATAGAGAGATATCAGTGGTTCCCTCGATAAGATAGACTGATAATGGCCAAGTCCATGTGAATTGATATGATTAATGTCACTTGGATGTTTTTTTAGTTTATCTAAAAATCGAGACTAGTACGATTGAACATTAAGGGTGAGTTTTCATGTCTTATGTTTAATCAAAAGGTATTGCATGACAAAATGATATGATATACATTATTAATTAGGTTGTATCGATGTTGATATTCATGCTACTTAGGTAGTCACGATGCCTTACTAGAGATCGCTTATGACTTGTGTACCAAAATGGTTTTTGGTTCACTACCAACGTTGCATGAACCTATTGGGCCGCATACAAAGAATGGCTTTGTACAATTTCAAATGGTCCAAAGTAATGAATCTTATATGTAAAACTCATGACATAAAAGCCCTTACGATTTGTTATATGATAACTTATTAATATGGGTGTATGTGTAATTTGTTTAAACTGCATAAATAAAATAGTTGTATTACAAATAGGATTTAAAGTGAGGCTTTTCTACACATATAAATAATGGGTGGATCCCTAAAAAACGAAATAAGATTTCGTTTTACAATTTTTCGAGTTATATGGATTTAGAAAGAAAAAAAATAGTTTTTCAATCTCTCTTGGGGCTAGCACTCCAAATTGTGTTCACGGTATGTGTGTGGATTTTTAATAGATGACACGCACTTGAACATCTTGAAAATCGAACAATCAAAAGGAAATCACAAAATAAGGTATGATTTACTTTCGTAGATTTAGTTTAAAGGAATTTATTATTTTCGATCCGGTTATTTTTCGCTGCGTATGAACCTCAAAAACCCAACATAAATCGCTTATTGAATTGGAATTGTTGAGTAGATATCCACTTTACTCCCAAAACTAAACCATTTGGATTCAAGTAATGAGGGGCATTTTTTTGATTGGGAGAAAAGTGTAGTGAAATACGAAAAAGTAAGATAGACTTCCGTTTTGAAAACTAAATAAAAAATAAGTTTAACATTTTCTAAAAATGCTCTCATTATTTACTTTTTCAAGTTATCTTGAGTGAATTATAAAAATGCTTTTATGGGCATTCTTGGGATTATGATAAGTTTTGGACTAATAGGATGGCAAGAAGGATTGGAATTATATATAGTATAGAAACAAAATATAATATATATACACCTATGTATATTCAAGGCTATAAATTCACCATGCACACCAATGACCATCCTCGGGCGTGCACACTAATGTACATCCCATGGATGTCACCCTCAACCCTATGTGTCCTAAAGGCTAGCCAATTATTAAATATTCTATTTAATTTTGCGATTATCTATTATTTTTAGGTCTAAACTAAATTTAAAAAATACCCCAATTTTGTCAAAAATTGATAAATATTAGCAACACGCTGCGAAACTTAAGGACACCGTGTTCATACTTCAACTTGACCCTATTTCGTGTCAAGCAGAGTATATATACCAATTAGTCTCGTGACACACAAAATTAATATTTTGACCAATGATCTCCGGCTCGTAATGTATGGGTCCCACCTCGGATACTTAAATCCCAAATTAAATCTGAAAATACTTAATTAGTTGCCTAATAAAATTTATCAAATTCTCGGATGTCACAGAAAAAGCAATTAATACCAATAGAAATGATTGGGCATTCCATATTGAAGAAGCATTGTGAGCATTTAGAATGGCATGCAAAACACCAATTAGCACATCTCCGTATTGGTTGGTGTGTGGAAAAGTATGTCATTTACCAATAGAATTAGAGCATAAAGCATAGTGGGTTATAAAAAAGCTCAACATGAACCTTTGAAAATGTAGGCAAAGCTAGATTACTTCAAATTATAGAGCTGGATGAGTTTAGATGCATATGAAAATGCTGAGCTATAACAAGAGAAGTCAAGGTAACAACATGACAAAAAGGATTGAATATCGATATTTTGAGCCATGGGATCTAGTCTTATCATACAATTCAATACAAACTGTTTCCGAGTAAAATGAAATCACAATTATAAGAACCATTCAATGTCATTACCACATGGCTTTATAGGATGGTAGAGTTGATGAATGGTAGTAATAAGACGTTTAAAGCTAATGCCCATAAGGTTAAGTTGTTTTATGGAACATAAGTGAGAAATGAATAACTTGAAGGGCCAAAACAACCAAAGATCAACACCGTGAGAAGTAAAAATAAAGGAAAGAAAAAATGGATGACTAATCAACCTAATGAAGGAGTCTCTGTTGAATCATTCAAAGAAAATCTAATCAAGGTGGTACCAAAGAAGTTGGAACCCAAGTTCAAGTTCATACCAGTACTCCAACTAATCAAAAAGGAATATCTGGGAGATATAGGCATCCCCACCGACATTAAAGGAACAATATTTAATGATGTGCTATGTGGTTCGAGATCTTCTGTGAATGTGATGCAATTTCGTTTCATGTTAGAGGCAGATTTGAAGAGTAATTGTCCAGGAAAGAACACATATGTAAGTGGTATATAGTAATTTGGTACCAAGGATTGGACGTATCTTGAATACGTATGTCAAAGTGGGGAGATTCACATTCATCGATAATTTTGAAGCCATGGACCATAAATTGATGGATGATGTATCTATGGTCCTCGGATGACCATTCTTGACTACGGCATGAAAATTGAAAAGAGAAAGATCACCATGAGTATTGACACCAATGAGGAGAATAAGATGATTATTTTTGTGGAAGGAAAAGATGTACATCCTAACGAGCGAGACATCTTCATCTCAGACTTGAAAATGGAGTTACTTAATCTAGACTTAGACTAGAACTAGCGAAAGGCATTAACGTTAAGGATATTAAACGCAACGTTATTGGGAGGCAGCTCAAGGTTTTTATTTTATTATTTAGTTTTTTTACTTTTAAGTAATAAATATAGCAATCCAAACATTCTAGTAGTGTTTTTCTAACTTTAACGAATTTCTATGTATATTTTATAGGAGAAGCATTTTGTTGGCTGATTTTTCACAGGAATGGCAAAGTCTCAACATATTTAGCATATACATATTCACACAAGTATCAAGGAGTAAGAGACATATTAATACTGATATTTTAATTTGGGATATTTGACGCTTTAGTAGTTAGTTAAGCTTTATTTTTTTATACGTTTTTATGTTTATTATCTTGCATTTATTAAATTATATTACATGTGTTTATGTTGTTTAGTGTTTTCATATTTCAGACTTACTTTCAAAGCTTGAGGACAAGGTTTGTTTTAAGTTTGGGAGTATTAATACTATGGATAGTAGTAAAAAATGATGAAGTAAGGATAAAAACTAATGGTATGATCGTAAGATTTTACTTTTTGAAGCAGTGAAAGGGGAAAAATGGCAGTGTATTTTATTAACTTATTATTTAAATGCAATACATAGTGATATATAAAAAACATGTATATAGGTAGTAAATTAGGCTATATAGATTAGTATATATATAATGAATAAAATATTATTACAAAGTTCATGCCTTTGATTGAGGATGAATAAGAATACAAGTATCTCGTTTATATGAAATCCAAGATAATGCTATTATTTTTGAGAAAAATTAGAATTGTAGCAAACAACGATATAATATCATGATTAGAAACATAAAGTTAGGAAAGCCCATGAACTTGAAACCAAAGAAAAAAGAACACCATAACACTTTTTGTGGAAAAAGTTAAATATCTAAAGAACTATATAATAAGTATGAATCTTACTTAGTATAAAGTGAAATAAAGACTTGGTACTAAAAGGGGAAGAGATAGGCATGGTCTTTAATGAAAAGTTGGAATTAAAACTTGCTGAATAAAAGTGAAAGTGAGAAGTGCTAATAATATTTTTAAATAAAAAATAAATAGTCCCACAAGTTCTACAGGAAAATGAGCAAAGAACTTGATGGTTGGAAAAAGTGAGGAAAAACAGAATCCAAAGGAAAAGAAGTAGGGACCATAAAAAAGTATAAGAAGAAAAAGAAAAGATATATATATATATATATATATATATATATATATATATCTATATGAAGAAAGGTGGAAGTCAAATAAGACTCTTTAAATAAAAGGATTTAGCTCGAGTAGAAGCAACTTAATTGAGTTAAATTTTTCTTCCAACTTTAAAAAGTTCAATGGACTTTCGAAATATTAAAGTCTACAAAAATAATATGATCTATGTTTTTTGTGAATTCTTGAGCTTAATGAGAAATCATGAGGTTGTACACTTCAGGCTTGAATGTTAAGGTAAAGTAAACTTGTATGTAGTGATGGTCTTGGTTGTGAACTACTTTTGAGTTTCGAATGTGAATTATATTTGTTGTTAAAATTACATGTTTTAAAAGTATTATTTTTATGAAGAAAAACTTTTGAATGAATTATTTACTTGACACTTATTTGATTTGAAGGATACTCTATGAACTAAGTAAAATGAGTAAAACAATACATATAGTATTAGTATGTATTTGTAGTAGATTATACTTTTGCTCGAGACGTGCAAAATCCTAAGTTTGGGGGTATTTGAAAAGTAGTTAATTAGACTTATATATAGGGTTCTTTTAGTTGCATATAGATCTAAATATCTCGGAATGAGCTCTAAATGATGATATTTATGTGTTTTCAGGTTTACAAGGCATATAAGAGACAAAAGAATGAATTCATGAAAAAAATAGGAGAAAAAACACGAAAATGGAGTTGACGCTGTGAGAAGACCAAGTGACACTATGGAGTATAATATGGACGGCATAAGGACAAGGTGAAAATAAAAAAAAATAATGCATTGATGGTGATACAGTCATGGAGATGTGTTGGGGCATGTGCCCTAGGTCAATCCATTAATTGTCTTTATGAATACTTTTAGTTAATAAAACAGAGGATTTCATTTGCTGTTTATTATAATTAATTTGCATGTTTACATTATAATAAGATTCATGGGTATTTACGAAATATCCTAAATGTCCTTAGTCAATCATTATACCTGGGAACTATAATGAATTAAGACTAGTGTGAGTCTTGATTGATGATCATATGATGATTATACGTATAAGGATACGAATCAAGATCATGAGTACTTGTTAGGGAACAAAGTACTAGACCGACCCGCTATGAGAACATCACATGGATTAAGTCATAGTTGTTTCTCGTGATAGTTATATTTTTCAATCCTCTAACTTGAGATTGCCAGAGACTTCAACATTAGGAACACAGTAATTTGACACAATCAAACGTTGTCTTTAACCGGACGATTATAAAGGTTGTGATTGGTTACTGTGCGAGCAACGTGATGAAGTTGTGTAATCGAGATAGAATTTGTCCCTCTCATATAAAGAGATATATCTAGTGGATCCCTCGATGTGTTAGACTGTTAAAAGGCCTAGTCTAAGTGAATTGATATTGATCAATGTCACTTGGATGTTTTCAGTCTACCTAGAGATCGAGATTAGTACGATTGAACATGTTGGATGACAATTCCATGCCTTATGTTTGATCAAAAGGATATCGTGTGACAAAAAGGATGTTATATACACTATTGATTAGGTCGTATCGATTTGATATTCGTACAACTTGGGTAGTCATAATGTCTTGCGAGAGGTCGCTTATGACTTATATACCAAAATGTGTTTTGGTACACTGCCAACGTTGTATGAGCTTATTGAGTCGCACACTAAGAATGGTTTTGTGAGATAATAAGATGGTTTAGAAAAATGAATTTTATATGATAAGATTCATGACAGAAATGTCCTTGTGGTGTATTACACTTATACTTCTTTAAGTAGGGGTATATATGTAATTTACTTAACCGTCTATATACAAGGGTTGTATAAATAGACGCTTTAAGTTAGAATACACGTACGAAAGATTAAAAGGCCGAAACTCTTTTTTTTTTAGAAACGACTTAGGGTTTTTGGTATGCTCTGGATCGTTTTGGAGAGAAACAAAAGGTTTGGTATTCTCTCAAAGCTAGCACTTCGAATCTCGGCTGCTGTTCGTGTGTGGACTACTGGTATAGGGCGTTTGTCGTTGGCAGCGCCTTAGAGATTGATCAACCTTCAGAAAGGTATTTGCGACTGAGGTATGATTAAGTTTTTCATGGTTTAAACGTTTTTAATGGAATTAGATTCGGATCCTGTCGGGGTTTTTATCAAAAATTCTTTTGTAATCTCCGCTGCGCATGAACCCCAAAACCCAACAAGACGTGGCTCAACAAAGACGGCGCCAGAGCATAACATAGGCGACGTCAAATGCACTGAGAAAGAAAAATGCAGAGAATACATGGCATTGTAGTGGTACAGTCACTTAACATATACGACATGGATTACTTATAGACATCATCAAGATTAAAAAAATAGAAAGTTTTGGACTTCCATTTCGTTTGAGATTATTTTTTAAGGTTTCTAATTGTATTTTTAGGAGGCTTATGAGTATAAATAGGTATTAGGACGTGATAAACTAAATAACCACCAACACACCATAATAAATTAGCATACTTTTGCAAGAGAATTAGAAGAAACAACCACAGTTTACATTAGTTTCGAGTTTTATAGAGTTTTATTTGAGTATTGAAAAGAGCTTTTGAAGGAGAACACATTGAACACTCATATTTGCAATTCAATTTTTGTTTCATTGATTTAACTAAAGGTACTATTTAGTTTAATCTCTGGTTTCAATGATGTTTATGAATTGCATGATGGTGATTTCAATGATGAGTGAGTAATCTATTTATCTTATGGATCAATAGATTGTATGGTATGAATACCATGCAAAGTTATGAATTGATTATAATATTTTCGATATGCAATGATTAAGATTTATGTTTGATTTTATGCTTAATGCTATGAATATCTTGATCACATGTTTATTGATTAGAGGTTTTAGAACTGACTATATCCTTGGAGCTTTTAAGCCATATATTTAACATCAATTGATAATTGTTGATTAGGGAGACATTAATAGTAAACTTAATTTTTTATGAGTTTAAAGATTTGGCACTTAATGCTTTGTGACACTTATGTTGTTCACATAGATAGTTGGAGTTCTAGTTTCCACATTAGGATCTTTCTCACCATGATAGTGGGTTGAAGTGAATATTAAGGAAATCTATCTATTCTAATTATGCATTGCACACAAACATAAGAAAGATGGAATAAGTTAGATATGAGAAGTATAATATTAATTATCTAGGTGAAATTATGAACTAAGAGTTTTCGCAATATAAGAATACTATTTGATTTACATTACTTTTATAGATTAGATTAGTTTTAGTTTAAATCAAACAAAAAACGACCTTCTTAAAAATGTAGTAACTTATCTAAGCATTTGTGTCTATATACACTTTTCCTAGAGGAATGATATCCGCAATCAACATTTGTTAATCACATTATTACTACTATTGAACCGTTATACTTGCGGTCACAATCAGTGCACTCAGTCTACCATTGGTATAGTTTTGATTTTATGGATTATAGCTAAGATTTTTTGAATTTGGTTTTTTTATTAGAATAGTTGTTTTTATTATATTGGTTTCTAGGAGGAACAGAATATTGGTTCATGACCGTGTTGACTTCTTCATTATTTTCTTCTTGTAAAGTAGGACACGCATCCGTAGGATGTGTGTCTTCATTACAAAATCCATATGGTTTAACTTGGTTTGATCTATCTTTTAATAATAGTTTAACCATGCTAGATAATTCTATAACCTTTTCGTCAAAATTATCACTTGTTTCATTATTTACTTCGTAAAGTTTCTTTCTTGATGTCCTTGCTTTTTCACCATATTGTTTAGATTGTAGCTTCTTTTGCTTAAGTTGATGTAACATCGAATAATGATCCAACTCATTTAGTATCTATTACTCTTTGTTCAAAATGATTTATTCATTCATAAAAATATTCTAATAAAGCTTTTTGGGTGTATCCATGTTGTGGATAAAATGAAATTAATCTTTGAAATATATCCTAAAATTCGTTAAGATTTTCATCATCTTTCATTTTCACGACAGTGATTAGTCTTCTAAAAGTACTAATTTTTCTTGCAAGCATATATTGTTTTAGGAAAGCTTCTAACATTTGAGCCAATATAGTTATCTAGTCTTGAGGAAGATAAAGCAACCAATCTTATGTTTGATCTTTCAATAAGGAAAGAAAAACTTTAAGTTTAACTTGTTCTAATGTGCAGTCTTTAGGTTTTATCCCATTGAATTTATGTTGGCACTCCTTTATAAATTTTTGTAGGCCTTCATTGTCTTTATCGTAGAAGTTAGCTGGAGCACTAGTAAATCCATATCTAAGTTCAAATTTAGGAAATCCCTTAAAATAGGCAATACATATTGGTTCATAAGCAGTGATATTTTGATTAGCTTGCCTAAAAGTAAGTTCCTTATTATCATTACTATTAATAATATTAAAGTTATTATTGGCTTCATTATGGTAGGTTGGTTTTCTCTACGTTGTTGTTGTTGTCTTAAATTACGATTAAATGTCTTATCTACCTCATGATCAAATGGATGTAAGGATCATGTGGAACTAAAAAAAACAAGTGGATAGACCATACAACATTTAAAACTCCTAAGAAATTTTGTTTAAATCCCTGTCAACGGCCACAAAAATTGACATGCACGTGTCGGGCGTGTAAAATAATCTCCCCTATATGTTATACTTTTAATATTTTGTAGTAATGATAAGCGGGGATCCTCTCAAACAATCCTAGTACATCTAAATGATGTTTTCCTTTCAAACAATCCTAGATACTACTTCAAATAGATAATGAATCCAAATATCACAATACACATTCTAGACTATGCATGCAATACAAAGATTAAGATTAAACTCAATAGATAATAACCTATTAAAATAGTGAATCAATGAATACGATTGGTTTAAAGCATTAAACACATAATCTTCTCATCATAACTACATAACAAAACTTATCTAGTTCACATTTGGACTTTGTTTAGATCAAATAACTACTCACTCATAATCATAAATAACATTGCAATAATATAAATAAAAGACATAGATAAATACAACTCTAGAATAAATACTTAAAATCTTGAAATCTTCTCTAAAAGTAAAGAGCAATAAAACAATAACTAAAATAATAAAGAATGACTTTCAGAGTAATGTAATATTGATATAAGTACTCAAGGGCAACTAATTTCGTAACTCTAGGGTTGTATTTATAATATTCTAGGTAGTAAACATCTCAAACCAACCCTAAAAAAAGTTGTAGTTATCTTAGATTCAAGAAATCTACTCCAACGATTCCTAGCGATTCAAGTGTAAGTGAGATTGCTGGGTAAATCCATAATTCCAGAGTCCCTGTTTTTGCCAATTTAGGTGGCGATTCTATGTCCCTAGGAATCGCTAAAAATCGTTGGGTGTAAAAACTCAGTTCTTCATTGATCACTTGGTGATGATTTTTTGCATATTGTTTCCACTTGATTAATTCCTTTACAATCTTTTATTTTTCGTTCATTTGTTCATATTATCCATTTATTACCTGAAATAACAAAAACAAGAAAAAGCCACATGTAATATATCCTTTAACATATGAAATCATCCTAAAATGAACTATTAAACATGTCTAATTATTGACTTATCATGAGTAGCCTATTAGACCAAGCAATTATCAACTACTACCAATGAATAAATAAATATTGATATGAATCCAAAACATATCTATTCAGAAATTAAAAATGACATAACAATAAAGGCATACTCTTGCCTTAAATAAGAATATGTCTCCATAATCCACTTGTTGACCGACATGGGGTTCTACCAGTGGATTCGAATGTAATCGAGCTATCAGCCCTTAATAACAAAAGAGCCATACTTTCACTTTGCTCAGAAATATGATCCAAAAAACCCACATGTTAGTCATCATGTGATTGTGTCAGTGTATTCAACTATAACCGAACTACCAACCCTAAATGGACAGTGAATGACTAAGGTATAACTCCAACCTACTCAGAATGAAAGGGCGTAATCAATTTTCATGCTAACATTTTCCTTTTATTATGATGAAGAGCGAAATCTATTTCATGGCTAATCTTCAAATCCCTTGTCCTAGTCCATCTTATCGACACTTCCAAGGAATTTCACATTTAAAAACAAATACAGTCAAGTCACGAAACATTGTCCCTTTCTCAGTCCATAATACTGTATAAAATAAATATATAAATTACATCATACAGTTGATAATAATACGAGTCTCACTTACATGTGTCGAGCTTTCCTAACATTTCCATACTATTCAAGTCTCCAAAAGAACTCTTGGGTAAATGACATTCAAATTTATTCATTCTAGTTAATTTAGATGTTCTACAATTCATACGAGGACCCTAAAACCCCAGTATAGTCCGGAAAGAGTTCTAAATTCTCTATTTTTATAGAAATACATAATTTCTATTTATTTGGTCCACAAATACTATTTTTCTAATTTTTCCCTTTTTAGGAATTTTCACAAATTTTCAGCCTTTTCTCTCCCTTTTTTATAAGGAAGGTTTGAACCATGAACCGGACTGGTCCGACTAGGTTGAATCAGACCCGATTTGTTCTGGTCCGAGGGATCAAACCTCTTCGTTCTCCCTCCTTATTTCATTTTGCTCTATAAATCGAAATCTATTCTTTATTTTATTAACTAGAGTTTGGTCTGGCCCAACACTAGGGCACCCTTTGGCAAGGGAGAACAACGACACAATAGTAACAACGATCTTACCTTCACCATTTCCTCTCCTTTGTCCCGTTTTTTGCTCTTTGTTTTTGCTCTCTATTTTTCGAGATTCATATGCATAAATATCAAGGCTGATCTAAAGGACAAGAAATAAAGGGACATTCTTTAAAGTGGCACCAATTGTACCACATTCGTAGCACATGCATATTGATTATTCTTGAGATGTGATCGTGCACATCTCGAGGCATAGATAATCCTTTTAAAATCACCAATTGTCCGTTAACATTCACCTCCTCGAGATCCGTGCTACACATATCTCAAGGCAAATGTAAGATTTAAAATTTAATTTGATTTAGACTATAGTATTCATATATATATATAAATAACTATGTATTTCGCTCCTACAAATTCATCACGCGCGTCAGGGACCACCCTCAGGTGTGCGCACTATTATACATCCTACGCATGTCACTAGGCACCCATCAATTTATTAATTATTTTAAAAATATACATACACATATATACTTACATGCCTGTATTTTCATACGCCTATAATTTTTTCGTGCATGCCAATGATTACATTTGGGCGTGCACGCTACCCCACAACCTTTGTGCATCACCCTTAACCCACTCGCGGTATTAGGCCTCGTATAATTTCTCAATTATTCAATTATAGGCCATTTAATCCAAATATTCTCCATAATTATTAGCACAATCCATACAAACACCGAATGACATGCAAATCTATGCACACGCTAATTAAAGAAAACGAGTTTAACTACGAGCCCAACTCATGTTAATTAGAATCTTTATTAATTCTAATCACCTGTTTAAGGTAACGGGTCATTACAGTCTCTCTAATCTAAGACAATTTCTTCCTTAAAATTAAAGGAAACATACAAGTTACCAGTAATTTTGAAGAGAAATGGAAAATTTCTTTTCCATGTATAACTCCAGTTCCTCTGTTATCTTTTCATTTTCATGAAACCACTATTTTTCCTTAATCCGAATCTACAAAGCCCTTTCCTAGATGAGACTTTCAAAAACACAACCAAAATTGCCTTTTGAACTTTTTAACAATCCATGATGCTTGTCTCCTCAATATTTTTATCTTAACCTAGTTGTAGTTACAAATCACATAATCTGTTATACCATCTCTATGTAGCTCTTAACAATATCACTTTTCGCAAAAGCTCTATCTCCAATCTTACTTCTATACATCAATATATGATAAGATTGAGCATATTCAGCTTTATCATCTGACGATGTAATCCATTTGATTACCTTTATTATCAAAGAGCTCACATAAAGGAATTTATTTTCTTTCAGGTGTCGTACATTTCCAAGACACTAGCTCAAAACTTATATTCTGAATGGAAAATAAATACTTAGGGTGATTTAAGGTTGCTAATGGTAAAAAGCTGAGTTTCTCTCCTAACTAAGATTTTCTTCATCCAAGCCCAATCTGTCTTACCACATCCACTTCCAAGCATTTCAGATACACTATTGATTGACGAAAATGTGTACTTTGGTCAATCTTCAACTACAACTCAAACATCATTGTGCTTACGCCAATATTTGCCTAATCATGTTTCATAACTTACAATTATGTTTTCTTTTTACCATCATATATAGACAAGAACGTACCTAACCCTTCAGTGTCTCAATATTCAGTCTTTCCTTATTAAATAGATATAATATCTCTTTATGAATTTCATAACATAAAACACCATCTGTGAAAATCCACACTTTTCATCGTATACTTCAATACGATATTTCCCATACAAACAATATGTAGAGATTCATGAGATTATCAAAATAATTCTTGCCTAATATCCTAGCTGAACTGGGATTTTTATTTTAGTAACCAATGTAAACAACACAATTTCATTAGACAGCTTAATCTGAATACTAACCATTAATATCCAAATCCTAGTATATCAAGTAGTTCCAATTAGACTTCTTAACCATCACCCAGTTAATTATACACTTAGTTCGGCTCCGATCTGAACTTAAAATAACATATTTTTAATTATCAATTCCAATAACTTAATTGATTATCCTGCAGGAACTCATTCCATCATCATTATTACGGATCTCTTTCAAGAGATAGCACTAAGGAGGTCCTATTATAATTACACTTCCAGTTCTTTTTCTTTATTCAAAGAGTTGATAATATTAATTACTTTATGTGATGGAATTTCTCATAATGAATTTATTATATCAAAATATTTGAGTTACTTACTTCACCTTCAGTTTCATTCATTCTGACATCTATACTCATCAAACTCTCATTGCTTAAAGACTCCTAAACCAAATTGCACCAACTTATTAGTTTTCATACTTCTCATTTATCTTCTAATGATTTCTTTAAGATCCTCAGATCTTAAGAATAATTAAAAGATTCTCTGTAACCCCTTTATATGGGTATATCTGTATTTCAAACCACATAAGTAATTGATGAATTTTTGCAATCTATCCATTTGAATAGGCTTCACACCCATATCTCCTAGCATGTTTTAACTCTAAGACTTATCTTCATTTCACTTTTAGGTTAATTTGAATATACAACATAACGATACTACAAATCATTGTATACGTTGTTTGTATTATTCAATCATTGCAAGATAACAATACTTTTTTTTATTTTGTGTTGAATATAGGACAATTCTCTGACTGTCTCAATCCTAGCCAAATCCATTGACTCATAATTATGATTCAACACATATCCGAGTGATTTATGTTTGAAACTTAGTACTTGCACTAGCACCTTTGGTATAAATCAATTTATAGTTAGGATTCACATTATTCTACCATATTGCCTGTGCCTTTTGTAAGTCTTCAGATTTTTGTATAAAGTTCAAAAACTCTACTTCTTCACTCACAAATATAATCATAAGCTCTAGTAAGTTCTGATGGTTCCTACCTTGATTTCTAAAATGATAAAGTCATCGTCTGACATCATTTTTCATATATTCTTATTTCTGATCTTAAATAACTGATAACCAGATCTCAACCAATTCCTGAGAACAACTGGTTTCATGTAATTCACCAAATGTGTTGTCGATTTTAAGTAATGAATATTCATTTTTAATTTAGCTTAAATTATATTAAATCATCACTCGAGTCGAGTTCTAAAATTTACAAAACTTTCTTTTAAAAGTACCAGTTAATTCCACCCATTTGATATATTGCTTCTTTTCATTCCCAGTATCGCAAAGTATCCCTTGGACTCTCAAAATCCTTAGATGCATTCACAACTCATTCTCACCAGTTTAGACTATCCCAGTCTAAATCAGATTTGGGCATCTGACTAGCTTACTATCATATTTTAACTCAAACTATCATGTTTCAAAATATCAACCTCACCCTTACTTTCCTTTTTGTACGTGTGGATCAACCACAACGTCATTCTTTTCTTTTATCACTTTATTAGTGGGTGTTGTTACACTACAACAACATGAAAAAGTTTTTAAATTTCACCTTCAGTATGTTTGGTAATATAATAACTGTACTAACAGGCTTATTCTTATTATTCTAGTTTAGACTAGCACTTTATCTGGAATCTGATACTTCATAGTAACTTGTAAAGTATGCATACACTTGTGGTTATCTAACCTTAACTAAGTTCGTATCATCATTTACCACTAGCTTTCTTATTGAATGGCTTTTTAATCTTGTTCAACTAGTTCGAATATTAGTATATTTTCTACTTAAAGTGAATCTTCACCTTAGAGTTTCACTGGAAATCACTTTCTTATCAATATACATGCTCCCAATATTTGTTTCAAAGTCCAGGTCTAATCAATCCTTTTACACTGACTATTGTTAATCCAACAATATCAGTAAGAGTATAGGCCATTAAAAATTATCCAATAGGATAAAATTTCACTTTTTGTCATCACACAATTTCTTACTTCTTTCCTTTTTCCATTTACAATTGAGATTTAAGTTTTTACAAACCCTAATCCTCAATACTTTCTCGACTCCTGAGATATTGATGGACATAAACCATCTTATTATCATTCCTAAAAGACATAGCACTTATATTTATCGCATATATACAACACACCACAACACATAACATTACTCAGTCTTTTATCTTTCATTACCCCCCAAAAAGTTGATAAAACCATTTATTTATTCTTAGGTTATCCATAACTTGAGAAATAATCTCCAAGTGAGTAAACTTAGATTTCAATTCAGTTCATATGTAATGGCTTTAGGCTCTTAATCAAGTGAGTAAACTTAGATTTCAATTCAGTTCAAGGAAAAGTCTTGAGATATGCTCTAATACCAAATCGTATTGAAATCATTAAACTAAAGCTCTGATACCAAACTGAAGCATCCCTATCCTGATTACAGTGATACTCGTCCTGAAACCCTAATTAATCCTCGGTACACTAGCCAGACTTAATTAGAGCTAACAACCTCTTCTTAATACTTGATAAATGCAATGTGTATATCTTAATAATCGAATAATAATTAAAATAAAACGTAGTGGAATATAAAAGATTTTCAATAAAACACAAGATATACAAAAATTGGCATAAACCTCACTTGTAAAACCATATCCCAACCCTGTTTATTACAAAATAGTAATTCAATACATTATATAAAATAATAGGATAATCAATTCATCATAGAGAAAATTATAAACTCCAAATCTTCTTCAATACTGAGTCGAACCACACATCAATAACTTGAAATGTTATTTATGGAATGAGCACTTCGATTTAATCAGTAAGTGATGCTCGTAAACATATCATCAACTACTGTCAATGAATAAATAAATAACAATATGAATCCAAAACATTTCTATTCGGTCATTAAAAATGATATAACAATACATAACAGAATGCAAGTTCAAAGGTCAATTGCAATTGTTCTCTTGACTTGTATTTGATTTTCTTTTTAGAGTGATACTCTTGCCTTACACAAGAATACATCTACAGAACCAATATGTTGACCAACATGGGGTTCTGCTAGTGGATTCAAATGTAATCTAGCTATCAACTCTTAATAACTTGAGAGCATTACTCTCACCTTACCCAAGAATACAATCCACATAACCCTCATGTTGGTTATCATGTGATTGTGTCGGTGTATTCAAGTGTAACATAGCTACCAACCTTAAATGGACAATGAATATCAAATCATAAAGTTTTTAAATCAATAATTAGGGCTAATCAGGGATTAATAGAGCCTAATTATGTTTACGGCCACGGGTCAGGATCTAAGAACTGAAGAATCAATATTTATAGATGATTTTATTATCAGGTGATGTGTGCCTAGTGTTGTGTAATATATATTATGTTATTTTAGAAAACTCAAAGTTAATTGAGTATTTCAAAACACATGGGGTTTTATGTCGAGATACATGTCGAAATGAGTTTTGAGATAATTACAATGCAGACTCGAACTTCACTTTCAAATTTTGTGAAAAATTAAATGCGGTTAAGTTAAAAAGTTGAAAAGTGAATTTAAATGGACATAACAAGATGATGTGGGGATTGTGCCTCAATTTATGTGCAGTTAGGGATTGCAAGTGGTGTGAAATGAGAACAAAGTTGGTGCATGATCTTGTTTTGAGTTTCGTGTCAGTTGATGGTGGTTGAGGTTGAGATTGAGTCCGTATTGGTGCAAGTTTTATTAAGTATGGCAAGATGATTGGTCTGGAAGATATTAGTATGTCATGGTCAATGTTAAGATTTTTAAGGTTTTGGTTTGACCAAAACCAGTGTTATGGACATATTATGGAATTAGACTATTTTGTTAAGAAGTTGGCATGATTCGGTGAAAAATCGAATAAAAAACGAGCACTGGAAGTCAAAACATGTCAAAATGTAGATTTCAGAAATTAATAAATAAAAAAAACTAAGTTGTTGACCAGCAGTTTATATTTTAAGCAAATGAATTGAAAATCAAAATTTCATTTGATAACGTTGGAACGTTGAAACTTAAACCCTATCAGCCGATTCTTTTTCTTTGTGAGCTTCATACGTCCAATTTTATCTAATTTCTCTCTGTAAAACCTGGAATGCATCGCAAGACGATTAGTTTAAACTAAGAGTTTACGGTGGAAATGAGATATTTGACCCGTAATTTGGTTAATTCTCATTTCTAGGCATTTTTCTACAATTCAATTTGAATTCTCATGATTTTTCGATATCTTTCGTATGGTTTTGATAGAAATTGGTAGGGATTGTTGTTAATTGGTATATTGGATTGATTTGCGTCAATTTGAGATAAATTCCACCGACGTGGGTTAAGGTTTTGGTGAATTGAGTTGATGCAATTCATTTAATAACTGTATTTGAATATGCTTTATAGTTAAAATTGATTTACATTAGGTTTCTGGACGAATTAGATAATTAGTTTTTTTTTTCTAAATTTGACTCCGAGGGCTGTAGGAATATTATTTTTAACTTGGTTTGATGTTATTTTTTGGTGATTGTTGTCGAGTTTTGAGGATTTAATTGCAAAAGCATTAATTTGGATAGGTTTCATTAGTTCAAAATAATGAAAAGCTCGCCTAATCAACATGCCATATTGGAAAATTCATAACTTCTCCATTTATGATTAGATTTAAGTGTTCTTGAAGTCTACGAAAAGTATGAAGTGAGCTCTACAAGTTTTCAATCATGACAAATAATTTGAAAAGTTACCCCAAGTTAACTAGTTGAATGCTAGTTGAAGTTGGTATAAAAAATAATTATTTTTGGAAACAGTTATCGAGCATATGTTTGCTATTTTTTTCTTGGGGCTTCATTATTTGGTTTCACTTGATGCTTAAATCTTAATATAATTAGGTATATAGAGAAGTTATTGGAACAACATTCAAGGTGATTTGACGGTATAGGGACCCCAAATATTAAGCATGAAGTTGGTTGTTTATAAGTAAATCATATAGCTTTACATTGTATTAGTATTTCTCGAATATAATTGCATGCACTGGTTTATTACTACATATTTATTGATGCATTCACATACATGAGATGAACGAGGCTCTTAAGGGTCCCATTATGTTCACTCGCTATATGTTTGGTAGGGTGAATATTGTTATGCTCTATAGTTAGAGTCACTGATCATCATAGACACATAGGAAATTTAAGAAGGATTTGTGATTCTAGCCAGGATCATACTCCATGAAAATTTAAGGGAGTAGCTTCTCGAGGGACTTCCTCTCAAACTCATGAATCTTATTAATGTTTAGCCACCATTTTTAGAAGACGTCAGATGATTATATTTGGTCTCAAAAATGGGATAGATTGCATATATTTATATTTATAATTACTGGCGATATTATTTTAATTTAAGTTCTTGGAGTATCATGAATTTGATTATTAAAGTTGTACCGAGATTTATTTTCTGACATTATTAAATTTTTATAATTAGGTAATGATAGGTTTGTGCGGCGAAAAAGGAAAGAGAAAACTATTAGATTTTTTGTGACTTGCTCAATTTCATTCTCTCTATGTATGTATTGTTTTTGAAATAAAATATTGTATACGTGGGTTTCTGGGTTCGTGTAAAGGTAGGATCTCCTTTAGAATGGTTGTAATAGTTTTAAGACGGATTGGGACAGTTGTTAAGCTAAGGTAATGTTGGTTTAAAGATTTTGATATATTAAATTAGGTTAGAATGAATATATCTATTATGTTGATGAAATATATATTACGGGATGGATTGTAAGTTATTCGACATTTTCACTAAGCCGAGCAGGTTTTGTTGAAGATTCTTAAAGGTTAGGTTTTCCGGTGTAGGCTTAGAAATAAAGGAAGTACTATCAAGAATTTTTAGTGAATTTGAGGATTAATTAATCAATATAAATAAACTTTGAGGTTTCAAATAAACTTTAAGATTATTTAAGGTTGGTAAATTTTTTATATTTGATAATTATAACATCAAGGTTTTGTTTATTTATTGATGGAGATGTTAAGGCTGACTAGATATCAATGGATTAAAGTAATTTAGGCTGATCAGATGCCCTAATTAGATGAGGTTTGACAATGTTGGTATCAGAGCAAAGGATTTGAAAGAATCTTATTGTTTAAGGATAAGTGAGTGATTAGTTTGGAAGTAACGTGATGGAACGGGGTTAAAAAGTTTAAAAGCTTTACAATTGTGTTATGTGTTTTATATTATCGAGATATCAATGGATATAGTTGTGTTGAACCACTTTTCTTGCAATCATTGTTGCATAAACTATCAGTGGAGAGCAAAAGTCGTGTCAGGGTTTTGGCGAGGGAAATAGTGATCCACAATGTGTCGGTTCAAATATATTTCAGAACTTGGCTAGGCAGATGTCAAACTTATTGTTGAATATCTTAAGAACATAGTGTTGGGGTATGTGCCCTAGGCCAATTCTGTAAACGTTGTTTAACTATTATAAGTAGATGCATGTTTCTTTTATAATAGTATCCTTGGATAATTATTGTATTATTCTAAATGTCCTTAGTCAGTTATTATTATGGGAACGATAACAAATTAAGACTAGTATGAGTCTTGATTGATAGTCATGCAATGATTATGCATATACAGATACGTATGAGAACACTACATGGGTGAATATCATATTTGATTCTCATGAGAGTTATATTATTTAGTCCTTTGACTTAAGATCACTAGAGACTTCAACATTAGGAGCACAATGATTTGATAAAATCAAATGTTGTTTTTAACCGGATTATTATAAAAATTGTGGTTAGTCATTGTTCGACTAATGTGTGGATGTTGTGTGATCAAGATGGAATTTATCCCTCTCGTTTAGAGAGATATTTATTGGGCCCCTCGATAGGTTAGACAGATAAATGTTCATTTCAAGTAAATTAATTGGATCAATGTCACTTGACAATTTCAGTCTACTCGAAGATCGAGACTAGTAGATTGAACTATAAGGGTGACATTCCATATCTCATGTTCGATCAAAAGATATCGCGTGACAAAGGGGTATGATACACATTGTCTATTAGGTTGTATCGACCTATTGATATTCTTGTTACTTAGGTGGTCATAATGCCTTGCTAGAGACCGCTTATGATTTTTATACCCAAATGGTTTTGGTTCACTGCCAATGTTGTTTGAACCTATTAGGTCATACACAAAGAACGAATTTGCGCGATTTAATATTGTCTGGGTCAATGAATTTTATTTGATAAAATTCATTGTGAAGATTCTCTTCAAATGTCCAAGTTTGACTAGGATTCAAGATTCTCATACATTTCTAGAATGACTAAAATTTTTGTCTCTCAGTAAATCCTATTTGAATAGGACTCTAATTGGAATTATAGTATGACTTTAATTCTTATTTGAATTTAGATAAATGACAACTGTTATTGGATTAGTAATTGGAGATTATCTATGACTCTATCCTTTTTAGAGTTGGACTTTGTTTAGGACTCTATTTGGAGCGTGACTAGGAAATGGAGTTCTTTTACAACTCGACCTAGTGTACTATAAATAAGACATTAGGGTCGCAGTTGTTGCTATGAATTCTCGAGAGGATTTTTGTGAGAATCTTTTGCCCAAGGATTGTTTGAGGCTAGCACGCCGGATCGTGATTATCTGTTCGTGTGTAAATTTTTGATAAAGAACGTTCGTCTTTGACAGCATCTTAAAGGAATCAATCAACACCAAATAAGGCAGACATGGAGTTGTTCTCATTAAGGTATGACTCTCTTTTAATACATCAATTTAATGGAATAAATAGAATCTTCATTCGAGGTTGTTCGAAAAGGTTTTGAAAACTTTCGCTGCACAAGATGCCCGAAACCCAACACATAGGTGGCTACCCATGCACTTGCGATGCATGTTGCTCATGAAGTTCCTACTATCACTCTTACCGCTTAGCAGGAGCAGGCAACCTTTGCAGCTCGGCTAGTGGTTAAACCAGTTGTTGCAGTTCCAGTTCAGGCTAATCTAGCCACTGCTAGTGGAATATCATGGAAGGAGAGCCAGAGGAGAAAGTTTAGGAAGTACGATCCTGTCAAATTCCAAATTTTTTAATTCGATAATTCTAGCTAATATGAGATTACCAAATCCAAATTATGGTTTAAGCTATGAGTCGGGAGCTAAGGACTGGTGAAATGAGATTTATAGGTGATTTTACTTTTGTGTGATGTTTGCCTAGTGTTGTGTATTATATATTATTTTATTTTATGAAATTTGAGTTGATATAGTAAATTCAGGATTTGCAAGGGTTTTATTTTGAGATACGTGTCGAAATAAGTTCCGTGAAAGTTAAAATGTTGACCCAAGCTATTATTTCACGTTTCACGAGAAATATTTGTAATTAAGTGTTAAAATTTGATTTTTGGACTTAAAATTGACTTAACGAGTCGACGTAGGTTCCACACCTCGAATTATGTGCAAGATGGGTTATGTGAGAGTTTTGGAGCGCTTTGGTAAACTCTTTGATTTTTGGTGGAATTAGAGTATTTTTCAGGGTTTCATTTGGACAAAAATTGAGAAGATAAACATGAAAATAATTAAAAATGGCCAAAAGACCAAAAAGGGTAGTGGTTTTGTATTGTATAAGATAAGTACTGAAGGGCACAATGACCTAAAATGGTATTGGTTTTGGCTAGCCTTTCATTCAAAAACTGAACTCGAGAACAGGGGTATTGTCACACTATTCATCGTCCCCATTCATCATCTCTCCCCTTTTCGTCCCATCATTGATTTTTTCTCTTTCTATCTATCTCTGTCTTCCTGTCTAAATTTTGTCACAGTTAGATTGGAAAAGAGAAATCGTGGTGACTGTGGTGTATGTATCAGTTTGAAGGTATGGTAATGAAGTTTTTATTTTTTCACTATAAATTTCGACTTTGTGAATTGGTTTTTGATGATTCCAAGTTCGAGAGAAAGGATTCAATTGATTGGTTTGGCTGTGAGGATAAGAGAAAAAAGAGAGGAGAGTTTTGATTTGGGAAAAAATGGAGGAACTATGAAACCGAGAGGACAAAGAAGTAAGAAAGATTAATTGAAACGAAACAGAGCTTGGCTCTATTTCGTCTAAAGGAAGACGATTGGGGAGAGTAGGGAGCTTTCTTACCCAACCTTTATGGGGTTAGGCACCTCCAGAAAAAAATGATGAAGGAACCAAACAAAGGAGAAATCTTATCTGTTTCATTCTAACATGAGGAAGAGGATGACCCCCCAAAGTGGGTTGAACTGAGTTCGGCTCAGCTGAACTGAATTGGGCTTGGTGCAAGTATCAAACCCCTTCCCATATAAAAAATAAAAAATGAAAAATGGTTTTAATTGGAAAAAAAAATTAAATAAAACCCATAGAAATTAGGAAAAAAATTAGAGAAAAGGGAGTTTTTAGATAAATTAGCAGAAATTGGGGATTTTTATAAAAAATGAAGATTTTGGAATTTTATCAAGGATTTATATCAGGGATTTTGCATCGTAATGGGTGTTACGATACTCTAAAATGTTCAAAATTCGAAAAAGTATTTTAAAGCCTAGTCTAGGTTAATTATTATTCCAGACCATAATTTGCAGTCAAAATGTAGATCTGGAGATCTAAGGATTTGATTTGAACTGATTTTGGGGTTTTTGAGTCGAGATGAGAATAATTAAAATAAATAAATAGAGAAAATATGTGGAACAATTGTGGAATCTTACGATACTTGTAAATAAATTGTAGGACCGCAATTGGAATCCCGCATGGACTATTTATGGACATGCTGCGTAAGAAGTGACGGTATCACGTTTGTAAGGTTAAGTAAATCCCATAGTAAACTTTACATTATACAACAACAACAACAACAACAACAACAACAACAACAACATAGCCTCAGTCCCAAATTAACTGGGGTCGGCTACATGGATCAAACTTTTCCATTGTGCTCGATTAAGTGCAATTGATGGTGAGCTTTGCAAACCATTCTCACCATTATATGATTATAAATTTTGTATAAATTGCATTGATCCTTAATATTGCATTTTTATTGTACATACATATACAAGTGGAGAGGATAAGGTTGATTCAAGTCCTTTTATAATGTCATCCTGACTGAGTGTACATGGTAGAACTATATAGTGTCTACCCGGCTATGTATACAGGGTAGAACTATATTGCGTCTACCTAACTATATGTACAGGGTAGAATTATATTATGCTCGAGGGGCAAGAGTCATTGATATTTTACATAATTTAGTTATCATGAGATCATGTTGAACCAGACCATACCTTAATAGACATAAGGAACGAGTCTCGTTTGGTTATCCTCTCTAAGTATGAGACCTTACTACTATTTACTTACCATTTTTAGAGAACGTTAAATAATAGGGGTTGGATAACTGAAACGGGATGGGTTCATGATTGTATTTAAATTCCTTGGATTATAATGTGTGTTTAATCCCTTAAATTATTATGCAATTGATTATTACAATTGTAGTGGATAGTGTGGGATTTACTTATCGGACATTATCGAATTTTATAATTGGGTAATGACATGTTCGAGCAGTGATAAGGGAAATAGGAAGCTATCGAATTTTTCGTGACTTCGTTGGTTCCTTTTCTTCTATATATGTAATATTTTTGAATATTATATATATTGTATAAATGAGTTTTTGGTTCGTGTGCGATTAGGATCTATTTAGGAGTTATTGTAATGTTTTTGGGACAAATTAGAACATTATGGAGCTAAGGTAGTAGTGGTTTAATGTGTTTGAAAACTTGAAATAAGTTAGAATGAATATGTAGCTTTTGTTATTGCAATATATATTGGTATGGGTGGATTGTGAGTCCTTCGGCATTTCCACCAAGCTGAGCAGATTTCGTTCAAGATTTTTTAAGGCTTGGTTTTCTCGTATAGGCTTAAAAATAGAGGAGGTACTATCAAAATTTTTTTACGGCATTTTGAGTATAAACTAATCAATCTAAATTAATTTATGAACTTAGAAGGTTAAGATATTTTTATAATCTTTTGTGGTTGATAAAGTTTCATATTTGATAATTACAATATTTTAATTTGATTCATTTATTGATAGCGAGATTAAGGCTGCTAGATTATCAAGGGAATTAAGGTAATCTAGGCTGGTCAGATGCCCTAATTAGGTAGGGTCTGACAATGTTGGTATCAAATCCTTGGATTCTGAAGGAGCCTCGATGATTGAGGTTAAGTAAGTTATTAGTTGGGAAGTAACGCGATGGAATTGGGATTAATTTTTTAAAAAACTTTATGATTATGTTATTTGTGTTTTACATTATCGAGATATCAATGGATATAGTTATGCTAAACCATTTTTCTTGTAATTTTTGGTTGCAGAACATTATGAATGGACATCAAGCATCAGGTCAGAGATCTGGCGAGGGCAACATGGATCCACAACGTACGGACCCAAATGTGTTTTAGAACCTAGCGGGATAGATGGCGGAGTTATTGTTATGAGCATAGGTGGAAGCCCGGGCACCTGTGGTTCATGTTGCTCAGGAAGTTCCTATTACTACTCCAGCAGCTCAGGAGGTGCAAGCTACCTCTGCAGTTTGTTCGAGGGTGAACCAATTGTTGCAGTTCTGTTTCAGGCTGATCAAGACGTTGTTAATGGAATGCCTCGGGAAGAAAGGCGGAGGAAAGAGTTTAAGAAGTACGATCCTATGTACTTCTATGATGAGTTAAATTTAAGGACTATGGAGACTTGGGTTCTCAATCACAAGAAGCTTCATAACATTATGGGTACTGATGAACATTTGAGAGCTTCGATATTTTCATACTATTTACAGGTTGACGATGAGATTTTGTAGAGATCTTTGCCTAATGGGCATCCGTATTCGAGACTTGGACTAAATTTCTTGAGGAGTTTATTGAACAATACTTTGATGAGAGCATGATTCTGCAAACGAAACTAGAATTTGAACATTTAGTTCATGGAGATATGTCATTGGCTCAATATTATGCTTGCTTTAGGTACTTTTTGATGTTTGCTATAGAGTCAAGAATGATAGATAAGGAGAAGATGCGCAAGTACACATATGGGTTACAGGAGGAACTTGGCACTACCATATTAGCGACTAAACCGAACACATTACGGGAGGTTCGAGATAGGTCCAGAGCTTACCTGACTACATAGACTTTTCAGTATGAATCACGATGATATTAGGGTGTCGTGGCAGGACAGAGCTCAGGTACTGAGGTAAGAAAAGGTTTTCATCTCGATTTAATCTTAAATTTCAAAAAAAATGGAAGAGTGGAGGACCACCATTTACACCTACGACACCTGTTGCTCCATCATATGTACATCATAATCCTTTTCTGAGCATAATGGTAAATCATCTAAGGTGACCTTGACCGACTTAGTACAAAATTAGAGGTACATCTCAGTTGAATAGGAATTGGGGTAAGGGCCGAGGATCTTAGAGACAAGGTATGAGTTAGAGATCGACACCTAGTTAGACATTTTTGTGGGTAGTAAACCCATAGTTGTTTTAGTTGTACGCAATAAGGTAATTTTAGTTGGGATTTTCCAGGTTATTTGGGTTCAATTGTTTCTTATACGTATGGAAAGAAATGACATATGCAGAAATATTGTCCACAACTTGCAGGGTCGTCCTTTGGCATGTCACAGCCTCAACAACAGACTATGGAACGGGTAGAGATGATTGCAAAACTAGATTATGAGGTGAACTGTAATCTTATTGAAGGTACTATTTCTATTTGCGGTCGTCCTATGCATGTGTTAATTGATTCTGGTTCTATGATTTCATTTATATCTATTCGGGTGGTGACGGAGTTAAGGTTAACTCCAGTGTGAGTCCCTATTCATCTTGTCCCCGACACAGTAATTGGGGATAAGGTGTATCCTCACTTTTTGTATGAGAAATGTGTTATTGAGGTCACCGGACACAAGATGGCCATCGATCTCTGTATGTTAGAGTTTTCGGAGTTTGCCGTGTTGTTGGGAATAGATTGCCTAGCGGCATATCATGTAAATTTGGATTGTTTCTGTAAGACCGTGTTCTTTTATATTTTGGGTTATTCAGTTTTTACTTACACTAGAACATCATCTAAATTGCCTTTAACAAGAGGTAGGTTAGCCATTGGAGAAGAAATGGAAACTCTTGTTGGAACTATTAGTACATAGGCAAGATCTGAAATCAAACTGGTGAAGATTCTTGTGGTTTGTGAATTCCTTGATGTGTTTCTTGATGATTTACTTGGAGTTCAAACTCCGAGAGAGATTGATTTTGTGATTTATTTAGTTCCTGGAATCAACCAATATCTATTACTTCCTAAAGAATAGCTCTGAAGGAATTGCAAGAGTTGATTAAAAAGTTGGAGGAGTTGCTGGGTAAACGGTTTATTCGCCGAAGTAAGTCACCGTCCGGCGACTAGTCTTTTTTTGTGAAAAAAAAATGGTAGTTTGAGGCTTTGCATTGATTATATACAATTGAACATGGTTATTGTTCAGAATAAATATTCATTTTGGTTACCATCAGTTGAGAGTTTGAGAAAATATGCAGAAGACTGGATTTTGCACTAGATACAATCATTTTAAGTTTGTTGTTATGCCATTTGGGTTGTCCAATGCTCCAACAATATTTATGGATTTGATGCAAAAAGTGTTAAGGTCGTATCTAGATCTCTTTGTGATAGTTTTCATTGATGATATTTTGATATATTCCAAGACTCGCGAGGATCATGAGCAACATCTTAGAGTCATTCTCCAATTTTTGAGAAATCTTAGGTTGTATGCTAAATTTAACAAATGCGAGTTTTGGTTATCTGAGATAAATTTTTGGGTTATGTGGTTAGTATAGAAGGAATCTCAACGAATCAAGCCAAGATTTAGGCTATCATTGGTTGGCCAGAACCTACCACAATGAAGATATGGAGTTTTCTGGGTTTTGCTGGCTATTATTATAGATTTGTTAAAGATTTTTCTAAGATAGCTGCGTCAATTACTAAATTAACTCAGAAAAATGTTCCATTTGTTTGGTCAAAGGAACGTGAAGTTGCATTTTGGAAACTAAAAAAGTGTTCAACTTCAGCATCGGTTCTTATATTGCCTGAATTGGAGAAAGGGCCTACAGTTTATACTAATGCATCGAAAGTTGGTTTGGGTTATGTGTTAATGCAGAATGGCAGGGTGATTGCTTATGCTTCTCGACAATTGAAGACTCATGAGAAAAATTATCATGTTCATGATTTGGAATTAGCGTCAATTGTGTTTGCTTTGAAACTCTGGAGACATTATTTATGTGGAGAAAACTTCACTCTATTTTTGAATTATAAAAGTCTAAAGTACTTGTTTTCTTAGAAAGAGTTGAATATGAGGCAAAGACGATACTTTGAACACTTGAAAGAATTTGATTTTAGTCTTGAATACCATATAGGTAAAACAAATATTATTGCTAATGCACTGAGCAGGAGGAATGCCTAAACATTGCATGCAGCTAGTCAATTGACTTACGTGTTGAATTTTGGGGTTCATACGAAGCGAAAATTACAAAACAATTTTGACAAAAACCCCAAACAGGATCTGAATCTAATTCCATTAAAAACGTTTGAACCATGAAAACTTAATCATACCTCGATCGCAATATACCTTTTCGAAGGTTGATCGATCTCTAAGGCGCTGCTAATGACGGACGCCCTCTACCAGCAGTCCATACACGGACGACAGCAGAGATTCGAAGTGCTAGCTTCGAGAGAATACCAAACCTTTTTTTTCTCTCCAAAACGATCCAAAACGTTCCATAAAACCTAATTCGTTTCGGAAACGAAAATAAAGTTTCGGCCTCTAATCTTTTTATACATGTGTTCTATCTTAAAGCGTCTATTTGTACAACCCTTGTATATAGACGGTTAAGTAAATTACACATATACCCATACTTAAAGAAGTATAACTGTAATACACCACAAGGACGTTTCATTCATGAATTTTATCATATAAAATTCATTTTTCTGAACCATCTTAAAAACTCGCAAAACCATTCTCAGTGTGTAACCCAATAGGCTCATACAACGTTGGTAGTGTACCAAAACACATTTTGGTATACAAGTCATAAGCGACATCTAGCAAGACATTATGACTACTCAAGTTCTACGAATATCAAATCGATACAACCTAATCAATAGTGTATATAACATCCTTTTGTCACACGATATCCTTTTGATCAAACAAAAGGCATGAAATTGTCATCCAACATGTTCAATCGTACTAGTCTCGATCTCTAGGTAGACTGAAAAAATCCAAGTGACATTGATCAATATCAATTCACTTATACTATGCCTTTTAATAGTCTAACACATCGAGGGATCCACCAGATATCTCTCTTTATATGAGAGGGACAAATTCTATCTCGATTACACAACTTCTTCACATTGCTCACACAGTAACCAATCACAACCTTTATAATCATCCGGTTAAAGACAACGTTTGATTGTGTCAAATCATTGTGTTCCTAATATTGAAGTCTCTGGTAATCTCAAGTCAGAGGACTGAAAAATATACCTATCATGAGAAACAACTATGACTTAATCCATGTGATGTTCTCATAGCTGGTCGGTCTAGTACTTTATTCCCTAACAAGTACTCGTGATCTTGATTCGTATCCCTATACATATAATCATCGTATCATCATCAATCAAGACTCACACTAATCTTAATTCATTATAGTTCCCAGTATAATGACCGACTATGGACATTTGAGATATTTCTGTAAATACCCATGGATCTTATTATAATGTAAACATGCAAGTTAATTATAATAAACATCAAATGAAATCCTCTATTTTATTAACTAAAAGTATTCATAAAGACAGTTAATGGATTAACCTATGGCATATGCCCCAACATTACGAGTATGACTTACTCAAAAAATTCATCGCTATGAATTTTTTAGAAATTCCTGATGCCGATGATGCATTGATTTATGCTCAGCTTAGGGTACAAACGGTATTTATTCAGAAAGTGATATAGTATCAACAAAGTTATGAAACTTATGGGAAGTTAAAAGGGTTTGCTGATAATACGAATAATCAAGATTAGGCTGAGTCTACAGATTAAAGTTTGATGCTTTAAGGTAAATTGTGGATTCCGTTAGTGGCTGAGATTCAGGATGAGATATTGAGAGAATCTCATCGATCCAGATATAGCATTCATCCTAGCAGGAACATAATGTATCATGATATGAGGCGATTATATTTGTTGTCAGGGATGACAGCTGATATGGGTGACTTTGTAAAGAGATGTGGAATTTGTCAAAAGGTTAAGGTCGAAAGTAGAAACTTGGGGATGTTGCAGCCACTTCCCATACTGCAGTGGAAATGGGAACATATTGCGATGGATTTGATTACTCATTTGCCTACTTCTCGGAGGAAACATGACGGTGTCTAGGTTATTATTGATAGACTAACGAAGTCTGCTCATTTTCTTCCTATTTCCTTTTCGGATACTTTTACACAGCTGAGCTTGTTGTATGAGCAAGAGGTGGTTCGCTTACATGGGGTGTCGTTGACTATAGTTTCTGATCGTGATGCTCGGTACATATCGGGGTTGTGGTAAAACATGTAGGAATAGTTTGGCACTCAGCTACATTTCAGTACTACATTTCATCCATAGAAGGATGGTCAGACTGAAAGGATGATTCATGTGTTGGAGGACATGCTCAGGGCTTGTGTACTAGAATTTGGAGGTTCATGGAAAGAATACATACTTTTATGTAAGTTCTCTTACAATAACAATTATCAATAGAGCATCATAATGGCTCTGTTTGAGGCTTTATATGGGAGACCTTGTTGTTCCCTGGCCTGTTAAGCTGGACTTGAGGATTTAGTGGAGTTGGTCCCACAAATGGTTCGAGATCACACTGAGGTTGTACAACAGATTTGTCTAAGATTGAAAATAGATCAGGCATCAGACAAAAGTTATTATCATATTTATCACCAGGTTGTAGAATATAGTGAAAGAGATTGAATTTATTTTAAAGTCTCCCCTTACAAAGGCCATTACGGATTTTGACTGAAAGGAAAGCTCTCTCCAAAGTTTATACGACTGTTTGAGATTGTGAAACGGATTAGGAAGGTTGCTTATAGATTTGCATTACCGCCTCAGTTAGGTGGAGTTCATAATATATTTCACGTGTCTATGCTCAAGCGGAAGGAACTTGTTTCGCATCACATAGTAGAATGGAATCAATTTGATTTGCAGGGTGATGTGTTATATGAAGAGCAACCTATATTGATTATGGATAGGAAAATCCAGAAGATTCGAAATAAATAAATTCCACCTGTTTTAGTTAAGTGGCAGTTTCTTGGTGATTCGAAGCTGACTTGGGAACGATATGAGTATATAAGAGAGTATTTTCTGGATCTCTTTTAGTCCAAGTAATTCCAATATCAATTTCAATTTTGAGGATGAAATTTTTATTAGTTGGGAAGGTTGCAAAATCCCAAAATTCTTAATTCAATAATTACTGCTAATCCAAAATTAACAAATTCTAATTATGGTTTAGGCCGCGAGTCGGGAGCTGTGGACCGGTGAAATGAGATTTGCAGGTAATTTTACTTTTGTGTGATGTTTGCTTAGTGTTGTGTATTATATATTGTTTTATTTTGTGAAATTCGAGTTGATTGTGTAAATTCAAGATTTGCAAGGGTTTTGTCTCGAAATAAGTGTCGAAATGAGTTCAGTGAAAGTTAAAATGTTTGCATGAGCTATTGTTTCGAGTTTTGCAAAAAATATTTGTAATTAAGTGTTGAAAGTATATTTTTGGACTTTAAATGGACTTAACGAGTTGGCGTGGTCTAACACCTCGAATTGCATGCAAGATGAGTTGTTTGGGAGTTTTGGAGTGCTTTGATAAATTCTCTAATTTTTTGCGCAATTGAGGTCTTTTTCAAGGTTTAATTTTTACAAAAAATTGAGGAGATAAACATGAAAATAATTAAAAATGGCCAGAAGACCAAAAAGGGTCTTGGTTTTGCATTGTATAGGATGAATACTGAAGGGCACAATGATCATTTGACTACCCTTTAGTCAAAAACTGAAATCGAAAATAGGGGTATAGTCCCACTGTTCATCGTCTTCATTATCGTCCCCAACAATTCATCATCTCTCCCCTTTTGTACCTTCACTGATTCTATCTCTCTCTATCTCTCTCTGTTTTCCTCTCTAAATCTTGTCATAGTTGGATTTGAAAAGAGAAATCGTGGTAACTGTAGTGTGTCTATCTGTTTCAAGGTGAGGAAATGGAGTTTTGATTTTTTACTGTAAATCTCAATTTTGTGAACTGGTTTTTGATGATTCCAAGTTTGAGAGAAAGAATTCGATTGATGGTTTGGCTGTGAGGATAAGAGAAAAGAGAGATGAGAGTTTTGATTTGGAAAAAAAGAGAGGACTGTGAAACCGAGAGGAAGAAGAAGAAAGAAAGATTAATTGATGAACACAATGGGTGGGGGGGGGAGCTTCGAGCTCCCTTGCCCAACCTCTATAGGGTTGGGGTGACCCCAAACCTGGCCGAACCAGGTTTGTCTCGACCCTGTGTTGAATCGGGCTCGATTTAGGGATCAAACCCATTCCCATATAAAAAATAAAAAGATTTTTATTAGAGAAAATTAAAAAAACCATGAAAATTAGGGAAAAATCAGAAAAGGGGATTTTTGAATAAATTAATGAAAATTGAGGATTTTTAAGAAAAATGAGGATTTTGGAATTTTATCCAAAATTTATATCAAGAATTTTGCATCGTAATGTGTGCTACGATACCCAAAAATATTCAAAATTTGGAAAATTATTTTGAAGCCTAGTTTAAGATATTTTTTATTTCGGACCACACTTTGCAGTCAAAATTAGGATCCGGATGTCCGAGGATTTGATTTAGACTGATTTCAAGGTTTTTGAGTCGAGAAGAGACTAATTAAAATAAATAAATTAGAGAAAAATTGTGGAAAAATTGTGGAATCTTACCGAACTTGTAAATGAATTGTAGGACTAAAATTGAAACCCCATGTGGACTACTTTGCGAACATGGCGCGTAGGAAATGGCAGTATCAGATATGTAAGGTTCGGTAAATCTCATAGTAACCTTTATATTATATACAACAACAACAACAACAACTACAACAGCATAGCCTCAGTCCGAAATTAACCTTTATATTATATGATTATAAATTTTGTATAAATTGCATTGATCCTTAATATTGCTTTTTTGTTGTACATGCATACGAGCGTGGAAAGGATAAGGTCGATTCAAGTATCCTTATAGTGTATACTTGATTGTGCATGCAGGGTAGAATTATATAGTGTCTACCTGACCGTATGTACATGGTAGAATTATATTAAGTTTAGGGGCTAAAGTGATTGATACCTTGCATCACATGATTATCATGAGATCACGGTTAACCATATCATACTTCGATAGACTCATGGAATGAGATTCGTTTGGTTATTCTTTTTGGGCGTGAGTCCTTACGACTGTTTACATTCCACTTTCGAAGAACGTTATATGATAGTATTTGGATAACAGAAACGATATGGATTCACGATTGCATATAAGTTCTTTGGATTATATTGTTTGTTTAATCTCTTGGATTATTATGCTTTTTATTATAACAGGTGAACTGGATAGTGTGGGATTTACTTATTTGACATTATCAAATTTTATTATTGGGTAATGATAGGTTCGAGCGGTGACAAGGGAAAGGGGAAACTATCAGGTTTTTGTGACTTCATTAGTTCTTTTTTCTCTATGTATCTATTGTTTTTTAATACTATATATTGTGTAAATGAGTTTTTGGATTGGTGTGTGATTATGATTTATTTTGAAGTTGTTGTAATGGTTTTGGGATGAATTTGGACATTGTGGAGCTAACGTAGTAGCGATTTAATGTGTTTGAAAGGTTGAAATAGGTTAGAATGAATATATAGCTTTTGTCATTGCAATATACATTGTTATGGGTTGATTGTGAGTACTTCGGAATTTCTACTAAGTTGAACGGGTTTTGTTCGAGATTTTTTAAGGCCTAGTTTTTCGTTATAGGCTTACAAAAAGAGGAGTTGTTGTCAAAATTGTTTTATGGAATTTTGAGTATAAACTAATCAATCTAAATGAATTTATGAACCATGAGGTTTAAGATTTACTTTAAGAATCTTTTGTGGTTGATAAAGTTTCAAATTCGATGATTACGATATCTTAATTTTATTCTTTTATTGATATCGAGATTAAGGCTGCTAGATTATCAAGGGAATTAAGGTAATCTAGGTCCGTCAGATGCTCTAATTAGGTGGGGGTTTGATAGACCCTATGTATTTTTATGGTGAATTGGACTTGAGAACTGTAAAGACTTGAGTTCTCAATCATGAAAAACTTCATAATATGAGGCACTGATGAACACTTGAGGGCTTTGATATCTTCATTATATCTTCAGGTCGATGCTGAGCTTTGGTGGAGATCCCAGCAAGACGGGCAATCTATATTTGATATTTGGGCTGATTTTTTTGAGGAGTTTAGTGAGCAATATTTTGATGAGGTTATGGTCCTACAGAAGATACTAAAGTTTGATTATCTAGTTCAATGAGACATGTCACTGGCTTAGTATGATGCGCAGTTTAATTATTTGTTGAGGTTTTGCAGGAGGCACAAGTTTGAAAGGTAAGAAAAGATTCCCAACAACATTTGATTTGAATTTACAAAATAAATGAAAAAGTACAGAACCATCATTCACATTGCCAACACTTGTTGTTCCATCATATCTACATTATAATCATTTTCCAAGCATACCTAGTAGACCATCGGAGTTGACACCGACGGGTTCATGATCGACAGGGTCAGGACATACACGACCACATTCCATTCTACCTTCGGCTCCAGAGAGGTACATTTCATTCGTAGAGGAGTGGAGGTAAGGGTTGAGGATCTTTGGAACAGGCTCCTAGTAAAGTATTACTAACTAGTCATGCATTTTCGGTAGGTAGTAAACCTACGATTACATGTTTTGGGAGACTTTTTGCATGATTGACACACTATAAATAAATATTTCCCAATCTAACACACTTATCAAATATTTAAAAACTTAACATCTATAATTGAGGTAGCAAGCCACGTATGCAAAAGAGACTATGAGAATCGTCTCCATAAGGATTTATCAAACTTCTTTAAGAAAAAAGATTTTGAATGTTTTTTATTATTTTTACTGTAATTTTATTTAATTAATTAAAAAAAATAATTAAACTAACTAATTTACTCTATACTATAATAATAATTAACTAACTATATTAACTTCACTAACATAATTCAAGTTTTATATTAATCAAATAGATTAAATTCAATAATAAATAAATAGATAAACAAACATCAAGAACAATGAAACATAAACTCATTTTGCATTCCAGACATGTTACTCCAATCAATATAGTTATGAGTATGCTTTATAAAATATCATAAATCATTATACTTTTATCATAAGTAAATAACCTTTAGATAGTTATTTGTTCTCCTTATACCAATGAAAAGTCAAGTTCTCATTTTATTGAGCTAACCCATTTGAATACACAAAGACATTAAGTTCACGCAATAAAACCGCATTACACTTTATGAAAACTCTGAACTTCTAAATCTAACATCTTCGGAAAGCCATTTCAACATGAGATTTATATCTCAAATTCACTTAGGAAATCTAAACGGTCATACCTTTCAAATAATCAAAAGTACTAATTCAAATCAGATAATGAATCCAAATATTACAATACACATTCTAGACTACATGCAATACAAAGATCATGATTAAAATCAATAGATGAAAACCTATTAAATCAGTGAATCAAAGAATACGATTGGTTAAAGCCTTAACCACATAATCTTCTCATCATAACTACGTAGCAAAACTAATATAGTTCATGTTTAGAATTTGTTTACATCAATTAACCACTCATTCATAATCATAAATAGCATTAGAATAATATAAACAAAAGACATAGATAAATATATCTGGAATAAATACTTGAAATTATTAAATCTTTTCCAAAAACAATGAACAATAAAGCAATAGCTAAAACAATAAAGAATGAAAATAAGCAATGGCTCCTAGACAAATGGAATTTTAATCTAAGTACTCAAGGGAAACTAATTTCGTGCTTTTTATAGTATTTTAGGTAGTAAAATCTCAAACTAACTCAAACAACTCGTAGTTCTTAAATTCACGAAATCTACCACAATGATTACTCAGCGGTTTATATGTAAATGGAATCGCTAGGTAAATCCGTAAAACTGAAGTCTCTGTTTCCGCCGATTTGATTGGCGGTTTTGTGTCCCAGGGAATCGTTGTGCTTGTGAACTAGTTCTTCCTTGATTTCTTGGTAATGATTCTTTGCATATTCTTTCCACTTCACTAATTCCTTCATGATTTTTTCTTTTTTCATTCACTTCTTCCTATATTCCTTTTATTACCTGAAATAATAAAAATAAGAGAAAACCCTGTGTAATATAGTCTTTTACATCTAAAATCATTTTGAAATGAACTATAAAACATGTTTAATTATTAACTTGTCAAATACCCCCAAACTCAACACTTTGTCCTCTTGAGAAAATGAATACTCTCAATTATGTTTTCTTTTCTACCCTAGATTTCATAATTATATACTTTCATTCTTAAACATAAATGATCTTTAAAATAAAAATATATTACCTTCAAAAATAAGAGTCATGATAGAATAAAAAGAACTAAAGAAAAACCCTTTTATTTAATAATTCAACTTCTTTATTGCGCAATATACCTCAAATTCAAAATTCAACCAATTAGTAAGGTCAAGTCACTACATAGGTTTTTTCAATCTCCACTGACAAGCATCAAGCTTATGATAACTAATATAGAATCACAAAATACAAAAAATCACCAAATCAATTTCATTTTCAAACAATACTTCAAATATCACCACAATCTAAGTCAATAGGAACTTTTATTCACCAATAATCATCATTTCATTTTATTTGTAGAATAAAAATACATACTTCACTTACCTTAGCTATAAGCACTCGAGCTAAATCTTTTATTTTGAAGATTTTTTTAATAAACTTCCTTTCATATTCTTATACATCTTTCTTTCTTCTTCAATTACATAACTTCATTTTCTTCTTTATATTGTATTCATATGGTTTCCTACTCCATTTCTTTTGCAATCCGTCGGTCACTCTATTTCTTTCTTTAAAAACTCTTGTTAGCTTTTCTCACTTTCACTATAATCAAGGAAGTACTCTTTCCAACTAAGTAATGTTTATTGGATATTTCATATTTTTCTCCTTAATTGTGGCATAAACTCTTTTCAATATATAATATAATATAATATAATATAATATAATATAATATAATATAATATAATATAATATAATATAATATAATATAATATAATATAATATAATATAATATAATATAAAATACTTGATCAATAATCGTTTTATAATAAGGTTCTTAGAAATTTGTCTTGTTCATCTATTGTTCTGATCTTCTATCCATTATAATGTCTAACACAAAGTAAGCATTCCCTTCTATATTCCTCTAGTGTATACACAATCTAGGTGAAATCAAATAGGGTATAACAATTCTTTTCTATCATAAAATATCTATTTTTATGGGTAATAAAAATATATCACTTCTATTTTCTATTCAAATTTAAATTATATTCATTTCCGCATTCCTAACTAAATATAACAAAATGAAATGGGAAAATCTTACATGTATTGTGGAAAAGTTTTGAAAGGTTCATAATGTTCAACTAGATTTTACTTCTCATTTCTTCCATACATCGCATCTTCATACTTCACTTCACCTAATACCCCCAAACTCATTCCAAATCTTGTCCTCAAGATTTAAAAATTAAGATGGGTTTTCCTACAAAAATAAAAATTCCTCATGAAGCATAAACGGATATATTAAATAATTACTAAATTAAGAATGAATTTGAATAAGTAAAGACAACTTTGATAAATTTAAACATTTTCAAGCATAATTGAATATAATTAAGCACATCAAACCAAACCATTATATCAAAATGTGAACACATCAAAGCAGCTTTATCAAAGTAGCATATATACAACATTATTCAAATCATAGTTTTATAAACATAAACCTCTCAATAATAACACTTAAAGAAATATTACAAATAGAAGAAGAAAAATATCATAACTGCCATCTATACATCGCATCATCACCATCATCCCTATGATCAAGTTGTTGAGATTGGTAGCTCGCTGCAAGATTATATAAGCTGTAGTCTACTCCCACTAGCTGGTTGTCTTCTATAAATATTATCTAGTTGTGTATCCGCACTTGAAGTGATGGAACGTGAATGTTAGCTCCCTCGCCTTGCATTGGTTCTAGAACATGAACCCTTGATGTCTTAGAGTTCTCATCTTATTGTGTAAGATATACCCCATCATGGCTAATTCTGTTTTGGTCCACATACATGCCAGTGAAGTCCTCTACTGGTGGCTCTGGGCTCTGGTTTGTTTGCTTGTTATACGTGACAATATGCATTTCCTACAAATTTCTTCAATTTTATGCTTATACTATTCTTCTCTCTTTGTTCTGTTTCTCTCTCACTTCTCCTCCGAGTCCACGTATCTCGACACCTTCTTAGTTTTTTCAAAGACTTCCTTGGTTATGGTCTTATTTAAGAAAACATCTAACTGTACTCCTCTTATCAAAACTTGGTCTTACTTGCAAAACTCAGTAATCATCATGGGAAAATGCACTCCTTTATTTTTCTTTATAGTCATGTTATTCTTAATCGATTCATAGATTATCTTGCCAACATCAATATAGTCGATCCCTTGGACTATAAGGTATAAAAGAGCTGCCTTATAACTTATTACGTCGTAGTGTGGTAAAATAGGTTGTAAGCTCGTGTTCAAGAAAAAAGCTCCAAGCTTTGGTTGTTTTCCTAAAATATTTGGCTTGTATGTGTTTTGGGTACCCATCTTTGTCAAAATGGAAACCATCCCTCAGAATAATTTCTAAACCATTCCTAATGGTCTCGTTGGGAAATTTGTGTCTATGAATATATTTAGATTTTGGGTACTCATCATTCCTTCTCAAACGAAATTTTGGTAAACCATAATACCAATTTATTCATTTAGGTGAATAGTTCACTGGTCTTTCTCGGACTATGACTACTATTTTTTTTTTTGGTACCCGTTTGCATAGAGCTCTCTTACTAGTATTTCACACTCCATTTCAACTGAAGACCTTGCGTCGTTATCCGCGTAGTAATCCCTAGTTAGTAATCTCCAATTCTTTTCCCTTATTATTTTCAAGATCTTAGGCCCATACTTAACTTCATTTTCACATTCAAACCCTTGTTTAATATAACTTTTCAATTCTTGCTAATGTCGTTTATTCTAGCAGTAACTTTGACATTGTTGAGGTTATAGGCATAGAAATAAAAAGTAGGCGTCTCCTTAATATTTTCCTCTCCATTCGATTTGTCGGTAAAACTTATAGGTAGAGAAGGTTCTCCATGTGCTCCAGTTTGGGGGTTATTCATCAAAATCCTCGTAGTCTTAATTGTTTTGGGTAGAGCTTTGAATTTTTAGTTGGGTTTCTCTACTAGTTATGCATTTCCCTTATCCTCTCAAAAGCTTCTACCTCTACCTCCGACCATTGTGTCAACTTTCAAAACTCACAAGTTCAAAGACTAAAGAACCTATAAATGATAGAAACAATGTTGTCGGAAATAATTCGATAAAGTAAAAAAAAATATTTTAAAATGAGAAATCTAATTGGGAAGCTAGTTTGAAATTTTCATAAATTTAAAATAGAATTGACATCAAAGTGATCACTAAAATATATACGTGAAAACCAATTTTCTAAAAATCGTGAACCAATTGTGTGACAAATTGTAGTCTTTGCAAAAACAGAGCAAACTAAAGTAACACAAACCATGACCAAACCCCCAAACTCATTTTAAACTCAATTTGTAAACCATTTGCAATTATGTATAAATATAGCGAAAAGTTTTGAAATTGTTGAATATGTAACTCAATGATCAATGTAATCATCATTCCTTGTCTATTGGAATCAATAAACCATGCAATAAAATTGAATAAATTCCAACAAAACAATTTCAAAAAGCATTGAAAATTTGTGAAAATCCCTCAAATAAAAAATTTGTTAAAGTAAAAGAAGTAGGATTGGTGTAATTACTTTCTTAAAAGTGAATCTCTCATTATTGAAGCTCTTGAACTCCTATAAGTCAAAACTTCTTAAAACTCTAGTTTGGCTCAACACTCCCCAAAACGAAAATTCTGGTTAGAATGGGGCTAAGTTGAGATGAGAATCACTTAAAAACTAAAGACCGAGCTTAGCGTAGTTGAATTTAAGTAAGAAATTGAGGTTTTTATGAAAGGGTGCAATGGTTTGTTAGTTTGAATGGTTTGGTGTATGTGACAATTTGGGGTTTTAGTTTTAAAAACCAAAAATCGTGCCCAAAGATTTATGTGTGAGTAGAATCGCTGAGAATCACTATATGAATTGGTGGAGGCGAAGTTGCTATTTCTACTGATTTAAGCAGCAGTTCTCTTGTATAACGAATCGCTAGGGATTCACCATACTCCCAATTTGCATTAAATTCATGTATCCTACTACTGATTTTGCCAGCGATTCCTAGTGTTAATCTAAATCAATGGGGAATCGCTAGGCCTAAATTTTGCCATTTTTGCAATTTATCTTATAATTAACTTATATATCATTCATTAAAATTCATATTAAGGTAGAATTGACTCAAAATCTGAATGTTTGAGTAGGACATGTATTTAACTAAATACTTTTATTAATAAATAAATAAATAAACATATAAATAAGTAAGTCAATAATGTTACTTGTATAAAGGCCATATAAGCAAGAACAACTTGATCACTCCCCTTATTTTAAATTATCTTGGAGTTCAAATTCTAAAAATATTTTCAATACAAGAGTCAAAAAATGAGAGAATAAAAACATACTAAAAGAAACTAATCTAAATTCCTAATAAAATCTAATAAATATAGAATAAACATAGAATATGGGCTGCCTTTGATAGAGTGCTTTTATTTATCGTCATTGGCTTGACTTAACCCTTCTAGATTTATTTTGGATCTCTAAACTTGAATTTATGATTTTCCACTCTAGTGCCATTCCAGAAAATGAGTGCCCAACTATTAATCATCAACGTGATTCTTTTATTTAGAATATCCATGACAGCTTGTGTATTGGCTAAGAAAGATTGTCCTAATATTAAAGGAAGATTTTTCATTAATAAAATATGTCATACATATACGTCTGTGGGTACGGTGTTATTGTCTACTCGAACTGGCACATCCATGACCACTAGTATTAGTTGAATTGAAGTTCCATCTGATAAAGAGAGTTGATTAGAAGTAAGTGAATTTAACTCCAATTGAGTATGTAGAAAGAAATATATGGGATGGGATTTGCATTAGTTTTCATATCACTCTGAGCTCTGAAGTACCAAGCACATTTGATTTTAATGTGTAAGTATATGCCTCCGGGTTCATTAAGCTTTATAGGACTCAAGTCTGGCCTTTTTTCTTATTGTACTTAGATCTAGAAACTTCTGTCTTGTTAATGATTTTTTCATTCTTTGGTTGCTTAACTCTCCATTATTGAGTTACTTTTTTTTTCTTTTGAAGTGTCTTCAACTTGTTATTTCTTTGAAATCCCTTTATCAAATTCCATTGTTACTGTATTAATTCAATAAATTTTAGCTTTAAAGTTATGATAATAATTTAAGTTTAAAAAATATTATCATCTATTTTCGTATTCGAATAATTTATCATGTTTTTTATAGGTTTCATAGTTATGTTCATTATTAATTTTGGATTTAATAATCTTATCTTCAAACTCCATAGATATTGTTCCTTCAGAATTATCTAACTTAGTTCTAATCATCTTTAGAAAAGGTCTACCTAATAGTATAGGTAAAAGATTGAGTGATGTTGAATCTCCCATTTCCATGACATAAAAGTCAGTTGGAAATACTAAATCATATACTTGTTCTAAGATGCCTTCGAATAATTCATACGGTTTAATAATTATATTGTTTGCTAAAGTAAGATTAATAGGTGTATTAGTTAACGATCCTAATTTCAATGATTGATAAAGTTTAATTGATATAACATTAATAGATGCTCCGAGATCACAAATAGCAGATTTAATAGAAGAATTGCATATGGTGATGGGTATAAAAAATATTCCTGGGTCAAAACATTTCTCAGACATTCTTTTTTAAACTCAGATGATCTTTTAGTAACTTCATCATGAGTTGATTTCATTATGATTTCATTCATTTCTTAGATGGTTCAGAAATGTCTTCTTTAATTTCTTCATTCCTGGCATCTGCTAGTTGTTGTGAAATGGGAGAAATATAAATCATATCTTCATTTAATTCATAAATGTTATTATCTTTCTTCTATTGGTTAACTAATTTAGAATTTTGGAATGATTTTTTAAGCTTCAAATTTGGCTAAATATCATGAGTATAGCTTTTCGAGAAAATGTGTATATCATAGTCGGCCATCTATTCCCTAGTGGGAATGACATTGACCATCATTTCTTCTTCTTCTCGCTTTATTGTCTTAGGTATTTAAGTTTTTTTTTTACCAATTCTTGGTCTCTTTTCTCGCGTATTCCTTGTTTTTCATTTTTACAAAATAAAGTGTTAACTTGTGCTTGATTAGTAGTGTGTGTAGTTTGAATAGTTACTTTAGTTTGATTGCTTAACTTGTTGATTTGTAGATTCATTTGACTTAATTTATTTTTCGACTTGTTAATAGATATATTAGTTTTAATTTGATTTTGAGAGATTTTTGGAAAGTTTTGGTGACTTTGAGTTATAAAGTTGTGTAATATTTGTTTTAAATTTGGTTGCATGAGTTGAATAGTTTGTTGAGGTCGTTGCATTAGCGTAGGTTTCGTTAGTGCTCTTGGTCTCTAAGTTGTCTAATTCTAATTTTATGGACGGTAGCTAAAGTTTGAATTTTGTTTTCTAGTGTAAAAAGTGTTTTTATTATATTGGTTTCTAGGAGGACTAAAATATTGGTTCATTATCGCATTGACTTCTTCATTGTTATCTTCTTGTAAAGTAGGACATGCATCCGTAGGATGTGTAACTTCGTTATGAAATTCACATGGTTTAACTTGATTTGATCTATTTTTTAATAGTGGTTTAACTATATTAGATAATTCTTCAAATTTTTCCTCAAATTTATTAGTTGTTTTATTATCAACCTCATAAACTTTCTTTCATCATGTGTCGGTATTTTTACCATATTATTTAGATTGCTTAGTCATCTTATTAATAGCTTCTTTTACTAGAGTTGTTGTAACATCAAATAATAATCCACCACATATGATATCTAATAGTCATTGTTCGAAATAATTTGATCCTTCATAGAAGTATTCTAATAAAGCTCTTCGGGTGTATCCATGTTGTGGAAAAGATGAAATTAATCTTTGAAATGTATCCCAAAATTCATTAAAATTTTCATCATCTTACATTTTCATGATTGTGATTGGTCTTATATAAGTACTAATTTTTCTTGCAAACATATATTACTCTATGAAAGATTCTAACATTTGAGCCCATGTGGTTATCGAGTTTTGAGGAAAATAAAACAACAATTCTTGTGCTTGATATTTCAATATAAAAGGAAAAACTTTAATTTTGACTTATTCTAATGTGCAGTCTGCAGGTTTCATTCTATTGACTTTGTGTTGGTATTCCCTTATAAATCATTGTGGGTCTTCATTCTACACGGTCATGCCTTTCGAATAATCCTAATTACTACTTCAAATTAGATAATGAGTCTAAATATCACAATTCACATTCTAAACTTTGCATGCAATATAAAGTTCATGATTAAAATCAATATTTAATAACCTATTAAATCAATGAATTAAGGAAACGATTTTAAATATTAAGCACATAATCTTCTCATTATAACTACATAGCAAAACAGATCTAGTCCATATTCGAACTTTGTTTAGATCAACTAATTATTCACTTATAATCATAAATAACATTGCAATAAAATAAACAAAATACATAGATAAATACCTCTAGAATAAATACTTTAAATCTTCAAATCTTTTTCAAAAGCAATGAACAATAAAACAATAACTAAAACAATAAAGAATCAAACTAAAAAATGGCTTCTAAATCAATGAAATTTTGATATAAGTACTTAAAAGCAACTAATTTCGTAACCCTAAGGATGCATTTATAGTTTTCTAGGCAGTAAATATCCCAAACTAACTCAAAAAATTTGTAGTTATCTTAAATTCGTGAAATCTACCCCAACGATTACACAACGATTTAAGTGTAAGTGGAATCACTGAGTAAATCCATAATACTGAAGTCCCTATTTCTATTGATTTTTATACTCTTTCCACTAAACTAATTTCTTCATAATCTTCCATTTTTCGTTCTTTTATTACTTGAAATAATAAAAACAAGAGAAAACCCCATATAATATTCTTTTACATATAAAATTGTCTTAAAATGAAATAAAAACATGCCTAAGTATTGACTTGTCAACGACTTCTGTCGGCCGCTGCCATAACCAACCTCCCTTTTTTTTCTCTTTTCTTTTCTTACCTCTCATCATCCTTTTTCCTTTCCTTGTTTACCTTTGGGTGGCAAATGTGGCTGAGATCTAAGTCTATTCGAATAAGTCTATTCGGTTCTCACCGTCGAAGGCCAAGGAAGGGATAGGAGGAGAGAGGAAAAATAGAAAAAAAGAAAATAAGGTAGGTGAATGTAAGCAGTGAGTAGCGACAAAAGGTAGTAGGGAGGCAGAGCCATGGTGGTGAAGTAGCGAGAAGGTGTCAAGCGCAATGTGACGGGTCGTGGCGAGCCTTGATAGGGGGGGCTGTGGTGGTTGGTGGAAGGTAGTATAAGACTTTTCTTGTTTATGTGGTTTGCCACCTCAGCTATGGATGTTAAATTTTTAAACATTGTTATAAGTGTGTAAGATTGGGAAATATTCATCAATAGTGTGTTAATCATGCTAAAAGCCCATGTTTTGGGTGTGGGAAGTAGGGTCACATTGTTCGAGATTGTCTTCAAAATCTGAATGATGTTGCGTGTTTTGGGTGTGGAAAGAAAGTACATTACAAGATTGCATGTCCAAAACTTTTAGGAGTGTAATCTTGTATGTTACAATCACAAACAAATCAACGTATTCAGGAAGTGACTAAACCTGATTTAGATGCAATTTGAAATCTTATGGAAGGTATGATTTTAGTTTGTGGTCAACCTATACATGCTTTAATTGATTTTGGATCCATAATTTAATTTATATCTACTTGTATCATAAATAAATTAGGGTTAACTTGGTTTCAAGTCCATTTTCATATTGTCCTCAACATAATAATTAGGGATAAGGTGTGTCCTCACTTTGCATGTGAGAAATATGTTGTGGAGATCTCAGGACACTAGATGACAGTTGGTCTATGTGTGTTAGACTTTATACAATTTGATGTGTTGTTAGGAAGGGGTTGGCTAACAATTTATCATAAACATGAATTGTTTCCATAAGATGATGTTATTTTATATTTTTGGGTATACAATGTTTACTTACACTGGAACATCTTTTGAGTTGCCTCTGACTAGGGCTAGCTAACCAATAATTAAGAAATGGAAACTCTTATTGGAAGCATTGAAATCACACCCATGAGGAGGCTAAATTGGGTGGACCACGAGGTTATTAACTTTTAAAAAAAAAATTCAATGAACAACGATGGTTAATGCACACACAATCAAGAAGTATAAGTGTAATGCAATATTGAGGAGGTAGAAGAGATGGAAAAGAGAGACACGATTTATAGTTGTTCGATCCAACCGATCTACATCCACTACCTAACCTCCTTGGTTAGGGTTTTCAAACTCCTACTCATATTAATAATAAATGTTACAACTTAAGCATACAAGCCAAGAGTGCCTAATAACAAGTTAGGACTTCCTACCTAGCCTAAACTAGGGTTTATGCTTAGCATAAAATTGGTTTTCTCTTGACTTGATCCCATTAAGTCTTACAATTAGCAACTTATAAGAAATTGATGAATAAATTAAAAATTGACTTTACAAAGTAAAGCGGCAAAAAGTTCAATTACAAGCAAGCCACCTAAAGCCTAACAATTCTAATGCATGTAAGTATGAATATGAATGAGATAAAAAAATATATGATTGATTTTTGCACCAGTCTCAAACGAGAAACTAATTAAACTAAATCGGTGAGAATAAATATGGTTTCAAATCCAATGAATAAGTAGTTTGATAAAAATTAATTTTAAGGCCTAACTCTTGTTCAAATCAATCCAAGGGTTTATAAAATCAAGTTTAAATGCAAGACCTAAGAAAAATATGTTCAAGAACACAACAAATGATTTTCCCACGCCAACCACAATAAAAGATGTAATTTAATCACAAAAGAACTAAGAAATCAAACTTTCTTACAACCGCGATGAGAGAGATTTAAATCAGTTTTGGAGAAGTGGTTGCAAGCCTTAGAACACCTCAATTACACTAGTTTTGAAGATGATTCAATAACCTCAAGAGATTCCAAGTACTTGAGCTCAAAATTAAGACTATTTTATATTAAAACATGGACTCAAGTGAGTTTTTGAGCTTGAGAGGATATTGGAATGTTCTAAGCACTTTGTGAATGATTTTCAAACCTATTTAATAGTTTATGGCTGTTATCTCGATCCAAAGGCCAAAAATAATCATCGATTCAAAATGAAGCGAAAAGTGTAAGCTTTTAAAAAAATTGTCAAGGGACAGGTTAGCTCGCTAATGGCAGGACTAAAGAATAATTAATTTTTAGTCTCAAGTTATCAACTCCTTAAAATATTTGCAACTCAACTAAACCTCTGAAAATATATCAAACATGTTTAGTATGAGTCATTGGACCTGTTTGGACTGCTTGGGTAATTTCACCAATCCCAAAAATCAAGAATCCTGGTTGCATGAAACATGTATGGGCTTTTCTGAAAATATTTTGCTTACTATTTAAAAACCATTTAACTTGAGGTTAGTGCTTTCAAAAACAATCATAACGGTTTTTCCAAAATAATATGTGTAAAAACTTGTTTTCAAAATTAAAAACCATTTAAAGTTTTGAAATTTAGATAGAGGAAAAAGTAAAACATGAAACTTTGGAAAAACATGAAAAACTTGATATGCATGAGCCTAATGCATTCAGCTTGCATAATTTGACTTATATATCTCACATGATTTGTACGAATTGTAGTGTGAACTTTCCGATCCTTGTTTCTTTGTGTGAGCCGAATCTTAAATTTCATCAGCCACATTTGACTTGAACTAGTGAGAGCTCATTCTTCATTTTGAACTTGTGATTCCTAGCCATGTTTTATATTCTAAAAACACTTAGCATACTTGTTAGAATCTTTTCACATTGTTTGTTGACATCAAAATCCCGGGTGGAATATAAGTGACTAACCACTTAGTCTAACAATCTCTCATTTTTTATGATAATAAACAACGTGAACTTGACAAACATATATATATATATATATATATATTAAGTGCACATCAAGCCATATCGAGTTCATAATCTTAAGTTCAAACCACGAATTTCTCCCTCTTTTGATACGATAAAAAAGTTGGTACGAAGCTCCCCCTTACAATATGCATAAATTGAAGTACTAACTAGGATAATAAAAGAAATCCATCCACAGGTAAGATAATATAACAAGGAATAATATAACTCAGAGATACGCAAAATAAACAACCGTGTTATTAAGTACTAAATGAGAATGATTAATATAGTTGTGGCACATGCATACAAAAACCAAAAGTACGCGACTAAATATATATGGATATATATAAAAAATGACTAACATAGTTGAGCCTAATGCTCCCTCTATTAAATCTACTCCTACCATCTCCTAATGAGATGATGTCTGACATGCAGAGTCAAAAACACAGTCGTCTCGCGCTTGCCTAGCTGGCGGAAGATGTCCCTCAATACGACGAAGATAATCATCCTGATGATCAATATGGGTGTTGATAGCCATGAAGGTCTGCGTCATGTACTCATGCATGTGGCCCAACAGAGGAGAAATGTACGCAAGGAAGGAGACATATTTGGAGGAGGAGCGGTGCCAAAGTACAATGGATAGGGTGGAGGCTGCTACAGAGTAGGCAGAGACTCGTATGTCAGTGGTTCTGGCTGAACCTCGTCATCTTCGCCATCACCTTGTATAAATAGGAAGCTATAGTCTAGGTAGTTGCGCCTGACGAAATACACTAGAGGATCGAACTCGTGAGGAGACCCATAGCCTTCGTATTGCTTACCTTCAGGAATGTCCTCCTCGCGTATCCGTTGTAGCTCAGTGTAAATGTAACAATACATCATGACCTTGAGAGTAGCCATGCTGATGAGGTCGGTGTCAGTAAGTTGGCGACCCTCTAGATGAAGGTCCACTTATGTCGCCTCAAGAAAGGTGGAAATGATGAGGGCATAAAGGAGGTGGCGATCAAAGCCTGACGTGGACATCATATAGGCGATCATGATGTGTGGTAAGCTGATAGGTACCTCTCGTATGAAAGCCCATAGGACATAAAGATCAAGAAAAGTGACGTAGTCCTTACTGCTATCATGAGGAAATATGAACTTATTGAGTATTTTGTGCAAAAGATAAGGCACTAGTTTGAAGTTAGTGTTAGTGACTTTGGATGGATACACGATGATCTCCCTATTAGACCGTGTGAAGGAATTGAGAACCTCATGATGTCCAAACGACCAATCTCGAATATTACACCCTAGAGTAATGGTAGGAGGGTGAAACGGAAGATCGAGAAGCTCAACTAGATGTTGAGGGGTGATTGTGATGATACAACCACCAACCACCGATTGAATGATGTCCTCATTGGTGGTGGCAAGGTTTGAGTAAAAGACCCGAACCAAGGGAGCATTGTAGGTATCCTTATACTCATAAAATGATACTCACCCATGTTTGCAAGAACCTGACATATTGAGAGTTATGCCTTGACGAAGAATTGAAAATCGAGAATGGCGGGCTTTATGTGATATCCAAAAATATCATAAACTTGATTAGAATGCTAATAAAATGTTTTAGGATTTAATTTGGGATTTAAGTATTCAAGGTAGAACCTACGTGTTACGGATCAGAGATCATAAGTCTAATATTAGTTTTATATGTCGCTTGTCTATTTGATATATTATACACTATTTCAATGCAAAATAAGATAAATTGGAGTATATACGTGGTGTTCGTAAGCTTTAGAGTGCATTAGGAATATTTCTCAATTTTTTACGAAATTAGGGTATGTCTCGAAATTTGATTTAGACTTAAAAATATGAGATGACTATGAAATTAAATAAAATAATTAATAAGTTAGTGGGCGCCTAGTGACATGCATACGTATGGGGTGTACAATATTGTGCATGCCCAAGGATGGTTGCTGGCGCGCGTGGTGAATTTATAGCCGCGACAATACATAGGTGTGAATAGATTTTTATATATTATATAGTTTATATATAAATATATATAAATAATCTTAGAGTTTTGTTGAAATTAAAGTATACATTACTTTCACCTTGAGATAAGCATAGTGTGAGCATTGAGGAATAAAATGATTGAAAGTTGGCTATTGGAAAAGATTCGCCCATGCCTCGAGATGCATGTCATTCCATATCAAGGAAAAGCAAGTGGTCCATGGAGGTAATTGAGTGGGTAATTATGAAACCATTTGATTTACCTAGAGATATGCGATATGTATCTCGAGGCAATTAATACAATTAGTTTTGCTTAAGTTGGTAAGTGATGATGATTATCTTGATAATATCCACAAAGATTGAATCTAGATATGTAGAACGTATTTCGAGTAAGTTCAAATTAAATAATAAAAACGAATCATTAGATTTTCCTCGAGATTCCTACGATGTGAATCTCTAGGAAATCAAATATATACCTTCAACTTAACACATCGCCTCCCCAATTATATATTTCGAACCAGAGAGAGTTCGATAATGAGTCAAAATCGATGGAGAGAAAGAGGGAGCAGAGATTGACAATGGAGGCAGGGATAATGTGAGGTTGTGTTCGTTATTGTTAGGTTATCACTGTTGGTTATTGTTAATGTTGTGTTGGCTTTTGCGTGTTGTTGTAGTTGTTGTTAATGAGGTTTGATGGAAATGGAGGAGAGGTTTCGGTCCGAGGAAGAAGACAACCTCGCCTCCCCTCCCAAAGAGCATAACATACCCCAACATAGTTAAACTCAATGAAATAGAAAACTTGAAAAAAAGGAATGATTTGCAGAAAACAGAGAGGTGAGTAAGAAGATAGTTTTTGATCCCCAAGCCGGACCGAATCGGGTCCGATTCAAGGGTCGAATCCCAATTAAAAAAATGCTAGGATTTTTGAGAAATTCCAGATAAAATGACAAAAATTCGGATTAAAACATATTTGAGCCAAATAAAACAAAATTGTGAATTTTTATGAAAAATGAGGATTTGAAAATTTTCTCTAGGATTTATACAAGGGTTTTTCTTCATAATACGTGTTACGATACCCAAAAAGTTCAAAATTTGAAAAATTGTTTAAAAGCCTAATCAAGGTAAAATTTTGATTTTGAACTACAATTTACAGTCAAAATCGGGATATGGACATTCAAAGAGTTGATTTTAGAGTGATTTCAGGTTTTTAAGACTTGAAAATACCGAAATAACACATAAATTGGTCAAAATTACGAAATTAAAATAGAGAATTTATCCAAATTTCTCAATAGTTTTAGGTAAAGTCAAGATATCAGAACCACTTAAAAAGAAACTCGAGAAATAGGTTCAAAGTATGTGAAGGCCGAGGAAACATTGTGTGAGGCTTAGCAACCAACTTTGTGTTGGTTTGGTGGTAAGTAAACTCCACAGTAATCTTTACTTTCTAAGGAACTTATTTTTAAGCCTGTAATTGTATCATAGTCTGCATTGCCTTTTATCATTCTTGGTCATTCATACATAGAGTAAGTGAGGAGGATAAGCTTGTTTCGGAGTTTAGTTTGGCTGAAACTAGGTTTTAGTCCTGCTTCAAGGTCGTCTAGTGAGACTAGCGGAATCTAAAGTTATCTTTGCATTTCATGATCCCTTAATATTGTCTATGTACTATTTTTGAAAGTCGATGCTTGATTATAGTTAGAAAACAGCGACATAGTGGATTGCATGTCATGTTGATGCATATATCTTATCGTTTATTTTGAAATGCAATTACATGTCTCCATGTATCAGACTAACAATTGCAAGAGTACATATCAATGTAGAAATTTGTTACCTAACATCTTGGAATTATTTTTTATGATGTTAGATTCTATATGAAGACAAGGGAAGAATGGAAAAGGCTCGAAGAGTATGGTAATTGTTTTCAAAAGTTAAAGTAACTTCTTGTTCTAAATTGTTTATATATATTATTTTGGAATTCTTGAGGTAAGTATAGGACATGAAGTTATGTTGAATGGTTACGAAAGTCTCCTAAATTAGTTTGGAGTATGTTAAGTGGTTTAGGTGCCTAATTTCTACGTTAAGAAGTTTATATTTCAATCTTGGTTTGGGATTGTAAAATTGTGATTAAGTTATCGGAGACACTAAGTTAGTTCATATATTTGATTTTGTTCTATATTGTGAACTACATGAAGTTGTGAGTCCTTCTAGGCCTCTTCCAGATTTTGCTGTCTATTAGGTGAATTTCTCAGCAGGCCACTTTCAGGGGAAGTGCCACCAAAATTTTATTAAATAAAAATATAATTTCTTAATTTTCTCTAATTGAACAAATCAAGAATTAAGTTTCATTTAAGAAATAAAATTAGTTTTTGAGCATTAATAAGGATCTGAATTAAAAGTAGTTTGATGTCAAAGTCTCAAGAACGGATTAGACTGACTAGATTATCATAGGATTAAGGTAATCTAGGTCGGTCGATCGTCTTAATGATAACGGGGCTTACAAATTTGGTATCAGAGCCTAGGTTTAACTCGATTGAGGATAAACTTCAGATGAGAACCAAAGAGTGATTGAACGTGTAAGCTGGGATGTTTTTGTTATTATATTATATTTGTGTTGTATTTATACATTATCGTTTGACATGCGATAGAAAGTTTTTTTCTCCTTGCTCATTCGATACATAACTTTTAAGATACAAAGAATAAGATTAGAAACAAATAATTAAAAGAGAGAATAGACTTATAAAACAAAATCGAGCATAAATGGATGTGAAATGGACTTATGAAGTCTAAATTCACAAAGGTGTTGTAAGTAGTTCGATACTATTATAACTGATGAAAGTGTAAGGTATGAAACCAATAGGAAATTGGGTGGAAAAGAAGTCCAAATGATTAGGGTAAATAAGTTCTAAACATGGATTTCTTGGAAATTGAAAGTATCGAACTATTACAATTGTATAAAATGCTTATGAAAATATTAAAATAGCGTAAACAAGGAAAATGGAGACAAATTGAATTTGACTAAAAATCACATTATGATTGTGATAGAACTAGTCAAGTTGTTTAAGTCGGTTTCGACGAAAATAAAATACTTTGAAGCAAAGTATTGTCTCTTTTCCAAAACAAAAAAAAAAGTAAAAGTGGAATCAAACCATAGTTGAAAATAATCAAATGACTTGTAAAAAAGTACTGGGATTTTGATTGTTTATCACTCGAGTTACTTATATATAAATAACATTGAGTATTGTAGTTCTATGAGTAGAATCAGGAATGATAAAACAAATGGAAATACATGAATTAAGATTAATCTTTATTAACACTAGATTAGGTGTTGTTATGAAACAAAGATCAGTGAAATCTCTAACTTGAAAACGAAAATTGTAATGATAAGATCAAAATGTAAGAAGTTAAGGTATTGGGCAAATGGTCCATAGCATGGATTAACTATTAAAGATCAACACAAGTGATTGTGTTTTGAGATTCAAAGTACCCAATAGTTAATTCTAATCAAATTAAGTAGTGATGCGTATCACTACAACCTAGAATAAAATAAATGAATAGATAGATGTACTGATTGAGAATCAGTAAGTGATTTATATGGGATCTCAGAATGAGTTCCTATATTGTGAGAATTTCCATAGATAGGAATTAAAGGAAAGAAATAGCATCCTTTGAGAATTTGATTAGTCATAAAGTGAACCAAGGTATTGGAGATTCTAATTCTTATATCTCTTCAGATGAACAACAACGGACAAATGAAGTCATTAAAAGTAAATTGACGAACGGTAAGATACAAAGTTATATTACATAGTCTCTTGAATAGTACCGATTTTTTTGATAAAAAGAAAAGTTAAGAAATATGAGACTAATGAAAATAAATTAAGGCAATAACAAATAATAGAACTATTTGAGTTGCAAAACTTCTCTATTTCGAGTCAAGAATACCTAGGGAAGACTCCGATGTTGAGTGAATGATCATAAAAAGTCGCACTGACCTTAGCTAAACTCTCGAAGAGAGAAAAGATATAAATTGGCTTTATTAGTCAAGATTAAGGAGCTATAAGTAGAATGCTTGTTAAGCGAAAGTCGTGGTAAGTTTATAAAGGGACCAAAATTGATTTCTATGTGAGAATATCTAAGATTGATAAAAACTAAATGGAATTAGACTTTGTACATAAAACAAAATGAGACATTGAGATGACTTGTGACTATTGGAAGTGATACGAATGGATTCCTTTAGTCAAAGCCAGACACTAGAGTAGTTGTGCATGACTAAAAGTCTAAGTAACTCTGTTTCATAATCACGATTCATTCACAATGTAGAAGACTAGTGATCATGACATTAATCTTTGAATTAACAAATGAATTGTGAGGTCTGGTATAAAAGATTCTATGAAGTTTCGTTGGAGTCATTGAAGACCGAAGTATAGGTAACTAAATGGTCAAGACATTCTCACATTAATATGAAAAATCAGATTTTAGGTTAATGTGTCTCAATAAGACTTAGGATGTCAAACTGTGAGTTTGATAGAACTTAATTTATCTTCACAAGGATCTTACGAGAAATCAAACTCCAAACGTTGAAAGTTTTAACCAAAGAAGTATACAACTGATATCATCGAATATATTATATATTGGATCAAGTGTAGTGCTACACCACTTGATCAATCATGGTGCAATTTGAAGCATTAGGTTATTGTAAATTGTAGTTGATGTAAGATACTTGAAATGAGGTTGAATATATAAATGAAATGAAAAGAGAAGTGCAACATATAGCTCTGTTAATCAGTAGTATCCGTATTGGTTGAAAATATTGAATAGAGTACATTATATCTAACTTGATATGTTGAAAGAACTTAGTATTTTTCCATTGTAATTAAGGAAAGTCAGAAGTATGTACTGAGTAAAGATGGAAAAGATAGCATATTTATATACTTATGTGTAGTACAAGTTAAAAGTTATGCTTTGAAAGTATAATAAAGGAATATGTTGATCTCTATTAAAAAGCTTAAATCTACTCAAGTTAAGGATAACTGTCTCTATTTAGGTAATGGAAGAAATTTGGAAAATAGTAATGATCGAGATGATAGGAAATTTCAGAAATTTGGCAGTAAATAAAAAAGGATGAGGTTTTCAACGAACTCATAGATAGAAAATGATTTAACGAAGTTAACCAACCAAATAGAAAGTTAAGTGAATATGCTGATGAGTTGAAATTGATAATTGCTTTCTAATTCACAACTTAAATAATATTGTGAGTATACATTTAAAGAATGAGTGAAAGTTGCACGATGTGTCTGGTTTTCTTTTTTGATCAGATTGAATTTGAGATCTCTTGTTATGAGATGACAGATGTAATTAGAGATCAATAGTCATGGAATAACTTATGTAATTTTCAGATTTTTGTTGAGAAACGCTGGAATGATGATGGATTAGATAGACTCGTAACTCTATTTTGTATCTAATATCGTTCTCAAGTATTATTTGCCTCACTATGTAGTTTTATACTGATTATAGTTTAAGAATTGGTCGATCAAAAATCTTAATAAGGGATGATTAGTGATGAGAAAGTAAATTGGTATGTGTGTACCAGAGTTTGGTTAAATATATAAAGAATTTTCAACAAAAAGTGGAATAACTTTTAATTACGAATGAAAATTGTTTTATAAAAAACTTGATAGGCTAGATCTAGCTAAGTATTAATGCTGGAATGGGACTCAAGGCATGAAATATAAAGTAAAGTAAGGATATTAAATATTCCACAAAGATGATCAATTAACTCGTCATAAATTAACAAATTGCGAAGATTAGAAAAGTAATGGAGATAAGTTTTCATTAAAACGAGGATTTGGAAATGAAAATCTGAAATGGTTATGATTGTTGGGTTTTGGGGTTCATACGCAGCGGAGATTACAAAACAATTTTGACAAAAACCCCAACGGGATCCGAATCTAATTCCATTAAAAACGTTTAAACCATGAAAAACTTAATCATACCTCAGTCGCAATATACTTTTCTGAAGGTTAATCGATCTCTGTGGTGCTGCCAACGACGAACGCCCTCTATCAGTAGTCCACACACGAACGGCGGCCGAGATTTGAAGTGCTAGCTTCGAAAGAATACCAAACCTTTTTGTTTCTCTCCAAAATGATCCAGAGCATACCAAAAACCCTAAGTCGTTTCTAAAACGAAAATAGAGTTTCGGCCTTTTACTCTTTCGTACCTGTGTTCTAACTTAAAGCGTCTATTTATACAACCCTTGTATATAGACGGTTAAGTAAATTACACATATACCCCTACTTAAGAAGTATAAGTGTAATACACCACAAGGATGTTTCTGTCATGAATTTTATCATATAAAATTCGTTTTCTGAACCATCTTAAAATCTCGCAAAACGATTCTTAGTGTGCGACCCAATAGGCACATACAACGTTGGAAGTGTACCAAAACACATTTTGGTATACAAGTCATAAGCGGCCTCTAGCAAGACATTATGACTACCCAAGTTGCACGAATATCAAATCGATACAACCTAATCGAAAGTGTATATAACATCCTTTGTCACACGATATCCTTTTAATCAAACATAAGGCATGGAATTGTCATCCAACATGTTCAATCGAACTAGTCTCGATCTCTAGGTAGACTGAAAACATCCAAGTGACATTGATCAATATCAATTCACTTAGACTAGGCCTTTTAACAATCTAACACATCGAGGGATCCACTGGATATCTCTCTTTATATGAGAGGGACAAATTCTATCTTGATTACACAACTTCATTACATTGCTCACACAGTAACCAATCACAACTTTTATAATCGTCCAGTTAAAGGCAACGTTTGATAGTGTCAAATCACTATGTTCCTAATATTGAAGTCTCTGATAATCTCAAGTCAGAGGACTGAAAAATATACTTATCATGAGAAACAACTATGACTTAATCCACGTGATGTTCTCATAGTGGGTCGGTCCAATACTTTGTTCCCTAACAAGTACTCGTGATCTTGATTCGTATCCCTATACGTATAATCATCATATGATCATCAATCAAGACTCACACTAGTCTTAATTCATTATGGTTCCCAATATAATGATCGACTAGAGACATTTAGGATATTTCTGTAAATACCCATGGATCTTATTATAATGTAAACATGCAAATTAATTATAATAAACAACAAATGAAATCCTCTATTTTATTAACTAAAAGTATTCATAAAGACAGTTAATGGATTGACCTAAGGCACATGTCCCAACAATTAGGTTCGATTGGGATAGTAGTTCATGATTCAATTACATGTTTGTGATTATTTGGATGAGGACCGAAATTGCAAATAATTAATTTTCGAAATTATTTATTTATAAATAATTAATTTTCTAAATTATTTATTTATAATTAATTAATTTTGAAATTATTTATTTATCTTGTTATATCTATTTTGTTATGAAGTTTCTATTTGATAAAGATAGATAACAAATTAGAATATGTGATAAATATCAAGAATCTTGTTATTGGTGATATACTAGGATTCAAATATCTTAAATCCAAAATAAATAATTAATTTTCGAAATTAATTATTTATCTTGTTATATCTATTTTGTTATGAAGTTTATATTTGATAAAGATAGATAACAAATTAGATTAGGAGATATAAGCAAAATCGGTTTCGTTATCCCTATTGGATAGGAGATAAATATCAAGAATCTTGTTATTGGTGATATACTATGATTCAAATATCTTAAGTCCTAATTGGATTAGGATAAAATGATTAGTTAGATGTGGGCCCGGGTTAATTAAAATGTTTTAATTGACTTAATTTCGGATAAATTAAGGGGTTAATTTATGATAATAAAATCAGCGAAAATTATGATTTTCTATAGCGAATTTTAATTTTCGGAATTGAGATTCGTCTTCTTAAAAAAAAAAAAAAGTATTTGCCCGCTTTTTATGCTTCATTGATTTGAATATAATGGGACATTGCGTCTAACTAATCCTAGCGTAAGGAAATTCTTTTGTTAGTGAAAAGTATAAAAAAAATAAATTTTCAAATTGTTTAGTGATTGAACAAATCAATAAAATATATGATATTTCATTGTTTACATAAAATCACTAAAACTGAATAAAATCCCTCTATTAAATTTTAAGTCTCGTGCCATCCATTTTAAACACTTGTCAAGGCCTCGATCACACTATTATAGTTCCAGCCATAGCTGGGTATATTGTGTTATCTTGGTGAGACAAGTTGGTTAAGAGTTACCTTAATGTTTAAAATGGTCCGACTTAATAAAGCCATCAAAATAGTTTTGAGCTTTAGGCAAATGATTGGATAAAAACATGCTACGACATAAGATGTCACGTATCTCATAAAAGGATCTAAAAATTACATAAGATGTAATTGGTAACTGTTACCTACCTAAATAATCTAGTTCTATGTTTCATGCCATAGCTATCATAGAATTAGGTGAAATATGGATTTTAGTCCCGTAAATAAATAGTATGTTTTAGGAGGGTTGTTAATTTAGTGGGAGTCTATTCCTCTATACTAAAATAAACTTTGCATAATCTTTATTGTAGATCAATGACCTCTTCAAGTAACAATAATCCCATGTCACTGCGATCCATCCTTGAGAATGATAAGCTATCTGGGACTAATTTTCTTGATTGGTTCATAAACTTGAGAATTGTTCTCAAGCATGAACGCAAGTTGTATGTCCTGGATGCTCCAAACCCTGAGGACCCACCAGCCGATGCTACAAAAGCTATGAGGATGCGCCAGTTAGTCCTCATGTTTTGAAGATGGAGGGCTATGTTGACCAGCTTGATAGACTCGGATTTCCCATAAGCCAAGAGTTGGCTACGAATTTGATCTTGAATTCATTACCAGAAAGTTACTCACAATTTGTGATGAACTATAATATGAATAATATGGAGAAATCAATTTCGGAGTTGCATTTGATGCTCAAAACTGCTGAACAAAATATCGAGAAACCCTCGAGTAATATGTTGATGGTCTAAAAGGGAAAGGGAATGAAGAAGAAAGGCAAAGGGAAGGCTAGAGTTGCCAAGGCTGTTGCTGCACCTGTCGCAAAGCCTATGGAACAAGTCAAGACCCAGCCTGTTCCTGCTTCAAAACACCCAAAAGAAAATGAAGAAAATTGTCATTTCTGTAATTAAACCTATCTTTGGCATTGTCGTCTCAGACACATAAATGAGAAACGCATAACGAAGCTCCATAAAGATGTGCTTCTAGATTCATTTGATTTAGAAACATATGAAACACGCGTATCTTGTTTACTATGCAAGATGACTAAAAGTCCCTTTACTGGACACAGTGAAAGGGCAAGTGATTTATTGGGTCTATTACATACTGATGTATGCAGTCCTATAAACACAATGGCTAGAGGAGGTTATCGTACTTCATTACATTTATTGATGATTTCAGTAGATATGGCTATGTATATCTTATGAAACACAAAGCTGAATCATTTGAGATGTTTCGAACGTTTCAAAATGAAGTGCAGAATCAACTTGGTAAAACTATTAAAACGTTTTCATCTGATTGAGGTGGTGAATATTTAAGCCAAGAATTTGATGATCATCTTAAAAATTGTGGGATTGTCTCCCAATTGACTCCACCAGCAACTCCACAATGGAATGGAGTTTCTGAAAGGAGAAATCGAACCTTATTAGATATGGTTCGATCTATGATGAGTCATGCATATCTTCCATTATCCTTTTGGGGTTACGCATTACAAACTGCAGCTTTCACTCTAAATCGAGTTCCTTCTAAAGCGGTTGATAAAACACCATATGAGATATGGTACGGGAAGAGACCTAGTTTGTCTTTCCTTAAGATTTGGGGTTGCGAGGCTTACATAAAATGACAAGTCTCAGAAAAACTAGCACCTAAATTTGACAAGTGTTTATTTGTGGGGTATCCTAATGAAACAAAAGGATATTACTTTTATAATCCCACTGAGAACAAAGTGTTTGTTGCTCGGTATGGTGCCTTTATGGAAAGACAATTTATTTCAAAAGACACTGGTGGGAGAGAAATAAATCTTGAAGAAGTTCAAGAATCACAGATGAATCCTGAACCGCTACTGGAAGTTCAACAACGTTCTGAACCAGTTGAACCTCTGCAAGTGACACAAGGCCCACGTAAATCTGGTAGGGTAAGACATGAGCTAGAGAGATTCGGATTTCTCATTACTGATAGTCGTGATGTGTTGCTTATGGATCAAAATAAGCCCACCACTTATCAGGAGGCTATGTCTGGACCAGACTCAGATAAATGGCTAAGTGCCATGAACTCTGAGATGCAATCCATGTGTGATAACGAAGTTTGGAACTTGGTTGATCTACCTGAAGGTGGTAAGACCATTGGATGTAAATGGGGTTTTCGAGAAGAAAACCGACATGGATGGCAATGTGCATACTTTTAAAGCAAGACTTGTACCAAAAGGTTTCAGGAAGACTCAAGGTGTTGATTATGATGAAACTTTTTCGCCAATAGCCATGCTTAAATCCATAAGAATTTTAATTGCCATTGCTGCATAATATGACTATGAGATATGGCAAATGGATATAAAAACAACATTTCTTAATGGAAAGCTGCTTGAGGACGTGTATATGACACAACCTGAAGGTTTTGTACATCCTGAGAATTCTAGGAAGGTATGCAAGCTTCAAAGATCCATTTATGGATTAAAGCAAGCTTCTCGGAGTTGGAATCTTCGTTTTGATAAAGCAATCAAGGATTTCGGTTTTATTAAGAACGAAGATGAGCCTTGTGTATACAAGAAGGTCAGTGGGAGTGTAGTTTTTTCAGTGCTTGTATGTTGATGATATATTACTCATTGGAAATGACATCCCAACATTGCAGAGTGTCAAGTCTTGGTTAGGAAAGTGTTTCTCAATGAAAGACTTAGGAGATGCAGCCTATATCCTAGGGATAAGGATCTATAGGGATAGATCTAAGAGGCTAATCGGTCTAAGTCAGAGAAACCTAATATATAAAAATGAAGGAAAGATAAAAGCTACCAAAGGTGTTTGTGTCGAACACATAAGCCTTATTTATATGTTAAAATTTGCCCAGTTCTAATGATACACCTTAAAGAACAGATTTAGTTAATCATAAAATGGAATTGTTCAATTTATAATGAATTATAAATCCTATTAGGAAGTGATAATTTTGCATTGTTACAAATATTTCAAAATGAGTATAAAAAATCATTTTGCAAATTATTAACATACTTTGATGAGATCAAGGTGGATAATATTTGAGCCAAGAGTTTAAATGACTATATTTGCAATTGTGGGATTTTCACGCAATTAACTCCACCAGGAACGTCATTTGAGAAATGATTTTTTAAGATGAGAATAAAACTATATGGGATAAATTTGGATTTATGTGTTGGGTTTGGGGGTTCATACGCAGCGGAGATTCCAAAATAATTTTGACAAAAACCCCAACAAGATCCAAATCTAATTCCATTAAAAACGTTTAAACCATGAAAACTTAATCATACCTCAGTCGCAATATACCTTTCTGAAGGTTGATCGATCTCTAAGGCGCTGCCAATGACGAACTCCCTATATCAGCAGTCCACACACGAACGGCGACCGAGATTTGAAGTGCTAGCTTCGAGATAATATAAAACCTTTTGTTTTTCTCTCCAAAACGATCCAGAGCATACCAAAAAACCCTAAGTCGTTTCTGAAATGAAAATAGAGTTTCGGCCTTTTGATCTTTCGTCTGTGTGTTCTAACTTAAAGCATCTATTTATACAACCCTTATATATAGACGATTAAGTAAATTACACATATACCCCTACTTAAAGAAGTATAAGTGTAATACACCACAAGGATGTTTCCATCATGAATTTTATCATATAAAATTCATTTTTTTGAACCATCTTAAAATCTCGCAAAACCATTCTTAGTGTGCCCAATAGGCTCATACAACGTTGGCAGTGTACAAAAACACATTTTGGTATACAAGTCATAAGCGGCCTCTAGCAAGACATTATGACTACCCAAGTACGAATATCAAATCGATACAACCTAATTAATAGTGTATATAACATCCTTTTGTCACACGATATCCTTTTGATCGAACATAAGGAATGGAATTGTCATCCAACATGCTCAATCGTACTAGTCTCGATCTCTAGGTAGACTGAAAACATCCAAGTGACATTGATCAATATCAATTCATTTAGACTAGGCCTTTTAACAGTCTAACACATCGGGGGATCCACTCGATATCTCTCTTTATATGAGAGGGACAAATTCTATCTTGATTACACAACTTCATCACATTGCTCACACAATAACCAATCACAACCTTTATAATCGTCCGGTTAAAGACAACGTTTGATAGTGTCAAATCATTGTGTTCCTAATGTTGAAGTCTCTAGTAATCTCAAGTCAGAGGACTGAGAAATATACCTATCATGAGAAACAATTATGACTTAATCCATGTGATGTTCTCATAGCAGGTCGGTCCAGTACTTTGTTCCCTAACAAGTACTCGTGATCTTGATTCGTATCCCTATACGTATAATCATCATATGATCATCAATCAAGACTCACACTAGTCTTAACTCATTATAGTTCCTAGTATAATGATCGACTAGGGACATTTATGATATTTCTGTAAATTCCCATGGATCTTATTATAATGTAAACATGCAAATTAATTATAATAAGCAACAAATGAAATCCTCTATTTTATTAACTAAAAGTATTCATAAAGACAGCTAATGGATTGACCTAGGGCACATGCCCCAACAATGATCTCTACCACCAAGTTGTTGAATACAACAAAAGTGATTGAGTCCACTTAATGGTTTCACCTTGAACATAGTTTTACAGGTTTGGGTTGAAAAAGTTATATATGAAGGATCATTTTTTTGTATATCTTTTGGTTCAATAACTTGTAAGTTTAAATTTTGAGGATGATGTTTTTAATTAGTTGAGAATATTGTGTCATTCAAAAATCTCGTAAACTTGATTAGGATGCTAATTAAGTATTTTTGAATTTAATTTGGTATTTAAGTATCCAAAGTGGGACCCACATGTTACGAATCAGAGATCATAAGTCTAATATTATTTTTGTGTATCGCGTGTCTATTTGATATATTATACACTATTATAATGCGAAATAGAGTCAAGTAGAGTGCGAACACAGTGTACGTGAGTTTCAGAGCGCATTGAGAGTATTTTTCAATTTTTGATGAAATAGGGGTATTTTTTGCAATTTTATTTAGACCTAAAAATAAGAGATACCCATGAAATTAAATAAAATAATTAATAAGTTGGTGGGTGCCTAGTGACACGTGGGCTCAAGGTTGACACATGAAATGTACAATAGCGTACACGCCCGAGGATGGTCGTTGGTGCCCGTGGAGAATTTAAAGCCACAAAAATACATATATATATTTATATTTATGTATATAATATAGTTTATATATATTTATATATAATATATTTTATATATAAATATATAGAAATCAATCTTATAGTTTATTTGAAATAAAAGTATACATTGGATTGACCTCGAGATATGCATAGCGTAAGCATTAAGGAAGAAAATGATTGAACGTTGGGTATTGGAGAGGATTTTTCCATACCTCAATATGCATGCCATTCCATATCAAGAGAAACCAAGGGGTGCATGGATGTGATTGAGTGGGTAATTATAAAACCATTTGATCTACCTCCACATACAAGATGTGTATCACGAGGAGATCAATATAATTGGTTTTGCTCAAGTCGGAAAGTGATGATGATTATATTGATAATATCCACAAAGCTTGTCATTGAGACACCTAGTACATATCTCGATGAAGTTTAAATTAAATAATGAAAATGAATCATTAAATTTGCCTCGAGATTCTTATGATATGAATATGGAGAAAATCAAATATATATCTTCAACTTAACAAATCGCCTCCTCAATTATGTATTTCAAATCGGAGAGAGTTTGACAGTGAGTCGAAGTCGATGGAGAGAGAGAGGGAAAGGAGATCGACGAAGAAGGTGAGGTTTTGTTCATTGTTGTTGGGTTGTCGTTGTTGGTTGTTGTTGATTTTATGTTGGGGTCATCACATATGGAGTCCTTTCAAAAGATAACCCAGTGGCGAGAGTGGACTACACTTTAAATGATCTTGCGATGAGTTTATCTCAACAACCTGATCATGGGAATGATGGTGATGATGCTATATCTGGACGACAGCTCTAATATTTTATTCTTCTGTGTAATCTTTTTTAAGTGTTATTTGTTGAGAGGTCTTTGTTTGTAATCATATGATTGATGTGGTATGTGTCACTATGATACATTTACTTTTGTATGTTTCAATTATATACAATGGTTTGATGTGCTGAATTTCTTTTCTATAATGCTTGAAATGTTTACAATTTAACATGTTTTCGATTACTTATTATATTTATTTTTATGTTTGTTATTTATTTATCTAATTTATTCGTTTATACTTCACAAGATATTTTATTTTGTTGGAAACCTGACTTACATTTTTGGAATGAGTTTATGGGGTATTAGGTGAAGTGAAGTATGAAGATGCGAAGTGGAAGAATCAAGAGGTAGAATATAGCTGAACATTGTGAATTTTTCAAAGTTTTCCACAATACAGATAATATTTTCACATTTTATTTTAATTTATTTAGTTAGGAATATGGAAATGAATATAATTTGTGTTTGAATAGAAATATAAGTAATTTATTATTATTACCCATGAAAATAGAAATTTTATGATGGAAATGAATTATTATACCCTATTTGACTTAACCTAAATTGTGTATACAATAGATGAGTTAAGAAGGGAATGATTAGTTTGTATTAGAAATTATAATTGGTAGAAGATCGAAATGATAGTACAAGATAAACGAGGGAGATTTTTGAGAATCTTGTCATACAAAGGTTATTGATCAAGTGATGTATGGATATATAAAAACGTTTATGCCACAATTGAGGAGAATAGGAAATAGCCAATAAAATTTAATAAGTTAAAAAGAATCCTTCCTTGGCTATATGAAATTTAGAAGAGCTAACAAGAGTTTTAAAAAAAAAAAAATAGAGAGACCCACATATTCCAAAAGAAATGGATAGGGAACTGTAAGAATACAATATAAAGAAGAAAATGATTATATATATGAAGAAGAAAGAAATATAGATAGAAAAACGAAGGAAGTTTATGAAAATATCTTCAAACAAAAGATTTAGCTCGAGTGCTTATAACTAAGTTAAGTGAAGTATATCATTTTATTTTGACAAACGAATATGAAATGATGATTATTGGTGAATAAAATTTCCTACCGACATTGATTGCGGTGATATATTAAATATTGTTTGAAATTGAGATTGATTAAGTGATTTTTGTATCTTGAGATTCTATATTTGTTATTGTAAGCTTGATCCTTGTCAGTGAAGATTGAGAAAATCTATATAGTGTCTTGACTTTGGTGAATGATTTAACTTTGAATTTTGAGGTATATTGCACAATTATGAGGTTGAATTGTCAAATAAAATATTTTTTAATTCTTTTTATTCTATCATGGTTCTTATTTTTATGAAGGTAATATGTTTTCATTTTAAGACTATTTCTGTTTGAGAATAAAAGTATATAATTATGAAATCAAAACGAGGAAGAAAAAACAATATGATTGAGAGTATTCCTTTGCTCGGGACAACAAAGTAATGAGTTTATGAGTATTTGACAAGTCAATAATTAGATATATTTTATAGTAAATTTTAGGATGATTTTAGATGTAAAAGACTTTATTGCATAGGATTTTCTCTTGTTTTTTAATTTTCAGGTAATAAAATAAGTGTATGAAGAAATGGAGTAAAAATGGAAGATTATGAAGGAATTAATCAAGTGGAAAGAGTATGCAAATAATCATCACTAAGGAATCAAAGAAAAACTAGAATTTGATACCGGCAATTCTCCAGCGATTCCTATGTACACAGAATCACCACTCAGATCAGTGAAAACAAGGACTTTAATTTCATAGATTTACACAGTGGTTCCATTTAACCCTGAATCATTGAAGAATCGCTAAAGCAAATTTCAAAGATTTTATATAATAATGATTAATTTGAGTTAGTTTGGGATGTTTACTACCTAAAATAATATAAATACGACTCTGTGGTTAAGAAATTAGTTGCACTTGAGTACTTAGATCAATATTTTATTGCTTTAGGAGCCATTATTTATTGTTTTGATTTATTTATTTATTATTCATTGCTTTTGAAAAGGATTTGAAGATTTAAAGTATTTATTTCAAAGGTATTTATTTATGTCTTTTATTTATATTATGGCAAAGTTATTTATAATTATGAGTGAGTAGTTTGTCAATCTAAATAAATTCTGAACGTGAACTAGATCTTGCAATATAGTTATGATGAGATGAATATATGTTTAATGCTTTAAACCAATCGTATTCTCAGATTTACTAATTTAATAGGTTATTACCTATTGATTTTAATCATAATCTTTGTATTACGTGCATAGTCTAAAATGTGTATTGTGATATTTGGATTCATTATCTAATTTAAAATAGTAACTAGGATTATTTGAAAAGTATGATCGTTTAGATGTCCTACGTAAATCTGAAATCTAAATCTAATGTTGTAGTGACTTTTCTGAATATGTTAGATTTAGTAGTTTGAAGTTTTCATAAAGTATAATATGGTTTTGTTGTGTGAAATTGATGTCTTTGTGTATTCAAAAGGGTAGCTCAATAAAATCAGAACATGGCTTTTTCGCCATTATAAGGAGAACAAATGGATAGCTAAATCTTGTTTGCTTACTTATGATTAGAGTTTAATGATCTCCGATACTTATAAAGTATGCTCATAATTATATTGATTGAAGTAACATGTTTGGAATGCAAAACGGGTTTATTTTCCATTGTTCTAAATGTTTGCTTAGTTATTTATTTATTATTGAATTGGATTTATTTGATTGATATTGAATTTAGAATTGTTTTAGTGAAGTTAGTATAATTAGTTAATTATTATCATATTATCGATTGAATTAGTTAGTTTAATTATTGTTTTAATTAATTAATTAAAGTAAAGTAACAATAATAAAAACCATTAAAGGTCATTTTTCCTAGAGAATTTTGATAAATTCTTATGGAGATGATTCTCACTTACCACTACTATAAAGTATTAAAAGTATAATATAGGAGGAAGATTTATTGTATATACCCGACACGTATCAATCTGTTATCGCTCATCTCGAGGAGAGACGACTCAAGGAACCCGTGACTAGCAATATACATGCCTTGCTCCAACTGAACCATCGACTTTGATACCATTTGTTGCGCCTGGCTGAGCCTTTATCCGTGGGTCCATCGATTTCATTGTTACCGATATCGTCCCTAACTTAACCACTTTTGGGTCACATGTATGGGGTTTTTTACTCCAAAAGGTCTCAATACTACTTGTGGTGTGATAACCACTCAAGTACTTCTTTATTAAGTCACACTTAACCGATGTGGAACTATTATTCGGTCCACACATCCCAACAAGTTCTAACGAATTGACAAAATGAATAGAAAAATACACAATATGACCTGCCTTCAACACTTTCCAAAATACGATTATAGGCTCAAAACCTCAATCTAACTTAAACTCCAAATTCTATAGTATCAGTACATTAACTTGTGAAATATTCATAATTTAATTTTTAAAAAACCAAAAACTGGTTGAGTCATACACTATGAATATTGAATAGCCAGAGTCATGTAGGCATAAAAAACTTTGAGATATAAACGAACTTTATTATTGCAAAACTAAGTTACAACTGTAGTTTACAATATCATAACCAAAAAATTAATCTCCCATTAAGATTGGCAACAACTATTTCCAACATTTGAAAAGCATAATCAAAGCCTTATAGAAAAACAAATAACAAGGTGATAACATGAACAACTAACAATACTCCAAAACTCTTGCCACGGTGAATCTAGATATTTGGTAAAACTTACAAGTGTGATTGGAGCACCATATCAAAGACAAGATGATTAGTCTCATCTATAGCTAACTCACAACGGAAGAAATCATAAGAACATTAAGATTAATCATGCAGTAGATTTACTTACATAATAGAAAGAATGATGAATATATTAGATATAGAAGTCTGAGAACAAGAAAATAATGAGATTCTTACTACAATTGAAGCTACCCTTTGTAATTTGCAACACAATGATATTGCCATATATCAATGTTTGTTATTCCCTAAATATAACTCAACTAAAATGTAATAAAATCAAGATGAAAGGAGATACTTCAACTTATAAATTGGCCATCCAGAAACATTAAAAGATAAGGAACCAAAAATTTAGAAGAGCAACTATATAAACATAATGTAGCATCCCCTAACCCGATTAGGGTAATACTCAGCCTGAAACCCTAATTAAGCCTTGTTAACCCCGCTAGTAACGAGAGCCAGTAGCCTCTCCTTTTACACTTGATATATATCCATGTATATCGAATATCGATGTAAAACAAATATTAAATGCTGCGAAAATATAAAATCTTTCGATAATCAAAACACGATATACAATATCAAATTAAACGTGAATAAACCTCGGTTTTACCAATCTCTCATCCCTTATGATATTTCTAAATTGTAATTCAATACAAATATATAAGACAAGGGAACACTCATTACATTGAAGAGAAGATCAAAACTCATACATCTTCTCTATCCAGTAGTCATAGCGCTCGTCGACATTCCTGAAAAGTTATTTGGGTTGAGCACTCCAACTTGCTTAGTAAGTAGGGATTCACATAGCCATTAACATTCCATATAATAATCAATAATATTATGCAATAATAATATGCATAAATGTTAACTAACAAAAATATGGAAATCATATAATTCAATACATAAAAGATGCAAATCAAACTATCATTGAATATTACACCGTGATTACCATTTTATTTATAAAACTAGGCCCACTGACGCAATTAATGCGATTGCTAGACTAACATATTGGTCGATATGTTGTCTAGTCAATCCATTAATGCCTAATGGTTCTATTTGAAACCTTCTAGTGAGTATGCAATCCATGCAACCTATAAATGTGTAGGAAGTTACGTATAGGCTAAGAAAGTAGCCCATCTCCTCTATAACTGCGTCTCGGTTCTAGGAACTTACTCTCGTGAATAACATTAAACACCATTTTCCATTATTAAAACCATCACATTGTACATAGCCCGCTATTTTAGGTCATACACTACAGGAACTATATATATTAAGATAGCCAGACAACATTGATAAATAAGCGAATCTGTACTTACCACGGGTTAAGTCTTCATTACTGAATAACCTAACTTTTTGGTTATCTCACGCTTTCCCAGTGTTCCTCAACCTATCACCAATCAGTTGTAATCAATATAGGTCCATTCTGCTATGTTTAGAATCCCTAAGTCAATCCCTAAGACCTCAAGAAATCCTAAGTAAAACATAGCACAGTTATTATTTTTAGGGGTGTGAACGCATCCCTAAATTGGTGGGGCACGCTCCACCTACTGGGTTCTTCAAAATTAATGAAGTGATCGTGCTCCTCTACTCAATATAGTGCGTCCACCCTACACTGCCTCGACAATGAACAAAGTAGCAGCTACTGTTCCATTACTAAATCTCTAAAACAGCTACAACCATTCTCCTAAACCATCAGGGAGAACCTCTAGTGAGGTAACAACCCATTTCAAATCATAAACAATAACAATTAACAGAGAAATCATCATCTAATTATGAATTCAACTTGAAACTCAAAAAATAAACTCACCAAGATGATGATCTCTAATCCCACTGTTGTTTAAGCTCCTCAATCTCGTTGAATTCATTCTCCTGATCCTCTCCTCCGGATCAAATCATCAACTGATCTCCTCTCCAACTCTTTCGAAAGATCAAATGAGATAACGATTAAGGTTTTTGGTTTATATATATGAATTTTCTTCGAGATATGCATCATGCTATCTCGAGACCGATCTAGTGATTGATATATTAAAATGACACTCTCTAAAGTGATATGCATTTTAACATCATCAAACACTTACGCTCATCTCGAGGCTGATCAAACGATCCATATAATTTAATCCAAACTTTGTAGTTTTAATATATATATTTATATATATATATATATATATCATATATATATCATATATATATATATATATATATCTCATGTTTTTCTTGCCAATACATTCACTAAACACGCTTACGAGCATTCTCGAGTATGCACATTCATTTCATGACTCCGTCGTTGCACTTAGTGTACCACAAACTTATTGTTTGGTTACGTATTTTCCATTTATAGGTTTGCATTCATTTCCTATTAATCCCACAACCTATGAAATTCCTTAAACAATCCTAAAAAACACAATCCATCAAGCAATCACATGCACCCGCTAATCGAGGTACATTGAACTTAACCATGAGTCTAACTCAAGTTAATTAGGATTTGAATTAACATTAACCACCAGCTTAAGGTAACAGGTCATTACAATCTCCCGATTTAAAGCAATTTCATCCTTGAAATTAAAGTAAACTTAAAATTACATGTAGTTGATGAGAAATGGGAACTGCTCCTTCATGTAGGACTCCCATTCCCAATTTAGTTCATTATCTTCGTGAAATTACCATTTCACTTTCACCAAAGGAATATCTTTGTTTCTCAACCTCTGAGTCTTACAATCGAGTATTTGAATTAACTGCTCATAAGATTTGAAAGATAAGTCTTCTCGAAGATCAAATTCATTCCAATCAATCCTTAGAGTGAACTGAGTATCCGTTTCGCAAAGTTTAAACACATATAATACATTATGAACTCCAGCTAGTTGAGGAGGAAACTCTAACATATAAGCAACTAGAACGATCCTTTCATGTACTTTGAATGGCTTAATACACCTTGAAGCTAGCTTACCTCACAATCCAAAACTATACATTTTCTTTCACAGGTGCGATTTTAAACATAACATAATTTTCCTTTGAAAACTCCAATAACCTATGATGTTTATTGGCGTATCTCCTTAGTCTCAGCTGTGTTGTAGTCAAATGTTGGAAAATATGCTACATTCCTTTTGTGTAGTTCTGAATCAATTCTAGCTCCAACAAACCTGTATCTCAACCTCTGCCCAAACACTTCGGTGAATCGCAAGGTTAACTATACAGAGCTTTAAAAGAAGCATTCTAACACTAGCTTGACAGTTGTTACTACAAAAAAACTCACACAAAGGAGTGTATATTTTCCAGTTACCGCCAAATTCTAAGATACAAGCTCGAAGTATATCTTCCACCCTAAAATCAACCAATCAGGCTACTCATCAATCTACTGATAATATACCATAATGAAGTTAAGAACAGTTTCTAGTTGTCGGTGCAATTCACTCCACTGTCTGGACGTGAATCTTAGATCTCAAATCGAAATAATCGACGCAGGAACTCCATGAAATCTCAACACCTTACGTATGTACACCTCATGTAATTGGTCAAGAGGATTTCGCACGGAAACTTGCAAGAAATGAGCAGACTTTGTCAACCAGTTAACTACAACCCATATCATATTGTGTTTATGGTGACTATGATGCTCCCTCCCTAAGTTTAGGGCACCGCCAGTCCTAATCCCGTAAACCCACAACATAAGACCTAACAACGTATTAGTTAGCATTTTTAAAACTTTTCTTCCCACAAGTTAATTATTCAAATAAATATTTTCTTGTCTCTTGTCGCTTGCTTAAATCAGAGTTAATTAAGATTTTATACTAATAAAGATTATTCGTCAGAAGTTTTGATAAATTAGCGAAAGCCAATCATATAGAACCTAAGTGTGGAAATAAGGAAATGGAAATCACATGCATAGATATAACAAAACGGTGATAACTATATTCAACATGTGTCTGATCTTTACACTATCTCGCAACCCATAGAATACATCCTCAAAAATGAATGGAAAGCATGTATATAAGTCATACAACAAGACTAGAAACCTACAACAAAGGTAGCATCTCTTTACTAGCTCGGTAGTAGTCACCAATTTTCTTTTTGCCTAGTTTGGTACTTGATAGATCTGCACCCACCTCATAAAAAGGATGGTGAGTACAGTAATCTAGAAAGTAACACCGAGAGACATTTATTCACATTCTCAAATATGTAACACGTATCTAAAAGCATGATAATAACAACTATGCTGAAAATTGAACGTGCAAAAAAAATACTTTAGTTAAACAAAATGAGACTATTCAAATGAATCACATATATTAAATGGTTACTTATACATTAGCCCAGAACTACATTATTGATTACATAGACCTTGGGTAGTTATTTATTTAGCATGTCGTATCGACCTCATGCAATAGGTCAATACACATAGTACATCAATATTACCCTTATTGATCGCCATTTATGTGTAGGCCTTCTCCTTATTAGTTGTGAAATACGGCATATCAACCTCATGTAATAGATCAATACACATGGTACATCATTGTTACCCTAATTGTTCATCGTTTAATCATTTCACACATTGGCCTAGATAATATCCTTCAGGTAATAGCTTATATAATAGTGCATGTAGGTATTATCCTTATTAGTCGTGAAACATGGCTTATCAACCTCATGTAATAGGTCAGTACATATAGTACACCGATATTACTCTAATTGGTCACCACTTAATCATTTCATCAACCTCACATAGTAGGTACGTCTAACCAATTAGTATACCAATATCCCTGGGTCCCAAACCCCATGTGCTGCATATACCTCAAACCATGTCATAATCTTAAACACACATATTATCATATAACAATAACTTCATAACAAGAAACAACACACTAATAATAACACCAAGAATTTAACAAACTTAGCAACATAAACTAATAAAGTCAAGCAACATACAATTAAATAAGCATACAAAATTTTGTTCAACAATATAAACAATTGTAAACAACTAGCAGTAACAAGGCATGAAATGAGGGAAAATATTTCAATCAGTTTACTTACAATCCTCGCAATTTCCTAAGTTATTTCAGCCTCCCGACACCTCAAATCTTGTATCAGAACCCTTGAGACACTTTCTTATGTTTCTGATATCATATAACATGTTTTTTAGCATGCTTTTACATTTACTTAGCGTTTTAGACTTGTTTATAGTGTTTAAGAAATTTTAGAAAATTGCATATTTTTATGTTGTCAAGGCAATTAGCATACTAAGTGATTTGATTAGCGCGCTAGTGGCCTCATTAGCATGCTAACCACTTTGTCTAGCGCACTACCCAAAATTAGCACTAAATGTCCTACCTTGCGCTATGTACAGGAAAACTTAGAATTCTAAAATCAGAGTTTCAAGTTTTCTCCACACATAGGCTACCCTAATGCTTTGGGAACCCTCATATACATCTCCAAGCCCCAATACATCAACAACAACATAAAACAACCATATATAGCATCAAATTCATGAATTTATCAACTTGACTAAGTTGCTGGTGTAGTGAATTACCTACTTGATGAACTCCTAGCTTGATCTCCTTCACTAACCCACTGATTTTTCCAACAAAAGATTCTTAATCTTCTTCTTCTTCAATCTTTACTTCTCCAGCAAGTAAGAAAATGAAATGAGTTGATCTTTAACCATATATATAATGGATAAGATTAACTAATAGCCATTGATCTTTAAGTGTGTACGTAGGCTTATCTAATGATCCACACCTTAACACAAGTCCAACTTACTCTCCAGTTACTTAATCTAGATAACACCAATTAGTAACTCAATTGGTTACTAGATGTTTCAACACATATTTTGAGAACTATCACATAACTATTGTTTTAAATTACTATCTCAGGTCACATTTAATATATAACTAACCATAGCCACATTAAAATCACTATTTAAGCTACACTAAGCTTAAATAAGACTACCACATCACTTTCTACCCCGACCCCATACCGATATGCATCTCGAAGCGTATCCTCACCACGTCTCGACATCTATGTACAAGTAGGAGTGACGTAATAAATCTACACATACATTACACTAAGAATCATCACATCAAATCTAACACATTTCTCGGTCCTTACACTAATTATTCGGACTGTATACCTGCTCTAGGCCACGTCTCGAGTTGGTAACCCTTATGAGGGACTAATTTACTATTGGTAAATTTTTGGACCATTACATTGATTATGAGGTAGACCAAAAATAAAATTCATCGATATATGTTCCCATTTCCATTCAGGAATTGACAACGAATGTAATAACCCTTCAGGTTTCCTACGCTCAGCCTTAACTTGCTGACAATATCAATCTTCATTCCAGGCCAATAATAAATACATTTCATTTCATGATACATCTTATTATTACCTGGATGAATAAAGTAAAGAGATATATGAGACTCCAGTAGCAACTCTGCCTCAACTGTTCTTAAGCTGGAATCTAAAATCTATCCTTTAACAGTAACGCACCATTGTAAAAAACTAACCAATCGGAATAATCCCTACTAGTCGCTAACCTCTAACGCACTATATAGTCCAGATTAGCTTTCTGTCAACCAATCACCATTGAATCATCTTCAGTCTGAAACTGAACACAGAATATCAGATTAGTAGCTCTGAAACTAGCTCTCTCAGTCGATGATGTGTTAGCTAAACTTACACAAATCATCATCATCATAGATGCTTTTCAAGAAGTCTAAACTTAGAAGCTCTAGTAGCAGCTACATTTTCTCCATATATTTGAGTTAAAATTGCATACAGACAGTATGTTAATACATTTATGTGCAGTTTTAAATTACTCAAGCTCTAATTAACTTGTATTATTACTTCTCGTCCCACACAAATTGACAACGAAGTAAAACATATAAATTTTTAAGGTAAACACCTCAACGTATGTATATAGCCTTATTATATCAATACTAAAGAACTCACATAGTAAAATATTTCTTCTAGTATTCAACATCTTCCAAGTCACAAGTTTGGAAATTATATTTTCTGGAACTAAGATCAACTATAAATATATCATGTTAAGATTGAGAAAGGTTCCTCCCAACCATTATACATCTCTTCCCCACTGGGAAGCTAACTTTCGATTTTTTGCCAAAGTAATAATCCTAGTTTTCCAAACTCTCATCTCTTTCCACTCACATATATCTCGCTTACTCTTCCACAAGAATTAAACCACGATACTAACAAGAAATTCTTTTTTTAGACTTTATCTATTATGCAATCACAACATCCACAACCTTTTGTTGTCATCGCAACTTAGTTAACCCGTCATACATTTCTAAGCATGGAATTCCATTCATATAGGGCAAGAATAATATAACCTTCAAGGTTAATAACACTCAGTTTCCACCTTATGATATATTTCATATTTCTTTATAAAATTGACACTGTCAACTTTCATTCTAGGTCACGAACTATTCATTCTTATCATAATGATTTTGGATTTTACTTGAAGGAACCTCTAACTTCTTCCACAATCTAGGTATCATCGAACAAACGTTGTAGTTAAACTAGACTTCTACTTTTTTCCAAGGCGTCCTTGTTTTTTATTTTAACTTACCATTATCTTTAGAATTGAGTTAACTAAATAAGTACACAATGATACTAGTGATCCCTAGATCAATCGTTTGTAATATTCAATTATTTCAAACTTACTTTCCTCTTTTGTCTTTTGTGTTGAATATATGACATTCTCATATTGACTAAATCTCAATTAAATCCACTAATTTGTTGTTTATATTCAACACTTATACAATTAATCAACCTTTGAAACTTTGTACTTGCACTTGCAAAATCTGGTCTGAACCAATTTACTGTTACTAATTACAATTATGTACGGTAATTGCTCGTGCATTCTCTAAGTTTTTAATGATTCCATGTTATTATTGATAACACAATAACAACTTAATTAAAATAAGGTTTCCATACATAAGACCCTTCATTTATGAACACAATATGAGTTCTAGTTTGTTATAATGTTTCCACCATCCATTTAAAATGATCCAACAACCATAAGAAATCATATTTTTATCAGACCCCACTCAATTAGGGCATCTGACTGGCCTAGATTACCTTAATCTCTTGACAATCTAGCAACCTAAACCCTTTTTATCGAAAAATAATTACGATTAAGATCTTGTAATCTTCAATTATAACACTTTATTAACCAAAAAGGATTCTAAAGTGAATCTTAAATCTTAGAGTTCCTTAAAAATTAATTATATATCCTCAAACTTTCATTTACATTAAGTAGATAGTCTTCAAAATTTGATAAAAGTATTTCGACAGCATCTCCTCTATTTTTAAGCCTACACCGAAAATCTCGGCCTTCAAAAATCTTCAACAAAACATGTCCAGCTTTGGCGGAAATGTTGAAGGACTCACAATCCACCCATAACAATATATATTTCATCAAATAAATTATATATTTATTCTAAATTGATTTAAAGTATTAAAATTCTTAAACTAGCATTACCTGAATTCCAAAATTATTTCAATTCTTCCTAAAATTGTTGCAACCATTCTAAAGGTAATCTTAATCACACTCGAACACATAAACCCATTTATACAATATAAAATATTAAAAAATCAATAGATGCATGGAGAAAAAGAACCAAACAAGTCACATACAATTGGAAAGCTTTTCTTTTCCTTTGTCGCAGCTAGAACCTGTCATTATCCAATTATAACAATTCTATAATGTCAGATAAGTAAATCCCACACTATTCAATACACATGCAATAATCAAATGCATAATAATCCAAGAGATTAAAAGAAGAATATAATCCGAGGAGTTTAAATACAACTGTGAATCCATCCCATTAGATTCGATGGTTCAAAGTTTTCATTAAGTGTAATGCAGTTTTATTGTGTGAAGTTAATGTTTTTGTGCATTCAAATGGATTAACTCAATAAAATTAGAACGTGACTTTTCCACCAGTATAAGAAGAATAAATGGCTGGCTAAAGTTTGTTTAATTACTTATGATTAGAGTTTAATGATCTATGATACTTTATAAAGTATGTTCATAACTATACTGATTGAACTAACATGTTTGGAATATAAAATAGGTTTATATTTCATTGTTTTGGATGTTTGTTTAAATATTTATTTATTATTGAATTGAATCTATTTTATTGATTGTGAATTTGGATTGTGTTAGTTAATATAATAATAATAGTTAGTTAATTATTATTATATTATAGTTAATTATTAGTAATTTTACTATTTTTAATTAATTAGATTAAAGAAAAATAATAAAAACCGTTAAAGGTCCTTTTTTCCTATTGAAGTCTGATAAATCCCAATAAAGAAGATTTCCACTTACCATTACTACAAAATATTAAAAGTATAATATATAGGGAAAATTATTATACATACCCAACAAATGTCAGCTGGCTCTTGTTAATTATAGTTGGTGTACCAGTGCTTAATCAGGGTTTTAGGCCGATTATCATCCAAATCGGGATAAGGGATGCTTCACTCGAGAAGTTTAGGCCCTATCTTTTAGTAACCAAAGTCATCATATACTTAGACCATGCAACTCTGTGATACCTTATGGCAAAGAAAGAGTACAAACCATATTTATAAGATAAAAACTACTACTCCAGGAGTTCGACCGTACAATTGATGACAAGAAAAGTGTTGAGAATTTAGTAGCAGACCATCTGGGTCATTTTGAAAATAGAGAAACACCAACTATGTTGTTCAATGAGTTCCCTAATCAACACATTTATGCAGTGGTCTTTAGACATCCCATGGTATTCTAACCTAGTCATATACTTCGTTGCCAAGAAGCACTACTTGTGGGATTACCCTACTTGTGGAAGTTGATTATCGAATGAGATTCAAGGGAAAGGAATGAGAAATGAAGGTTAGTTGTAGAGATGTTCCACAATGCCGAATACATGTTTCATCAAGAAATTCAAAACTGTCTGAATAAGTAGGAAAAATATTATAACTTTTTCAACGGATCAAGGAATGAGATATCGAGAATTAAACTTCCTAAGATCTCTACTCCTAAAGGTTATAACAAGTTTATGTGCATAAGAAGAGTTTTCTTACAAGTGATTTTGTCTATTAAGAATTACTTTCTTATTAGTTTTGAGTAAGGAATTTTTTCTTTAATCAAGTCTCGATGATAAAATTTAAATTAGTTAAGAAGATTGTTAAATCCCTTATTTCAATTAACTTGTATTAGGATCTCTTTACCAGATTAGTGAGTCCTAGTCATAACATGTGTCGTAGATTAGGACTTGGATCGGTGAAAAAGAGAAATAACTATGTCATTGTTATTTTTCATCGGTGAAAGCCAACTGTATGTATTATATGGTATTTCATTGCAAAGTCAAAGTGTGTTGACACTACAAAAAAACAGCAGCTCAGAAACAGAAATTTTTGTCTCTGATTTGCATAAATTCCGTCTCTAATTCAATTCTGCAATGGAACAGAGATGGAATTTATTCCGTCTTTAAAATCGTCGTCGCTGATTCAATGAGCAACGGAAATGTGTTCCGTTGCCGATTAGAGACGGAATTTAGAAACGGAACAGAGATGGAACAGAAATGGAAATTCTCCTAAAGGGTATAATTGTAATTGCATTCCGTCTCTGATCCTTCTCTGATTAGCAACAGATGAGAGACGGAATTATCGTATTCCGTCTCTGATCCGTCTCTGATTAGCAACGGATCAGAGATGGAATTATTGTATTCCGTCTCTGATCCGTTGCTGATTCATGCATCTATTCCTCGAGAATTAGAGACGGAATAGCAATGAAATCTCTGAATTCCGTTGCTAATCCTCTCAATTCCGCTTTGTTTAGGTCTCAATCCGTCTCATATATATATATATATATATGTCTCAATCCAAGCACATTTAACCTGCCAATATATAATACAAATCATAGCTAAATAATATATTAATATTGCGCAGTTTATATTAACTTAACATATCCTTAAAATTATCTTTTCTCAATGTACTGTACACGAAACAACAAAAACAATCTAAAAAGTTTCTATTTCGTATCTTTCTACAAAAGTAAAAGCAAAAATTGTTCTAAATGAAAAAAATGAAGAAGTGTTCCGAGATTATATAAAGTTGATTGTGCTTCAAAAAATACTTGACTTCGTACAAAACACCTGAAAAAAAATCAAAAAGAAAAAAAATCACTAAATTATACAAACAATAATAGGAATATAAACAATATTATGGGAGGACTACGAATCATCGCAAGCACAAGTGTATGAGCCAAACACAACATAAATAAAGTAATAAAGAAAAAGAAATTCATCATTATCCAGAAGGAACATGGTGTTAATTAGCAAATTATCTCTCGCTCCAAACAATGACATGAAATTTAGTTATAGATTAACAAAAACAAGAGTCAATTGTCCTCGATGCTCCAAAAAATTAAGAAGACACTATACAAAATGAAATTAAAGTAAACTGAAACAAAAGATAGAACACAAATTAAAAGTAAAGAAAACTAAAATAAAAGACTCAATAAGATAAACAATGTGTAATGGAAGTATGATGAATAAATGATACAAGTCAAGTACCAATTTTCATAAGTACTTCAATATTAATAACTATTCCTTTTTAGAGACAAGTGATGTTCATGATCTTTAACTTTGAATCACTTCTGAAATTTATCCAGAGAAGTTATCATCGTTTCTATCAAATAACCAACGTCAACATAATTTACGTTTGGAATGAACATAAATGCTTGCATTAGCAGAAATGCAACATTAACGCGAAAATTGACAAGCTAAAGTCACATTCACTTTGAAACCAACTATGCAATACGCATTGAGATGCACATGAACATTTGTCACATACCACAAAATTTTCAAGTAGGCATGATACACTAATTGTGTCTTCTTGGTATCAAAGTAGCATTTTTGAAAGACCCAAAAAAAAGACGACAAAAACAAAGCAAAACCCATTCCTCATCATTACATTTTAGCTATAAAAGATCATTTTACCTTAGCAATACTATCTGAATCTGAAGAGCTGGGCTCCATTTGTCTTTGAGAATATCAAGACATATCCTTCCAAGCTGCAAGAAAAAAAAATTTCCTATTAGATGTCACCTTGTGGAATTATAACAGGAAATTAGATTAATGGGAGAAACTTGCCTTGTCAATATTTGGATGATATATTTTCGTGAGAAAGCGAACCTGATTCAAAATCAACAAATAAGAGAACCATTGCATGGATAATGACATTAGTCGACTTGAGTTTCATGACTCCCAAGAAATATTAGTTCCACGAACGCAATATATGAAATGAAGTTCTTATTATGTTATTGACAAATATCGATCAACTTACCCAATAAATAGAAACAAGTGACACTATAAAGCATTCATCCATTCAATTGTAAGTCATTTAATTTGGAAAAAATCTCGGAGGAAACCTGATTAATAAGGGCAACTCCCATTATCAACTGCATTCAATACTTTCGAGTGCATATTGCATCAGTGTCAATATCCATATTGACACCATGATGTTCCTACAAGTGTTCTAATTCTAATCTCTCCTTAAGCATCGACTTTCAAACTCTTTTGACCATATGACACGAATTAAACTCATTTTCATATGTGAGTGCAAAAGATTTCACACGAGTAATCGTTGTCCTCTAACTCAGGGGCCTGAAATCTATAAGCATCTGCAACAAATAATGATGTGACACCCAAACCTTCAATGGGACAAACTCTAACTGAATCAAAAGGATGGCAAGGGAAAGGCCGTAAAGGAGAGATTTTCCACCAAGGAATAAAAGCAACAAATAGCAAGCATGTAAAAAAAGGAGAGATTTTCCACCAATGATTATATGATAACATCATGTAACAAGCTCAACTACTATAACATGTGAAAGACAACGGTTGACAGATCTTGAAACGGAGTACCATACATTAGGGGCGGCCATTGGATTTTCTTCAGGTAAAAATAATTCCAACTTGAAAACACCTCCTATGGTAACACAAACAAGAAAGATGGGAACAAATTAAGGGGGATACAAAGCAACAAGCAATACCACAAAAAAGGGAATAGCATGCTTTATTAAAAGTAAATTGCACTGATGTTTTCCAGCCTTTGTAACAATAGCTGGGACAACCAGAATCATAGATAAGTATCCCAATGGAAAAACAAAGCACATGGGACATGATAGAGACTTCATTAAGTGAACTAAGTAGGAGCGTTTTATTAGAACTTCAACATAAACTAGCTATATGCATCAAACAGTTTCACTTCGCTCGATTTAATGCAGCTAAAGTGCACTAAATGTAACAAAATCACATTATATGAATAGCGAAAGTAGGAAAAGAATACCTCTAGAAATCAAGCCATTTTCAGATGTGCAGTTCTTGATTCTTGTCAAAACAGTCAGGGTACGCTGGTAGCTACCTTGCATTGCCTGCGTAAAGACGTTTCGAGCCTAAGCACTTGTATTCAAGCAATTATGCAGGATATTAAAACAATAATGTAAGATAGCTCATTATATGAAACTGAGACATAAGAAATTTTCTTAGAAGAAAAGATGGAAAAAACAGGCTCTTATAACCTCCAACGGATCCACCATTATGAACGATGAGCTTCTGCAAGCAAGATTACACATCTGGATTCGATGGTTAGCATGTATAAGGCCCTGCAGAAAAGAGAACTCATCCAATAAGTTGCGTCGCCATGAAATTATATAGACAATGTCATCATTTTAGGTATCTTGATCAAAATCATGATCATACGACGATTACACAGGAAACAAACAACTCTGGTCCAAATCTCAGTAAACAACAGAACAGTGTCCTTTCTATAATAGTAAAAAAAATATATATTTCTTTTTACAATATTATTCTAAATTTGGAAACCATGAGCTCGCTAACGAACAATGCCCATTCTTATCCATACAAGTTTCAAGGAAAAGAAAAAGCAAACTGAAATGTTAATTCAGAATTATGTCTAACAGAAGTTTACATGAGCAACCCCAATGCAACTCTTCAAAATTTTTCATAATATGCTATGCATTAAATCGAACAAAATGGAAAAGTTTCATCAATATAGCCGACTCCAACAATTTTATGAAAGGCAATCTCATATGTAGACAAAACCTGTAAATTTGAATTTAAGAACTTAATGTTTGATAAGATTTCACTTCTCATAAACAAATTGCATACCTTCTTCCCATATGCATCACATGACTGATACAAGCATTTCAAAAATAAGAACAAAAAACAATGGAAGATCAATAAATTTATGGAGCATACACATGACTGATACATGTTAACAGAGGTCATGCATATGATTGAGAGACATAAGTGTGCAAATGCAAATCAGTGACATGAAGAAGGTTTTACCATACTACAAGTTCCTAAGTTTTAAGAAAATGACCAATCATAGAAATGAAAGTGTGGAAAAATATTAAGCTACATTTGGCACAAGGGAATCGATTAACTACGGACTGATTTGAAGCCCAAATTTGAACTCGATCAGAGGCGAGTTAAGAGGCTAAATCAGACAAAACACTTAATACTAAGCAAGTTAGGCTTAGTCGGGGTTTAGAAGAACAGTTTTACTGATTTCATATTAGTCCATTCGATATTTATTTGTCATGGACATCAAACGACCAGATGAAAACTATTTCATCAAAAAATACGTCATCAACATGACAATCAACAGCAAATGTATAGCCCAAGTAAATGATAATAATTAACCTAATCATTAACACCACATTCAACAATGTCACAAATTTCAGTCATTTACATCAAAGCAAGATCCATCACTGCAACATCGAAATGTCAACTACCTAATATTCACAAAATCAGCACAAAATGCAAAACACATTAAAAAAATAAGAGCAATACCTGAGCTTTGATGAACCGATCCATCTCGGCGTCTTGTCTCTGCAACTCCCGCTCGATCGCATCATCAACGAGGGGGAAAGCCGGTGACTCTCCAGAAGAAATAATCCGCCTATCGTCAAGAGACAACCCTAACCCTGTGGAAACATATCTTGTCTGCAAGAAATCAACATACGATATCTGCAAGTTCACGTTGATGTTGTTATTCTCCAAGAAATCCTCCTCTTTCGGCCTCTTCCACCTCGGCTCCGAAGCGCTATCCCATCGAATATCGCCTCCGGTGCCGCCGTCCGCAACCGAAATCCCAGCGGGAGCAAATCTGACTACATGAACTACAACAACACAAAACCAAAACACAAAATCAATCATCAAAACTGCAAAATCAACAAAATCTTATAGAATCTGGTGCAATCGTATGAAAAAAATAAAATCTTTTTTGGGAAATTTATCATTACAGGGGGGTGAGGCAGAGGAACAACAACAAGTGGGTGTGCGAGGTGAGGGAACCGAACAAGAAGTCCCGGATATGGTTGGGGACCTTTGCGACCGCGGAGATGGCTGTGAGGGTGCATGACGTTGCGGCATTGGCGTTGAGGGGGCGCTCGGCATGCCCAATTTTGCTGACTCGGTGTGGCGGTTAGGGCATGGCGGTGAGAGAGAAAGAGATATATCTGCCGTCGAGAGAGAGGGATTTTTGGGGAGGCAGCTTTTTCGGAGAGACAGAGAGGGTTGATGGTGAGAATCGGAGAGAGAGAGAGGGAGCGTTGTAGAATCGGGAGAGAGAGAGAGAGAGGGAGCGTTGTAAAATTGGGAGAGAGAGAAGGAGCGTTGTAAGGTTGATGGTGAGATGTATTTTATTTTTGAATCATCGCGATCGAAAGATGCACGAATCTCGAGATTTGCTTAACGGTTATAAAAAAGAAAGTTTTGGTGGGAATGCTGGCGTCATTATTTAGAGACGGAATTTAATTCCGTCTCTATTTTCATCTCTGATCTCTCTTTATTCCGTCTCAATTTCGTCTCTAACCACTTTTTCTTAGCAACGGAACTTAATTTCGTCGCTAATTCCGTTTCTAAATATCATTTTTCTTGTAGTGTGAGGTGTATCCTCAACTTGTTATAATCGTGGTTATAAGTGCGTGTCTAAAGGGCACGAGTGAAAATAAGATTATTAGTTGCACGAGAATCAGTAAATCGAGTGTTAAGTATCATGCAACGCCCCAAATCTCGATTGGGATAAGCTGTCCCTTTATCAAAGTTAAATTGGTAGATATGTATGACGCGGGAAATGGTGTCAATAATGTGTGTACCGTATACTATTTAGTTTACTTAATTGGGGACATGAGCCTAAGTAAATAGGAATAAGCCTAAAAGACTTGTAAAATAAATCAAATAAAGAAAAAGGGAAATTTGGTAATCAAACACACATAAGGGTATTTATGTAAAAATACAATAAAGGATGGACTTAACGTGGACTCTAGGATCATTCTAGTACTTAAATGCATCAAGATGAGATGTAGATTAGGGCTTAAAGCCACTTTTGGTTTGAAATCACCAAATAGAGAAATTAAGGAGGAACTTAGAACACTTGTTGGCAGAGTTGGTGGTTAAGATCTCACAAAGTAAGGTAAAATACTTGCCTCACCTTCTCTAATTTCTCTGTTCAATTCACATATTCGGTTTTGGGTTGAAATTATGGTTTCTTTTGGAGTTCCAAAATGGAAGATGAACCTCTATGCTTTGATTCGGGACTTAGGTCATCTCTATCTCATCTTCTTTGATTTATTCAACTAGAGTTGTAAAATATGTGTTAATAGTGAATTTATGATTTGGATGCATTCTTTGATTGAAAGGGTATGATCTTGTGGTTTTAAACGAGTTGTTCTTTAATGTTTTGATCGAATTTGGACCCTTAGGCATCAGGGTGAGTTGTTGGAGAATTCTAAATTTGGATTCAGTTTTAAAATTCTAAATTCTTGCCAACCATCGCGTCAGAGCCTCACTTGCGAATGGTACGACACTGGCAATTGAGGAAGTTAACCCTACAATTCCCCCACGCCATGGCATGTAACGTACAACGTTGGCAAATCGTTGAGACTAGTTGAGGTTTATTATTCGAAGCCAACAATTTCACCCCAATGCCCTGCGAGTAAACCCACAACACTGGGAGGGCACTGGACAATTTTTTGAATTAAAATTGGATTTCACTATTTTCAAAAATAACTGAGTTTTATCGAGATATGATGTCCATACAAGGTCAGGGCTGTGGTAACTATACCAATGTATACACAAAGAGAACCGAATAGGGACTTTTTAGTTAGGATTGGATATGATAGCAACGCTTCGAGGTAAGAGGGGTTTGCTTTATCTTTAATCATGTCATGCTATTAGTTACAATAGGATTCATGGTAGTGAATGGTTGATCTCTTGCATGTAATCAAATTGAATATGTATTGTTGTTTCCACTTTATCTTATCATTTTTAGCTCTCTATTTATGAACGCATGTGGAACTTATATGTTTGAAACTAATAATTGTAATGGTACCTTACACTAGGGAGCCAGCTGCCACCTGTCATCTCCCTCCGCTATTATATGATGCATTAGAAGGCCAATATTTGGCAGGCAGAATCATAATGATGCTTATACACCAATTTATTGAGACATGATCATATTTTGATACATTTAAAGCTTGATAGTTATCACATCACACACTTTATATATGGTTTTCACTTTATTGACTTTAGGGCATTCATGTTATCATTGTTATCTTGTTGACTATCGTGTTGGAGCTTTACTTTGTTGTATCTTGCCTTATATAGTATGTTTGTTTTGTTATTCTTTCATGCCCGGAATGATAGTAAGATTGGTCGATAACCTTGTTCATGCTACTTATTACACATTAGGTATTACTTGGATGATTGATGGTAAAATAGGCTTCTACTTTACTGAGCTTGTTAAAATATTACTTACCCCACTACTATTCTCCCTCCAAGCAACTCGGATGCTGCCCATGATAGAGGAAAGAGTAAGGCCAAAGTGTAGAAGCCTTTTTTCTCATTTGTAAGGCTATTTATTTATATTTATTTGATTTTTAAGACATTATGTAATAAAATTGGGATTAATTATGGGTAGACTTTATGAAACCCAAAACCTAGTTGTTTAACTTTGTAAAAATTTCTATTTGAATTCCGCACATATTAGACTTAAAAGACTTTTATTTCATACTTAATACATGTCTTAGTAGTCTATTTGTAGATTTTCTTGTAGCATTTCTACAAGTTAAGGCTTACTATATCATTGCCCAACTCGGTGGGTTATCTCGAGAGGTTTGAAAATGGTTTAGGCTCGACAGCCACATATCAGGTGAGGATTGTTCCTTGGTTCACATGCAAGTCGAGATCGAAGACAGTGAAAAATGAGAAAAAAGCTTATGCAAGACCTTGCCACAAATATTGTGTTGGTTGTCAGTGATAAGGTCCAAATTGGCGCAGGTTTGGTTAATTATGACAAGATAATTAGTACGTAAGAGATTGGTATATCGCGGATAAAGTTAAGATTTTTAAGATTTTGGAGTGACCAAAATCAGTGTGATGAATATTTTATGAAGTTAGATTGGTGTGGAGAGTTTGGCTTGATTTGGTGAAAAAGTTGGATCCAAAATGAGCACCATAAGTCAAAGCATGTCAAAATAGGGATTTGGGAACTAATATATAAAAAGGAATTAAACTGTTGAAGCAGCTGGGGGGTTTTATATATAAAAAGTTAAAAAAAAACTTTACATTTTGTTCAATTTAACAAAATAAGTTTCGTTTCCTCAACCCTCACAATTAGATCTTTCACTCTCGGATTTCCCTATGTCTGATTATCATCCAGTTTCTCTCTGCAAAACTGTAAAGCATCATGAGACGGTATGTATGAGGCAAGTTTCCGCGGTGGAAACGAGGGATTCACCTCGAAATTCGGTAAATTCCCAATTCATGACATTACCCTTTATTCAACTCGAGTTCTCACAATTTTTCGATTTCTCTCATAGGGTTTTGATAGGAATTGGTAGAAATTATTGTGAATTGGTATTTTGGGTTGATTTGCACCAATTTGGGATAAATTTCACTAATGTGGGTTAAGGTTTCCATGAATCGAACTGATGTGATTTAATCGATAATTGTTTTGAAGATGTTTTTATAGTCAGACTTGATTTATATTAGGAATCTAGACAAATAGATTATTGAATTTTATCCAAATTGACTCCATGGGCAGTAGAAACCTTTTGAAATTGGTATCGAGTGATTTCTCAGTGTTGGATATCGAGTTTTGATGATTTAATCGCGATAATGTTGTTTTGGAAAAGTTTTATTAGTTCAAATTTAAGTTTTCCTAATCAACAGGCTATATTTGAGAATTCATAACTTCTTCGTTAGTGATCTGATTTGAGTATTCTTGGAGTTTATAGAAAGTATGAAATGAGCTCTACAAGTTCTTTTTTGGTCAATATGAAAATATTAAGGTTCTCAAAGTTAAGAAGTTACCACAATTTAGCTAGTTGAAATTGTTATAAACTATTATTATTGAAAATAGTTCTCAAGCGTTATTCATGATTTAGTTTCTCTTAAAGCTTGACCGTCATTATAATTAGACATGTAGAGAAGCTATTGGAGCTAGTTTTAAGATGATTTAACATTTTAGGAACCCCGAAAGTTAGCTCAAAATTGGTTGGTTGCAAGTAAATCCTACAGTGTCCTTTCTATCAATGTTTTATCCTTGTACATTCATTTGTAATTTAATCTGCATTACATTTTGTGTTTTTGATTGGTTATGCATTCATGTCATCAGAATGACTTACTAAACCATTATCCATACGTGGGACTCAGAGGGGTCCCTTATACAAGGAAGTGTATGAGGAGCTAAACCTTTATTTGCTAGTGTGACTCATGAAGAGGCACCTTTTATAGGGAAGTATCTGAGGGAGTAGAGTTGATTCGGGGAGCATGCATTGAAATCTTATTAATGTTTTAGGTTTATTATGGGAAGGCCTCCCCATTATGAACTTAGAACAAAAACGGAGAGACTCACATTATTATATATATAATTTGGAAATGCAATTACATGTCTCCATGTATTCAGACTAACATTTGTAAGAGTACATGTCAATGTAGAATTTCACTTATTTGAAATCTTCGAGTTGTTTTTAATGATGTCATGTTTACGGTGCTGAAGTAAGGGAAAAACAAGCATCGAAATATATTAGTGCTTTTCTTTAAATTCTATTCTAATTGTATATTATTTTTATTAAGTTTTGTTTTAGGATTCTCGGGTTGAGAGTAAGTCTTGATTTGATTATAAAATTATTGGGAAACATTTATGAGACATTTGAGAGAGTTTTAAGATGGTTTATGGTTCATTTGATGTAAATATAGATTACGGAGTTGATATGATTTTAAATGAGTTTTAAAGTTGAAACATGGAACTTGGAGCGAAATTAATCTTTTAACTTATTTTCATACTATATAGTGGATTTTTTTTAGATGTGAGTCCTTTTAGGCCTTCTCCCAATAATGTTGTTTATCATGTTTTTCATGTTGGTAGTCCATTTTTAAGGAAGACTCTGTCAAAATTTTCATGAAATACAGAAATCATAATAGAATGATTTTTTAAATTGCTTCACATTTGAATATTGAAACTTTAAATATGACTCGTGTATTGTCACGTATCTTGATGGACTTTAGATAATTGAGATTGTTAATGGGTCTATCTAAAAGATTAACTTAATCAGGTAATGTATGAACTTAATGAAATGGGTCCTGATAATGGTGGAGTACTTGAGCTTAGGTTTGATTTCATTTGAATTCTACCAAACTTCTATGGTAGAAGGAATGAAGACCCTCATGCATTCCTCAAGTAGTTTCATCACACTTGCTCCTCGATTAGGCATCCAAATGCGGGATAGGACGTGGTTAAGCTTCAAGCTTTTCCATTTTGCCTTAAAGACAAAGCCAAGGAGTGTCATTACTACCTTCCCCTCGATTTTATCATGAGCTTGACCGAGAAGCTTGCCACATTTTTAAGTAACAATTTCTCTTAGACACAAGCTTCCACTCTTACGAGAGATATTTGTGGCATCAAGATGGGAGATAGTAAGACTATGAGTGAGGATTGGGAGAGATAGAAACGTCTACTCGCTAGTTATCTCAATCACTAACAAACCAATCTTTACATTGACGGATTGTTTTATGATGGCGTGACACCATTTGAGCGACGAATGTTTGATAATTGTTATGGTGGCCAATCATGTTAATAAAAGACCACATTGATGAGTCTTACTAACAAGCCATGTGGCAAATTGGTTCATATAGAAATGATGACAAGAATGATAAGTTAACCTCTTTAATTGAGAAATTTGTTCAATCCAATCTGAAATAGAAAAAAGTTTGTGGTATTCGTTCCAACCTTTCCCATCCCACTGACACTTGTCCACTTCTCTTTGAAGATGAACAATAATTCAATAGTTTAGGGAGCCAATTTCAAAGGCAAGCACGTGGTCAATTCACTAATAGTTATCAACCCATAATTAGGAGTCTCTATCTTAGCTATGGGTATTCCAATCCGAATTACTAAACCTTTGTTCCAAGAAGTCAGCTTTTGCCTCAACCTAATCCTCCACCACAGCCTTCCACTAGCACATCCTTAGAGGACATGGTCAAGGCTTTGGTTGCATCCCAAGATAGATTTCAAAAGAATGTCAAAAAGCACTAATCCAACATGGATATGCAAATTCAAGAGACTCAAGCTAGCATTGCTGAGTCAACCATACCCAAATCTAAATGCAAGAGCCCATGTGGTCACTCTTAGAAGTGGAAAATAGTTGGAAGTGACTCCACCAAAATAAAGGACATCAAAGATGAAACCTTAAGTTAATGAAGTAGAGCAAGATATTGAAATACTTCCTAACCTTTCTAAGGAGTCTACTTCCAAAAATAATGAGGTTTCCCAACCTCCTCTCCAAATTAAGCCTTTTGTTCCCCTAATGCTTAATGCTTAACAAAAAGAAAGAAGAGGAGCAGATGATTTTGGAGGTCTTCAAGAAAGTGGAGATCAATATCCTACTTCTCAATGCTTTGAAGCATGTTTCTCCATTATGCTAAGTTCCTTAAGGATTTTTTCACTAATGAAGGAAATTTGAAAGAAAATGAGAAGATAAGGGTTGAAGAGAATGTCTCTGCTATCTTACCTCCTAAGTGTTAGAATTAAGGTTTATTTTCGGTGCCTTGCACCATTGGGAGGGTTACCTTCTAAAGGGCAATGACTTATGGGCTTTAATCAATATCATGTTGATTTCTATCTTTGAAATACTAAACACCAGTCCTCTCAAAGAAACAATTGTAATCATTTAATTGGCAGACCGCTCCATTGTTCACCCCGTTAGTGTACTTGAAGATGTCTTGGTGAGTATTAATGAATTAGTCTTTTCGGTGGGTTTTTTTGTTGCTGACATGTAGGATGACCCTTACATTAATGACTCATCTCTTCTTCTTGGCCTAACATTTTAGAAAATGACTCGTACTAAGATTGATGTGTTTAATGGTATGCTCCATAAGCAACTTAATGGTAAAATCATCAAATTCAACATCTATGATGCCATGAGGTATCCTAGCGATGTCTCCTCGGTTTGTGCTTTTGATTGCATTGGTTATTTTGTGAAAAAGACATTTCATGCTAGTGATGGTGAAGAAGCACTCCAAATAGTGTTAGAGAAATACCATTACACCAACTCATTGCGAAAGAAAACTCTTTCTTTCAATATGGAGATTGAAGAATTGTTGTATGAGTTAGATTTTATTCACACCATCAACTTAATGTCTCAAACATTTAGTTGCCCACCTCCCACTCCAAGATCCTCCCTGCTAGCCCCTACATTAAAACTTAACCCTCTACCCAATCATCTCAAGTATGTGTACTTAGGTGAGAATGATACACTTCACGTTATCATCTCCACTAAGCTCGCAATATTAGAAGCAGAGCAACTTTTGCAAGTATTTAGGGAATTCAAGGAAGCCATTGGATGGACCATTGTGGATATCAAAGTTTTAAGTCCCTCCACATGCATGTATAGCATTCATATGGAAAATGGTCCAAACCTACACGAGAAACCCCAAAAAAACTTAAACCTCCAATGATAGAGGTTGTCAAAAAAACTTAATCCTATCTTTGATAGCAAATGGGTATGTCTCGTTCAAATGGTTCCTAAGAAAACTGGAATCACGGTACTTACTAACTCACTTGGTGAGTTAGTTTTAACTCATATTCAAAACGGTTGGATAGTTTGCATCGACTATCATAAACTTAACGCTTCCACATATAAGGACCATTTCCTATTGCACTTCATTGACCAAATGTTGGAAAGATTAGTCGGTTGCATGCACTATTGTTTTCTTGATGGTTATAACGATTTTCACCAAATTCTAGTTGCTCCCAAAGATCAAGAAAATACAACTTTCACTTATCCTTTCGGCACTTTTGCCTATCTTTGCATGTCTTTTGTCCTATGCAATGATCCTGTCACATTTTAAAGGTGCATGGTTAGTATCTTCATTAATTTTTTTTAGTGATTCATTCACGTTTTCATGGATAATTTTACTATTTATAGTGATTCATTCGATACTTGTCTTGATAAGCTCACAAAGGTACTCATTGCATAGAGAAGAACTTGGTCATGAACTATGAAAAATGTCTTTTTACTGTGAATCAATGACCTATTTTTGGCCGTATTATCTCTTCCAAAGGTTTGGTGGCTAACCCAGCCAAAGTTGATGTCATAAAAAAGTTGCCTTAACCTACAAATGTCAAGGAAATGAGATCATTTTTTGAACACGCATGTTTATATCGGTGGTTTATCGAGGATTTTTCAGAAATTATGCAACTTTTATGTCGTTTGTTGCAAAAATACATGCCTTTTGAGTTTGAAGGCATGCAAGAGTGTGTTTGACAAACTGAAAGGCTCAATTACATCCATACCAGTTATTCAAGCACATGATTGGAACTTACCTGTTAAACAATGCATGATGCTAGTAATCATGTGGTAGGTGCAGTCTTAAGGAAAATAGCGCATTGTGCTTCCCATGTCATTCATTATGCCCCTCGAACTCTCAATGATGTACAAGTGAATTACACAACCACCGGGCCTTGTCTTCTAAGTACTAAAATGATTGTCTATTCCGATCATGCAACATTAAGGTACTAAATGGTCAAGAAATAAGCTAAACCTAGGTTACTTCAGTGGATACTCTAACTCTGAGAATTTGATATTACTATCAAGGACAAGAGTGGAGCAAAAAAAATTTGTTGCAGATCACCTTAGTCGTGTTACTAATGGTAAGAATCCTACTTGGTTGAAAGATGAGTTTCCCGATGAACATGTTTTTGTTGTTGAGGATGAAGCCCCATGGTATGGAGACGTTAATTACCTCACTAGAAAAGTTTTATCCCCTATCTCAATAAGTCTCAAAAGAATAAGGTCAAGAGCGATTCATGTATTATGTGTGGGATAACCCATATATTTGGAAATTTAGCTCTGATCAAATTGTTCGGCGATGTTTCTAAAGTATAGACTTACTCCATCAAAGCATTTTATCATTCATATGCTTGTGGATGACATTTTTGTCCTCTTCGCACGACAAGGAAGATCTTAGATTGTGGTTTCTTTTGGCCCACACTATTTCATAATGGATGCTTATTTGCTAGACCTTGCCTGAGGTGCCAAATTAATGACAATTTGAGTCATTGTGACTACAGACCACTTACTTCCATCACATTTGTTTAAATATTTGATATTTGGAGAATTGGTTTCATGGGACCCTTCTCTCCTCGTTTTGACAATTTATATATTTTTTTGCGGTGGATTAAGTCTTAAAGTGGGTGGAAGTCATGGCTACACACACTAATGATTCTAAAGTGATATGTGAATTTCTTAAATCGAGGATTTTCATTACTTTTCCACATCACATGCTATAATTAGTGATTGTGGCACTCACATTTGCAATAAGGTAGTTGAGAGTTTGCTTAAGTGTTACAATTTGACTCATCGAACATCCACGAAAATCCATCCTTATACATATGGACAAGAAGAAGTGTTAAATCGAGAAATAATTCCATTTTAAAGAAGTTAAATCCAAATCACAAGGAGCACACGTCTTGATGATGCTTTATGTGCCTATCGCACTACTTATAAGACACCAATTGGGATGTCTCCTTACTGACTAGTATTTTAAAAAGCTTGCATCTCCCAGTCGAGCTATAACATAAGGCATTTTGGACGGTCAAGGATTTGAGCATGAAGCTTGATGAATCTAGAAAGGAGCTCAAATCTGACCATCAAGAGTTAAAGGAGATTTGAAATGATGTATATGAAAGGATGAGGATATAGAAAGATATGACCAAAGCATGGCTTGATAATTTTTTTTGTCTAGGAAGTCCTTTCAAGTGAGACAAAAATTCTTATTGTTTCATTTTTTTATGTTTACACCTCAGTAAGTTGAGGTTCCATTGGATCGAGCCTTTTATTGTTACTAATGCGTTTGATTATGGTGCAATGGAGATTAAAAGTAAGGATACCGACAGGAATTTCAAAATTAATGGACATCGCCTTAAGCCTTTCTATGATAATGTCCCGCAACATGATGTGGAGAGTGAGTAGCCAAAGACTCAAACAAAGCTGCTTGTTGGGAGGCAACTCAATATGAATTTAATTTTTGTTTCGTTAATTTCACGTTTTGTTGTTCATATGCATACAATTTTTATACATTTAGTATTTTGCAAGTGTTTATATGAATTTGAGCAAGCATGAATAAGGATGTGACTATCTAAGTGCACATCAGTTAGGTATATTTTTAATTAGCATGCATGGTTCACTCTCACAGATCCTTTTCCTTGTTTCAATATGACGGATGATGTCATGCAAGGCATCACCATACCATAAACATGCCTTGTTGAAAATCCTTGCAAATTTGGCATTTTACTTGCCAAATGATTGTCAATGACTCTTTAGGTTTTTCAATGATTTATCTACATGTTTGCATGAGTCGCATGAAGTTTTCTAGATTCATTGCTACACTAGTGGGATTTAATGCATATTTTTTGAAATTGCATGCATAGAAACTTTTCTTGAGCTTCAAATGAGTTTTACTTGACGTAATTGTAACACTTGAAGTCTTTTGTGTCCATTTTCTTTGGTTATGTGCTATGCAGTCACTTTAAACGTGATTTGAGCATTCTTTTTGGGAACTTGACTAGTTCATTTTAGGATTCTTGGGGCTTTGAGACTTGGTTGGGATTCAAAGAATAATTTAAATTGTCGTGATTTGCAGCAGGTCTTCAAGTAGAACTCAAATTCCTTGACCTTATGCCACCACTTTTTGTTGATCTTATCCTTAGTCGAGCGATTTTGGGCTTGCATGATTTAGTTATAACTTTTTAAGTCAACTTTTTGTTAGTTACTTCTTGCTCTTATCATAACATGCTTTTAGTTTGTTCTAAATGTCTTCTAGATAGCCAAAAGAATAAAAACATAAACAAAAACAAAAACAAAAAAATAAAAAATAAAAAATAAAAAATAAAAACTAAAAAACAACAACAATAAAAAGAAAAAGAAAACCAAAACAAGAAAATAATCACCTTAATAAGATTTGTTTTTGTCATTCCACTAGTTTTCAAGGCTTTGTTGCATTTCAATTAGTTTGTTTCGTCTTTCTTTTATTTTCATCGTATATCAATTATTCTCGTTCACCCTTCTTTTGTCATCTTTGTGTTTGTTTTACTTCGACTTTATTTTGAACCTTGAGGAGAAGGTTTGGACTAAGTTTGGGGAGTATGTAGGTTTATGGAAGGTTTGTTAGGACAGTTTGCGACACGTGTTGAATGTGTACAATAAGTTTTCCATATATTCTTATTATTTTTAGTAGTGGTAAGTGGGATCGTCTCCACAAGGATTTAACAAACTTCCTAAGAAAAGGGTTTTCCAAGGGTTTTTTTTATTATTTTACTTTAACTTAATTAAAGAGGGAATTGAGATTATCTAATCAAACTAAAGCAACTAAAGCAACTAATTAAACTAATTAAACTAACACAATTAAAATTCACTAATACTACATATTTTGAATTCAGCTCAAATCAAATCAATATAAAACAAACATCTAAACAAATATCCAGAACAATGAAACATAAACCGTTTTGAATCCGAACATATAAATTAAAGTATAGTCATAATCATACTATCATCATCTCTTAAAGTATTCTTAAATTATTAAACTTAAATCATAAGCAAAATTGATAGCCTTTCTCAAACCATCATTTTTCATATATTAATGGAAAATCATATTCGAATCTTATCGCCACTACTTCTTTGCAAGATCAAAGATAACTAATAGAAACAAAACGACATTAAATTTTATGAAAACTTCTTGTTACTAAGCCAATATTATCGAAATTAATCATATCAATATCAAACTTAGAACTTAATTTACCAAAGACATCTAAAGGGTAAAAGACTTTTTAAATTAATCATAGTTACTACTTTATATTAGATTTAGAACCTAAATATTAAAATACACATTCTAGACTATGCATGCAATACAAAGTTTCCTGATTGTAATATGCAAAAACAAATCTATTAAAACCGTGAATTGACGTATACGATTAAATTTAGAGCATTAAGCACAAATTTTTCTTCATTATGACGACATTGCAAAATGTTTTAAGTTCATGTTCGGACTTTATTTAGATTGATAAACTACTCATACATTCAAAATAAACATTGCAATAAAATAAATAAAAGGCGTTAATGAAATATACATCTTATTGAATACTTGAATCTCCTAAAAGTCTGCGAAAGAAAGAATAATAAAACTAAACTAAACTTAATTGAAAATAGTCTAAAACTAATCAAAGGCACTCAATTTCGAAGTTCTAGGGTCATATATATATATAGTATCTTGTAATGTACATATTCCAATCAAAATCAAATTCCATGTTTTAATCCGATATTCTCATGGTCGACATCAGCAAACCCTGACTGAATCCTCCTTCTCAGCTAAATCACTAGGAAAATTGATGGAATAATGACTTTGTGGTTCACCAATTTGTGTAGCGAATCCTAGTTCATTTCATGAATCACCAACGAATCGCTGAACTTCTCTACTGCCGATTTATGTAATGAATCCTAGTGTATTTCTTGAATCGTTGTGGAATTGTTGTCTGTTTTCTTCAATTGACTGAATTCTTTACTTTTCTTCCCCTTTTCTATCATTTCTTTATATAACCTTAATACAACTTGAAATCACAAAAACAAGAGAGAACCCAATGTAATATATCTTTTTAAATCTAAAATCACCCTCAAATATACTATAAAATACTGTCTAATTATTGACTTATCAAATACCCCCAAACTCAGCATTTCGTTGTCCCGAGCAAAGGAATACCCTTAATTATATTCTCTTTTTATTCATTATTCCGATTTCGCAATTACTTACTCTTATTTTTTTAATAGAAGTTATCATTTAATAGAAATATATTACCCTAATGTAAATAATAGAATAGAAATATTTGAAAAACAATCCCTTAAATGGTAATTCAACCCTCGTTATGCAATACGGCTTGGAACTTAAAGTTCAATCAATACCAAGGCCAAGCCACTGTATAAGCTTTCTCAATCTCCCCTAACAAGCATCAAGCTTACAATGACTAATATAGAATCTCAACATACAAAAATTGCTAAATTAATCTTAATTTCAAAAAACTTAAAAATACCACAATAGTCAAAGTCGATAAGAATTTTTAAGACACCAATAAATATTATTATTGTACCGTCCATAATCTCTATTTGGAGAATTTGTCCCTTTATCAAAGTTAATTTGGTAGATATGAATGGTATGAATGTAATGGTGTGAATAATGTGTACTATATACTATTTAGTTGATTTAGGTGGGAATATAAGCCTAAGTAAATAAAAATAAGCATAAAGAACTATTAAATAAATTAAATAAAGAAAAGGGAAATACCTAAAATCAATCGACGGCGAGCATCCTGGAATTTACAGGGGTGTATTCAATTGAGATTTTTAGAGACTTTTAGTTACTTTTATTGACTAAAAAAGTTTAGGGGTATTCAATTAAAACTTTTAGAGAGTCTCTAAAAGTTTGGTGTATTCAATGTGAACTTTTAGAGACTTTTAAAAAGTCTCTAAAAGTTTTGGGGTATTCAATTTAAACTTTTAGAGAGTCTCTAAAAGTAAGGGGTATTCAATTTGTTTAGAAATTTGGTAGATTTGTGGGTTTGGATGACTTTTGGAGACTTTTCACCTAACCCTATATATGTTGAAAGTCTTCTCCATCTCTCTGCCTCCACGAGAAACTTTTGGAGACTTTCTTTTTTCTTCTTCGTGGCCTCTCTCTCTCATCGCGAAATCTCTCCCCCTCTCTTTTTCTCTCTCGGTGGTCTGCGTTCCTCCATTCCACACTGCCTTGCTTCTCCATCGCCGCCTCGCGTCTCCATCGCAGCCTCGCGTCTCCATCGTTTGCTTCGAGAGGTAACATCCAACGTCTCTCTCTCCCTCTCTCTCGCTTCTCCAACGTCTGGTTCTCTTTGTAATGCATTCACAATGTATGGCTTCTGTTTATTGTATCCTACTTTCACGCAGTAAACTATTATACTCCAACAATGGAAAACAGTAACAGAGTTTCTGCATACAGTTAACGGGGAAAACAGGCAAAAATTAGAAAAACGAAGGAGTGTTTCCAAATGGTGTGAACGGCAAAAAATCAAAGAGTCTGCAGAATTACACCATGATTTATTCCAATTGTTCATCAATGATTGAACCCTTCTTATCTGCATTGCGTTGAAAAACATCAACGTTTGTTCATCAATGTTTGTCTAAACATCATCGTCACATTCTTAGATGTCTCATAATTTGTTCTTGAATGTTGAATAAGGGCTTGCTTGCAAGATCCCCACATTAAAACTCATTTGACATGAAGCAATTACTTAAGGATACGTAAATCTATATATCTGATCAAACAGAATAATGAGAATTCCATTTAATTCATTAAACCTTGTTTTAAAAGATACATTATAATCTAATGTCATGAGTTTACAATAGGAAGAAAAAAGAATTATATCATATAAGAATTGTTAGTTGCAATAAAAATAGAAAATATTCTCACTCAAGTTCCATACATACTTTCGATTAGTTGCGCTCACTGAGCTTCTCTAACCGAAGGAAATCATTGCAACCATTTTCGTAACTAGTGCTTTGTAACATTCAAAGAGATTTCCTACACCAGTGATTTAGGAAAGAAAAATCCAAAAAGACCAGCTAACGGGACGTTGGAGGAACCTAAGCTAAGGAAAGCATAAATTATATATAGCCTCTTGTACAGTATCAAAGGTACAGAACATGTTATTGTTAAGCAATCTTTGGCACATTGTAGCCATCAATCTTGATTATCTTTTTGTGGGATCTCACAACTGATATTTGTTCTATCATATTTCTTTTCTGTACAAACACCATTGTCTGGCAGTCTTTGCAACAAAATTTGGTGTCTCCAATGTTTTTGATAACTGCATCTAACATTGAAAAGGGTGAGTTTTTGGATTAAGGAGGCCAAATTAATTAATATCAATCAATCCTATATATCTTTTTGTTACTTTTCTCATAATTTGTTCTTGAATTAGCTTATCTTTATTATTGACTAGTCGATCGACTGATTTCTTTTTACGCAAGTTGGTAATCATGTTCAAGAATTAAAGCCTGTGTTCTACATTAGGCCTTAAACACCTCATATATATAAAATCTTTGATTAATGCTAGTTAGACTGATAGATTGATCTTTTTAGGCAAGTTGGTATATAAATAATGATCTTTTTAGACTTCCAAGAAATCAAAGAGTCTGCAGAATTACACCATGATTTAAAGAAAATTTGATAACTAGACTCCAAAAAATAGGCAAAAAACAGTTGTGTTGCCAAATGTATGCATTAAGGTCCTGGTATCATCATGATTTAATTTCTGTTGGCTGAGTATTGTTGGTGTCTCTGTTTGTCCTTTTTCTTGCATTGAAAAACCTAATCAAGGCTATGTTGAATATATATGATTATAGTGCGATGGGAGACTCACAAGTAACTGTTGAAAACCAAAAAAAAAAAGGAAAAGGTGTGGTAAAATATACTACATGGACCGCGGAAGAGAGCAATGAGTTGCTTAAATTGTTGGTTAATGCCGCAAATCGTGGATGGCGCGATAGTAATGGTGCTTTTACTAAAGCAACCATTGAAAAAAAAATACTTCCTATCCTTAATGCAACACTTAGATGTGAAAAAAATTTCTTAAATTACAAAAGTCGATGGAAATGGTTTAAAGACCGTTATCAAGGCTATGTTGAGCTTATGCGTTGCAACTCTGGATTTGGATGGGATCAAGTTACCAAAAAATTCACAGCAAGCAATGAAGTGTGGGAGGAATACTTCAAGGTGAGATTTTTAATTATTCCATTAAGATATTGTACCGAAGTATGTATTAACTCTTTTTGTTTTTTACCAGTCTCATCCTAATCAAAGACATTATCAGACGGATACGTTTGTTGATTATGATGACTTAAGGATAATTGTCGGAAATGCAATCGCTTTGGGAGATACTCGATTGGACTTGGGGATGATACGATGCTAGGACATTTGAAGTAGAGGAACCTAGTGGTGATGTATTGGAAGATCTTACTTACGACTATGATGCGGAGGCTTTTGTACAAAGAAACGAGCATCAACAGAAAAACCTATATCAACCTCCAACAGTTGGAAGCTTTAATGCGCCTCCAACAATTGAGCCAATGAATTCGGAGGTTCATTCAGAAAGCAGAAAGAGGAACGAGTTGAGAAAGAAGGAAATTTAGACTCAAGCGAAATAATAATTTTCAAATGGATTCTTTGAATAAAACTGACCGAAACAATTTCTAGTTTTGCTGATAAGGTTGATAGATTTATGGCTAGAGACCAAGGATGTTGGAAGCTTATTAAGGAAATCCCGGATTTGACTGATAATACTCGTTTCAAGGTCCTTGAGTTGTTGAATACAAGAGCAAAAAAGATTGATTTTATGGAAATGTCTTCTGAAGAACGTTCTAAGTGGATAGCGTTTCAGTTGACATAATAAGTAGTTATTTATTTTAGAATTTTTTTTGGCTTGCACTTAAAATTTATTATATTATTTTATTAATGAATACTTTCGTATTTTATTAGTTAGAGATTGTTTTTTTTTTTTAGACTCCGCCAGAATGTTGGATTGATGAATAATACTTTGTTTGAAGTTAATAATATTTTTTTAGTATTATTCAATATTGTCCTTGTCGACCATGATTTAAAATTCCACATGTTGAATGTTATATTTTTCGGCATGTTTAATTTTTTTTTGATTTTAGGTGATATTATTTACATGATGTCTCATTTAAACATGCAAAGTTATGATGAATCAGAGGAAGTGGAAATGGAAGAGAACGAGGTGGAAGAACTAACAGAGATACTTGAATGTTTGTTGGTTTCTATGCAAGCAATTCTACAAACATTGCATGAAGTTATATTGTCTATGTATTGTGAGCCCGTTACACGACCGTTAACCAGACGCTCTGTAACTAGAAATGGGTCTGAATACATAGAAACAATATTGAACGAGGATGCAGAGCACTTTCGACAAATTTATAGGATGTATCTTGACGTGTTTCGAAAGTTATGCAAAATTATTAGAGAAAAAGCTCTGGTACATGATACACGATTTGTAACTATTGAAGAAATGTTGGCTACATTTTTACTCAATGTGGGTCAAAATTCTCGATATTGTTTGATTCGAAAAACCTTCAATAGATCGCATTTTAGCACCAGCCAAAGTTTCAACAAAATTTTAAGGGCTCTGAACGTAATTGCAGTAGATATGATGGCGAAGCCTAAAACATCTACCCCACAAATCATAAGAGATAGTACAAGATTTTATCCTTACTTCAAAGTAAGTTCTAATTATTGCTAGAGTTGTTATAATAGAATTAATTTTTTTTCTTGTTGTTGTTGATGATGATGATGATGATTGTTGCTATTTATTTTTAGGATTGTATTGGAGCTATCGATGGTACCCATATTCCGGCAATGATTGTTGGAAATGATAGTAGCAACTATCGCAATCGTCATGGCTTCACTTCTCAAAACGTCTTGGCTGCATGTAACTTTGATTTGGAGTTCATATATGTTCTTAGCGGATGGGAAGGATCGGCGCATGACTCAAGAATATTGACTGATGCTTTATCTAGGAGAAATGGACTTAAAGTACCACAAGGTATGATCTAAATAATGTCAACATTACTTGTTTTTATATTATGTTATTTAAGTACCACAAGGTATGATCTAATTAATGTCAAAGTACTTGTTTTTATATTCTTGTATTTAATTTATTTTTACTATGTTTTTAGGTAAATATTTTTTGGTGGACTGTGGTTTTCCGAATCGGCGTCAGTTTTTAGCTCCTTTTCGAGGTGTTCGTTATCATCTTTTCGATTTTACCGGCAAGGGCGACATCCTGAAAATGCTAATGAATTATTCAATCTTCGACATGCATCTTTGAGGAATGTGGTTGAAAGGTTGTTTGGCATATTCAAATCACGGTTCACAATTTTTAAAACAGCTCCTCCGTTTCCATTTAAAATTCAAGCAGAGCTGGTGTTCGCTTGTGCGGGATTACATAACTATCTTCACAAAGAGTGTCGTTCCGATGAATTTCCAATCGAATTAGATACTGAAGATGCATTATCCTCAGATAGTGAAGAATATGATGATTTTGAAATACTTTCAGAAACTCAAGAACAACAAAGGGAGAATGCCAACCAATGGAGGAATTTTATAGCTACTGAAATGTGGAGTGATGTTGATGTAGTAAATAATAATATGCATTAGATCTATGTTCTTTCTTTCGTACTTTATTTGTTATTTTTACAATAAATATTTTAAATAACCTTAGTAGTTTATTTTTTCAATCAAAAATTAACCGAAGCTTTAAAAAATGTGCAAGAAGTCCATCAAAGTCAATCGACCCTTTTTCGGATTTGGCGATGAACCTTTGGTAATCGAATAAAAGACTTTCATGGAATAATGTATGCTAACTAGTGCATTTGAGGCAGGTGACATAGTTTGATTCTTTTTTGGATTGCTCTCTGTCTTTGGTTTTGTTGGATTTTTATTTAAATCTTTGATTCTAGACTTTCTAGTGTCTATTCTCTATAAACAGTCTGCTTAAACTTAAATCCTCTCTACTTGGAAAAAAAACAATGGTAATGATACATGCTACTTGCACAACTCAAATATCAATTTCAATAAAAACAAGGAAGTCTCCACTTCAAAAAGAAAAATAGTGTACGTTCGGTTTACACTGATTAGCACCCAAAACAAAACAAAACATAAAACCGAAGAACATGGTTCATTGGCATATAAACTACACAATGTGATAGTTAGGCATGAATTAGATACAATCGAACTGAAAATAAAAGGGTAAGGTCTTCTACTATTGCCTAAGCAGAACCAACAACGATATTGTTAATGGGGATGAATATAAGCTTGACAAAGAACCCAATGAATCCCATCACCAAGCACCCCATTCATGATGAAACGCCATCTTCGCAAATTCTACACACAAAACATGATCAGTTAGTGCCAAACATAAGCATCAATACCAAACATAACATGAATAAGAGATTGGAAACGAATAGCTTGAAATCTATACAATAGTATACCGTTAGTATCTGGCTTGTGACATTTGTTAACAAAGTGTTTGCTGTCCTTGGCGAACTCTCTTAATTGATCCATCTCTCTTGATATTTGTTGAAGCTAAAAGAACTTATGATGCGTTTGCGCTGCAACTTCTTATTTTTCTACTCTCTTTGATACTACAAAAATTGGCATCATAGAGTTCGAATTTATATTAATCGAAAGTCCTAAACGTATTCCAAGTCTGAAGCCCAATACAAAGTCCTATAACAATTACAAACTAAATAATTTAACACAAACTTTCTAATTTTATACAAGTTCTTGAGATAGAACGAGAGAAGGGATTGACATGGATGTTTATCAAAAGTCATCCAAATAAAAGTTTATCAAAGTCTATCAAAGTCCTTACAAAAGTCCATTAAAGTTACTAAAAGTCATTAAAAATAAAGTCTATCAAAGTCTCTCAAAGTTTTAAAAAGTCTCCAAAAATTTACAAGTCTCTAAAAGTCTATAAAAGTCATCCACTTATAAAAGTAACTAAAAGTAACTAAAAATCTCAATTGAATACACCCCCTTACTAAGATCTCTAGCTGACCAACCAGATGTACCATGGTGTATGGTCGGCAATTTCAATAATATGGTGACAGTTGAGGAGAAAAGGGGGCGACGAAGGCAACCACAATAGTGCCTCAATGGTTCCGTGGCAATTATAGAATGTGGCATGGAGGATTTAGGGATGGAGGGATATCCCTTTACCTAGGAGAGACACCAAGGATCAGCGAATTGGGTGGAGGAGCGACTGGATCAAGCACTGGCCACCTTCTCTTGGTGACGGTTGTTTGATAGAGTCTGAGTTCGAAACCTAATAGCACCATGTTCTGATCTTAAAGCCATTTATATAGAGATTGTAAATTGGCAAGTAACAAGAAAGAATCCAAAGTTTCGTTTTGAAAATTCTTGGCTGCGCGAGGATGGGTGTAATAAGGTTGTAGTGAAGGAGAACTGGGAGGCTACTTCATGGCTTCCAATGATTGAGCGTATTGCGGATTGTGGAAGTCAATTAACGACTTATGGAAAAAAGATCTCTCGTGCTTTTTGGACGCCTGGACCACCTCAAGCAATGACAAGACCTTTTCTCACTTCAATGCTATAAAGAAGTAGAAAAGGAATATCTCTTTGTACTGGCCAAGCAAGAAGATTTTTGGAAGCAACGGGCAAAACATCATTGGTTGCAAGGCTCTGATTACAACACGATTTTTTTCACTCATACTCCTCTGCACGAAAGTAAAAGAATTCACTCAAAAAACTCAAGGATGAGAATGGAATTTGGCAAGATTGGGAGAATGGGTTGGGAACAATTGTAAGCGATTATTTTTCTTTCCTCTTTAACTCTAGTCAAGGAAGTTCTAATGTAATTATTGATTGTATATCTTAAAAAGTCACTGCTACTCATAATGTTATATTATTGAAAGAGTTTACAGTGGAGGGGGTGAAAGAGGCTATATTCTTAATGCTTCCAAACAAAAGCCCTGGTCCGGATGGGATGAATCCTGCATTTTATCAACAATTCTGGCTAATTAAAGGACCAGAAATCTCGAGAGCCTACTTGCAGTTCATCAAAAACCATTGTATCCCTGAGGAACTTAATAAAACCTTGGTGGTGTTGATACAGAAGAAGGACAAGCCGTAGATGATCACCAATCAGAGGCCTATTGCACTTTACAACGTCTTACATAATATAATATCTAAGATGTTAGCTAACAAATTGAAGATAATTTTACCCGAGATCGTATCAGAATGCCAAAGCGCTTTTGTACCTGGGAGACTAATAACTAATGTGATAGCAGCTTTTGAAGTAAATCATTGGCTGCAAAGAAAGACACAAGGGAAAGAAAACTAATAACTAATGTGATAGCAGCTTTTGAAGTAAATCATTGGCTGCAAAGAAAGACACAAGGGAAAGAAAGGTATGCGGGGTTGAAAATCGACATGAGCAAAGCCTACGATAGGGTAGGGTGGAATGGGGATTCATGGAGGCGGTTATGGAGAAACTGGGCTTCACTAGAAAATGGATTGATTTGATGATTATGTGTATGCAATCTGTGCGTTACACATTCTTGGCTAACGATCATGAAGTAGGGCCTATTACTCCAACTCGAGGGATTCGCCAAGGAGATCCTATTTCCCCATATTTATTTTATTATGTGCCGAGGGACTGTCTGCAATTCTTATCAAACACTTGGCAGGCGGCATAGATGTCGAATTGCAACAAACGCACCGATGATATCACACCTTTTTTTCACCAATGATTGCTACCTCTTCTTCAAAGCCACGTCGCAGGAAGCTGGAACCATTCGAGAATACCTTCATTGCTATGAAGTTCCCTCGGGACAAATGGTGAATTTTCAGAAATCCACATTACACTTCAGTCGAAATGTTGCTGCTGGCTTGAAGGACAAAATAAGTAATCTACTACAAGTGCCAATGTTGAGTAATATGGGTTTCTACTTGGGTTTGCCAAGCAGAGTGGGACAGAGTAAAGAAGAGGTCTTCTCTTACATCTATGAGATGGTCAAGAAGCGGCTACAAGGATGGAAATGAAAGATGTTGTCTCGGGTTGGTACAGAGGTTCTATTGAAATCGATTGTCTAATAAATCCCCACATATATTATGAGCATTTTTTGTTGCCAATGAAGTTGTGTAATCAGCTGGAAACTATGATAGAACAAGTTTTGGTGGGTGTCGAATGTAGATAAACATGGTGGGATAAGGTGGGGGATTGGAAATAGCTCTGCATTCCAAAAGAATTTCGGGGGCTGGGACTTCGAAGAGTACGAAAATTTAACAAGGGAATGCTAATGAAACAAGCGTAGTGGTTGTTGGTACAACCGGACTCTCTGGCAGCGAAGCTAATGCGTGCTAGATATTACCCAAATTCAGAATATATTGAAGCAGGGATGGGAAGAAACCCTAGTTACATTTGGCAGAGTATAATGGCGTCGAAGCCACAACTGATTGAGCAATGCAAATGGAAATTTGGTGATGAAACCTTGATCAAAGTATTTAGGGACCACTGGCTCCCAGATCATGTTGATGCAAAGATCCAAACTAAAATGCCTGAGGAATTGTCGTATGCGAATGTGGCCTCATTGTTGGAGGTAAATAGTCAAGTATGGGACAGAGACATCATACTAGGCATCTTCAATGAAAGGGACCAAGCCCAAATCTTATCAATCCCACTGAGTATGTATTTGCAACCAGATGTATGGATGCGGAATGAAGATCCCAAAGGGTCATACTCGGTGAAAAGTGGATGTCGAAGTTTGGTGAGCATTGCAAATGGAAACGATCCTCGGATACAATTTGAATACTGGTCTGGGGTATGGAACTTGGGAATCCCACCCAAGGTCAAGAACTTCCTATGGAGGGCCTTGGCCAATTTCCTCCCAACAATGAGCAACCTGTATGGTAGAAGGGTGGCAGTGGAACCACTATGTCCTGTATGTAAGAGAGAAGCAGAGGATGTTATGCATGCTGTAGTGACATGCCCAGCAGTAGCGGAATGCTGGGACAGCCTGCAAATCTCTTTTGGCCAGTTTACCTCCTCCTCCTCCTTTATAGCGTGTGTAGAGAATCTTTTTTCCCAACACACAAAGGAAGTTGTAGAAGTTGCAGTGATGGTGGCATGGAGTATTTGGAATAACCCGAATTATGTCGTATGGAAAAAACGTGGACGACCTTACCAATAAATTGTCTCCTCGGCCAAATCTCACTTAGAGGCATGGAAGAAGGCTCGATGTCCATTTCAGTTGGCACAGGTACATCGACCAGAAGTAACACCTTAGAGATGGAAAAAACAACTAGGCGGGATGTGAAGTGTAATATCGATGCAGCTGTTTTTGTGGAAAGAGGAGTCACTTCATTTGGCGCAATACTGATGGGTAGCAATGGAGCCATGATCGCAGCTATGGGAGAAAGGGTTGAGGGTGTTTTTGAACCCAAGGTGGCCGAAACTATGGGCGTCCGAGAAGCACTAAGCTGGTTGAAACGCAGTGGGCTGGATCGTGGTATAAATGTGGAGTTGGATGCATTGCTATTTGCTAGTAGTCCAAGCGCTTAGAGGGTAGGGAGTGGATAAATCATACTTTGGGTCTATCACGAGAGATTGTAGTGACTTGTTAAAGGATTTAAGGTCCTACCGAGTGTCTTTTGTTAGTCGATCAGCGAACTTAGCAGCCAATACAATAGCAAGGGAAACTAGTTTTATGTATGCTCGAAGCGAGTGGTGGAATGTACCCTCATTTCTTTCCAATGTGTTAGCACAAGGTTTGGAGGAATGAAAACGTGTTTGTCTTAAAAAAAAATAAAAAAATAAAAAAATAAATAAATATAAAAATAAAAATAAATAAATAAATAAAAAAATTACTGAGAGAAATTGAAGAGGAGGTGGATTTGGTGGAGGAGAGGGAACTCTCATCAAGATCTCATAAAAACGTGTTTGTCGTCTCTAACTTTTCCTATTTGATTAAGATATTTGATTTTGAATGAAATCATGTTTTCTCTAAAAGTTTTAAGATGGAAGATGAACCCCTATGCCTTGATTTGTGATTTGGATCATCTCTTTCTCACCTTATTTGGTATATTCAAATGGATTTGCAAAATCTATGTTTTATTGGTGAATTTGTAGTTCAGATATATTCATTGATGGAATGAATTATGGTTTTAAACGAGTTGTTTATTATTGTTTTGATCAGGTTTCGACCTTTAGGGGTATGAGTTGTTGGAGAATTTGGAATTTGGATTTTGGTTCTCGAGTTTTGAGTTCGTTCCCAGCGCCTTTCTAATGCCTCGCTTACAAGCGGCACGACTATAACGACCTGTTACCTTAAGTTGGTGATTAGTACTAAACCAAATCTTAATTAACCCGAGTTACGCTCGTGGTTAAGTTCGGCGTACCTTGATTAGCGTGTGCGTACGTTTGCATGATGTATGGTGTTTGTTTGGATTACAAAATTGAATTATGTATAGGTTGTCATATAATACAAAAATTATACATAAACCTATCAAATGAAAAATACCCAATAAACTATGGTTTATCGGGACACCAAGTGTGACGAAGGAGTCGTGGCACGAGTGTGCACGCTCAAGGACACTTGTGGGCATGTCCGGTGAGTTTATTGGTGAATAATACGGATATATATTTATATGTTTTTAAATATATATTGGAAAATAAAAGAATATTAAAAATATATGGATTATCGGATCATCTCGAACGAAGCGTAAGTGCTCGATGTGTCAAAATTTGTGTCACTTTAAGGAGTGTCACTTTAACGTATTGACCACGCGATCGGTCTCGAAATAGCACGATGCGTATCTTGAGGAAAATCCATATATAAAAAAAAATTCAAAGCTTATCAATTCATTTCGATTGAGAAAAGGTTCGGTAGGGTTCGGTTGATTCCGGATCAAAGGGAGGTCATTCCAGGAGCTGAATTCAATCAAGTTGAGGTGCTTAATTAATCACACAGCTTATGAGCATCACATAGGTATGATTTGATTTAATGTTTATCAAAGTCTGAATTTCTGGTGTGCTAGGATTGTTGTTGTTTGAGCTATTTGTTGATCAATTATGGTCCCTCACCTCACTAGAGGTTGTTTTCGATCAGTTTTGATGAATTTGTGAATGTTTAGGATGATTTGGAGGTGTTTTGGGTTGATTTGGTGTAGTAGAATTGGGTTGTTGTTGCAGGCTTGGTGTGTATAGCGCGCTAAGCACTGGCCATAGCGCGCTATGTGTACTGGGGAGGATGAACTGACATGGGTAGCGTGCTATCCATGTCAGGTAACGCGCTACCAAACCCCTAAAACCAGCGATGGTGCTGTGTTTTATAAATTATCTCTGAAAGACTTAGAGACTAGTCTAGGGATTCTAAAAGTAGTATAATGAACTTATATTGATCTCAAATGATTGGTGATAGGTTAAGGAACACCGAGGAAACGTAAAATGACCAGAAATTTAGGAAATTCGGACAAGGACCTAACCCGAGGTAAGTGCGGATTGACTTATTTATTAATATTGTCTGGCGATTTAGTATATATAACTCATGTAGTTGTTGGAATGGAATGGGGGATTATATACACTGGTTTTCAATAAACAAAAACGGTGTGTAATATGACCATGCTATAACTTTTGATTTTGAGAATAGGTTTATAGGAGATGGGTTCCCTTCCCGGCCTAGATATAACTCTTGCTCAATTCAATAGGTTGTATGAATTACATACACACTAGGGGCTTATGATAGAACCATTGGGCATTAATGGATGGGCTAGAGAGCACATGAGAGCGATGTGTTGGTCTAGCAATCGCATTAATGGCACCGATGGGTAATCGACCCTAGTTTTTATAAATACAAAATAGGGATCACAGTGTACTAATCCAAGACATTTGCTTTGCATCCATTTATGTATTGATTTATATGATTTCCATATTCTTGTTAGATATAATTGGTGCATGTTGTTATTGCATAATATTCTTGATTATTATATGGAATGTTGGTGCTTAGTATGAATCCCTACTTACTGAGCAAGTTGGAGCACTCACCCCAATTAACATTACAAGTAGATCCGACAAGTGCTACAACTATGGGATGGAAACGTTATAGGAGTCTTGAACTTCTCTTCAATGTAATGATTTCCTCTAGTCGTATATATTTGTATTGAATTATAGAGTTGTAATGTCACATGGGATGAGTGATTTATATAACCGAGGTTTGTTCTGATTTTGTTTTAATATTGTATATCATATTTTGATTATTGAAAAGGTTTTAAATTTTCGCTGCGTATATTAGTTGTTTTATTTTGATAGTCGATATACAGTAGTGCTTATCAAGTGAAGAGGTAAGGATGTTGGCTTTAGTTAATTCTGGTAAAGGTAATCTATGCTTAATTAGGGTCATAACGATACTTAGACACCAATCTATGAAGCATGATCATATTTTATTCCTTAAAGCTAGTTGGTTGTCACATCACACAATTCATATCAGGTTTCCACTTTGTTAACTCTATGACATTCATGTTATCATAGTTATCTTGTTGACTATCTTGTTCGGGCTTTGCTTTATTGTATCTTGCATGATATATTATGCTTGTTTATATTATCCTTTCATGTTCGGAATGATAGAAGAATTGGTCAATAACCTTGTTCATGCTAGGTATTACATATTATGTATTTTTTTATGATTAAGGGTAAAGTAGGCTTCTGCTATACTGAGCGTGTTGGATATTTTCTCACCACACATTACTTTTCTCCCTCCAGGTACCTCAGTTGATGCTCATGATAGAGAAAAGAGCAACGTTGTAGCATAAAAGCTCTTTTCTCATTTGCATAGTTGTTTATTCATATTCATTCGGTTATGAAGCATTTATGTAATAAACAGTGGGTTTTATTATGGGTAGACTTATGAAACCCATAGCCAAGTTGTTTGATTTTTGAAAGACTTTATATTTTATTTCTGCACCTAATAGACCCATAAGACTTTTATTCTGCACCTATTATATGTCTTAGTAGTCTATTTTTAAATTGTCTTATTGAGTTTCTGCAAGTTAAAGCTTAAAATATCATTGTTCAACTCGCTGGGTCATCTCGAAAGGTTTGGCGATGGTTTATGTCAGGCATCACTTGTTGTAGAAATTAGGATCGTCACAATTATCATGGTCAATTATTGGATTAATGGAAAAATTGATACTCCACTCAACTTAGCTATTAGCACTCGAGCTAACTATTTTATTTTAAAAGTTTTTTTTATAAACATTCTTCCATTTTTCTATCTCTCTCTTTCTTTCCATATTTTTTTTCTTTTTTACTTTATAGTTCCCTATTCCATTTCCTTTAGATACCATCATTATTTTTAATGGAATTCTTTTTCACATTTTTCCCACCACTAGATTCCTTGCTTCATTTCCTTTGGAACTTGTGGGCTTCTCTAATTTTTTCATTTAAAACTCATGTTAGCACTTCTCACTTTCATTATAGTTAAGGAAGTATTCTTTCCAACTAAGTAAAGTTTTATTGGCTAATTTCTTATTTTTTCCCTTAATTGCGGCATAAGTTCTTTTCATTTTATATATAATACTTGACCAAAATCTTTGTATAATAAGATTCTTAGAGATATGCCTTGTTTATCTTACACTTTTATTTCGATTTTCTACTCATTTTATCTCTAACACAAAGTAATCAATCTCTTTAAACTCTTCTAGTGCATAAACAATCTAGGTAAGTCAAATAGGGTATAACAATTTCTTTCTATCATAAAATTTCTATTTTCATTGGTAATAAAAATATCACTTCTATTTAGATCCAAATTATATTCAATTTCATATTATTTCCTAACTAAATAAAATAAAATGAAGAAATATTACATGTATATTCATCAAAAACTTAAAAAACTCAATGAACTTCGAATAAATCTTACCTTTTGACTATTTCATACTTTGCTTCTTTATACTTCACTTCACCTAGCCCTAAACTCATTCCAAACATTATTCTCAAGGTTTAAAATTTTAAGTTGCATTTTTAACAAAACAAATATACCTTATGGAGCAAAAATGAAATATATAAAATAAAAATAATTAATGAACAAATTATCATATGAATAAATTCTTCATACACAAAAAATATGGTATAAATAAATTACCAAGCATAATCATCATCAATAATAATAATAATAATAATAATAATAATAATAATAATAATAATAATAATAATAATAATAATAATAGTAGATCGGCATCACATCAAACATAAACAATATCAAATAGTACATATCACAATATCAAATTACAAATCAATACCTCACAAAAGATCACTCGGAGATAAATAAATCAGAGAAGAATCATCATATTCATAATTTATATTCTATTGAAATCAATGAAATGATTTATCAATAATAGTAAATTGAATTCCAATAAACAATTCTCGAAATCAATTCTTCATCGGGAATTTCTAAAAATTCATAAAAAAACCAAAGAAATTTAATATAAAAAGTTAAGGTTTGTCCATGATTACCTTCGTGAGAGTGAATCCCTCAAGTTATAAAACCTTGAATTCCCTGAAATCTCTCTTTTAAGCTTCTACTCGAAATTCCCTTGCTCAAGCCTATTATAGCTCTGCACTCTCAAAGTCGCCCTATTTTAGGTTGAATGAAATAAGATTGAGGTGGAAATCACTTAAATACACTAAAATCTCACTTAAGAAGGTTGAATTTACTCTTAAATTTTAGTTTTTTAATCGAATGGGTGCAACAAGTGGTGTGTGTGAGATGAGTCATATGTGGCGAATTGGAGTTTAGTTTTAAAAACTTGGATTCGAGCTTAGCAAACCAAAGTTTTAAGTAGATTCGTGTATTAAAGTAGCGAAAATAAGGTTTTGTGCCCCCATCAATTTACTTAGTGATTTCCAGTTATAATGTCGATTCATTGCTGAATCGCTATACTTCAATTTCACTAATGCTTTATGTTCATTATTACCAATTTGACCAATGATTTACACTATAAACTCACATCACTCATGATTCGCTAGATTGCAAATATTTCTTATCCAATTAAATTCATAATTATCATATATATCACTTATAATAATCAATATAAAAGTAGAATTCATTAAAAATATGAAAATTTGAGTAGGATATGTAACTAACTAATAATGTTATTATTTTATTAATTAAATAAATAGACGAATAATATAAATTACATAAAGGACATAATGTATTTGCAAGAAGGACAACACCTCGATCATCCTTCCCTCATTTGAAGCTATTTTAGAGTATGAATTTCTAAAAATTTCCAAAACCAGAGTCAAAAGGTGAGAGATTGCAAACTTATTATACTAATAAAATGGAAAAAAGAGAGAATATGGGATGTCTCGTATATAGCACTTTTATTTATCATCGTTAGCTCGTTTGAACCATTCCAATATTAAACCGAATCTATAAACTTGAATTTATGATTTTTTACTCTAGTTTCATTCTAGAAAATAATTTTTTGACCATTCACTTTTAAAGTGATTATTTTATTCAAAATATCCATGATAGATTGAGAAGTGGCTAATAAAGGGTGTCTTAAAATTTAAGGAGGATATTCATTGATAAAATGTGGCATAACCAAAAGTTTTGTGGGTAAAATATACTTGTCTACTTGAACTGGTATATTTATAACTGCCCCTATTGATTTAATTGAAGAACCTTTTTAGTAAAGGAACTCATTCAGAAGCAAGTTCATACAACTTTAATTATGTAGAAATAAGTGCATTGACATGAGATTTGCATTAGAACTCGTATCACGGTAAGCTTTAAAGTATCAAACTCGTTTGATTTCTATATTCAAATGTATATCTCCAAGATCATTCAGCTTTATAGTACCTAAACTCAGTTTTTTCTTCTTAACTTTAAAAACCTTACAGCTTATTAATACTCTTCCCATTCTCTAGTTGCTTAACTCTCCATTGCTTACTTTTCATTTGAAGTGTTTTCAACTTGTTCTTTCTTTGAAACATCATTTTCAGTTTTCATTGTTACTGCATTAATTGCATATACTTCAACAACTTCAACACTTAGATTTTCATAATGATTTAATTCTAAAAAATCATTATCAATCTTTATCAAGTAATTCATTAAAATCATCATAATTATCCTCATCATTGAATTTGAACGTGACAATTTTGTCTTCAAATTCCATAGACATCGACCTTTTAAAGATATCTAACTTAGTTTTAGCTGTTTAAGAAAAGGTCTACCTAATAATATAGGTGCAGAATTATGTGATATTGAATCTCCCATTTTTAAGACATAAGAGTTCGCTGATATTAAGTCATTTACTTTCACTAAATCATCTTCTAATAATCTATATGGTTTAATAACTATATTATCAGCTAAAGTAAGACTAATAGGTATATTAGTGTGATGACCCCAAATTATGAGGCAAATCGGGCACCGCCATGTCGCCGAACACATCACTAAGCCATGCTCGTCACCTGCATACTTGTCTATGACAGCTCGCGACTATCCATTTTGTAATTCGACTAAGTAAATTTCGTTGTTTTAAAAGATTAATATACTATTGAAATATGCTAAGTTAAGAAATTTACAACTTAATTTGTTCATTTTAATTCTTTTCAGGTTGTTTTAATAGCGGAAGTCTTAATAACATGCATATAATTAACGTAAACAAGTTATGCATTAATTAACAACCTATGGGGTGAAAACCCAGCAAAAGGATACCATGTATATCAGTTAAGGCAACAAAATGTATAATAGGTATCAATATACACGTATCAGGTGAAAAAGTCTCCCAAAATGATCCCAAAAAGTATATATATGTAAATAGAAACACCTACGAGTAAGCTAGTGGAGGCGCTCCAAATCAGAGGTAGTTGCCAATCACCGCCTTCCCCCGGCTCGTCATAGGAATTGCAACTTGCCACCAACAAACAATGACAAGTTCCAGTAGTAAATCCTAGAGAAATTAAGCTATTATTCACAATAAATCCAAGAAAATGGCCACAATTCATACATACAAAGTAAATGAACAGGAACGTAAAGCATAAATATAAATCGTGAGATAATCAAGAATATGGAACGCGAGTGTGGTGTATAGCTGTCGAGCCTTGGGACGTAAATATTAAACCGAGAAGGCCCTGGAGGTGAGGAAATCCATACCCCCTCTTCATGGTTGAAATGAGGAACTCTGTTGGTCGAAAAGTAGACTTCCGCCCAACGCCTCATAGGAGAAGAAATTTGTGACGGATGTCAGCCTCATGTCCACTCGCTCTCGAGATCATCGACTCGCTGAGAGATATCTCACGCGAAGTCTAAGGTATGACCAGCACCGTAGCAACAATCGGATCATCATCAACGAAAGAGCCGGAAATGGGTCACACCGTCCCTTCGACTATACACAGACACACGCGGGAATAGGGCACACATGCAAGCTGAGCTGGCAAAAAGTAATGTGAAATAAATAATTTACAAGGAAAATAAGTAAATTCTAAACTGACTTTCTCGTGGGTTTACTTACCTCAAACAATTGCAAATATCTCTCCAAAACGTCCCGCTCACGCCTCGAGATACGCGCCAAATACCCAATTATGGTCTCCTAAGTCCCTGGTATCCGATTATACCATTTCTATTATTTTAGAGTCACATTAAGTGAATTTATAGTGTGTGACTAAAAATTTGAGATTTTGTTTCAAAAAGTTTAATTTTGGCGCACTTTTGCGAGTTATATCGGGGTGTCGATGCCCCGAAAAGGCCTCAAAAACTACTTTTTATATTTTTCCCATTTTGTTTTATTTTTCTTGATTTTTTGGATTTTTCCATAATTTTCTAGCTATTTTTCCTATTTTTTATATTTATTTGATTTTAAAATGTATTTTATTTAAATTTTTAAGATTTTTAATTAATTAAAGTTAATTTGGGTAAGTTGGGCCTGAACCGGGCCCGGTTCGGTTGTGCCAGGATTCGGCCTGGCCTGCCAACCGGGGCCACCGGGCTGGGCTCGGGTCGCCCCTTGACCGTTTGGCCTTGGACAGCTTGGCTCACATAGGCCCTAGGCAGCCAGGTCTAGCCTGTTGGCTTCTTCTTCTCCAAATTCTCTCTTCATAGCAGAGATGATTTTCTTCCTTTGTTTTTTTATCTGTTGTTCGTGCACAACAACAACAACAACAATTTCAACAACAACAACAATTTCAACAACAACACCACCAACAACTTATCAACAACAACAACATCATTAAACTCTAATTTCTCCACAAAAGTTGACAAAAATTGACACACTCACCTCGATTCTAAGATCTTCGCGAGCGTCGTCGAGTGGAGATAGCACCGCGTTGCATGAACTTCCTTGTTAGAAATACTCTCAAGGCCTACCATGATTCCTAAATCTCCAAAATTCATCTACACCACCTTAGAATCTCATCTCTATGTTTACATGGAAATGGAAAACACACTTATTTATATCTACAGAAGAATCATTTCTGACCATTCATTCTAATTTAGATTATTCATCTCTATATAAATCTAAGACTTCAAATCACCCTATAATCTCCACTTATACCCATACACTAATAAATGTTTTGACATAAATTTCATGGATTCCATTCCAACAGGTATCTTGAGGTAAATTCATGGTCTAGTTTTTATTTATATAGCTTAGGTACTTTGATTTATATACTATAGTCCAAAAAATCATATAAGCCAAATTTAATTATATTATTGTGTATATGAATTAATTAAAAGTCACACATCTTTCTGTACCCATTTCCTCCATTTGCACACTTCCTGAGATATACGCCACTCTCGTGAAGTCGTTGAAAAAATCTATAAATTATAGCATCACTAGTATAAATAGAAATTACACATCATCTTCTACATACAAAAATATTTTCAAGACGTTAGAGATTCCTTGTAATGTTATTGTTCATTTAAGTTCTTGGAATACAATGCATTTAACTATTAAAAATGTATTGAATAGTGTAGGATTTAGTTATCTAACATTATTGAATTTTTATAATTGGTTAATGACAAATTCGAGGAGCGACAAAGGAAAGGGAAAGTTGTCGTAATTTTTTGTGACTTGCTTCGTTTCATTTTTTATGTGTGTATTGCTTTTGATATATTATATAGTAAAAAAGGGAGAGAGGTGGCGGCTAGTTTGAACGACTATTCTGTATTTCATAACAAATAAGGAAACATAGAATTCTAGAAAATCTTTAATTGAGCTGAAATTTAAGTGATTCAATGATTCATCTATATCACTATTAAAAACGTGAGAGAGAGAGGGGGAGAGGGAAAGAGTGGGAAAGCGAAAGGAAGACATTCTTTACAACTTAAGCACACTAGCGAATCAGGAGAATAGAGACGTGTGGTGAAGTGACACCCACAGCAAGTATAACGACTCGCTTGTAGTAATAGTGTAATCAACTTATGTTGGCTATAGATATCATCCTCAAGGAAAGGTGTTTGCATTAGCTAATTACTTATTTAATTGCGAACTATTGGTAAGGAAATCCCTTATTTATTTCGTATTATACTAAACCATTCTATCTAACAAAATAATGTAAACTTTAGTTTAACTCTTATATTAAGGATATCTTAGTTCACAACTTCACATTGGTTCTATAATATTATGCTTTTCAACCATTTTTACATCTCAATATGTTGTGTGCAATGCCTAATTAGAAAACATAGATTTCTTTCAAATCCACTTTAACCCATTGTCGTGACGGAAAAAATTCTAATGTGTAAACTATAACTCCACCTATCAGTGTAAATAACGTAAACTCCACATTGCTTTAATGTCCCAAATCTTGGGATTCATAACCAACTAAGTTTACTCTGAGAGCCCCCTAATCAACAACTATCGTTTGATGTTATGTATGTTATGGTTGTACCGTTCTTATCCGTCTCGAAAGCTTTAATGGACATGATAGCTTCTAAAACCTAATATCAATAAACACGTGATCAATATGTGTAAGGATTACATTAAGAATCAATAAAAATTCTAACTATTGCACTTTTTATAATCACTTTCTACTCATGTTCATAGCATTGCATTCATAACTTAGGATTCATTAATTCGTAAGATTAATAGACTACTCCAACTTCATTGAAACACACATATAACAATTCATAATTAAAAACATTGAGAATTAGTGATGAATATAAATATATTACCTTCAATTAAACTAATGAAACGAAACATGAATTGCAAAAGTGGAGTCTTCAATATTTTCTCCACACAAACCTCCTTAATACTCAAAATCAAAGTAAACATATGCTAAATTTCTTTAAAGTTGGCTAATGGTTGATATGTCTTATGTTTACCATGCCTTAATACCTATTTATACTTCGTAATAACAATTAGAAACCCTACTTTACAATTTAACTCGAGATAAAACTCTAACTTCCTAATTTCCTCGAATCTGTCATTGTCACTTATGCATTGGCGTCGTGTGTGTTAAGCCATGGCGCTGCCACTGTGCTAACTCCTATGTGCACTTTTTTAGCACCAATGACCTCGATGTTGTCATCTTATCATCTAGTGCCATCCCCTAACACTCCACTGTGCCGCAAATGCACAGAACCTCAAGACTCATTTTTTTCACTTTCTATGCTCTCCCACTTTGTGCCTTTCCTTACCATGTCATGCTTTATTACTCCATAGCGCCACCATGTGTAGCCACGACGCCAACCATGCTTTTGTCAATTTTTACTCTATTGTTTTTTCTTTTTTTGCTCATTTCCTACCTTTACACCTTAATTACGTGAAAATTCGCTAACCCATTAATTAGAGCTCATTTAGGGATATTCATACAAAATATACTACTAAACTAACCCTATATATAAGTCTAAATCATCACTTATCAAATACCCCCAAAATTAGGATTTTGCGCGTTCCGAGTAAAAGTGTATTTTACTAAGTCTATTAATAACTAGTTCTTATTCAATTTACATTTTTCATGGTGTATTCTCTAACTCACTAAGTTTCAAGTTAATAATCCAATCAAGATCTTTAGTTTGCAAAAAATTATATTTTAAAACTTGTAGCTTTAACAACACATATAACTTCATTCTCGAAACACCAAAGAAATCACAACCAAAACAATCACTACTCGCAAGTTTTTTTTACCTCAATACTCAAGTAGCAAGTGTGCAATCCCATGATTTTTCATTAAGCTTAGGAATTCAAAAATAAGCTTATATCATACTCATCTTTGGTAGACTTTAGTACTTTGGAAGTCTAAAGAACTTGATATAGTTGGAAAGAAACTTAACTCAACTAGTTATTCATACTCGAGCTAAATCATTTATTTGAAAAGTTTTTTTTTCATTCCCCCGTTCTTTTCTTTATTTTATCTCCTTTCATCTTCTTTTTTAATTTCTTTTTATTTTACAGTCCCTGGTACATTTCCTTTAGTCTCCATTTTTCCTTAATTTTTTCAACCATCAAGTTCTCTGCTACATTTCCAGTACAAATTTTGAGATTATCTTATTTTTTATTTTTTAAAACTCTAATTAGCACTATTCACTTTCACATAATCAAGGAAGTTATCTCCAAATTGCCATTTACAATGCCTATTTGTTCCATTCTATGCACGACCTTTTATTTGCTTTTTAATGTCAAGTGAGATTTACACTTATTACATAATCCTTTGAGATCTAACCTTTTCCACAAGAAGTGTTCTAGTTTCATATTTTTGTTTCAAATTCAAGGTTTTTCTTAACTCTAAGTTTTTAATCAAGAAATCATACCATTGTTTGCTACATTTCATTATTTTCATATTCAAAATTTAAAAACACTCACTTGAGTTTCATATCAATAATATACTTGTAATCTACTCATCCTTAATTAAAGGCATGAACAATGCAAATGGACTACTTATTCATTACAAATTACTTTATATAAAGAAATCTACTACTAAAACATTCAAATAGTAAGTACAATGAAAATTTAGACGCTACCATGTTTTCCACTTTAACCACTTCAAAAGAGAATTTAAACGATCATACCTGTAGTGTTTATTCTTATTTTCATGTCTATCTTACCACTTCCTATAGTGTAGTGTTGTAGCATCACCTATTCCGATTAGGGCGATACTTGGCCTGAAACCCTAATTAAGACCCAGTAACCCAATCGAAATTAACTAGAGCCAACAGCCTCTCTATTAGTACCTGATAAACTAAACTTATATATCGATATAAAATATATAATCCAAAGTTAACACACCAGAAAACTAAGACTTTTTTTATAACTAATAATATATAGAAATATAGAGTTTACAAAATTAGAAACCTCATTTATAAATTTCCTAACCCTGTTTATAAACAACAAAAGATATCAAATAGTGTCTATATATACAATAAGGTTCATTACATCGTAGAGAAGATATAAAGTCTCCTAAATCTTCTCATTTCCCGTTACTGAAGCGCTAGGTTGCAAACCTGAAATATTAGATTTGGGGTGAGCACTTCAACTTGCTCAATAAGCAAGGATTCACAAAAGGCATCAACATTTCATATAATAATCAAGAACACTATGCAATAACAATACTCATCAATGATAAATGACAAGAATATGGAGAGCATATAATTCAATAAATAGTAGATGTAAAGCAAACTGCTAATGACTATTAAACTATGATTCATGTTTTATTTATAAAACTTGGGTCGACTACCCACATATGCTATTAATGCGATTGCTAGACCAACACATTTGCTGATATATTGTCTAATCAATCCATAAATGCCCAATGGTTCTATCCAAAACTTTCTAGTGAATATGTAATCCATGAAACCTATCGAATTAAGTAGGATTTATATATAGGCTGGGCAGGTAACCCATCTCTTATAAAGATATTCTCAAAACCAATAGTTATTCTCAAAGGTCACATTACACATCATTTTTAATTTATTACAAATCATCACAGTGTACATAGTCCGCCATTCAGTCTTAAACTACATAAACTATATATACTAGTATAGTCTAGCAACATTGTTAAATAAGTGATTCCATACTTAACTCGGTTTAGATTTCTGTTCCAAATTCCCTAACTTTCCTGGTCACTAACACTTTACCAGGGATCCAATACATATCCTAAAACATTTGTGATCAATATAGGTTTAATACCATATATTTAGAACCTTTAGTTTATACCCTAAGTCCTCAAGAAATCGTAATCGAAACTCAGCATAACTGTTGTTTTATGGGGTGGGAGCGCACTCCCTTACTAGATGGGGCACGCTCCACCAATAGGGTTCGTCCCAATTGATGAATAGAACGTCTTCCTTTACTAGTTTGAACACGTTCCACCATGTACGATTTCGACTGTAAATTGGGCAGCTGCCACGGTTCCATCCACAAATTTATACAACAACAACAACAACAAACACTCTCAAAATTATTCAAACAGGACCTCTAGTGAGGTAACCAACCATTTCCAATGATTAAACAACATTATTCACCTACTAGTAAATTGAACTTCGAAAACATAAAAAAAAAAAACCAAACTTACCAATGTGATGATCTATGGATCTCGAATAGGTTAAGCTCATTAATTCAAGATGAATCACCTCCCTAAATGATCTCCAAAGATCAAAATCAAAATCCTTAACCCCTTTCACTCACTCTCACCATGAAATTATGAGATAAATATGAAGGGTTTTATTTTAAATATATAGTTTTTTTTCGAGATACGCATTGCGCTATCTCAAGACTGATCGAATTATTGATGTGTTAACATGACACCCTTAAAGTGACATACATGTTGACATGATCAACACTTATTGTCATCTTAAGGCAATTCGACAACCCACATAATTCAAACCCTGTCTTCTACTTTCCAATATATATATTGATAAATCGATATATATATATATATATATATATACATATATATTTCATGTGTTTTCTCTCTAATAAATTCACTAGACATGCCTTAGAGTATTCTCGGGTATTCGAATTCATTTCACTACCAGCTCGTCGCACTTGGTGTACCGGCTATCCATTTTTTCTTTACATATTTTCAGATTATAGGCTTGTATAGAATTTTTCTACTATACTATAATCTATAAAACTCATAATCATTCAAAAAAAAAACGCTAACCATCTTATAGACATAGGCACATGCTAATGGAGGTATGCTAGACTTAACCATGAGTCTAAATCAGGTTAGGTACAATTTAAATTAATATTAATCATTAGTTTAAGTTAATCGGTCGTTACAGTCTCCCCAATTAGAAGAAATTTCAACCTTGACATTAAAGTACATGTAAAATTAAATATAGTTTCAAAGAGAAATGGAAAGTGCTCCATCATATAGGACTCCCGCTTCCAGGTTAGTTCCTCATTTTCATAAAATTGCGATTTCACCTTAACCAATGGAATGCCTTTGGTTTTCAGCTTCTGAATCTTACAATCAAGTAACTAAATTGACTAATCATCGTAAGATAAGTCTTCCCAAATATCATATTCATTCCAATCAATTCTTAGAGTGAACGGATTCTTCATCTTCCGAAGCATAGATATGCGGAAGATATTGTGAATTTTGTTTAGCTAAGGAGGTAACTCTAACCTTTAAGCAATAGGACCAATCCTTTCATGTGCTATGAATGACCAAATATACCTTGGAGCTAGCTTAACTCGCAATCTAAATCTATACAATCCTTTCAAAGGTGAGACTTTCAATAGGACAAGATCGTCCTTCAAAAACTCCAAAAACCTATGATGTTTATCGGCTTATCTATTTTGTCTTAATTGTGTTGTAGTCAAATGCTGGCTAATCTACTGAAGTCTATCAATGTAGTCCTAAATAAACTATGACCCCAACCAAACTGTATCTTTAAACTCTATCCAACATGCAGGCGAACAACAAGGCCAAACATACAGAGCTTCGAAAGGAGCTATTCTAATGCTTGCTTGATAGCAATTATTATAAGATAACTCACAAAGAAGAATGTATTTCTCCTAATTACCACCAAAGTAGAAAACACAAGCTCGAAGCATATCCTCTAGCATAAATATCAACTGCTCAGTCTATCCGTTAGTCTCGGATAATATGTCATATTGAGATTAAAAATAGTTCCCAACCGTCTTTGCAACTCACTCTATAATTTGGACTTGAATCTCGGATCACTATTCGAATTAATCAACACTTGAACTCCATGAAAACTCAACACCTCACGTACGTACACTTCACAGAATCATATAAGACCATATCGCATGGAAAGTGGCAAGAAATGCGCAGACTTTGTGAACTTGTCAACAACAACCCATGCCATATCGTGCTTACGCTGACTAAGATGTAAATCGAAAATAAAATCCATCAATATATGTTCGCATTTCCACTCAAGAATAGGTAGCGAATGCAAAACCCTCATGGTTTCCTATGTTCAACTTTAACTTGCTGACATATCTCACATTTCTTTACAAAGTCAGCAATATCAATCTTCAACCTAGGCCAAAAAAAATACGCTTCAGGCTGCTATACATCTTAGTGTTACATAAATGAATAAAGTTAAGAGATCTATAAGATTCCCTTGCAACTCCTGCCTCAATTGATCTTAATTTTGAATCCACAATATGTCCCTGAACCGTACCGAATCGTCATCAGAAATTGACCAATCAAGTTGATCTACACTATAGTGAGCTAAATTTATTAAACTAGGATTAACGTTAATTTTGAGGATTAACGGGCATAATTTGTATGTTACGTCGACAACTCGGTTGACTCGAACACGAGAATTGAAGACATATGTTACTTATAATTGATGTTTGTTTAGTTGTAGTTTTTAAAATCATAGGTTATTGTATTGCATCACATTTGAGTATATTGCTATTGGGCGAGTCAGTGTGATGGAAGTTTACCTCGAAAAGTATTTCCACTCGAGAATCAGGTAGGCAAAGCATGGGAACACTAAGGATTGACAGTGCCAAATTGGAATAGTATGACTATAATTAAGGTTAATGTGACATTAACTGAACATAAAACCATAAGTAATTTCAAATTCATTTCATACACAAGTTGTAGCATGCCTCGAGATACGTGTTGGGGCATGAAGCACCGAGTGCCGAGTTGTCAGAGATTGGTGGGACCACTAATTTATCAATAAATTTGTTTAAGAACACCAATCATAAATTTTAATTGACTTGAGTTAACTAAATTAGATCAAGTAATATAAGGCCAATAGTTTCGAAAGATTAATCTACGACACTAGATATTCATCTAGATGATCGTATATAATGATTCCTAGGCTAGATGTGTACAAATGTGCTTGTCATTAGACTGTGACTTAATTAATGAGGATCCCTCGATTTTTCTTGAGATGGGTGTACAAATTTTGATAAAGGGCTAGAAATCTAATTTACACATGGTATAAAATGGCAACTTAGTGGGTTCTTAATTCAAAATCAACATGCTTAACTTCAGAATTCCAGTAACATTGGAAAGAATTAGGAGCTAAAGATAATGATTTGAAGGTGAGAAGCTTTAGAAATCGAAGAGTTCATTACCAAGGTAATCAATATCTCCATCCTTTTCAAGGTTATACTCTATTAAAATTGTCTAATGAAGCTCAAACTTGGGGATTTTAACCAAATGAAATTTAATCATAGCTTGCTGATTTGAAGAAATCTCCCATAGGTTTTAACTGTAATTCGACAATAAAATTGAGTTTTTAAACTGATTTTTATCAAAATCGAGAAACTTGCCCAAATTAAGAAAATTTGAATGATTGCCTGAAATCTTTTAAATTGATGCAAATTATTGTATGATTTTTATTGTTAGTTGTTATTTAGAGGTATTGATTCCCTTATGAAGATAGGGTATGGTTGACGGTTTGGGTGAAGGCCATGAAGGAAGAAATCAAAGAATTATCAAGTTCAAAATTATGGGTTTCGACCTTCTTACCAAACTAATGGCTTTTCTTAGTGCGTTAAGTGCCCTATAGAAAATTCAAAAAAAAAATGTTCTTTAATAACATAGCTAGTAAAAACCTACTTTTAACACACCAATTTTCTACTTTTGGGGTTTTTGTGCAATTTTGAGTAATTTGGCTGAAAAATAGGAATTTAATAATTTTTATGCTTTAGATCGAATTTAGTTTTCGGACTTAATACACTAATATAATTTTAAACCATTATAATTTACCCATATAGGACACGGGGAACTAAGGGGTTCTAGCTCAGTTACCGAAAAACTAGGCGAGGTCGGATGGGAGAGTCTAAAGAAGTAGGAACCCGACTTTTAAGGTGTGTAAAACTCTTGAGAATGTTTCGTAGAATTCATTGTTTTCAGTTTTTGTGGATATCACATTTATCTGTGACTGCAGGTGGGTAGCATAGTTCTCACTCCAAGGCTTTAGTTTGCCTATATATATTGATTGTGGCTAAATCTCTTCTACAAGTTGCCTGAAATAGCGCTCGCGTCGATGATTTTAGGATACACTTGCAACCATCAAGAGGGATTAGGGTGATCCTGATATGTAACAATGTCGAGAATGGATCATGCCATTTACCGAAGTTGGGATTTAGTTGTTGTAAGCGTATAAGTATATATGCGTGGTTCCTATATTGTTTTAGCGATATCCGACTATGGTAGGTTGGGGTCTTCTCGTGATTATTCGACTGAATATTTATTTACTACTTAAATTCAAGCATGTTTACTTTATTACAACATTTCAAGTATTTTGTGATGCATTATATTTCTTGCTTCTTTTTGCATGTTGTCTGTTGTTAGAGGTCATATTAGCATGCTTTGAGATTTATCAGTTTTATTCATGACTATTGCATGGACTTCTCTTAGATTTTTACTCACTAGACTAATCACTCTATTTATTAGGGGAGTGAGTGCAGATCATTCGACGTGCAGGGACGAGGAGATTTTGAGCAACTACCTCCACCATTGATCGACACTGGCTCGTGTTTGTATATATTTATTTTTTTGTTAGGTTGTATGGACTTTAGAACACTAAATACATGTATATAGATTTTGTTGTACTTTATTCGCCTCAGTTACATACATGGTATCTTTTGCCGAGTTTTCCACTATCTAATACCGTTAAATATGTTCAAATTACATATTTAATGACTTTCGTTGTTAAATAACTAATTAATGTTTCAAGTTAAAGAACATATTTTAAACGACGTAATTCGTTAGAGAGGTCAGGCCGTCATAGGTAACTAGGTCGTAACGTGGTAGGGCTTGGTGATATGTTGGACGACTTGGCGGTGGCCGGTGCTCCTAAAAATCTAAGGCCACCACATACACTATCTGCTAACCTCTAGCCTACTATATGATCCTGATCACTTTCATGACAATCAACAACTCATTGAATCATCTCCAGTTCGGTTTGAATCTGAAAACAAAACAGCATATTAGCAACTCAGGAAGTAGCTCTCTTAGTCGATGATGCACCATCTGGACTTTCATGAACCAGCATCATTGAAGCTTCCGCAATAAGTCTAAACTGAGAAGCTCTAGTAGTGGCTATGTTCTCTCTATATGATCTTCTCCTGCTCAGGGCATCAATAACCACATTTACTTTACCAGAACGGTACTCTAGAGTGAAATTATAATCCTTGAGGAACTCAAGCCATCTTTATTGCCTCATATTCAGTTCACTTTGAGTAAATAAGTATTTAGACTCTTTTGATCTTAAAATAGTGCAAACTTCTCACCGTATAAGTAATGCCTCCATATCTTCAAGTAAAAAAACTGCAGCTAGCTCAAGATCATGAACCTGGATAATTTCTTTCATGAACCATAAGTTGCCTTGAACCATAAGCTATAACCCTACATTCCTCTATCAGAACACAGCCCAAGCCTGAAAGAGAAGCATTAGTATAATTACTAGCTCCTTCCTCGATTTAGATAATGTAAGAACTGGTGTCATAGTAAAACTATCTTTGAAATCTTTAAAGGCAGTCTTGCACTCATTTGACTAAAAAAATTCAACATATTTTTGTGTTAGCCGAGTCATTAGCAGTGCAATACAAAACAAAACCTAAACAAATCATTTGTAATAACCCGCTAACCCTAAAACACTCTGAACTTGTGACACTGTGGAAGGAGTAGGCCAATCTTTGATGTCTGAACCTTCGTTGGATCAGCAGATATACCCTCAGCATTAAACACATGTCTGAGAAAGTTAAACACTGAAGACCAGAATTCGCACTTACTAAACTTGGCATACAGCCGATTATCCTTCAAAGTTTGCAATTTAACTCTGAGGTGGTGCGAATGCTCTTCCTTAGTCTTTGAATAGATAGAAATATCATTTTTAAAAATAATGATAATCAGTCAATATAGGGTTTAAACACCCTATGCATCAAGTCCATAAATATAGCATGAGCATTTGTGAGCCCAACTGACATCACTGTAAACTCGAAGTGCCCATAAGGAGAATTGAAAGCCGTCTTCAAGATATCCTCATCCTTGATCCTCAACTGATGATAACTAGACCTCAAATCAATTTTTGAGAAATTTTTGGCACCCTTCAACTGATTAAAAAAAAACATTGATCTTGGGTAATGGATATTTTTTCCTGATAGTTACTTGATTAAGCTATCTATAATCAATGCACATACGTAAGGTTCATTCTTCTTTCTTCACAAAAAAATTGGTACTCCCCACGATGATACTATGATGGATAAACCCCTTCTATAGCAACTCTTCAAGCAGAGTCTACAACTCGAGAAATTCCTTTGATGCCATATGATACGGAGGAATGTTAATAGGTTTGGTATGAGGAATAAAGATTAATGATGAAATCAATGACACGTGGTGGTGGAAGTCAAGGCAAGTCAGACAAGACTTTGAAAAATTCACAAACCACAGGTCTTTCAGCAACATTAAGTTCCTGACTAGGCTCTACAAATGTGACAACTCTCGCCATGACTTCTAAATCTCGAGGAGTAGCTTCCCTTGAACGAGTTGAAATTCATGAAGGATTTTAGCCTTTATAGACTATACTTTCATAAACGTTAGGGATTTAAAAGATTACCCTCTTATGGAAATAGTCAATACTGGCATGGTGTTGATAACCAATCTATCCCTAGTAATGTATTATACTCCAGGAACTCAATTGCCTTCGTATCAATTTGAAGTTCATTCTCTCCAATTTTGACTACACATCGCTCGAAGATCAGGTTAGGATAAACCTTCTCACTGACTGTTGTGCAAAAAATCGACAATGTATTAGCTCTAAAAGGTTTATATTTCAACTCATCAACCGTTGCACCCGCAATACAGAAAATTGTAGAAGCAGCCTCAATCAAACATATGCATATTTTGACCATCAAAATTTAATATACCTTCTACAAGCCTTTGATTAGCCTATAGGTCTGCCTCAGCTTCTTCGTGAGTTTACCTTTTTGTAGGTGCTATTATACTGCTTACCGATGTGGTTGGTGACATATAACACTCTCTCTGAATACACCTCTCCCACCCAAGCTGATACTATATCTTAGAAGCCCTCTTAGAAAAAATATTTGCCTGAGAAACTAACCCTGATCCACACAATTTCTATGAAGACTATGTTTTGCTCTTGCCCTTACCTATAGACTAGGGTGTTGGCTAAGGTGGTTTGGCTACTAAAGCCTGAGAAGCAGGTGGAATCGAAGTACAAACAAATTTCATCCACGTAGATGGTGACTGTGTACCTACTCTAGCTCTATTCATCAACTTCTTCTCGAGTAAAAAATAAGCAAATTCTGGGGTTCTTTGACTCACAGGGAACTGTGGTACTGTTGGTGGTGTAATTACTATTCCAAAAGGTCTGGCTAAAATGGTTGCCTCCACCTCCATTATAGTCTCAATATAAAAGCATCGCTAGTGTAAGGATGAGAGGAAATAACAACTCTAATCTTATAAAATTATCCTCCAATAAACAAGTCTATTTTGTTCTCATCTTGCTCCACCATCTTAGCAACGATTTCACATAACTTAGTGAACCTTCGCTCATAATCCCATACAGACATGGATCCTTAGTTTAGCTGGATAAACTCAGCCTTTTTCCTGTTCCTGAATGATTTTGTGAATTGCTGCCTATACAACGTGAACCTAAACTGTAACTAAGTGGTGATGATCATCACTTCTCTTTCTAGGGAATTCCACCACTTTTGTGCATAATCTATAAACTGAAATATGTCCTATTTAACCTTAAACTAGACCTCCACATCTATAGTAACGAATTGTTGCTCCATTTCCAACACCTAAGTCTCAGCTACCCTTCCACCATTGGGCCATTAAATCTTATAATATCGTATTCATGAATTCCTTACAGGTTTTGAGAAATGCGACCTTCTCATAATCCACTAGCACTGCAGCTGCTATTTTCATTTCCTGAATATGTGCTAATACTGGTTGAGCTAGAGTTTCTACTGTCTCAGCTTCTCCCTCAGCTTTGTTAACCTTGAGACTAGTCATAGATTGTGCATTAAGTCGCTGCACTGGTGGTCTCATCTAAGACATTTGCATAGCCATTAGTTTCGCTTGAGACTCAATTGGTTCCCTTACTTGCTACTTCATTTTAGATTTCCATTGGTCATCAATTTTCATGTTACCCTGACGTCTAGGCTTCTGCGAACTATCTCCTTGATCCACCGTTAGATTTTGAAATCAAAGGAAAGACATGATCATCAGGTAACATTTAGAGAGAATAAGGAAATCATATCTATAAAATAAATAAAAATATGTGCAGCAAATAACATATAATAATGTTTTCATCTCCCCCCAAAAATACGATGAAAACAATTTATCATACTCTAAGCTTATTCACAACTCGACTCCACTCTCAGAGTCAATAAGCTAAGGTACTATTACAAAGGAATATGGTGTCACTTACTTCAAAAAAAATTCAAAGTGATATCAAGGTCAAAGTCTTATCCATGATACAAAAATGTATCTGAAATACCAGTTAATTCAAAAGTGATAAACTTTAGGCTTTGAGGTAGGCTCTGATACCCAATTGTAATATCCCCTATCTCAATTAGGACGGTACTCAGCTTGAAACCGTAATAAAGCCCCAGTAACCTAGCCAGTCTTAACTAGAGCCAGCTGGCCCTCAGTAAGTACCAAATAAACTTAATAAGTATATCGATATCGAATAAATAATACAAAGTACGGAAAACGAAAGACTAATTTTTTTTTTATAATTAACAATATACAGATGTACAGAGTTTATCAAAACCCAAAACCTCATTTATATACCTCCGAACCTTATTTATGTATAGTAAAATATATCGAACAATATATTTATATATATACAAGAAGCGTCATTACATTGTAAAATAGGTATAACGACTCCTAAATCTGTTCCTTTCCCTTCACTGAAATGCTAGATTGTGAACCTGACATATTAGATTTGGGGTGAACGCTTCAACTTACTCAGTAAGTATTTACAAAGCCATCAACATTCCATATAATAATCAAGAACATTATGCACTAATAATATGCACCGATGTTAACTAATAAGAAAATAGAAAGCGTATAATTCAATAAATAACGAATGCAAAGATAATTCTCAATGTCTATTACGTTGTGATTCCCTTTTTTTATTTATAAAATTGAGGTCAATTACCCACCGATGCCATTCATGCGATTGCTAAACCAACACATTGGTTCATGTGTTGTCTAGTGAACCCATTATGCCCAATTGTTCTATCCAAAACCCTTTAGTGAATATGTAATCCATACAACCTATAGAATCGAACAAGAGTTATATATAAACCACAAAGGTAACCAATCTCCTATAAACCTATTCTAAAATCCTTGACTTACTTTCATGGGCCAAATTACACATTATTTTTCATTTATTGAAAATCATCAAAGTGTACATAGTCCTCCATTCAGTCCATAAACTACATTAGCTATATATACTAGGATATCCATGCAAAATTAATGAATAATTGAATCTATACTTACCTCGGCTTAGATTTCCGTTCCAAATTCCATAACTTTATGGGTCACGAACGCTTTCCAGGAGATCCAAAACCTTTTATAAACTATTCGTGATCAATATAAGTTTAATACCTAATATTTAGAGTCCCTAATTTAGTTCCTATATCCTAAAGAAATTATGATAAACACTCACCATCAATGTTGTTTTTGGGTTGGGAGAGTGCTCTTTCAGTTAGTAGGGCGCGCTCAACCAACTAGGTTCATCCCAATTGATGAAGGGAGGGTGTTTCTCTGTAACGTGGAATGTGTACTACCCTGTGATGGCCCTTTCTATGATCTAAGGCATCGCATGACATAATCTCGTAATTAAGCCCAAATCCTAGCCAAATAGGACTTAACTACTTATTAGTCAACATTTATATCCAAATCTCCTTAATATTTTTGATCATGATAGTTAATTTACAAGTCAACATGTTACTAGATTTTAGAGTAATTAAAAGTTTTACAAACTTAAGGATCATTCAATGAAAGTCTTAACAAATTAGCGAAATCTTTTAACATGATACCTTGAATTATGGGAAACCAGGAAATAAAGATCACATGCATATACAGTAAAGAGGCGAATATAAAAATGTAATGGTCATTACAAGTTAGGGAGACTAAATGCTCAACTCAATATACAACCCCAATATCTATCAAAATACATAACTATATATTACACAACATATCAAAAACTATTAAATGTCAATGTAGAAATATGTCACTGGCTAAGAGGTAGTCGCCAATCATTTCCTTACTGAGCCTGCTCATCGACGGCTCTACTCCACTGTTACAAAAATGATGGTGAGTACAAAAAGTAATAGCAAACCCTATTGACATATTCATTTAAGTTTTGAAAAGACTGAATAGTATTTAAAAACATAAGTTAAATTAGGAAATACAAATACAAGAAATATGCTAAGAAATACCATGGTTAAGCAAGTGAAACTGACACAAGTCTAAATAGTTATGATCTAGATCCAGTCGGTCGTGACATGCATCATTGAAGTCTTTAAAACCACTAAAGGACGTATGTACCATTGCACAGTCTTATACTACTAAGTACTCTAACCCCACTCTCACCAGGGACTCATTATAACCTTGGTGTATTGGCAACCCTAGGGAATCTAACCCTATGTGTCGATCAACTCTAACATAGTGCAATGGACTCTAGATTCAATAACTACTTTATAATTCCAAGAAATTGTCTCATTAAGGATTCTAAGGCTTGACAATGCTACAAAGCATAATTCCTAAAGAGTACAAGTACCCAAAGTCATTCACAAACTCTTAATTTCTAATAGGATGCTATTTACATTATATTCACTATGAAATAGCAGGAAAAGACATATAACACAAGGATGGATTTCAAAGGAGTTCAACTAATCATAATACATGAAAATCAAGCTCAATAAGTGAGGAATAACAAATAAGTTCATGATACGAGAGTACAATGCCGCACATAGTCAATACAAAGTACAATAAACAAGCATAAAGTAGATATGAAGTGTAAATAAAACAATTAATGGATATAATCATATCAAGCAATGTCAATTCCTAGCTTTACCAGCCTCACGATAGCCCAAATCTCTTAATCAAACCCATGCAAACTTCTCTAGGTTCCTGATATCATTTAAAATATTTTTGAATGTTTTTGGACCTTTACCTAGGGTGTTAGACTTATTTATAGTGTTTTATGTTAATTGAGGAAATTGTAGATTTTTGGGATGTCATTGCAATTAGCACGTTGGGTGATTAGCGTGCTAGTGACCTCATAGTGCTACCAAGTTTTCTCTAGCGCGCTACTTGGCCTAACTAGAGTGCTATGTGCAGGAAAACTCAAAATTCTACAATCAAAATTATGAGTTTTCTCTATACATAGGCTACCTAAATACGTTGGGAATACTCTTACACACATCAAGAGTCCCAAGACATCAACAACAACATCAATCAAGCATATGTCTCGTCTAATTCATAAATTCATCAATTTAAATTTAATTGCTAGGGAAGTAAAGTTACCTAGTTGATGAACCACACCTAAAGCTTGATCAATTCTCCTACACCTTCACAAAAACTCTTGTTGACCTTCTATTCTTCTCCAGCAAGTTATTTCTTTCGTAAGTTGGTAATTGAAAAGTTTTAGTTGCATGAGGTGATCTTAAGCTTTATATCTATAATGGATATGATTGATTAATAGTTATTTATCTTATTTTATGCACATATCTCGAGATCCATATAATGGTTGGCACATTGACACATTTCCCACTTATTCTCTACTAACTTAACCTGAAAAACATTAATTTGTAACCAAATTAGTTTCTAGATGTGTTAAAATGCATCTCGAGGAATATCACATAGCTATTATTCTAAAATGCTAATTTAGGTACATTTAATTTGAATTTAAGCTACGCTAAACTTATACCAACTTACCACATCACTTTCTACCCTAGTCCCACATCACTTTTCAGTAAATCTCTCGACACCTATACGTAAGTAGGAGTGAATTAATAGTCTACACATATTCAATACATTAGGCATACACCACAACAAATCAAACATATACCCCGGCCATCTCAAGTCAGTTAATGTACATATCACGGTGTGTGTCCCACGTAACGCGTCGATAATCTTGATTACAGATAATAAACGAGATTAGAAATTTGAGCCGTGACACACCCTGTACTGTTTCTATCATAAACATGGCAGCAACAATTGTTCCATCAACAAATATGTACAATAATAGCAAACATTTCCAAAATTCAACAAGAAGGGCCTCTAGTGAGGTAACCAACCATTTCTAATTATTAAACAACACAATTAACATAGATTTTATCACCTACTATCAAATTAAACATTAAAAAGATAAAAAACCAAACATAATAAAGTGATGACCTCAGATTTCTAATTATTTCCTAAGATCTGAATCAAAACACTCAACCCTATCTATCATTCTCGCGATTAAATTATGAGATAACTATGAATGGTTTTAGTTTAAATATATAGATTTCTTCTAGATACACATTGTGCTATCTCAAGACTGATCGAATGAATGATGTGTTAACTCGACACCCTAAAAATGACACACAAGTTGACACCACCAACACTCACGCTCATCTCGAGGCGTTTCGACAGTCCATATAATTCGAACCAATATTATAATCTATAATATATACATATGTCTATCATATGTATATATAAGTCTTTCCTACATTTCCTCGCCTATAAATTCATTGGATATGCCTACGAGTATTCTCAGGTGTGCACTTTAATTTCACGACCCTGCCATGGCACTTGGTGTACCGGCTATTAGTTGTTTACTTACATATTTTCCAATTATAGCTTATATAGAAATTGTATATTATACTACAACCTATAAAACTCATAAACATTCCAAACAAACACAGACCATCATGCATAGACGTGCATACATTAATCGATGTATTCCAGACTTAACTACAAGCCTAACTCGGGTTAATTATGATTTGGATTAATACTAATCACCAGCTTAAGGTTACCTATTGTTACTAGTGTAGTGTTGATGCCCCTAAACTTAAACCAAACCTTATACTCAAGGTCTAAAAATAAGCCTAAAATATGAAAACACTAAAACACATAAACATAAGCAATAATACAAGTTATTTAAGCACAAATTAAACTAAATATAGAATTTAACGAACTATATATTTAACAAAATATCCCTAATGTTTAAAATGTATGAATGGTATTAAAGGACTATCAACTCCAGATTTAAAGGACTCCTAATACACACATCAGTATTGCGCGTCATCATTATCATAATCATCATCATCAACATCACTAGCTCCAACATAGGATGATGTCAAATGACACTCCACTTTCCTACTCAGCACCATATTTTAATCGAGCACATAAGCTGGTGTTGTTGGAAAATCAAACGACCTATCAGTAGGTCTCATCATCGGCTCCACTAATACCTAGCTATTTCCCTCTAACGACCAGCAAACGATATAAAATTATGTTGCCCGTTCTGTCGGTATTGCTCTCCCCTCTCCATAGCTTTCTCATATATCAACAAGATCACCTAATATTGAGTTTTGTCTTTTTAGAATTTTTTCCTTATCTCAGCTATCCATAGCTTTTATCTTGCGATCCCTGGGCTAATTCAATTGCTAGTGTTGTTGTTGCTGCCTGATTCTCTATCGTTTGGCCAACAACTTGACATCAAATCTATCTCGCTTTCCTCTCTCTCGCTTCTCCTTAGAGTTTTGGTAACCAAGTGGTGATTTCATTATGAGCATGAAAGTTTTATCCATGGTTGGTTAGGCCTCAATATCGAATTCTTTTTCATTTCTCAATCACACTCTGACTTTCAAGCACATCTGAGTAATCAAGATAGAAAAAAATAATTTTTTCTCTCTTTCTAACATGATAGACTCCCTCAGATTATTGTAAATGATCTCATCGATGGTGACTTCCCCATTCTTTGTAATCTCATAAAGACAAGTAGTTTTTGGCTTGTTGATCTTACCCTGTTGAGAGATAGGATATAATGAAGTAACAAGGATATGTTGCGACATTCTACAAAATTTTCTAACAATCCACTTTTTAATGTGCTTGGGCATATTCTCAGCTCTCATGACCCATCTTTGTGGTTGTTGGACAACCAATGTTCTATCTATGGTTTTAGAAGGGTATATGCCATGTCTCTTATATAATTTATTTAGGAAAGATGATTCAGATCCATAAAAACTTAAGTACTCATCCAATCCATAAGTGGTATTGATCTCATGTATATTAAAGGGAACAAGAATTCCTCTCACCTTCACTATTTCATCCTTGATAGTAAGCTTTGCATTAACATAAAATTCATAAACAATCTCACTTACTCTTTTAACTTTGTTCTCTCTATAGTCTTGAGTAAGGTGCTCCCAATTTTGTTGCCTAATGAAGTTATTCACACCATTATCATATTTAGCCAGCAAATTAATTCCTCTCTTATTAATGAACTCTTTATGTTGCATATCCTCATATCGGTCCTTAGCCACTTTACTAAAGAAAAATTTTGATTTAAATGGTCTAGGCTCCTCTGTGTTATCTCCTAAGGTAAATGCCTCAAAATCATTTGTTCTAGTTTGGCTAGCTTGTTTCCATGTTCTTACCATTTCATCAAGTTTCAAACAACTACACGATAGTGCAACATGTTTCGAACGGTGGCCAAGATTCGAAATGCTAGCTTCAAGAGAGTACTAAACCTTTTTGTTTCTCTCTAAAATGATCTAGACCGTATCAGAAAACCCTAATTCATTTTTAAACGAAAATAGAGCTCCGACCCTAAAAATCTCATCCACGTGTTCTAACTTAAAGCATCATTTATATAACCTTTGTATATAGACGGTTAAGTAAATTACACATATACCCCTACTTAATGAAGTATAATTGTAATACACCACAAGGACGTTTCTATCATTAATTTTACCATATAAAACTCATTTTTCTGAACCATCTTAAAATCTTGAAAAACCATTCTTAGTGTGCGACCCAATAGGCTAATACAACATTGGCAGTGTATCGAAATACATTTTGGTATAAAAGTCATAAGCGGCCTCTAGCAAGACATTATGACTACCCAAGTTATACGAATATCAAATCGACACAACTAAATCAATAGTGTATTTGACATCCTTTTGTCACACGATATCCTTTTCATCAAACGAGAGGCATGAAATTGTCATCCAACATGTTCAATCGTACTAGTCTCGATCTCTAGGTAGACTAAAAAAATCCAAGTGACATTGATCAATATCAATTCACTTAGACTAGGCCTTTTAACAGTCTAACACATTGAGGGATCCACTGGATATCTCTTTTTATATGAAATGGACAAATTCTATCTCGATAACACAACTTCATCACATTGCTCACACGCTAACCGATCACAACCTTTATAATCGTCCGGTTAAAGACAACATTTGATTGTGTCAAATCACTGTGTTCCTAATGTTGAAGTCTCCGGTAATCTCAAGTCAGAGGACTGAAAAATATACCTATCATGAGAAACAACTATGACTTAATCCATGTGATGTTCTCAGAGCGGGTCATTCCAGTACTTTGTTCCCTAACAAGTACTCGTGATCTTGACTCACACTAGTCTTAATTCATTATAGTTCCCAGTATAACGATCGATTAGGGACATTTTGGATATTTCTACAAATACTCATGGATCTTATTATAATGTAAACATGCAAATTAATTATTATAAACAACAAATGAAATTCTCTATTTTATTAACTAAAAGTATTCATAAAGTCAGTTAATGGATCGACCTAGGGCACATGCCCCAACAAATACATGAACTAAGTCTCTATGGGTGATATTGATGCTCAACATTCACATAATCTTGCAAAATCGATCCTACAGCTTCAAATCCACAATTCTAACAATTTCATCATAACTTTCAAAATTTAATGCATAACTAGATGAAATTGTAAATTTGCCTTAATGCCAAAATATTTTCTTGTATAGAACACTCCTCAAAGTCTCTATCAATTAAATCCCTCTCACATTTTTCACCAACCCTAGCTCTTATTGAAATAAAAAACCTGAAATAAATCCCTAGCTTTCCAATATGTGCAAATCCATAATGCACTTGCCTTTTTTCACTCTTAATCACTAGGAACTCTGTTATCTTACTTTAAAATGATCAAACTTTTGCTTTACAGGGATTTATGCTTCGTGGTTGTGATGGGGTTTCAGTGCAAGTATGAAGAATAAGTTGCAATCAAATAATTGGTTTTGATTTATGTCTCTCGTGTTGTTATTAGTCGATCAGATTCTATTAAGTTGGAAAAAAAATTATTATGGGGTTTTCTTATTGTACTTCATAGCATTCTTTATTGCACTCAATAATTAGTTTTGCTTTGAAAGAATGGTTTAAAAGGTCGAGAATTAATTAAATAACTTAATAGAGAATAAAGATGAGTCATAAATGGTCTACGTTACTATAAACAAGTTTTACATGAGTATAAACAATATGTGTTATACTTATACGCTTGTAGATACATGACGAGGATTTAACTAGGCAATTTACTCTACGAATCGGCTTAGGTAAATGCGGCAAGCGAGGTAAGTGGGGTTTTCTCTATTATCAATCATGCCATGCATTTAGTTATGCTTAGATTTTTGTCAATAAATTTTTGTTATTTTACTTGGAATCCATCTTTACATTTCTTCGTTAAAATATGCTTCATATTATGTCATTTTTCCTGTCAATTCTTTTGGATGCCTATAAAGCTGATATACATTGAATAAATATACTTGGTACCATGGTTGTGAGGGTCGGAGGCCACCGATCCTTCCACCGTTATGATTCTATGGAGTATTAGGCTTGTGAACCCCACTTTATTTACATATTTTCCAATTATAGCTTCTATAGAAATTGTATATTATACTACAACCTATAAAATTCATAAACATTCCAAACAAACACATACCATCATGCACACACACGCATATGTTAATCGAGGTATGCCAGACTTAACTACAAGCCTAACTCAGGTTAATTAGGATTTGGATTAATACTAAGCACCAACTTAAGGTAACCTGTCGTTACTAGTGTAGTGTTGATGCCCCTAAATTTAAACCAAACCTTATACTCAAGGTCTAAAAATAAGCCTAAAATATGAAAACACTAAAACACACAAACATAAGCAATAATACAAGTTAATTAAGCACAAACTAAACTAAATATATAATTTAAAGAACTAAATATTTAACAAAATATCCCTAATCTTTAAAATGTATGAATGGTATTAAAGGACTATCATCTCCAGATTTGAAAGACTCATAATACACACATCATTATTGCACTTCATCATCATCATAATCATCATCATCAGCATCATTAGCTCCAACATAGGATGATTTCAAATGACATTCCACCTTCCTACTCAGCACCATATTTTAATCGAGCACATAAGCTGGTGCTGTTGGAAAATCAAATGACCTATCAGTAGGTTTCATCCATCGGCTCCTCTAATACCTAGCTATTTCCTTTTAATGACCGGCAAACGATATGAAATTATGCTACCCATTTTATCGGTATTGCTCTTCCCTCTCCATATATTTCTCATATATCAACACAATTGCCTAATAATGAGTTTTGTCCTTTTAGAATTTTCTCCACATCTCAGCTATCTATAGCCTTTATCTTGTAATCCCTAGGCTAATTCCATTGCTGCTGCTGCTGCTGCTTGATCCTCTTCTCGTTTGGCTAACAACTTGACATCAAATCTATCTCGCTTTGCTCTCTCTCACTCTTCAGAGTCTTGGTAACCAAGTGTTGATTTCATTACGAGCATGAAAGCTTTATCCATGGTTGGTTAGGCCTCAATATCGAATTCTTTTTCATTTCTCAATCACATTCTGGCTTTCAAGCACATCAGAGTAATCAAGATGAGAAAAAATAGATTTTTCTCTCTTTCTGAAATAATAGACTCCCTTAGATTGTTGGAAATGATCTCGTCGATGGTTATTTCCCCATTCTTTGTAATCTCATAAAAATAAGTAGTTTTTGGCTTGTTGATCTTACCCAACTGAGAGGTAGGATATAATGAAGTAACAAGGAAATGTTGCGACATTCTACAAAATTTTCTAACAATCCACTTTTTTATGTGCTTTGGCATATTCTCAGCTCTAAATGACCCATCCTTGTGGTTGTTGGACAACCAAATGTTATGTCTATGGTTTTAGAAGGGTATAGGCCATGTCTCTTATATAATTTATTCAGGAAAGATGATTCAGATCCATAACAACTTAAGTACTCCAATCCATAAGTGGTATTGATCTCATGTATATTAAAGGGAACAAAAATTCCTCTCACCTTCACTAGCTCATCCTTGATAGTAAGCTTCACATTAACATAAAATTCGTAAACAATCATACTTACTCCTTTAACTTTGTTCTTTCTATAGTCTTGAGTAAGGTGCTCCCAATTTTGTTGCCTAATGAAGTTATTCACACCATTATCATATTTAGCCAGCAAATTAATTCCTCTTTTATAAATGAACTCCTTTTGTTGCATATCCTCATATCGGTCACTAGCCTCTTTATTAATCATGATTTGGCATATCCTCATATCTCCACAGGTAGATGCCTCAAAATCATTCGTTCCAGTTTGGTTAACTTGTTTCCATGTTCTTACCATTTCAACATGTTTCAAACAACTACACAATAATGCAACTAGTAACTCGGGTGTTGAAATCACCTAAAAAAAATTATATTACACTGAACATACGTATGCCAAATCATGCAAAGACATGAACTAAGTCTCTACGGGTGAGATTGATGCTCAACATTCACATAATCTTGCAAAATCGATCCTATAACTTCAAATCCACAATTCTAACAATTTCATCAAAACTTTCAAACTTCAATGCCTAACAAGATGAAATTGTAAATTTGCCTTAATGCCGAAATAATTTTTTGTATAGAACACTCCTACGAGTCTCTATCAATCAAATCCCTCTCACATTTTTCACCAACCCTAGCTCTTATTGAAATCAAAAACATCAAATAAATCCCTAGCTTGCCAATATGTGCAAATCCATAATGCACTTGCCTTTTTCACTATTAATCACTAGGAACTCTGTTATCTTACTTAAAAATGACCAAACTATTGCTCTAAAGGGATGTATGCTTTGTAGTTGTGATGGGTTTCGGTGCAAGTATGAAGAATAAGTTGCAATCAAATAATTGGTTTTGATTTATGTCTCCTGTGTTGTGATTAGTCGATCAGATTCTATTAAGTTGGAAAACAAAGTATTATGGGATTTTCTTATTGTACTTCATCGCATTCTTTATTACAGATGAATAATTAGTTTCGCTTTGAAAGAATGGTTTAAAAGGTCATGAATTAATTAAATAACTTAATAGAGAGTAAAGATGAGTCCTAAATTGTCTATGCTACTATAAACAAGTTGTACATGAGTATAAACAATATGTGTTATACTTATATGCTTGTAGATACGTGACGAGGATTTAACTAGGCAATTCAGTGTATGAATTGGCTTAGGTAAATGCGGCAAGCGAGGTAAGTGTGGTTTTATCTATTATCAATCATGCTATCCCATTAGTTATGCTTAGATTTTTGTCGATAAATTTTTGTTATTTTACTTGGAATCCATATTTACCTTTCTTCGTTGAAATCTGCTTCATATTATGTCATTTCTTTGTCTATTCTTTCGGATGCCTATGGAGCTGATATACGCTAAATAAATATACTTTGTGCCATGGTTGTGAGGTTCGAAGGCCACCGATCCTTCCACCGTTATGACTCTATGGAGTATTAGGCTTTTGAACCCCACTCTATTGGCCCACAGTGCAGGGGGAAGGATAAGCTAAATAAGGACAATAGGTCTTTAGACTTGTGAACCTCAAGTAGCCTAAACTGCCACTTAATGCGAAGAATAAGCTAAGGACTGTTGCCAGATCGGACTAGTGACACTTAGACTTGTGAACCTCTTGCTAAACTACAATATTAGGGAATGATAAGCTAGTGCCTACTATCTAGTTGGAAATATCAATTGCCACTCTTCTTGACTTTAAAGGAATTCAGTACCATCGTTATCCTTACTTGATATTCGAGTTGGGCATTGTTGTTTTTTTTATCTTGCTATAATATTATGCTTGATTATGTATTTCTTTATTGCTCGTAAAATGGAAAAAGATCTTATGATCTGAACCGTTGAAATCTAGTTTAACTTTATACTAGGTAGTACTTGGATGATTGATGGTAGAGTGGGCTTCTATTTTACCGAGCACGTCGATATATTTTTCTCACCCAACTACTTCCCCTTCACCCCAGGTACCTCAGCTGCTGCAATAGGTTGTGAAGGGGAAGGTGTAGGAAATGTTCGCGAAGCCTTCTAAATTGCAAATGAAATGGTTATATCTATATTTAATTGTCTTGAACTTAAAAATGTATAACATAGGGGAAATGACTTGGGTAGATGGTAATAGAACCAAAATATTAGTTTTATAAATTGTGCATGTGGATGAATGAGTCATATTTCATATGGAAATGTTATGCACAGGTTCTAGAATAAATTTGCAAGAATTTGAGACTTTTAGGTAGTACAAAATACAAAGGAGACTTTACCGAAATCTTATTAGAAATATTGAGTTAGATTATTTGATGTTATCATGTTAACTTTATAAGCCTAATACTAAATCCTTAATAAATTTAAGTTGGAATAGAAAATAGTTTGTCAATATTGGTATTTATTCCGCAGGTTAAGGCTGACTAGGTCATCACCCAACTTGCTTGGTTATCTTGAGGGGTCTGGTGATTGTTTAGGCCTGGTAGTCTAAGACCATATGGCTTTGGGCTATCTCGATTGGTATCAAAGCATAGGTTAAGTGAACCTAGAAACAATGCGGGGAATGACCATAGTTGGCATCTAGTCTAGGCACTTGAACCTAGGGAAAATCACAAGTGGTATAACATCCTTAGGTATTAGTGCCTAGAGGGAAACATGTAGTTCTATCATAAAATAGGGAATATGAATTATAGTTGAAATCATAATTGAAACCTAATTAGTTCTAAGTTAAGTCATCTTAAGATCTAAGTAAGTGTCAAACTTAGGAAAGAATGGTCATGATTAAGTGATGAAATCATTTGTTTGGGCATTTGATTTGCATCGACTTATTATGCACAAGTAACCAAACGTAAGATCGAGAAAAGGTTAAAAAAAGATCAAGTGAGTGTTATGATGTTATATTGTTGAGTATGTATCATTTATATCGTTAGATATATTGTTCATTCATTTTATCTCCAATTAAAATTAATTTGAACTTACTCCCTTGAACTACTCACGTTGCATTATGAGTATTCAAGGTAGAAATTCTTATGGTTTTAAAAGACCATGGTATTGAGGAGACTGATAATGAACACTAATGGACTCAGATTGAGCGCTGGATGGTTGAGATGGCTAATGGTCATCATAAGTCATACGAGGATATGTCGGCAATGCATAAGCGTTAGAAGGCAAGATCGTGAGAGTTGATCAGCGCTCAAAGACTCATCAAGAGATTATGATGGATATGTTTATCATATGACCTAGAAATGAGATTAATTCATGGTGACTATGACAAACTAAAGGACCTGGAAATGAGATTAATTCATGGTGACTATGACAAACTTAAGGCTAAAGCTAATGCAGTATAAGCAAGAGTTACACATATGGAATAATAATGAGACACCAAAGTATGTATATGAAAAAGGAAAGTGAATGTGTAGTCAAGCTACATGAGAGTAAGGACGGTAGTGTTAAGCATTAAATGCGACTCGGAAATGGATATCTCCACGTCAGGAGTCATTTCGCTATGCTCTTGACAAAACCCAATTATTGTTATCTCTTAACTAATCTATTAATAATTTCAATTACCTAAAATTCTAGAGATAAATGACAATCCTCAAGTCATATTTGAGATTCTTTAATCTCTAAATGTGGATCAATTTAGGAAATCACTAACTTAATACTTTTTGTATTTTATAAAAATTTTAACGGAGTCTCCTCTAAAAATGTGCTACCAGCACCAAAAACCTGATAAACGCCAGTTTTTGGAGAATTCCTTAAAGAGCTCACATCAACAAAATAGTTGAAGATATAATATCAAAAGAATTAAAAGATAAAATTCTCATTAAGTTCACAATTTTTAACCTTAACATTTATTTATAGTGATATCAAACTTATAATTCATATTTATATTATAATGAACCATAAGTCATATTAATAATCTCTCAATTTGTCTTAAAAGATCTTTAAAAAAATTTGTATCAAAACCAAAACCTACTCTCAACATGAATCCCATAAACATATTATTTAATAAAACAATCTACGATAAAAAAATGATGTCAAAGAAAATCACCAATAGATTTCTACACTTGTTCTTCTATTTCTTCTGCACCATATACCTTAAATCATCAAAAACAGTTTGAGGATTTCAAGTAAGTAAATTCCTACATTGACCTTGTTGGGGCATGTGCCCTAGGTCAATACATTAACTATCTCTATGAATACTTTTAGTTAATAAAATAGAGGATTTCATTTGTTGTTTATTATAATTAATTCGCATGTTTACATTATAATAAGATCTATGGGTATTTACAGAAATATCCTAAATGTCCCTACTCGATCATTATACTGGGAACTATAATGAATGAAGACTAGTGTGAGTCTTGATTGATGATCATATAATGATTATACGTATAGGGATATGAATCAAGATCACGAGTACTTGTTAGGGAACAAAGTACCGGACCGACCCGCTATAAGAACATCACATGGATTAAGTCATTGTCGTTTCTCATGATAGGTATATTTTTCAGTCCTCTGTCTTGAGATTACCAGAGACTTCAACATTAGGAACATAGTGATTTGACACTATCAAATGTTGTCTTTAACCGGACGATTATAAAGGTTATGATTGGTTACTGTGTGAGCAATGTGATGAAGTTGTGTAATCGAGATAGAATTTGTCCCTCTCATATAAAGAGAGATATCTAGTGGATCCCTCGATGCGTTAGACTGTTAAAAGGCCTAGTCTAAGTGAATTGATATTGATCAATGTCACTTGGATGTTTTTAGTCTACCTAGAGATCGAGACTAGTACGATTGAACATGTTGGATGACAATTCCATACCTTATGTTTGATCAAAAGGATATCGTGTAACAAAAGGATGTTATATACACTATTGATTAGGTTGTATCGATTTGATATTCGTACAACTTGGATAGTCATAATGTCTTGCTAGAGGCCGCTTATGACTTGTATACAAAAATGTGTTTTGGTACATTGTCAACGTTGTATGAGCCTATTAGGTCGCACACTAAGAATGGTTTTGCGAGATTTTAAGATGGTTCAGAAAAATGAATTTTATATGATAAAATTCATGACAGAAACATCATTGTGGTGTATTACACATATACTTCTTTAAGTAGGGGTATATACTTCTTTAAGTAGGGGTATATGTGTAATTTACTTAATCGTCTATATACAAGGGTTGTATAAATAGACGCTTTAAGTTAGATTACACGTACGAATGATTAAAAGGCCGAAACTTTATTTTCGTTTAAGAAACGACTTAGGGTTTTTTGGTATGCTCTGGATCATTTTGGAGAGAAACAAAAGATTTGGTATTCTCTCGAAGCTAGCACTTCGAATCTCGTCCGCCGTTCGTGTGTGGACTACTAGTAGAGGGCATTCGTCGTTGGCAGTGCCTTAGAGATCGATCAACCTTTGGAAAGGTATATTGCGACTGAGGTATGATTAAATTTTTCATGGTTTAAATGTTTTTAATGGAATTAGATTCGGATCCTGTTGGGGTTTTTGTTTAAATTATTTTGTAATCTCCGTTGCGCATGCCCAAAACCCAACAGACCTTTGCTCCTGCAAATGTTAGTCTAATGCAAGGCGACACGTATTTACATTTCCAAGTAACAACAAATTTACATAACAACATGAATCACTCATTTCCAGTTCGAAGCTCACTAATATGTTGACCACCCCAATTGTGAACCTACAAATTCGCACGAGTTCAATTCATGCCCGCCGAAAAACTTGCGTGCCTTGGGATCTTTCGTATTCTAGTCTATCAGGTAAGGAAACCAAGCTTAGAGTCCCGTTCATGAGCCATAGCACTAACAAGCTATTGTCCAGAATGACATGAATGCATGACAAATTAAAATGCGAAATGCAATGTAGTCTGATTTAAAAAAAGAGGAACAAAGAGAAAACTTTTAATAGTAAATCTCATAGTAAGATTTACTTACAACCAACCAACCAACATTGAGCTTTATTTTCATAGTTCTTAGATTATTGCATCTCCTTCAAAATGGTTCCAATAGCTTCCCCGCAGACCAAATTATAATAGGGTCAATCTTCAAATGAAACCAAATAATAAAACCCTGTGAAAATTGTAACGGCCCTTAAAATATTTTATTTGCAATTTATGATGTATACTACTTACATATACCAAGTGAGCATAATTTTATGAATTTTATTGTCGATTGAGCGAGCGAAGTTCACCTCGAGATATGTACAAGCATAAGTATAAAGTAAGTTGTACAAATAACGATTTAGGTGTTATAACTTAGTTTTTTAAAATTAAGTTTATACAAATATCTAAGTTAAAATGAATAGATAAAATTAATTTAAGCTACTTGCTAAAGTGGAAGGGTAAAAATAAATAAATAAAGAAAAAAACTAAGTTTTGTGCCTAATTTTCTATGACACTAATTAACCTAGGATATCCTATGTGGAATTCACGGTTGATTGGTGATGTGTGTCATTAAAATGATTGTGGGTATATGTTGGTAGATAAAGAGATAAGAGATAAGATTGTAAAGGTGAGGCTTTGTGGTTGATATTATTTTCGAAGAGAAAGAAATGAAAATAAAAGTGTATAGTTATGGTATTTCTTTTTTTTGGATCTTGAAGGGGTAAGTTGATGAAGGCAAGCTTGGAGCTCTTAATGTAAGTGTTAATTTAGTTTTATTTTCTAGCATTGTATAAAATTGCGAGAAAGAGCTATGGAAATCGTTTAGTTATTAATGTTCTTGTTGGATCGTTTTGGTGAAACATTGGGTCGTCGACACAGCGTTGACGCATCGTCGATGAAGGCTAAAGCCCAGGACTATACGTGGTGCTGGTGGCTAGCACTATAGGTGGTGTTGTCCAAAACCAGCATCATCAACCCATATTAAATAAAAATAAATAATATATATATGTATTAAGTTTATATAATATATGATATATAAACATAAATGAATGTATAAGAAATCAATAATTAATCAGATTGGCATAAATAATAATAATAATAAAGGCTAAATTTGAGAAAATAATCAAGCTGAGGCTTGCTCAATATAGTCCGATTCGAGATGTGGCCAAAAAAGAGAAGAAGAAAATCTTAAGTTTGATATATGTGAGGTACATGGAAAGAAAATTAAATTAAATAAATTATTTTTGAAATATAGACTCTAACACACCTAATTGAATGTTGACACTAGAGGTATAGAGAACTAGTGTCAGGTATGCGTTTCAGAGCTGCTTTTGTGGCATTTCAAAGCGTTACAGGTAAGTAAACCAGTTAAAGCCTTAACAAGATTCCACTTGTGCATTTATTGGTTATTATCCTTTGTGAATCCATGTTGAATTGAATTTTTTGTGGCTTATTCTCATCAATTCTTACTCTTGTTTTCCTGCTGCTACTTTGGCTTTATAGTGATATTAATTTGCATGAATTGTTGGATAGTGTTCTTAATTATGTTATCCTTGTTACATCATTAGTTGTGGATTTTCTTGAATTCCAAAATGAGTGTCTTAGGGTCTAAATAGACTATAAGGTAGTTACGGGTGTGGTGGAAATGTTTTCTGATCTTTTCCTCCACCATGACTACACGAACTGTTGGACTTACCTAAACCCACAGTTTAGGATTGAGGAAAGTCAAGCAGGTAGAAGTGGTTGTGGTCTACTACAGTTGATGGAACCAATCTAAACTATAAGTCAAGTGATTTAGCTAACTCTAGAGACCGTCTTGAGAGTCAAAATGTGGTACTTTATCACACTTGATGGACTTGGAGCACTTATATGTCTTTGCTTTGTGTACTCGACACTCAATTATTTAGTGATATCTCTGTTAAATTTGAAATAATGCATTATTCATTATTTAGTGGTAATTCTTGCATGATTATTAGAATAACCAATTATTTGACATTTGAAATACAGTTAAGACTCCTCTGGCTTTACTTACTGGAATTGTCTCCATTTTGGTGACAATAGTAGGTCCCTCTAGTAGCAAGGGCAAGGTGTAAATTCTTGGTGATTTCCTCTGAGATTTCCTCATAGACAACTACTACTTTTGCTACTTGTAGGTCTATTTTTTGTTTATAGTTATGTACTTTATTTGTTTAAAAATTGTTTAATGGGTTGAGTGAACACTTAGATACATGTATATGTTATTTCCCTCATTTTTGTCACTTGATATGCATGTTATCTACTTGGCAAGGTTTCCATATATAAGTTTGTCCTAACATCGTGTTGGATTAAATTAATATCGCTTTAAATCCTTTATTTTCTGTTTGCAAATAATTAAGACATGTTAAACTTAATAAAAACTATAATAAGAGACGAAAGTGTAAAAGAAATGGTAAAAGAGGCTGATTAGGCACTCGTTGAATCTGTGGAGTTTCATTGGAGGTCCACGTATCTCTAGGTCGGGTGGGGTCCAATTTGTAGGGACTGAGGTTGTCTCAAAAACTGTGGCCAATGTACGCTTTAAAAAAATTTCAAAAAATATTAATTTTTATTATTATTTCAAAAGCTTTCAACAAGCATACTTAAGGTATCTTTTTACCTTGAAAACCTCAATATTTGTCGTGATGACCCAGAAGGAACTTGTAGAACTCATGTTCCACTTTCCATTGACTCCAAGAATAGTCAAATCGAACCACCAACAGAGAAGATAAGAATTTTCATGTATGGCCTATCAACTAGGTAAACTTTATTTATTTTGAACTTAAAAACTTCTATAAATCAATATTTTTGCAATTAAACCCTCTAAACTCGACAACAAACGCCACGAAAACACTCAATACCAACATCGAATATTTTTATAGTCAGTGGAGTCAAATTGGATCAAAAGCAATAATTAATTCATTTAGAAACCGATTGTAAATCAATATCAACTACGAAACATCTCCAAAATAGTTATCAACTTAATCGCATTAGTTCAATTCATCCAAACCCAAACCAACGCTAATGTAATTTATTCAAAATTGGCACAAATAAATCAAATATATCAATTCACAATAATCCCTACTAATTTTCTTTATATGCTTACAAGAGAAATTGAGAAATTGCAAGAGTTTAAATAGAATTAAGGAAAATGCCCTAAATTGAGAATTTACAATAATGCGAGCTAAATAACTTGTTTTCACTATAGAAACTTGGCTCATAATGAACATCCGTGATGCTCTACAGTTTTGTGATAAGAAACTTGACAAATATCGAACATTGAGAGTTCGTGGTGTGAAAGACGAAGTTGAGATGGTTCGATTGAAAACATTTTCAATCAATTATGTTAAAATCATTTGAATTTTCTTTTTACTATATATATGAACCCTTAGCTTCTTGTCAGCAGCTTTCCTATAATTTATTAATTCCCGAAATCCTTATTTAGATTTGTTTTGGGATCCGGTCCTCATTTTAGATATGATTTTTTACCAAATTGAGCCACCCTCACAAAAAACAATTCCAACTCCATAAAACGTTCATAACACTGGTTTTGATCACGCTAAAAGCCATAAAATCTTAACTTTGTTGATGACATACTAAAGTCTTATGGACTAATACTTGCCATAGTTAGCAAAATGTGCACTAATTTTGACGCAATCTCAACCTCAACCACTGCCAAGTGAGATGAAGCTCGAGGTAAGATCTTGCACTAACTTCGTTATCAATTTACAACACCATTGATCCCTACTTGCACACAAACTGGGGCAAAATCTTCACGTGAGGATAAACAATTAGTTAGTTCGTTTTCGAGTAACTAATACTTTATTTTCACTCGTAGCCTTTAGACACACACTTGCAACTCCGAGTACAACAAATTGGGGATGCGCATCAACACACCCTGACTACGTGACAAAATACCAGACAATACACACACTAAGCACACAACACAAAAAAATAAATTATTCCTTATGATCTCTGATCCACAATGCCTAGGTCCCACCTCGGATACATAAACTCCGAATAAAATCCGAAAATACTTAATTAGTCACCTATTATAATTTATGAAATTCTCATATTTTACAATTCTTTAAAACTAATTAAATTTTTCGTCCTTCAAATTTAAACTTACTGGTGACTAAACCAAAAACGATATCAGAATATGGTCTTTCAAATACATTATTCAATCAACTGAATTCTTCCTTGGCTAACTTTTATTCAAAACTAAGAAGTTTTGTGACTCAAACAGTTATTGTCTATTATTGCTTTAATTTGCTTCCATTAGTCCAAACTTTTTTGTCTTTTCTTTTTCTCAAAAAGAATTTTGGTATTTTCAAGAAGATCAAGCATTTTTCCAGCACCGTGGCATGCAATGTACAATGCTAGCAAATCATTGAAATCAAATTCGTAGTTTTCTTTCAACTCAAAGTCCATCAATTTCGCCCCAACGCTTGTGGGTAAACCCATAGTGCTAGGAGGGTGCTGGGGGTGTTTTTAAATTTAAATCGGATGTTTTGTTTTTTAAATTTACCTAGTTTTATCTAAGCATGTCACTGGGATAAAAGGTAGGAGTAATATTAACTAACCCCGAAAACCTTTATCGCTTGGATGGTACCGTAGCAAATGTGTGACATTATTTCCATAAAGTTTTATATCATTTTGAAGATATTAATACAAATTGAGTGAACTTACCTCAAACAAAAAATATTAATAATACATACATGAACCTATACCTATGTAGACACGAGGAGATTCGAATAGGAACTTCCAAGTTAGGATTGGATATGATAGCAACGCTTCGAGGTAAGTGGAGTTTTCTTTATTCTCAATCATGCATTGATACTAGCTATGATTGGAGTCATGTATCTAATTTGGGGAATTCATTGGAATCTATCTCTACACCCTTATTGATCTTGCTTGTTGTATTGTTTGGATCCTTTTAAAATGAATGCTTATGGAACTAGTATACTGCTATTGATAAATGTATGCTTACATCTTAGGTTGAAGGCCAATGGCCACTGGTGCCTTCTTCTATGGTGGTTATGAGATCTTAATTTGTATAACTAATTAGATTTCATAAGTGTAGCCTTGATGTCCTAGTTGGCTTTTCGAGATCTCCCTTGATGCTCAATTTCAGTGTTCGACTTACATATATTAAATTATATAGTTTCCACTTCTGTTGATTCTATAGCATTCATGTATCATTGGAAACTGATTGGATTATCATTGTTGGGCACTATTTATTATATCTTCAATTTAAAGTAGTTTTCCTTATGTACTTGTTTATTGCCCAATATGATATGTTTCTTAAAATATTTTGTTCTGTATTAGTTATTATTGCACTAGGTATTACTTAAATGAGTTCGTTAAATATTATCTCACCCCCACTATTCCCCCTAATACCTTAACTGTTGTTCTGGACAGAGGAAAATAGCAAGGTCGTAGCGTAGGATATCTCTTTCATGTGCATTAACTTGAGTTATATTTATGTTTTTGGTTTATAAGATGTTTTGTGCAATAAATAGGGGATTTAATGTGTAAATTTTTTAACCCATAGAACTATGTTTTAATTTATGTTTTAGTTGTTTGTGAGACTTTTACATTAATTCTGCAACTTGTTCGACTTTGAAGGCTTTTTCTTTCCGCACCTATTACCCTTACTTTGTCTTTTGTAGAATGTCTTGATTTATTTTCCCCAAGTTAAGGCTTACTAGTGTTGTGTTTCGAGGATCATCCGCGGCGGAAGTTTTCAAAACCTTTTCGAACATCCTCGAACCAAGATCCTATTGATTCCATTAAATTGATGTGCCAAGAAAATCATACCTTAGCAAGAATAACTCCATGTCTACCTTGTTTCGTGTTGATCGATTCCTTTAAGACACTGTCAGAGATGAACATCCTCTATCAGAAATCCACACACGAACAGACAATCACAATCCGGAGTGCTAGCACCAAAAATCCTAGAATAAAAATTCTCACAAAAACTCTCCAGGAAAAATCTCTCTCGGGAATTCTCTCTCAAGAAAAATCTCTTCACAACTGTGACCCTAATGTCTTATTTATAGTATACTAGGTCGAGTTGTAAAAGAACTCCATCTTCTAGTCATGCTCCAAATAGAGTCTTAAATAAAGTCCAACTCTAAAAATGATAGAGTCATAGAGAATCTACAATTACTAACCCAATAAGAGTTGTAATTTATCTAAAACTCAAATAAGAATTAAAGTCATATTATAATTCCAATTAGAGTCCTATTTAAATTAGGATTTACTAAGAGAAAAAGTTTCTAGTCACACTAGAAATGTATGAGAATCTTGAATCCTAGTCAAGCTAGGACATTTAATGAGAATCTTCAAAATAAGTTCTATCAAATAAAATTCAGTAACCCAGACAATATTAAATCGCGTAAATCCATTCCATGTGTGCGACCCTATAGGTTCATACAACGTTATCAGTGAACTAAAAACATTTTAGTACACAAGTCATAAGGGATATCTAGTAAGGCATTATGACTACCCAAGTAACATGAAGAATAAGAAATCGACACAACCTATTAGACAGTGTATATCGCTCCCTTTGTCAAGTGATTTCTTTTGATTGAACATAAGAAACGAAATGTCACCCTTCTAGTTCAATTTATTAGTCTTAATTTCCAAGTAGACTGAAATTGTCAAGTGACATTGATCCAATCAATTCACTAGACATGGCCATTTATCAGTCAAACATATCGAGGAGCCCAATAGATATCTCTCTCTAAAAGAGAGGGGCAAATTCTAACTCGATCACACAACATCCACACATTAGTTGAACAATGACAAATAAAAATCTTGATAATCATCCGGTTAAATACAACATTTGATGTATCAAATCATTGTGTTCTTAATGTTGGGGTCTCTGGTGATCTCAAGTCAAAGGACTGAATGATATAACTTTCATGAGAATCACTTATGACATTGACCCTATAGTGTTCTCATAGCGGGTTGGTCCAGCATCTGTTCCTAATAGATACCCATTTTCTTGATCTGTATTCGTATACGCATAATCATCATATGATTATCAATAAAGACTTATACAAGTCTTAATTTATTATTGTTCCCACTATAATAATTGACTAGGGACATTTACAATAATACAATAATTATCCATAGATACTATTATAAAAGAAACATGTATGTACTTATAATAGTTAAACAACGTTTACAAAATTTTGCCTAGGGCACATAACCCAACATCTCACACTTGCACTAGGTCCAATCCTACAAGTACCTAATACTGAGTAACCTTAATGCATTTTTAGTGAAAAAAGTTTGTTTATATATTTGCTACATTGTTTGTTATTGATGTTTTGCAAATCTTTACGTTCTCTCTTTTATAGGATAAAAATGCTCAAGTGTGTGTTTAGATCTATAGTGTGATTTAGGTTCCAAAACCTAAATTTGTGCATTGGTTTTACAATAAAAGATAACATTATTTCCAACACTTGGAACCACACCTTATTCAATCATGAACTTTACGATCTAAACATTTTCTTTGGCTGCATCAAATGCCGCTTAAAACTCAGCTTATTGTATACAACTAGTTAGAGTCAGTTTAGAGCATTTCCAACTCATTCCTACGAAGTTAACACATCCATATTGCAATCATTAATTTTTTATATTAGTTTGAAAGTTCGCATTTTGTAACCATTTACAAGACTCATATATTTCAAACCTTTGCAAATCTAATAACATCTCTCAAGTGCTTCTGAAGCACTTAGGAATGTTATTAATAAATATCCAATGACCTTTTGCTAGATTCTTTGAGATATATGTGTGTTTTGCCTAAAGCATATCACATATCAAGTTGGGTACAAAGTATAACATATGTGATGACTCTCATAGCTTATATGTATGAAATCTAATTCACATTGTCTCTCTCATCATTTTTCTTAAGAGGTTGAGTCTTGTAGAGACTTATGTTATAAGATATAAGTACGAATTCTTTTAAGAATCTCATACACTAAAACATTTTCAGTTATTTATCTATATAAGCACTCTGATTTATGCAATTATCCTCTAAGATCTATCTCTATAGATCTATATCACAAGGATGTAGGCCTAATTGTCTAAGAATCTTATTGAGAAACTTTATTCGTCCAAGACTTAACATTCTGCAAGTTTAGGACATTGTTTCCAATGAATAATATATAATCAACATACAAATTCAGAAAGATAATAGCGCTCCCACTGACCCTTATGTATACACAAAGTATATCTTCGATTCAATGAATGTAATTCATTAATTACTTCATCAAAACAAAGATCCCAACTCTAATAAGCTTACTATAGTCCATAATTGGGTCTTTTAAGAATTCTCCAGATAATCAAGAACCCTTAAGTTGTGTCATACACATCTTTAAGGATCATAGAGCAATGCTATTTTCGACATCCATTTGTCATATCTTATAGTAAAACTATGAAGTAATGACAAAAAAATTCTATAACTTGAGCTTAGCTACCAGTGAAAAACTTTTATCATAATCGACACCTTGATTTAGACTGAAATCTTCGATAAGTCGTGCTTTTAAGTATGCATTTTTTCTTTTTCGTGTCATTTTAACTCATTTACATCCAATGGTCGTACCATCTTCGGGTAAATAATTCAAGTTCCAAACTTGGATAACATACATGAATTGAAATTTAGAGTTCGTAAGACTTAGTCTCTTCATTCAATCTAGACAAGACATGTCTTTTGATAAGTAGTGATTCATTCTGATCCGGTATCAGAATACATCACAACTAGCATTCTAGATTTTCAAAGGATATATGTTACTTGTGTATACTCAACTAGTTCAAAACTTTGTTGATTTTCCTAAAGTGGTTCAATTCTCATTTGTGGCTCTTAAATATTTTAAGATTTATTTTATTCCCAATATTGTCTTTAAAATAAACTCTTTATTTAGATAGACATCATTTTGAGCAACAAACAATTTGTTCTCAATTGTATAAAATAGTATCATAGTGTTCAACCACAATTAGACACAAAACATTTAGGCATCTTACTTTATGTGATCTAATGTCTTTTGCAAGTCTGGCCACCTCAAATCTCAAGAAAAGATAAGCTATGTCCTTTTTATTCCATATCATATATGGAGTTTTATCAACAACTTTAACAAAAATAACATTTAGTATGAGTGTCTTGATTTATAATGTACAACATCAATAAGACATCATATGAAAGTCTGTATAACACATCATAAATCAAATATATCCTATATAGTTCGATTTATCCTCTTAAAACATCATATCTCAAATGATGTTCCTAATGGAGTCAATTGCAAGATAATCTCACAATTTCGAAAATGGTCACATAAACTCTTGGCTCAAATATTATCCACCTTGATTTCATCAAAGTATGTTAATAGTTTGCCAAGATCTTTTTATACTCATTTTGAAATGTTCGTAACAATTCGAAATTATATCTTCCTGATAGGATTTGTAATTCATTACAAAATGAACAATTTCATTATATGACAAACAAAGTCCGTTCTTTAAGGCTTTCTTTAGAACTTGACAAAGTCTAGCTCACAACTAAGGTTTTTGTGTCCAACACAAGCACCTTTTATAGCTTTTACCTTCCCTTTATCTTTCTTTATTAAATTCCTTTATGTTACGAACCATCAAATAAATATCTAACACCTTTTTTATTTTTCTTTCCTACAATTTTAAACATCATATGCAACTGTAAACAGTGTTCTCCGATCTTTCAAATAATGTAGTTTAAAACTATTTTGATGAATTATAGATCAAATCTACTGCCAATTTTTGTTTAAAACTATTTTGATGAATTATAGATCAAATCTACTGCCAACTTTTGGCACGTGAAGATTCAAGCCTATTGAGATAATTAATATAGTTATTTCCTGTTCCAAACATGAAGACAAATTAATAGGTTCTCAACCATTTTACAAGAATCCAAGAATTTTACAATCTTTTGCTGGAACATTTCGTTCAGTGTCACTGCCATGTCATTAGTTTTCACAGCCCAAATTTTTCCAAAATTCCAATTTTATATTTGATAACATGACATATAATCCTCGTACTAATACATGGTAGTTTAAAAGGAACTATTAGTATAATACTTACATCCTTGTTTATAGGATTGATAACATTTATCAATTTTCTAATTAAAATAGGGAAATTAGTCTTAGAAATTATTTTATCCTTATCAAGGATTGATCACAGTTACCCTGGAATAGTGTTACTAGAAGTTTAACATCTACATTTAGAAGATTATGCAGATTTAGTGAGTAATTAAACTCCCACTAAATCAATAACCCTCGTAAATATTAATTTAGTGGTTTAAGATCCATATTTCACTTAATTTTGAGATAGCTAAGTCATGACACTCAAAATCAAGTTATGTAGGTATGTAACAATTACCAATTGCATCATATGTAACTCTTAGGTTCTTTATAAGACTTAGACATCATATGTCACAACATGTTACGTCTCATCTATGCCTAAAGCCCAAAACCGTTTCGATAGCTTTATTAAGTCAAAAAAATTTAAAACATCTAGGTAACATTACCCAGCTTGCCTCACCAGGATAACACAATACAGCTTACGAAGGCAGACCGATATTGATGTGATCATGGCCTTGAAAAGTGTTTAAAATTGGTGGCATTAACTTAAAATTCTAACCGATGGATTTTATCAAGTTTTATGATCCATGTAGTGTTTTACAATGACTAATTCTAGCATCTATTTAATTATGGAATATCATATATATACACAATATGCATAAAATAAAGATCATTAATATAAAACAAGAATAAACGTCTTCACATATCAATAAGGCATCATAAAACAAATCAAGAAAATTAAATACCTTAAAATTTTCCAAGTGCATAAAGATTATATTTTCATTAATCTCATTAATTAAATATATCTCAATATAATTTTTATCAAACTCTATTTAATTAAACCCCTTTTAATTAATATTAATAATAGTCCCACTAATTTAAATTGATATTAATTCAATTAAAACACCTTCCAATTAAATTAATTCAATTCAAATAATGAACTATAACCACATTTAATTAATGGTAATTAATCAATTAAAACTTCTTTCAATTAATATATATAACTCAATTAATATAAATAGAGTTGTAATCCTATTACAACTTGGAATAGATAGCCTAGATGGCTAAGTCATTCTAATGAGTCGGTGAATGAAGGATCTAATCCTACTATCAACAAAAGTCCTTTCATTTTTTTTCTAATCCTATTACAATCAGATTTGTAAATCAATTTTGATTTGTAATCTTATTACAAGTTGATTTTCTTGCTAGGATGGTTAAGGCACTTCAACGAGTTGGGTAACTAGGGATTTAATCCCATCTTAGCCAAAGCTCTTTATTTTTTTATTTTTTATCAATATGATTACTTTCATATCCCATACAACCACCAACATATTAAATTACACATATCTATGTACACAAATAGTGAGATCTTATCCGTCAGATTTGATGCGCATCCGTTTTGTGCATGTATGTGCATGACAGTGCGACTACATCAACAACACTATGCCGATACTTTCACGCTTTTGCATATAGATTAATTCTACTAAATGCAATTATGCAACCATATATAAAATATCATGATTGATTTATATATATCATGTCTATCAAGAAAATAAGGTCACATTACAATTTAATTAAATCATGCCTCCTGGCTCTGATACCACAGTTGGGTTTCGAGGATCATGCACAGCGGAAGATTTCGAAACCTTTTCGAAGATCCCCTAACCAAGATCTTATTGATTCCATTAAATTGATGTTCCAAAAAAACCATGCCTTAGCAAGAATAACTCCATGTCTGCCTTGTTTCGTGTTGATCGATTCTTTTAATACGCTGCCAGAGACGAACGTCCTCTATCAGAAATCCACACACGAACGAATGCTCATAATCCAGAGTGCTTGCCCCCAAGATCTTAGGACAAAAATTCTCGCAAAAACTCTCTAGGTAAAATCTCTCATGGGAACTCGAGAGAGAGAGAAATCACTTCACAACTATGACCTTAATGTTTTATTTATTATACACTAGATCAAGTTGTAAAAGAACTCCATCTCCTAGTCACACTCCAAATAGAGTCCTAGATAATGTCCAATTCTAAAAAGGATAAAGTCATAGAGAATCTACAATTACTAATCCAATAAGAGTTGTAATTCATCTAAAACTCAAATAAGAATTAAAGTCATATTATAATCCCAATTATAGTCCTATTCAAAATAGGATTCACTAAGAGACAAAATTTCTAGTCAAACTAGAAAAGTATGAGAATCTTGAAAAGTATGAGAATCTTGAATCCTGGTCAAACTGGGACATATAATTAGAATCTTCATAATGGATTTTATCAAAAAAAATTCATTAACCTGGACAATATTAAATCACGTAAATCCGTTCTTTGCATACGACCCAATAGGTTCATACAACATTACCAGTGAACCAAAATCATTTTGGTACACAAGTCATAAGCGATCTCTAGCAAGGCATTATGACTACCCAAGTAGCATGAAATCAATAAGTTGATACAACCTAATAGACTATGTATATCATATCCTTTGTCACGCGATATTTTGTGATTGAACATAAGACATGGAATGTCACCCTTATAGTTCAATCTATTAGTCTTGCTCTCTAAGTAGACTAAAATTGTCAAGTGACATTGATCCAATCAATTCACTAGACATGGCCTAATAGATATCTCTCTCTAAAAGAGTGGGACAAATTCCATCTTGATCACACAACATCCACACATTAGTGAAACAATGACCATTCACAATCTTTATAATCATCCAGTTAAAGACAATGTTTGATTGTATCAAATCATTGTGTTCCTAATGTCAAATCTCTGGTGATCTCAAGTTAAAGGACTAAATGATATAACTCTCATGAGAATCACTTATGACGTTGACCATGTAGTGTTCTCATAGCAGGTCGATCCAGCATCAGTTCCCAATAGATGCCTATTATCTTGATCCGTATCGATATATGCATAATCATCACATGATTATCAAACAAGACTCATACTAGTCATAATTTATTATTGTTCCCATAATAATAACTAACTAGAGACATTTAAAATAATACAATAATCATCCATGGTTACTATTATAAAAGAAACATGCATCTATTTATAATAGTTAAACAACGCTTATAAAATTGGCCTAGGGCACATACCCCAACAACTAGATCATCGCTTGACTCGTTGAGTTATCTCAAGGGGTTCGACAATGGTTTAAGCCAGTCGATCTAGGCCTACCGGGGTTTGGTTCATCACATATTGGTTTTAAATTAATAACAAATATACCAATTAATGTGTTTGATTCATTGTTGAGAAACATACAAGCCATGCTAGTCAAAAGAGAGATGAATCAAGGGATCATCGTTCAGTGCATCGGTATTAAGGCCTAAACATAGATAATCTAAAATCTCATCGATCTTAAGGGGAGCTAAGTTTCCTGTTATGATGTTCCCTCATAGGCGGAGTAGTAGCATGATGTGAAGATGAGGGACCAGTAAGGGAAGATGGAAGTGATCATGCATGATGGAGCGGCGTGTCGCAATGATGCAGATCCGATAGGTGGGTGGAAATGAGACTGTGGTGCTGAATTATAATGGTGTCGTAATGATGATGGTCCAGTAGGAGATGGGTGGAGATGACAATGCAGTGATGTAAAGGTATAGTGAGGAGCCGGAGGCAATCAAGTCATATGGTATGATGGTGAGGGTCTCAAAGTGAGCTGACCAGTGTCAAAATGACCTGGAGTTGATGATGTAAAATGTGATGGTCTAATAGTGTGGTGAGGAGACAAGTGACTTGGGGGCGATAGGGTATTATAATGTGACTGCGGTGAAGCTCTCTGCCTAGATAGATGAAATTGATTTTGGGGTGATTGGCCATCATGTGTAGAAGAGTCGAGCAAGGTCATGTCGCTAAGGCCAGCTTGCGTGCCTCATTCCTCCATACAAGGAACTCTACCATGATATATGTTAATAACTACCAATCAAATAATACAAATGTAATTAGTTTATTATCACCATATTCCACAAACTACGGCTTTATGAAATCGTTGAATCTATATATAGCAAACAAGATAGATGTTTCTACAAAAACTCACTTCAACTAGTCTAACTCATCTTCTCTACTAGTGTCTGGTGATGAAGTTAATTAATCATCTTTATTGCCACGATCTTTCCAGTCATCATTGGCATTCATCTCAAACTCATCATTTTCCGAGACAATGTCACCATTTGGATCGGCAGCCCTTGCTTGTAATGAGTCCATGTCAATTTCAACAATGTTGACATTATTATTTTGATATATTTAAAATTAATAATTGCACTACTTTTACTTGTGGCAAACTTTTATTAAAGCTTACATAGTAATCGGCTCAACAACTTCTCGTTATTAAGGGACAAGGAAGATAGTACACTTGACAAGCTTGCATTTCCAAAGTAAATGGCTCGTATTTATTAAATTAGTGATTTTTGTGAACATCGACCAATTTCAGCTTATCATGAACTCGCTTGTTGGCATCGGGAGTAAGATCGAACCAGTCGCATTTGAACAACATTGTCCAAAGAAACACATCATTATATTCGATATGAATCACTTCTTGAATTTGTCCAAAATAATCGCACCCCTAGACATAGTATGAGATTTATATCCATTCAAAAGGTAGGCAGAGTAAGTGACGTACAAACAAGTGGTCCCACATGGTATTTGACAAAACATGTCATTTATGTTATTTTCTTTAGCCCACCAAATTGAAAAGAGAGAAAAATATTCGACATACGAAACAAAAGAGAATTGACATTACTTATTAAAAGCAAGGTTTATTGTCTTTACGTATATATTGCACAAACTAGCTCGCAAATTTTTCTTCGAGCCTAGCCTCGATATCCTGATCAGTAATATTAGGCTCCTAATGTTGTATCTGGGACAAGAAGATGGTACATACGAAGAAAGAATATTCGATGAGTGAATCAAAACATATACATTTTGTTAAGAAGTCGTTGTATAAAAAACAAGAGCATGAGTATTACCTGGTGTACGGTGATATTTCCAAACAATTTAGTAAAACATATTAACTGTAACATCTCAAATTAATTAAACTAGGATTAGCATTAATCTCGAGGATTAACAGTTATAATTCGGGCATTAGGTGGACAACTTGATTGAGTTGGACAAGAGATTCGAGGGTATATCTTATTTATGGATGAAGGTTGCTTATAATGTAGTGTGTAAAAACATTATATTATTATATTGCATTGCATGTGTGTACGTTGCTATCGAGAAAATTGGTGTGATGAGTAGGTACATTGAGAAGCGTATCAATGTAGGTATCAGAATATTAAGATATGGTGTGTAATTCGAACTATAGGCCAAGTTAGTTCATTCAACAAAGTAAAATATGGCGTACCTCGAGATGTGTGTTGGGGTGCACGCACCTGGTGCTGGGTAATCGGGGGGTTAGTGTGACTGTAAATATGTTAAATTTATGACTAAACACACCAACCATATGTTATTATATGCCTAGGTGAATTAATGTGATTTAAGATAAAATAAAGTCCTATAGTTAGATAGGAATTTAATTTAACCCTTGATCAACCTAGTGATGAATCTAGAATACATATAACAAGGAAAGATGAGTGGCTTTCATATGGAATAAGTGGCTTCATGTGGGACAAGTGGTATTCATTTGGGGGCAATTGGCATTGTAGGAGGACACGTGTCCTATCAATTAACTAATAGTAAATCAAAGATTTTGGCTAATTAATTCACTTACTAATATAAGTCAATAAGGCCTATACTTAATGGAAGAGCTTAACCTATACGTTTGAGCTGAAACATTAGAGAAATTGAGAAGGATCTTGGCTAAAAAATTCAGGGAGATCAAGGAGAGTTGAAGCTCAAATCAAAGTGTCATCAACCATAGGTACAAATCTCTCTATTTCAAGTTTGAAACTAGTTATGATTTTTGGCAATTTTTAGAGAGTAGGTGATTAAGTCTTTCCAATTGGTTTATATAGTTGGGTTTCTCATTTCAATCTCATAATCCAGCTACTAAGTTCTTAATTTGGTCTTGAAATAACAAAGATATGAATTTTTGAAATTGTAACATCGAAACTGAAATTCCGCACGTTGTATTTTGAACCAGTCTGTGTAATTTAGTCATAACTTACCCATTTTAAATTGAAATGAACCCAATCTAGTGGCATTTAAGTGCTAACTCGAAGGGGAACAACTTTGTCTTAATGAAAATTTTGCAATTCGAATGTTTTTATGTCCAAAAGTGCTTTACAAATAGGTAAATGAATGCATTACGAAATTTTTGAAAATAAGATTTTAAAAGGCATAACTCCTTAATTACTTATCCAAATTTGTTAATCTTTTAGTATGTTATTATTGGATATGATAGCTACCTTGTGACAAAAAAATACAATTTTTAAAACAATAGATTGGGAGAAATTAAATTTCTAAGTTTGTTGGTCGGATTAGGTTCTAATTTAAGCTATTTTTGGTAGAATTATGATATCTCTTTCATTTTAAATCAAGATTTCACAAATCAAGCCTTTTCGAAAAGATAAAATAGAGACTAACAAACTTTGTACCAAAGGAAGATTTTAAGATTTGGACACTTTCATGCCTAAAATTACGCTGAAATACATGACTAGAATTTGAATGATGTTTAGTCTTATAGGATTTTTTTGGGTTAAGGTTCTCAAACCCTTTGACCTTACCTAAACCTAATTTATTTCGATTAATTTGATACTAGGAACTGAGAGAATTCATATCCGAGTATCAAGTACGCATTCAAGTCCGATTTAGGGGCTTCGCGTGCGAAGATTCAACGTATTTGAGGTGCGTAAGCCCATTAGAAAACCTCACAAAACGGATGGTTTTATTTTATCGATATTGGATTACATGTGTGATTGTTAGTGGCCACACATGAGTTTTCACTCTAATTTTGGTTTGCTTAGATATTGGTTGTGGCTAAATCACTTGAATGGATTTTCTTATTTTTAATACCCGTGTTTACGGCAGTAGAATATATCTGTGATCGTCGGGAAGGATGTACGATGTTCCTTTGACTTGAAATAGCGTCTAGAGGGGTTCATCTATTAATCGTAGTTAGGGGTTAGTCACTCTAAGCCTATGATTATATACGGGGTTCATGTCCCTTTTTATCGATTACCGACTGGTTTAGGTCAGTGTTTTCTCAGATTATTCACTTGTTTATTTATTCATTGTTTCTTTATTTCTGAGCCTGTTTTATTGGTATGTGTTGTTACATTTGTTCATTGTTGTTTTTACTTATTGTATGCTACCTACATTCATAGTAATATATTCGTATATCTCGTAGTTAACCAGTTTTATCTTATGAATATTATTTACACTTCTCTTGGGACTTTACTCACTAGAGTCGTCACTGCATTTGTTGGGTGACCGAGTGCGGATCCTTCAACGAGCAAGGGCAAAGGCAAGGGAATATTGGGCAACTACTTCTAAGATAGTGACGCAAGCTCGTGTTTGATTATAGTATGTATTTATGTTTTTGTTGGGTTTTTAGGATTGTTGAACATTGAATACATGTATATAGATCTCTTGTTTTATTTTTTCTTCTTTCTTATATACATGGTATCAATTTACCGATTTTTTCACTACTTAGGACTATTAAATATGCATAATTTACTAAATCTTAAATACTTCTACTATAAAATTGTGATATAGCTTAATAAACTGATTAACTTGCTTATTAAATCACTAATACTGAAGTGAAAATTAATTAGCTAAGTTAGGGTTTAATGGAAAAACGTGGAAGCAACCAGTTATCTCGCGGGGCGCCATAGATAATAGGCCACTGCATGGTGGGGCAAGATGACATATGATGCGACGCACTTACGTCGCGGTAGGTCTCACGGCAGCATCAGAGTTTGGGGTTGCCACATTGATGAGCCGCAACATACTCCTCTAAGGTGAGGTATCATTTGTTAGATCTATCGAACGGTCATCCAAGATGTGTTAAAATTGAGAATGTACCTTCATAATTAAAAGATGGACATACTCACCCATCATTGTTGCATTGGACTTATTGATGTGAAGTGTTTATATGACTCTCGAAATAGAAAGAACAAAATGATGTTGCTTCCTCAACTAGATAAGCATTGCTAATGGAGCCCTCCACCTTCACCTTATTTCTAACATTATTCTTTATATGTTTAAGATACTTGAAACTAATGAAACAACACACGGTAACTTTTTTAGCAGAAGTACATAATTAACTAATTACTAGATGGAATTTTTGATAAAGGGTTACCTCTCAAATGGATACATTTGGCAAGGTTTTGTGGGACTAGCGATATGTGTTTAAAATGCTAAGTGTATGGGAAGGTACTCCATTGAGTCAAAAAATTGGGTGCAAACATTTGCTCCAACTCGTACAAAATCTTTCGGATGTTTATGTGTAACAACTCAATTTGCGAAAAATTAATGTTCTTAATTGTTAAGTCTTAAAAGAATAGGCTCAAATCGCTAATTGCCACCTACAAATGCTCACTTAGCAGTTCGCGAAAGGCGATGTGAATCAACCTCTGCATGAAAATATGACAATTATGGCTTTTTATTCCAAATATCTACAGTTTGTTGAAGTCCACGAATCAGCCAACATTCAAAGCATATCCATCTTAAAAGAGCGATTATTGAATCTACTCATACAAGACTTCCTTCTTTCGTTTGTCCGACGTATAACATGCTTTAGGACATGTTTTGGAAACAGGGTCATATTCGAGATATGGTCAGTTACAAATTTCTCTTACATCTAATCTTGACTTTGAACTATCTTTATTTTTACTAGGGACACTCATAATAGTATTGAAAATGTTGTCAAACACATTTTTTAATGTGCATGACATCCAAGTTGTGTCTAACAAGATTCATTTTCAAATATGGGAGGTCTCAAAATATGCTTCTTTTTCTCCGCCCTAAAATTTATTTTTTACAAATTTCTTTATTCACCTCGCTCGACCCAACATTTGTTACTTTCATTAAGCCCAACTTTTCAATTTAATGTAATATTTGTTTCACTAACTTGATAAGTGGTGGTCCTTTCCGACATGTTTCTCCCCATCGAAACATGTTCTTACCATTTCATAATCTATCTCCTCACAGTAAAAAAAGATAGTGACAATTGAACCAAGAAGTTTTTCCATCATGTTTCAACTGGAATGCATCATTATCATCCGTACTACACGAACATGCCTTCTTTTTGTATGTGTTTTAACCAGACTACATAATATATGGAGGGAAGTCGCTCATAGTCTACATAAGAGCGGCTTGCATTATTAAGTTAATTTTCATAGAAATGTTAAAGGTATGCAAGTCATGATATCACAAATCTTGCAACTCCTTTAATAATGGTTGTAGAAAGACGTCACTTTTACTTTTAGGATTTTCTGGACCTGGAATGATGACTGTTGAAAATATAAACTCTTTTTTCATACATATTGATAGAGGCAGGTTGTAAGGCGTTTAAATGAGTGGGTAGGATGAATATTATTTTTTAAACTATCCAAAAAGCAGAAAACCATCCGTACGTAATCCCAAATGAACATTATGAATTTTGATGCTAAAGTCGATGTTAATATTATTGAAATGCGTCCATGCAATAGAATCAGAACAATGTTGCATTACAATGTTATCCTGGACGTGCTCTTCTTGCCACTACACGTGCTTCATCGTCGAGTCAAAAATGAACAAACACTGCAATCGAGATGTTATAGGGAAATAATACATTTTTTGCTGGGCCGTAAATTGTTGCTCCTTCCCTGACACTGACGTTACTCATCATACCCTAACTCACTGCATAACTAACAAGACGTCAGCTATGAATATTCTCCCCAATAAATCATGCATGAAAACATGCATCGGTCGATTTGTTCAACCGGTAGGCCTTATCCTTGCATAAATCATTTTGTGCTATAAAAGCTATTGACCAAATAGTTATCATTTGGCATTAAATCTTTCACAAATTGTAGAAAATCAGTATAGGCCCTTTTTGATATGCGATGCTCCGATTTGAGAGTTAGAAGTCGCGCTATTGTCAACAATTTGGTCATAGTTTCACACCCCAACCATACTGGCTCACTTGCAGCATCGATCATTTCATTAAATATTTATGACTGAGGATTTGGAGGCTCTTCAATTAGAGTCTAATTAAAACTTTTACTCACTAAGTTTTACACCATCTCGTGATACAATGTGAAATTATCGAGTTTGTGTGCATCTTCATGGTCATCGTCTCTCATCGCATTACTAGGTCCTTCATAAATATCACGATGAACGTAACATTTTCTTCCTCTCTGTGTTCTTTTCGACATTCATATTCCACAATGAAACCTCTACGAAGTAGATGATACCCCATGGCGTCAGCATCATAGTAAGCAAAATCGCAAGACTTGGTACACCGAGTCTTACCTTTTTGAAGAATGTCTTATAGAGCATCTTAACGAATGATATGAACTCACTTACACTGTTCATAAACTTGCATTGACTGTACACATTTTCAATACGTTTATACATCTATTCTAAATCAGGAACAGACATCTAGATCGATCCTAGATTTTTGACAAATTAATAAACATGTTAGAATAAAATTTGAATTCTTAATTCATAACAACATCTATAGATAGGGAAGATCATACAGTTTTATTATTTATTTTTTTTTGGGTTGTATTTTTTTAGATTTTATTTGGTCGAGTAGTAAATATTGCATCAAAATAAAATATGGAATATAAATATATATCTTGATATTTGTCGATTCATAATTACTATAGTTTTAATAAATTTGTTCAAGTATAAATTTATGAATTTGGTAAACAATATTTTTGTATCTTTTATAATTATAAAAGTTGATAAGTCGGTATTTATAGGTATTTATTAGTCTATTTTAGTATATTTAATTATTAAAAGTATTTAAAATATATATTTAATAATATTTTTTGGTCATTTTTAGGTGAAACGGAAAGCGCGGTTGAATTCGTGGCGGAAAAATACTCAAAATGGAGTATTTACTTGTAGTGATCAATGCCGGACAGTTTGCCTCGAAATACGCAATGTGCGGTGGGTCAAATAGCGGACAGGGTGTTCCAGCCAATCACGGTGTGCCACGTCAGCGAGTAAATCAACTCTAGACCAATCAGACGCTGCCACGTGGACATTCGAACAACAAGCCCGTCAACACAAAGCAAGCGCGACTAATGAGGATATGCCACGTCATCAGAGACCACACCGCCTTAATTTCACCACGTTTCAGCCTTCGCCGATTGGCCTCGAGATGCGTTCCAGCACAAACTCCCAGTTTTTCGGTCGACTCATGCGCGATTCTCCGAGCCACGTGGGTGCGACGTGGCGATCATCCATTCGTTCAGCGTAGCTCTTTGACGTGGTCTAGCCAATCAGGATGTGACACGTGGCGCCGAGTCAGCAAGAAGCAACAGAGCGCGCGAACGTGGCGGTGACAAGTCAAAGGTGGTGGCAGACAAGGACCTATCAGAAGCCGACACGTGGAGCGGACCCAGATTTGCAGCCAATCGGCTATTTACATATGGCAGAGTCGATTTTTCAAGCTAAAAACACCCCTAGGATGCTCCTCGACGAACGAGTCACCTCCAAAACCCTAAAATCAGTCATGAGTACGATTTGGGCTAATTATATATATATATAACCTAGGTATTATGGACAATGAATGAGAGTTGTAAATAGATGAATTATTAGGTTTTAGTATAGATTTTTGAAGATGATGTTCGAGTAATTGATTTTTCTCCCCTAAGTCGAAGGGGAAGCAAGTTGGAATCATGGATTCATGGCATTCTTTGTGAGATCGTTTTATTTTCTTTTTTAATTAATTTAATTTCTCCTATTTCATTGTTGTTGATTTAATGATTATGATTTAGATCTATGGTATGTATGTGGCCAATGCATGCTTTTAGGTGGACAATCTAATCTTATTTGGAATATTAGCATCCATGTAATTGTACTTTTAGACCAATAAAGTAACAAACATTCACCCGTTTGCCGTAAAACCCTTTCGGTGTTTGAATGTGCAACAATTGAATCTAGGTTAAATCGGGAGCGGTTGCGATCCAGTTATTGAGGATTTGTGTTCCCATAGATATATATTACTGCGGTTAGTGTGTAAAACCTGATTGACGGATGTCTAGGGTTATACATTAATTAGGGAAGTAGTTAGTGGCGGACGTCCTGGCTATCGAGATTAGGGGAACTAGGAATTTCTGGCGGATGTCGATTTTCTACAACTAATCTAGGAGAATTTAAATTAATAACTTTTAGGGAAAGATTGAGGACCATTGAATGCTATCGAATCTTGATTCTGATTTGTGGAAATGGAGATTTGGGTGAACTTTTCATTCTTGATATTAATTTTTGTGAACTTTTTATTATTGCTTGTTTAATTAATTGTTTTATTGATTTTCTTGAAAACCCCATTATTTAGTTAACTTAGAGTAAACTCAAGTCCTGCGGATTTGACCCCGTATTTACCACTACTACACCCTTGCGGTTGGTAACTCGATTACGGGTTATATTTGGCACGCACGACACGCGTCAAATTTTGGCGCCGTTGCCGGGGACTTAGTATTTACCCTGAGTTTAGGTGTTAGTTAGTTACTTTAATTATTTTTAACATTAGTTTAATTAATATATTTATCTTGTTAGTTGGTTTAGGTAGATTAGTAGTATTTTTACGTTTTTTTTTCTTACGTTTATTTTTTTCTTTCGCTTTTAGTTTTTTTTTTTTTTTTACTTTTTGTTCGTTTACTTTTTTTTATTTACGTTTTTAGTTTCTTTTTTTATTTCGTTAGTGTATTTACGTTTTTTTTATTTCTATTACTTTATTAGTTTACTTTGTTAGTTAGATTAGTAATTAATTTTTTTTTCATTAGCTTAGTTATAACCCCTAAATTCTATTTTCTTTTCCTCTTTTTTTATTTTGCCTATCTAGTTCCTTGCTTTTAACATGTATCCAGGCAATATCTCGAGTTCCACTGACCAGAAACTCGACCGAATGATATCCATGATGGAACATTTCCTCTCCTCTGGTGAAGTGCAAGTCAACCCCGCGATGGACTCCTCCTACTCCCATAATTATGGTCGATACGAAAACTCACATTATAATAATGTGAATGGGGTAGGTATGTCACATAATAGATATCAATATTTTAACATGAGTTCTTTTGTGCAACAGGTCGAGGTTTGCGAAATTTGTGAAGATTATTCTCATTTCGTACATAATTATCCATACCATCCACAGTATAAGAATTATCACTATTCTAACTATGCATCGCCACAACCCGACTTCTCTGGATTCATGTCACACCCACAGGCTCCTCAACATGAAGGAAATCAACAGTTTCATCAAAGCCTCTCCTTGGAAGATATGGTGATGCAAATGATATATCAAATGAGAGAAAGTGCGCAAGACCTTCGACTAGCTAGTCATAACATACGACAACTTGATTTTAGTTGTCCAGGATCGAATGACTTGGTAACTGACTTAGATCAATATAGTGCCACTCTCCACAAAACAATTACTGAAGCAGAGTTGTATAGTACACAACCAACTTTTAACCCAAACGAGGATGTAAGTGTTCATACGTTGACAAATCTTGAGGTGCATGAGGATATACAGATGGAAGACTATTTGATAGAAACATCCGACGAATGTGAAGTCTTTCAAATTTAGCCAGAGATTGTCATTACACTAAATGAGGGAGAAGATGAGATGACATTGATGTCAATTCAGACAAGCCGGAGAAGCCGCAAATAGAGAGCGAGGAAGACCAACTTCTGGTGTTGGTACAACCACCCACCCTCCCATGCACATTTGGTACACCTTATAAGGGGGTGAAAGTAAGGGAGCGTTTTCAGATCTTCTACGCTGCCGACACATTTGTGTTTGACGAGCCTGATACGATAGATTCCTTCGTGTTGGAAGTCCCGGATGAGCTCCTAAATCTGAAAGAGGGCATGAATGCTTCATTGCCCAAACACGTAGACGCGTCATTCGTTGTTGACATCTTTAAAGGAGAGGGCATTACGTGATCAATCATTTTACGTCTAGCCAAAGACTTAAAAGAAAGGCGACTCGTTGGGAGGCAGCCCAACTTTATTTTATTTTATTTTATTTATTTCTTGCATTTATTTTAGTTTTAGTTTAGTTTTAGTTATTATTATTTTTAAATAACACTCTAATTTGGTCTCTTTATTTTTACAGGGGATATATGATATTTAACGTTTATTGGAGGGTTGGAGCATTGAGTTCTGTAGGTTTGACTTTGGATTATTATTTTTTTAGCATAATTTGAGTTTTTTTTTTGGACTTAACATGTTTTTAGGATTTTAGGTGTTTTGAGACTTGGTTGGACATATCTAACTTAAGTCGCCGCATTAGCGGCGGGTTTTTGAGTAGACCCAAAACCCTAAATTTCATCCCATCATCTTGTTGATTTCGCCCTTAGTTGAAAGACTTCGGGCTTGCAAGACTTGATTGGAATCTTTTTAGTTAACTCCTATGTTTACTAGTTCTTGCTCTTGTTATGCATATGTTTTTTTTTAGCATCCTTAGTCTCCCACGTATGAGGGATTTAGTGCGTTTACTAGTTTTTAGAAATTTTTTGTTATTCCTGAATTTGTATCATTTTCTAATCCTTTTTCTTCTTCACCACTATCGTTTTATTTTTGACATATGGATGCCTTGACTTGTTTTGAACCTTGAGGACAAGGTTCAAAACAAGTTTGGGGTGCTTTAGGGATTGAGGATTGTTTTGGATGAATTTTTGAGAAAGACCGCAGGTGAGATCGTTTAATTTTTTTTTTTTTGCGGTTATATGAGGGTATTGGATGGTAATGGTGGTGTTTTATCATTTCTTTCATTTCTTATCCATTCACATTCCATTCTCATTTCATTAGGATTTGATACACTTTCATGTATATATTTAGTATGTTATTATTTATTTAGAGTCACCCGAAACTTTGTTCATGCCTTTGGTTGTGGATGAGTAAATTATAGTTGCCTTTTTAACTTGAAACTTAGAGAAAATTAGGAGAAACATTTAATCAAGTTTGTAGCTCAACATTTTTATGATTTCATGATTAGAGACTTAGATGATGGTTAGACTTTGTGCTAGATAACGAAAATGAGTAGAAGGTCTAATTTATGCAAGTCGTATTGTTTTAACCCACATTGGGGGATTTGCTTGATTATAGTGAAAGTGAGAAGTACTAACAGGAGTTTTCTTAATGTAGAGTGTCCTACAAGTTTCCACAGGAAATGGAGCAGGGAAACTTGTGGTGGGAAAAAAGTGAGAAAATCGGTCCATAGGAAATGGAGCAGGGACCGTATTAATTGAAAAAAAATTGGAGAATAAAAGAAAATAAAAATGAAAAAAATGAATGAAGGCGGAAGTTGTGAAACTCCTCAAATAAAAGATTTAGTTCGAGTGCTTTCACTATATTAAGTAAGAAATTTGAACTTGCGTGCTTAAATGTATAGACCAATAAAACTTATGATTAGTTGATGGCCTTTGTTTTGACTAAGTCTTTTGTCTTGAAAGTAAGATCTTAATTGTGTTTGAATTGCGAGACTTGACATATCATAACTCTGAAATTTTCTGAGTTACTTGTTAATTTGGTGACTATGTAAACCAAAGGAACTCCATGAATTTGGGTCGGGTATAGGATTTATTATTATATTAGGAGTCTAGTTTAGTTTGTGTTGTCATTTACACCTTTGCTCGGGACGTGCAAAGTCCTAAGTTTGGGGGTATTTGATAAGTCGGTATTTATAGGTATTTATTAGTCTATTTTAGTATATTTAATTATTAAAAGTATTTAAAATATATATATATTTAATAATATTTTTTGGTCATTTTTAGGTGAAACGGAGTGCGCGGTTGAATTCGTGGCGGAAAAATACTCAAAATGGAGTATTTACTTGCAGTGATCAATGCCAGACAGTTTGCCTCGAAATACGAGTTGTGCGGTGGGTCGAATAGCGGACAGGGTGTTCAAGCTAAAAACACCCCTAGGATGCTCCTCGACGCACGAGTCACCTCCAAAACCCTAAATCAGTCATGAGTACGATTTGGGCTAATTATATATATAACCTAGGTATTATGGACAATGAATGAGAGTTGTAAATAGATGAATTATTGGGTTTTAGTATAGATTTTTGAAGATGATGTTCGAGTAATTGATTTTTCTCGCCTAAGTCGAAGGGGAAGCAAGTTGGAATCATGGATTCATGGCATTCTTTGTGAGATCTTTTTATTTGATTTTTTAATTAATTTAATTTCTCCTATTTCATTGTTGTTGATTTAATGATTATGATTTAGATCTATGGTATGTATGTGGCCAATGCATGCTTTTAGGTGGACAATCTAATGTTATTTAGAATATTAGCATCCTTGTAATTGTGCTTTTAGACCAATAAAGTAGCAAACATTCACCCGTTTGCCGTAAAACCCTTTCGGTGTTTGAATGTGCAACAATTGAATCTAGGTTAAATCGGGAGCGGTTGCGATCCGGTTATTTAGGATTAGTGTTCCCATAGATCTATATTACTGCGGTTAGTGTGTTAAACCTGATTGGCGAATGTCTAGGGTTATACATTAATTAGGGAAGTAGTAAGTGGCGGACGTCCTGGCTATCGAGATTAGGGGAACTAGGAATTTCTGGCGAATGTCGATTTTCTATAGCTAATCTAGGATAATTTAAATTAATAACTTTTAGGGAAAGATTGAGGACCATTGAATGCTATTGAATCTTGATTCTGATTTGTGGAACTGGAGATTTTGGTGAACTTTTCATTCTTGATATTAATTTTTGTGAACTTTTTATTATTGCTTGTTTAATTAATTGTTTTATTGATTTTCTTGAAAACCCCCATATTTAGTTAACTTAGACTAAACTCAAGTCCTGCGGATTTGACCCCGTATTTACCACTACTACACCCTTGCGGTTGGTAAGTCAATTACGGATTATATTTGGCACGCACGACACGCGTCAAAAGTAAATAAGAGATTAAGTAATCTTTAAATTTGATAATATATCTATGTCGACAATCCCAACAATAATTTGTAAATTTGAGTGAAACTCGACATTACAAATAAATATAGTGTTCTAATGCAAAGCCAATATTTTATTGCAATTAATTCAAACACTAATTAATTACCTTTAATTAACTACAACCAATTCACAAACATCCCCATTTCAACAATTTTAATTTTAATTACCTAACTAACAGGATATAAGGTGGATAAATAAATAATAAGTTGCATTAATTTAATTTCGCTATAGCCATTTTTCACATTAAAACAAAAGATAGCTATGACACAATAAATTAAACAACAACAACATACAATTGTACAAAAAAAAGTAACACCATAATTTCATCATAAATCATCAATAAAAACAATAATAAATATACATTGCATAACTTCATACAAAAATGTACCTATGAATTTAAATTAGAAACAGCAAACATTATTTTAATATATATATATGTATATAACAGGAAAAAAAATATGATTTACTTTAATAAACCAAATCAATTTTAACGAATCAAACGTATATATATGAAACACCACATAATAAAAAAATTAAAAAAATACCAATAATCTAGTGAAGGCTCCAGCGTTCACCCAAAAACCAGCGGCTCCTAGACTCAACAACTCGAATAATCCCAAACACTAATAATAACAAATTCAAAACCTTAAACCACAAAAATCACAAATTTACAAAAATAGTCACTAAATTAAAATTTTAAAAACATAGTTAACCTAATTGCAATGGCAGCTAGGAGGGCTCTGGTGCTCTCATGGTCTCTGACAAGATAAGGCGGCAGCAGCAAGAGGAGGTGTGTGCTAGTGGTGGTCGCTAAGGAGAAGAGAGGGTGAGGAGAATATGGCAAGGAGGTGATGGTTGTGGCCGGTGAAGGAAGAAGGGAATGGGGATGGTGGTGGTGGTGGCTCCGATGAGATAGTAGTAGGTACTGTGGTGGTAGAGAAATAGGGAAAACGATTGAGTTTGAGGTCCTTATAAAAATCAAGCAACCAATTAGTGACAACCACTGAGATGTCGTTAACTCGGTCGCTATCTAGGAATGAGAACAAAATTAGGCAACACGTGTTGTAATTAGGATCTTGTGTTTTGTCGCTAGTTTGTCGCAAAAATTGGCAACAAACCAGTGATTGATACCTGAGCAGGAATATTTGGTGCAAAGGTTAGCGACTAATTAGCGATAAACCCATGTTTTTCTGTACTCCATCTTCGAGCTGTCATTAAACCATTTTTGCAATTTTAGTTATTCTACAACAAAATAGTGACCAACAAAGTTTTGTCGCTAATTTTCTTACGTTAAATCATAAATATTTTCAGTGTATTTAGGGTTTATTAATGTGCTACTAACCCTTACCAAGTTTGAACCAAGAATTATACAAATAGAATTATGGGTTCTAATTATAGGAATCCAATAATTTCAATTTATGGGACCATTGTTCCCTCCACCGAGTGTCTCAAACACTTTCTACATGTTAAAAATAAATTTTACGATAATAATTACCAAATTAAACTAATTAATTATTTCAAAGATTTATTTTTTGTTCAAAAACACTTCAATTATTGATCATAGTTTCCTCAAAAAAACGCCAAATCCAAAACTTCTTAATAGTAAATTAAGTGCAATTTCACAAGAAATCGAATAGTGTAATCAAATTTTAAAACCAAGTTCATTTGGCTAATAGAATTTGATAAAAATCAAAACAATGACAACTTAAAGGTGGCCAAAATTTGTAATTTCGAAATTTGGGACTTAAGAACTCAATTATATCTTCATAAAATAGTAAGGAAGATCATAATATTCATTTTACTCAAACACCTTTTGATTCATGTTCAATATTTATGATCTAATTGAAAAAAGAAGCATGATTTTGTTACATATGTTTGTGATAGATCCCTAACACTTAAATCTTCTCCTGGATGATCCAATTGATCTTCTCTACACTTAACTTTTTTCGGTTTCACCTCCATTTTGCATGCATGCACGCATCCGCGTGCAGACATATACACATGCACATATCATATGGTGCAATCTTAGCCCTTCATCAATTTTTTCTTATTCATCTAGATGAAGAATCAATGGTTCATGATTGATCCATCGCATCCAGTTATTCTCACACAATAATGCAAAATTTGACTCGAATATCATAGATTTCATCTAACATGTATCTCGAGGCAAAATCTATGGTCTATATTTATTCACACAAACTTAGGTACTTTAATTAGATAAATTTGTATACTATAGTCCAATTAAAAGAATACACACAATTTGGTTACATTAATGTATATATAATTTAATCAAAAACTCATCAATCACTTCTACCCGATTCTCATGTTTGCACACATCTCAAGGCATGTCTTCGCTCGCGTCACAATGTGACGGCCCTAAGCCCTGAGGAGAACCGGGCATTGTCGCATCGGCGGACACATCACCAAGTCATGCCACGTCATTGCATGCTCAGCCATGATGACCCTGGACCAATTAACATTTCCTTTAAATTTATAACAATTTAATCAATTTCAAGTCTTAAATGAGAAGTTTTATGAGATTAACTTAATTTAAGAGTTTTTAAAACTTAGTTAAAAAATCTCTATGTAGTTGTTTTAAGTTCGAAAGTCTTTAGAATGACATGCAAATAAATAAATTATGAGTTTTGCATATAACAAACCTATAGGGTAGAAACCCGACAAAATAATACTATTTGTATAATGATAAAAGCACTACAAAAAAATCGCAAATCAGAAACGGAATTTTCCGTTTCTGATTTGCGAAAATTCCGTCTCTGATTGAAATCAGAAACGGAACAGAGACGGAACGCGTTCCGTCTCTGAAAACGTCGTCGCTGATACGATCAGAAACGGAAAATGGATTCCGTTTCTGATTAGAGACGGAATAGAGACGGAAATTATCCGTTTCTGATTAGAGACGGATTTAGAGACGGAAATTAGAAACGGAACAGAGACGGAACAGAAATGGATTTTATTTCGAAATGGTACATTTGTAATTGCATTCCGTCTCTGATTCCGTTGCTGATTTGCAACGGAATCAGAGACGGAATTAATAAATTTATGAATTCCGTCTCTAATTCCGTTTCTAATCAGCAACGGAATCAGAGACGGAATCAGAGACGGAATGCAAAGAGTCCGTCTCTGATTCCGTCTCTAATTAGAAACGGAATCAGAGACGGATTATTCCGTTTCTGATTCCGTCTCTGATTCCGTTGCTAATTAGAGACGGAATCAGAGACGGAATTAATATTTCCGTCTTTGATCCGTTTGTGATTGATAGAAATATTTCTGGAAAATTAGAGACGGAATAGCAACGGAAAATTTGAATTCAGTTGCTAATCCGTCTCTAATTTTTGTTTTGTTTAAATATGGCACGGATACATAAACCAATCGATTCTCCAACCTAAAAAATCAAAATACAACCCGATATGACATACTCCATCGCCGCACCCTCCAACAACTCCTTGAGGGTGCTAACATCCCCCAAAGAAGCCAAATTGCGCATCCATACATCAAAAATATATATCAACAAAAATTCAAAAGAGAAAGAAAAAATGTGAAACTCAAAATTAGCCCAAAAATTTATATATCCACGGAAAGTTGTCATGTATTACAAAAGCTCCAAAATTTGGAAGTATACACAAAAACCAACCAATCCTATCGTTCAACAAGCAAAAAAAAAAAAAAAGAACACTCACAAAAGGTCCAAAATTTGGAAGTATACACAAAAAGGACTTCATCTAATAAGTAAAACGCAGCTTTGAAGCATTTCTGAATCTCCATCTGAGGGCAACAACCAGTGAGTATGCACCTGAAAGAAGTAGGCAAAGGAGAGATTAATTAGTTTGAGGTCCCTGCAGTTAGCGCGCTAATTCCAGTATTAGCGCGCTAATTAGCCACTGCCAGATATTTTTGACTTTTGGAAATCAAGCTTTAAATTTGAATTTTTGATTTCCTGGATTCCTAGAACGGCTATAAACGGTCATATTGGAATTCCTATCACTATAAAACCACCACAAACTTAGTTTTAACATAAGGAAGACGAAACACATTAAAAAATGCAAGATCTACAAAGAGAAGAATGGCATAAGTGCAAGAATGCTAAAAGGGAAAAACTAAAAGTTAAGCACAAACCTATCATGTAAGTATGATTCTAGAACTCATCCTCTCACCCCATCTAAACTGTTGTGTGCTCCAAAGGCGACAAGCCATGTGTTCCTACTCAAAAAATAAAAAAAAACAACCAGCTGGGATTCAAGAAAAGCAGTGAAGAAGAAAAAAAACCATACAATGTTGAATAAGAATGCTTCCAAAAAAAAACATGATCATCAAGAAAATGCAGTCACGGACTGAAGTTGGTGTCAATGTTGCTATTTTCCTACGCATAGGAGATGGCGAACAATGTTTCTATAAGATGGACCTATCATGTAAGTTGAGTTGTAAAACATGTATAACATGTTTTATAAGGGATGGTTAGGTCCTGGACGAGTTTAAGGGTCGCTAACACAAAGGGATAAATTAATTAGTTTGAGGTCCCCAGGTTAGCGCGCTAATTCCAAAGATTAGCGCGCTAATTAGCCACCGCTGAGGATTTTTGACTTTTGGAAATCAAGCTTTAAATTTGAATTTTTGATTTCCTGGATTCCTAGAACGGCTATAAACGGTCATATTGGAATTCCTATCACTATAAAACCACCAATAACTTGGTTTTAACATAAGGAAGAAGAAACACATTCCAAAATTCAAGATCTACAAAAAGAAGAAATTTGATTTTTTAGAAGGAGCAATAGGAGATCACTATAAAACCACCAAAAACTTGGTTTTAACTATAATATACTAGTGTTTGAAACAAAGTAAACCACCAACAATATGTAAATCAAGTAAATTAAAAAGTCTACACGACAAACTATTGAAAGGAAGTGATTCAGTCGCTAATTAAAATACAATAGCCAAGAGAAGATTCACCTCGATAAGCACCTAAGCCACTGCCCCCAAAGCCTCCATAACCCCCACCAAGCTCACCGCCTCCACTATACCCACCACGCCTACCTCCGAGACCGGAGTCCTATAAGGACCAAAATCACCACCACCAAAAAAAGAATGAGTTTAACATGCAAATGAAACAAATCGTCTACAACATGCTCATCGTCAAAAGCAATGAACCCATTCCCTCGAGAACGATAGGAAAAACTAAAACCCGCCTTTCCGAAAACAGGAAAAATAAAAATAAAGGAACTTCATCATCAGAACCTTCTACTACATCAGGCTTCAACAAACCACCATCGTCCGCAGGTAAATTCATTGTCCATTTCGCAATTGAAATGCATTTGTATCCTCCATACAATATGGACAAGCGTACTTACCGTGTGTGCTCCAACCGGACAACATGCTATATGCGGGGAAATCACTAACAGTCCATAAAAGGGCAACTCGCATGACAAAATTTGTCTTGGTGGAAACGTCGTATGTAACCACCCCATTGTTCCATAAATCTTGCAACTCTTTCACAAGCGGCTGAAGGAACACGTCGATTTTTCGCTTTTCGCTTTGGGCTGGTCGGTCCAGGAACGATAACCGTTAAGAACATAAACTCGATTTCATGCACATCGACGGTGGAAGGTTGTAAGGAGTCAAAATCACGGGCCACGAAGAGTACGATTTCCGGAAATCCCAAATACTTGAAAACCATCGGTGCACAATCCTAAACGAACATTCCGAACCTCGGCGGCAAAGTCTTTATTGACGTCATTAAAATGTCTCCAAGCAATCGAATCGAACAAAGTGTTGCATAACATCTTCGGGGGATGAATGATCTTCATGCCATCGCATATGTTTTGCGGTTGACTCGAGACGCATACAATCGTTGCAACCGAGGGCCCAAAGGGAAGTAGTACATTCTTTTGCAAGGGCGGTTTTTGTGTTCCGACCACGACCTCGTCGATGTGCAACGTATCGTGATTTCCCACAAAATTTACATGACGTCAACTCAGAGTCAACTCCCCAATAAATCATACATTGGTCCTCACAACAATCTATTTTCTCAACAGGTAGACCTAGACCTCGCATTAGTCTTTTAGTGGCATAAAAATTCTCAACCATTGAGTTGTCATTTGGCAAACAATCCTTCATGAGTTTAATGATTTCATTATACCCTCGTTCGATATATGATGTTCGACTTGATCGCAAGTAATCTTGCCATTGCGGACAACGTTGTCATGGTTTCGCAACCAGGCCACAATTGTTCCCTACTTGCATCAATCATGTCATATAGTTGGCGTGCTTGGGGGTTTGGTGATTCTTCCACGACATTCCAATTGAAACTTGGACCTGCCACGTTGTGTACCATCTCGCCGTAAGGTGTCGGATCGTAGCCTCGAACATCAGCATCATCAATATGGCAATCCATTGCGTGAAAATTTTGCGGCCCTTCATCTCCGTTCTCACCATGTTCGTACCAACCGTGATATCCCCGGACAAATCCATACCTACATAGGTGGTGCTCAACCGTTTCGACGTCAGTGTACGGAACAAGTCGACATTTCTTAAAATTGCACGGACATCTAATCTTCCGTTCACTTTGGTATGTAGGACAATGTTGTTTTGCAAATGATATGAATTCTTTAACCTTCGCCGCGAATTCAATTCGAACATAACCGTTGTCGAGCTTCGGTTGTACATCCGATCTCTGTTTGTAGACGACATTACTAGTCGAACGTAACCCTTGTCGAGCGGTTGTCTATTCAAGTAATGAAATAATAATGATTAAGATGATAAGAAGCCTCCAAAATGGAGAATATTGTAAATCGGAAATGCGATCTACACCATCTAGAAGAAATTGATAGCTAAGTGAAAGAACGAGGTTCGCACATTAAACTCATGAATAGAGAATAAATTGACAAAGTTAGGAAGTCATTAATGAGTCATCACAATCTAAAGAGAAGGAATTGATTGAGTTATCTTTGTTTATGTAAGAAGCTTGGGCATTATCAAAAGGATTGTTGTAAATGACTCATAATAAACATGTATAACATGTATTATAAGGGTTGGTTAGGTCCTGGACGAGTTTAAGGGTCGCTAACACAAAGGGATAAAATAATTTTTTTGAGTTCCCTGCAGTTAGCGCTAATTCCAAGTATTAGCGTGCTAATTAGCCATCGCCATATATTTTTGACTTTTGGAAATCAAGCTTTACATTTGAATTTTTGATTTCCTGGATTCCTAACACGGCTATAAACGGTCATATTGGAATTCCTATCACTATAAAACCACCACAAACTTGGTTGTAACATAGGGAGAAGAAACACATTTCAAAATTCAAGATCTACAAAGAGAAGAAATTTGATTTTTTAGAAGGAGCAATAGGAGATCTTTGTGGTGTTCTTAAGTCCTCAAATCCAAGCACCTTTGAGGCTTTCAAAGGAATATAAGAGTCTCTGCAAAGCTGATCTCTTTTGTCATCCTCTTGGTTGTAAGGAATTCCTTGATATAAACTCTTTCTTGTGCTTAATCGACATAGTTTTGTGTATTTGATTTGAAAATAAGTTTGATGTGTGTTTGAACAGTTTCATCCCGCCTCTTGCACTTAAATTAAAATTTTTAAGACCCTAAGATTGCAAAAAGAGACCACCAAGAGCCCGACATTTAGTTGTGTGGGGAATCGAAGTTGAGGCCGTGCGCCTAACCTATATCGATATCGAGGCATACAAATACCACATAGTATCAACGCGTCTACTACTTGTTCACTCATACGTCCTTAAGGTTATAGGTTTATTCCATTCTCTAGAAATGTAATGTGAAACAAACAACATTCACTAAAAGAGTAATCCTAGTGTTTCTAACCCTAACTAGTAGTAGAAATTAAGTAATTATAGGTATTATTCAATCGTAACCAACAACACCTAACTAATCAATCATCCATAGCAAGTGCATGAATATGAAATTACTAACAACTATAACATCAAACGACAAAGTAATTACCTCAAGTACATGATTCTAATGTATTATAATGACTCTCATGACATGCTTTACCGATAAAATAAACATGGAATAACAACCAAATACGGATGACATGCTTTACCGATAAAATAAACATGGAATAACAACCAAATACTAATCAATATAAATCTTGAATTGCTCAATTAAAAGGTTGAAATGAAATAGTACATATTAATAAACCTAAAAATAGAACAAGCATAACCTCAAAAACTATGCATGTAAGAGAAGAAAGCAGAACAAAAACTTCTAAACCAAACAAAAGACACAACATTAACTTAATAGATCAAGTGAAGAACACCAACTAATGCACAATCAACCAAGGAACAAATCAAATCACTCAAGAACAGTTAAAATAAAACCTCATAAAGTAATAACAATTATAAGAACTGAACTCTTAAAATATGTCACCTGATCAAGAGTTTGTTCCTTCACAGTTCATAAACAATAAGGTAGTACTATAACACGGCCAATTGCCAAGACGAATTTACAAAAATAAAATGGATTCCATGACCATAATAGCTAAGACCTTTCAAGAAAATAAATTTTTTATTTAAATCCATTTATTCGACTAGTATATTTGAGCCGCTAAGAAAACCTAGTATACACAATGGTCACCACATTATGTTCATTTCCTATATTTGAACATCAAGGCATATATATGATTTGCCTTCCCTAGCAGATATAGCTTCAGTTCAAGTGAAAATCTATAACATATTTCATTCATGAGCATAATATTTGCAATGCTAACAAGTATTACGACTTTAATATTCCTGGATGCCGCATATAATGTACGTAGGAACACCGGACACCCCAAATATTTATTGATAGATGGAAATTTATGAAGTCTGCATGCTTAATTTAAATTGGAAAATCTTTCTAGATAAAATAGCTTCTTGCCTTCAACTCCGATGTTTACTAGAAGATCGAACTATCAAATGAACCATAGCGGAAACTTAAATAATTCTCATGTCACCCGACGGATTATTCCATAAATTTTTTAAATTAGATAAACAAGGGGACTAGAACGCCAACCTGACAGACGCAAATTTTTAGCTTAAAACACCAAGCGATTCAAGATTTCCTCAAAACCGTCACAAGGTGAATGATCTCTATGAAAGCCAAGAGCTCTTGATCATGAGTGTTGCCTCGCATTATAAAGAACAATAAAAAACAAATAAGAAATGAAGATTGTAGTAAGACTCCAAAACTACAAATGCCTTGCTAACAGATCCGAATCGAGACCGAGAGAGAGCGAGAGATATCGGCGATGATGAGAGACCGGCGCGACGAGACGGAGAGACCAGAGAGACGGCGAGACCAGAGACAGCAGAGAGACCAGGTAGCACGACCAGACGGAGAAACGGAGACCACCGCGACCAGACGGCCAGAGCGAGCACCGAGAGAGACCAGCTCGCACGACCGGACGGAGAGACGAGACGATCGAACGGGATGGACGTCTGGGGACGAGACGATCGACCGGCGCGACGAGACGAGAGACGGATTTAGGGTTTTTGGGGTTTTTTCGTGGGAATGATTTGGGGATTTTTTGTTTTGTTGGGGGGGTGGGGTGCGGGAAGGAGAAGAGGCGCCAGATCGGACAAAATACAAATCTCGAGGAATGATGAACGGCCATAAGAAATGAAGAATTTGGCGGGAATGGTGGCGCCAAATTTCGAGACGGAATTTAATTCCGTCTCTAATTCCGTCTCTAATTCGTCTCTCGATCCGTCTCAAATCCGTCTCGAATATTTCCCCGTCGGTTCCTGTCGCTAATCTTTACATTTAGAAACGGAACTTATTCCGTTTCTAATTCCGTTTCTGATTTAGAAACGGAAATAAGTTCCGTTTCTAATTCCGTTGCTGATTTGCTGTTTTTTTGTAGTGAAGGCAACAAATGTACACAAACGTATCATATATGTATCGGGTATAAACAATCTCTTAATATACCCAAAAGATAGTATGTAATTACAAAACACGTATAAGTACTAGCAGTGGGGAGCTCTCTAGATCAAAGTGTTAGGACTTGTGCCCTAGGTCAATCTTCAAACATTGTTTATCTTATAATTTTAGTTAATAAAATAAAGGTTTTATTTGTTGAAATATCCTAAATGTCCTTAGTCAATCATTATACTAGGAATGATAATGAATTAAGCCTAGTGTGTGTCTTGATTGATGGTCATGTGATGATCATGCGTATAAGGATACGAATCAAGATCATGAGTACTTATTATTGAATAAAATATTGGACCAACCCGCTATGAGAACACCACATGGATTACTTTAAAGGTGTTACTCATTATAGGTATATCATTTAGTCGTTCGACATGAGATTACCATAGACTTCAATATTAGGAGCATGATAATTTGACACAATCAAATGTTGTCTTTAACTGGAAAATTATAAAGATTGTGACTGGTTACCGTATGAATAATATGTGAAGGTGTGTAATCAAGATAGAATTTGTCACTCTCATATAGAGAGAGATATCAATGGATCCCTCGATGAGATAGACTAATAATGGCCAAGTCCATGTGAATTGATATGATCAATGTCGTTTAGGTGTTTTTCAGTTTACCTAAAGATCAAGACTAGTAAGATTGAACATTAAGGGTGACGTTCTATATCTTATGTTTAATCAAAGGATATAGCATGACAAAAGGATATAATATACGTTATTAATTAGGTTGTATCGATGTTAATATTCATGCTACTTGGGTAGTCATAATGCTTTGCTAGAGACCACTTATGACTTGTGTACTAAAATAGTTTTTGGTTCACTTGCAACGTCGCATGAACCTATTGGGTTACACACAAAGAATGGGTTTGCAGAATTTCAATTGGTTCAGAGTAATGAATTTTATATGATAAAATTCATTACATAAAAGCCCTTACGATTTGTTATATGATAATTTATTAATAGGGGCATATGTGTAATTTTCTTGAACTGGGTAAATACAATAGTTGTATTACGAATAGGATTTTAAGTGAGGGTTTATCTACACATATAAATAAAGAGTGGATCCATAAAAACGAAACGTGATTTTGTTTTACAATTTTTTGAGTTGTCTGGATTTAGGGAGAGAAAGAAAATTCATTTTGCAATCTTTCTTGGGGCTAGCACTCCAAATTGTGGTCACCGTTCACGTTCGAATTTTTGATAGAGGACGCGCACTTGAACGTCTTGAAAATCGAACAATCAAAAGGAAATTATGGAATAAGTTATGATTTATTTTCATAGATTTAGTTTAATGGAACTTATTTTTCGATCTGTTGGGTTTTTTCAAAATTAATTTTGAATTTTCTGCTGTGTATGAACCCCAAAAACATAACACAAAGGTAATCGCCAAGTACTGCATTCCCCGGGCTCATGGTAGGATCTATAATTTTTCGTCAAAATAATTCCAAATTCTAATGAGTGAATCCCAAAGAAAATCAGTTAGTATTTATAAGAATCAAAAATAAAACTATTACAATTCATGCGGATAATTAAAGTAAAACTGGAAAAGAATGCATAAATATAAGTCGCAAATGAATAAGCAAAATCTGAACGCACGTGTAGTGAATGTCTGTCAAACCCCGTGATCATATTCGTTAAATTGAGAAGTCCCCGTTGGTAAAGTATTTTCCACCAAACATTTCATGGTCAAAAGAGGTCCCTATGGACAAAAGTTAGACTTCTGATCGATCCCTCTCAAGAGGAAACCCGTTACAAAGGCAAGCCTCACGCCAACTCCTTCTCGTACCTACTGGACTCACGAAGAAAAGTCTCACGTGTAGTCACTATCAAGACACATATCGTATGACAACTCCTAGATTTCCATCTATGGGGTGTCGGGATCAATATCATGCCCGCCTCGTCGACCATACAAAAACACACACGAGAATAGAGTGTAAGTAAGCTTAAAATTGGTGCAATTTATTATGAACATCAAGAAATTTTGATAGAAGTTTAGATGAACTCTAAAAGAGTTTCTCATGATTTTACATGCCTTAAATAATTGAAAACACTCTCTGAAACGTCCCGTTTATGCCTCGAAGTGCGCACTCGACACTCGACTTTACTCTCCTAACCATTGGTGTCCAAATATGTTATTTTAAATATTTAGGGTAAAATTAATTGGATTATATTGTGAGACTAAAACTAAATATTTTAGTCCGAATATTTAGTGGCGGTGTTCTTTACGGGTTGCACACATGGTGCAAAACTCCCAAAACTTTCTCAAAATTCAATTTCCTACTCTTTTGTGAATTTTTTATATATGTTTCCAACTTTTCCGTGTTATTACATAATTTTATCTATTTTTCTAATTTTTTGTAACTTATTTCATTTTAAATTGTACTATTTAATTTACTTAAGAAAAATGCTTTTAATGGGGTTGGGCCAACCTGAACCAAGCTCTTTGCTTGCCCCTCCCCCTTCCTCCCCCCAAACTTCATTTTGCAGGGACAAACTGCAACAACAGTTTGTCTCTGCCCCCAAAAATAATATTTTCTTTAAAAGACAAACGACAACAACTAAATCATCATGAACCACAACAAACATAACCACCATTAAAATTTCTCAAATGATACAATAATTTCGACCTCAATAACATCAAAATCTCCGAAACACGTGTTCTAGCTTAAAGTAGAGAACTTTTCCAAAAAATTTGATGCACCAAAAACTTTTGAGAATTAGAGTTAAAAAGGTAAGTTTTGAGTTCCAAATCAAGAGAGAAATCCAAGTTAAATATTAAAATTCATTTTTGACATTAAATTCCAGTTTTGATCCATTAAGACCAAGAAAAGCTAACCAAAAAAGGTTGAAATTTGGTACCTAGGTTTTGTTTAACTTGGCTATTAAGAGTTAATATCCAGATTAAACTTTCTTGAGAAGTTGTGGTGAATGCATTAGATTCGGAAATGAAATACTAGTTCAGAAAAGGATTTTAGGCAAGAATTACTTCTATGACATCATAGATCTTTTTATATTTGTTATACATGCAATGCCATATCGTATTTTGGTATACAAGAATATTATGGATTGTCTAAGGTGATGATAATAGTTGTTAAATTTATAAAGATATTTCTGAGTTATTCAATAGGTTGAGACTGGATAATAAAAACCAGAAAGGTTAAGTAAAATTCTTGTCTATATTTGATTATAGCAGGGTAACATAACTGGAGGTTATGAAATAAAATTAACTAGATTTTGTGTTAGCACAATATGTTGAAAGTTGTTGTTGCAGATTGGTCAAGTCTGCAAATTCATGTCGGTGAGGTTATGTTATGCTTTTGATGGATTGAGAAAGATATATGTATAAGGAAATGTGAGTTGATATGGTATTTCCATGTTTGGTTCGTTAAACAAAGATCCAAGACTTGCTTTTAGTGGTGGAAGAAGTTATTGATATCACTAAAAACCATTATCACTCTCTCTCCAGTATATTTTTTTCATGTTCACAAAGAAACTTAGCTACAAATCCCAGTCTTAAAGAATAAGTATTTTGAGCTTGTCTCTCATAATGTTTAACTACTAAAAGAAAATATATTCCTCTGTGTGAGTTTTTTTGGTAATAAGGGTAATTAAAGGGATTACATCATAGAATAATAAAGTTAAATATACTAAATCTTGTATATATTGAGGTATATAACTAAGATTGGAGCATATCTTTTACAGAAAATGAAATAATAAAGAGCTATACATATAGGATATCGCAGACTTGGTGATATATAACTTCAACTTGGTTAAAATAAAGGTGTTGACGAGTCTAGCATCATAGATTGTTGGAGAATTCAAAAGACAAATTCATTGTACTTTTAAAAGTCTTATCTATGAAAGAGATTTGTAGATTATGATTACAATAAAATAATTGTGCCCTTAAAAAGAAGAGATAATCGGGGAACAAGGGCTATAAATGAAAGAACAAATTCCTTTTCTCTTCGAAACTACTGATAACTTGTACATTCAATTTAATATCGAGGATGAAATTGTTTAAAATTGGGGAGTCTGTAATGGCTCATTATCTTAAGCAGGTGATTAATGTTTATCTGAAAGGTAATTAACCTATTTTAGACTTGTGGTTAAGTTTGACTTATCTCAGTTAGCGTGTTTGTGGATATGCGTGTCATTTGGTGTTTGTATGGATTGTATTATTATTTATAGAAATAATTGAATTAATTGGCATATAATTGAATAATTGATAAATTATGGGACGCTTAATATTGTGTGTGGGTCAGGAGTGACACACATGGGTCGTAAGGTAGTGTCCACATCCGAGCGTACTCATTGGCATGCACGATGAAATGATAAACGAATTAATATAGGCATCATATATTGTATGTAAATGTATATATTCAAAATAATTAATAAATTGGTAGGCACTTAGTGACACACGGGAAGATGGTCGTTGGCGTGTGTAGTGAATTTATAGGCGCAAAATTATAAAGTTATCTATATATTTATATATAGTTTATATATAAATGAATCATATGGTTTGAATCCAATAATATTATACATTGGATTCACCTCAAGATATTGATAAGTGATTATTTATATGTATATATAGAGTTAGTTTAGTAGTATATTTAGTATAAATATCCTTAATTGAGTGCTAATTCATGGTATTATTGCATTTTCAACTAATTAAGGTGTATTAGAAGGAATTAAGGAAAAACGAGAAGAAATAGAGCAAAAACCCATAGATGGTATTAGCCTCCATTGTCGTAATTTAGTATTGAGTATTGAGTTTGAGTATTAAGGAGTTTTTGTTAAAGAAATGTTGAAGAATCCACGTTTGCAATCAATATTTAGTTTCATTGATTAATTCAATTTAATATTTATATTCATCTCTATTTTGCAATGAATTTTATATTGAATTGTAATACGTGTGTTTCAATGATGTGCGAGTAGTCTATTTATTTAGGGATCAATGGATTCTATGGTATGAATGTTATGCTTTGAAATATGAATAAAAAGTAATAATATAAAGTGCAATGGTTAGAATTTGTATTGATTCTGAACGTAATAATTTAGACATCTTAATCACATGTCTAATGAACTTAGGCTTTAGGAGTTATCATGACCATTGAAGCTTCTAATCCAGACACGAATGATACAACCGTAAAATATACAACATCGAGAGATAGTTGTTAATTAGGGAGACGCGGATATTAAACTTAGTGGGTTATGGATCCAATTATTTGAGACTTAAAGCAATGTGGAACTTTTATTATTCATACCGAAAGGTGTAGTTCTAGTTTGTACATTAGGATTTTCTCCATTACAATAGTGAATTGAAGTGGATTTGAAGGAAATGTGTCTATTCTAATAAGGCATTGCACACATATTGAGATGTAAACATGAATACATAGTATCGTATTAAATTACTTAAGTGAAGTTATGAGCTGAGATATCCTTAATTAAGAAGTCAACTAAAGTTTAAAAGTGATTTGTCAGATATTTTAGATTAGTATAAAATAAATTAAAAGTGAATCATTTAGCAATAATTCAAGTAAAGTATGTAATAAACAACTAGTGAAAAAACCTTTCCCTAAGAACGATGTCCGTGATCAACGTAAGTTCATTGCACTATTACTACAAGTAAGTCATTGTACTTGCGACGTATGTCATATATGTGTAACATGAGAACCAAGGAGATTAGGTGAGTTGAACATTTGATGTTGCTGGGATTGTTAATGCCTCAACTCTATTACAATCAAGTTGTGTATTAAAGCAATTATATGGGTAGTTATAAAACTATAAGATATGCCTCGAGATGCATGATTCATATCTCAATGAGATCAATACTATTTGACCAACAATAAGGCAGTTAGGGTTTTTCTTGATTTGCAAATAACCATAAAATCATTTTAAAGATACGCAATACGTATCTCGAGATAAGATCAAAATATAAAATGAGGATTAAACCTTTAGATTTGCTTCGAGATTCCTATGATGTGAGTCTCGAAGAGAGTTAAAATATATCCCAACACAAACACTATCTTATCAATTGTGTTTCGATTTGAAGACGAAGAAAGAAGTTGAAATTGATTCGATCGAGTGACATAGGCAATGGAGCCGGTGAAAGTAAAGTTCGGTTGTTGTTGCTGTCGTTGCTGTGGGTTGTTGTTTGTTGATTTTTTTGTTATCGTGATGTTGTTGATGGTTGTAAACAATGAATATGGAGAAGTTGGAATAGAGGCTGTTCGAGAAAGGAGATGGCCGGGGAGCCGTCTTCCTGCCCAAACAAGCTTGGGGTTAGGACCAAGCCCAACCCCAATGGAGAATCGAATTAAAAAAAAATGATTTCAGCTAACGGAGGCTCTGCTATGTTAAGGAACAAAAAAGTGGTCGGGCCCCTAAACCGGGCCGATTTGGCTTGGTTGAGTCAAACCCAGTTCAGCCTAATTCAAGCCTAAACCACTTTCCAATTTAAAAAAATAGGAAATGTTGGAAATTCATAAAAAATCCAAAAAAATAGGAAATAAATAGATAAAATTATATTTTGACCAAATAAATAGAAATTATAGATTTCTACAAAAAAATGAAGAATTCCAGATTCATGCGAGACTTTATGACGAGGTTTTTTATCTAAAAAATATGAAATTATTGGATTGGCCTAAAAAGTGGCAAATTGGTTTAGGATTTTATTAGGACCAATTTAGAGGTTCTAGTTAATGAGTATTGGAACCAAATTGATGAAAATTGGTTTGATTTAGGTTTTTGATCGACGTGAAAGTTTTATGGATCTTGAGAGTTGAGTAAGTTGATATAAAGTATAAAAGCTTGGCATAGGTAAGTAGGACTCAATTATAAATATCATTTGTGCTATTTATTGTATTATATCTAATTCACGTAGGTGATGGAATGGGATTGGGAGCACTGCACGATGACGAGAATAAAACATAATGAACATTGGGGAATGAGTTGCATCTTACTAATTGGATATGGAATTGTTATGAGGTGTTAAGGATTAGCCTTTCCCTTTTACTTTCGTATACCATGGCTTAGTATTGACGTTCATATCCTACAGAGTGCAGATACTTCGTTATTCTTGAATACACTAGCAAAATCATACATCGGCCAAAGTGTAGATTTTGGGCAAAGATATTCTTGCGTAACTGAGAGATTACTCTTATAAATAAATGATAATTGACATCACGTGCAGGAGCCATGGAACTATCGTTTTGCATTTGTTTATCTATTATTTTATTATTTATATTCCCTTATAGATATTAGATAGACACTTGAAATTGTAATTGTGAGTCACTTACTAAGCAAGTTGGGTCGCTCATCCCAATTAACATTTCAGTAATATCGACGTGCACTTCGACTCAGGAATGAAGAAGATTAGGAGTTTATAGTCTTCTTTACGGTGAATTGATTTATGTATTTTCATATATATATATATATATATGAATTTAAATACATTTTGTATTAACACAGGGTTTAGGGTTGTTTTGTAAACCGAGGTTGATAGCAGTTTTAGACTCTGAATAGTATAGTTTAGTATATCATTTGTATTATGGAAAAAATCTTAATTCCGCTACGTTTTCAATTTTTTGTTTGATATATGATATAATGTATTGTGATTATCAGGTATGAAAGACGACTGTATTGTTACGCTAATTGAGTTTGACTAGAGTATCGAAGCTTAATTCAGCTTAAGGCCGAACATTCTCTTAATCGGGACAAATGATGTTACACTTAAGCTTTCAGTTGCTTTCATGACACGTGAAAAACTTCTAGTGAATTAGAAAAGTTTAAGTTTTCCTATAATTTTTTTATTTATTTTAGGCCTCTAGCATCTGGCATTAAAGTATTTAATTAGATTCTTTTCTTTAGAAAAAAAAATTTCTATCAGTTTTCTCCCTACTAATTCAAAAGAGGTGCACTATGAACATCCTACCATTTACTGAGGGCACACGGATTTTTTTATTTTTTTCTCATCCAAATTAAACCATGATGGAAATGACACTATTGCCCCTTCATATAAAGCAACCAACACAACCACAACACACATTCATTGACACGTGTCGAGCGTGCACAATAATTTTTCATATTATCCTATTATTTGTAGTAGTGGTAAATGTGTCATCGTCTCCACGAGGATTTTGCAAACATCTAGGGAAAGTTTTTTTTTTCTTCTTAATTTAGTTAATCTAATTAAATAGGAATTGAAATACTAAATAACTAAAAACTATGACACAAACTTAATTAAATGAAATTCTACTTTAATATAATATAAATATCTAAACAAATCCCTACTAAAAAATCTAATATACTTGGATTGCATTCAAACACTAGAACATAACACTACCTCGTATTCTAGTTATAAATATATCACATGAAATCTTGGAATTATTAAATTCTAATTCATAATAGATTGATAGCTTTTAGCAAGCTATCAAATTTTTTATATTGAATGAAAAATAGTCATATCCTTATCATTGTAAATATACCTATTGAATAAAATGCAATAAAATAAAAATGCGATAGCACTAACACTAAATGAAAATCATGTCTAATTTAAACCAAATATTAATCTGAATATGCTAATCAATAATTAACTTAGAACACAATCACCTATAACATTTACTCGGATAATTTTTCTCTAAAGATTAAATATAGTTACTACTTTTATAATTGTTGTTAACAATCATATACATAGATTCAGAAAATCGAATATCACAATACATATTTGCAACTATACATACAATATCAATCCTCATTAGTTGTAATATGGAAAAACAATTTATTAAAATCGTGATTGTTTTGTATGAATAACTTTAAAGCATTAAGTACATGATTCCTTAATTATAATTATATAGCAATCCAAAGTATATACATGTCTAGAGTTTGTTTCGATTAATAAACTACTCACTCATGCTAGAAATAAACAACGCAATAATATAATTAAAAGACATAATTAAATAAACACCTCTTATCGAAATAAACAAAGCTCCAATGTTGCTTAAAATATAAACTCATTAAAAACTAACTTACAACTCTCAAAAACTTATCATTCGCACAAATTTGTAGGCACCCCACCTCTATCTTCTCTCATATCCAATCAAACCCACGTGTTTCATTGGCGATCATATATCGATTCTTTCACATTCATATCAGCCGGTTGTATGGTAACAATCGATTCCAACTATATTAAGCTTCGAATTAACTATTTTAGTATGGAAAATATTAGCTTTGATGATATGATTTTTCATTGTAGGATTTGTCAAATTGGGCCATTTCTAAGTTGTTTTCCGTGTGAAATGAATGAAGACAAAAAAATGGTGCAGGATGAGATATAAGAAGAGGTATCCATTGATGTTTTATGTGAATGTTTTCAACATTTATAACGGTGAGCACGGACATAATCGCTTATCTCTTACAAGACCGAGAATTGTTGATAATTATTGGTATCTGGTAACCGAAACTAATGCATTGTTGAGGCTAATTATTTATCATTTGTCTCGGTCATAGTGGACCATGACTTATCAAGCAGTGTCGATTGTAGTATACTGATAGTACTCAACAAGACTTGGACCTATAATACCAATATAGTGTGTTTTAGCATTTTTCGGTGACTATGCAATGTCTTCATAATGAGTCCTTATCGTTAAATATTTTTCTTGTAAGTAATGTCGTTGTCCACGTCTTTGTCAGACCTTCCCTAATTAGGCCATCTGACCGGCCTAAATTACCTAAATCCCATGAAAATCTAGCAACCTTAATCCCACCATCAATAAAAAATATTTATTCAACTCATCATAATCCTCAAATATAATACTTTAACAACCATAAAGAACTCTAAAGTAAATCTTAAACCTCAAAGTTCATTTAGATTAATTAAATAATCCTCAAAATTTCATAAAATCTTTTCAACAACACCTCCTCTTTTTCTAAGACTACATCAAAAAACCCGACCTTTAAAAATCATCAACATAACATGATCAGCTTGGTGGAAATGCCGAAGGAATCACAATCCACCACATAACTATATATATTGCATTAACTGAATAAATATTGATTATAACCCAATTCTAAATATCAAAATTCATAAACCAACATTACCATAGCTTAACCATTTTTCTAATATGTCCCAAAATTGTTACATCCATTCCAAAGGAAATCCTAACCACACACGAACCAAAGAACCCATTTATACATTATATTATATTCATAAACAATACATACATCAAGAGAAATGAACTTATCAAATCACAGAGAATCTCAGCTTTCCCTTTCCTTTATCGTCACTCAAACCTGCCATCACCCAATTATAAAAATTTGATAATCTCATATGAGTGAATCTCACACTATCCAGTAAACCTGTAATAATCAAATATATTATATTTCAAGAGATTAAACGAATAATAATATCTCAAAGAATCATAAAATATACAAATATGCAATTCATCCTATTTTTGGTTACCAACAAAAATCAGATGACGTCTTCTAAAAATGGTGGGTAAACAGTAATAAAGATTCATGAGTTTGAGTGGAAGTCCCTCAAGAAACCACGCCCTTGACCTCCATGGAGTATGATCCTGGCAAGCATCACAAATCCTCCTAAATAAGTGTTTACAATGATCAGTGACTCTAGCCACAGAGCACCAATGTGTTCATCTTACCATACATATAAATAATGAACTCAACGGGACCCCAAAGGCCTCCTTCCACTCGCGTCTGTAAATGCATGACCAATAAATTTGCAACGATAAACCTGCGAATGCAATTATATTCGATAAATACTAGTACAATGTAAAGGTTGCTAAGGGATTTAATTACAGAACAAACACGATATCAGAACTCCTTTGCATCCTGGGATAATAAGCTACTCCACATGGGATTCTAATTGTAGTCCTACAATTCATTTATGGTTCTTGTAAGTTTTCATAATTCCAAATTTTTTAAATTTAATATATTTATTGGTCCTCCCTTGACCTAAAAACCATACAATCACTCCAAATTAAATTCTCGGGTATCCAGATTCCAATTTCAATTCTAAATTGTGGTTCAGCATTGAAAATTAACCTTAACAAGGCTTTTACTCAAGTTTCTTAATTTTGAATATTTTCAGGTATCATGACATGCATTACGAGGCCAAACCCCACTATAAATCCTCAAAAAAAATTCTAAAATCCTCATTTTTTATAAAAATCCTCAATTTCATTTATTTATCTAAAAAATCTATTTTCTGAATTTTTTAATTTCCAGGTATTTTTGTTCATTTTTTTCAAATTTTAACACATTTTTTTATAAAATGATGGGTTTATGTCACGGCCAGAATTTTTAATCTCGTTTATTATTTGTAATCAGGATCATTGACCTGTGATGTGGGATCCATACTGTGATATGTGAATTTACCGAGGCGAAAGGGTCGATGTATACGTTAGATTTGTTGTGATGTATGTCTAGTGTTTGTATATGTGTCGATTACTAAATCACTTCTACCCGTATATAGGCAATGAGACGTGAGTGGAGACATGCCTCGAGTTGCGTGCCGATATAATACTGGGTAGAGATTTATGTGGTAAGTTTATATTGAGCTTAGTGTGGTTTAAATAGTGGCTTTAATCTGTCTATGGTAGATATAGAATTAAATGTGCCTAAGTTAGTGATTTAATTCAATAGCCATTTGATGTGCATCGAGACACGTATTAGCATAGCTAGAGACTAATTAAGTTAGTCATTTGTGTTACTTAGGAATAGTTAGTGGAGGTTAATGGGAAAAGCGTCAACATATGGGCCATTAGATAGGTCTCGAGATACATGTTTACAACGAGATGTGTGGCTATAATTCAACCATTTCCATTAATATATATAAGTTAAAGATCAATACATGCAACCAAGTTCTTCATTTTAAACAACTTAGCAAACTTAGGAGAGTAGAAAAAAACACTTGCTGTAGTGATTGAGGAAGAAGAAAAGTACGAGAAATCAGAAGCTTTGGTGAGGAAGATCAAGTTAGGAGTTTTGCATATCAACTAGTTAATTACAAACACTAGTTTATTTAGGGTAATTTGATAAATTTGTGAATTTGATTGTATACATGCTTGTTTTGGTGTTATTGATGGTGTCTTGAGGTTCTGGGAGTGTGTATGGAGAAACCTAAAGCATTGGTGAGGCCTATGTGTGGAGTAAACTCAGAATTTTGTTTGCATAATTATGGGTTTTCCTGCACATAGCGCGCTAAGTGAAAATAGTTGGCTCCCTAATCTTGGTTAGCGCACTAGAGACAGTAGTTAGCACGTTAATTAGTCATTAGCACGCTAATTGTCGTGACAGCACAAAAATCTGCAATTTTTCAAAATCTCCAAATCATTATAATTGAGCTTAAAACCTTAAGTAAATGCCTAAACATATCCAAATACATGTTATAGGTTATGCGGAACCTAAGAAAGGGTTACGGAATTGAGAATACGAGATCTGAGCTGTCGGAAGACCGGTAAAGCTAGGACTTTACATTATTTGATGTGAGTATACATATTGATTGTTTGTTTACATTTCATTTCCCGTTTTAATTTGTTTATTATAATTTATATTGACTATGTCTAGCTTTGTACTCTCATATCATGGACTTGTTTGCTATTCCTTACTTGACAAGATTATTTTCCATGATATTTTGATAACTTGAACTCTTTTGAATCTATTCATGTGCTATATGTCATCCCTTGCCATTTTATAGTAAATGTAGTATAAATAGCATGCTATTAAGGATTTGTGAATTTATGAATGGCTTTTTGGACTTTTACTCTTTGGAAAAATTTGCGCTTTATAGCATAGCCAAATTCTTAGATTCCTTAATGAGTCATTTTCTTGGAATTATAAAGTAGTTATAGAATCTATAGTCCATTTCACTATGAGTAGATCAGCACAGAGGGTTAGAGTCCCTTGGGATGTTGGCACTCACCACTAGGATGAGGCACATGGGGTTGGAGTCCCTAGGGTTGCCGATGATATACGGGGTTAGAGTCCTTGATGATACTGAGGTTAGAGTCCGTGATGCCACTGGGGTTAGAGTTCCTAGTGAGGTAGATTGTGTGAGATATGAACGTTCCTTAGTGAATAATGGCTTCACTAACGTAAGTCATAGCCGACCAGATCTAGATCATAACTTTTTAGCCTTTTGTCAGTTTCGCTTGCTTAATTATGGTATTTTTAGCATATTATTGTCTTTTTTATTTAATTTATGTTGTTAAATACCAATTAGTTTGTTTTGGAAATGTAAATGAATTTGTCAACGAGGATCACTGTTACTTTTGTACTCACCGTTCATTTTATGACGATTGGTGGACGAGCAGGTCGGGCAAGGAAAAGATTGGCGACTACCTCTGAGCCAACGGCTTACCCGTGTATTGATATTTTGTAGGTTTTGGTATTCTATGTATTATATACTTATGTTTTTGGCATGTTTATGGTTGTATATCAGGATGCATGAGTGCTTAGTTCATTGACTTATGATGATCATCGCATTATGTATATTCATCACTTGTTATATATGCATGTGATCATAGTTTCCTGGTTTCCTCACATTTAGGATTTATAATAATTGCTTCGGTTTAATATGTTAAGTCTTCCTCTACAACTAATATATTACATAAAGTTTAAAAATTACTCTAAAATCTAATAATATGTTGATCGGTGTTTTACTTATTATGAACATAAAATAACGGAGGAGATTTAGATAGAAAGGCAGACAAATATGTAGCTAAGTCCAATGGGATTAGGATGGGCTTAATTACAGAATTAGGCCAGGCGGTGCCCTGGATTAGGGAAGGGGTCGCCATAGTTGGATCCCTAGACCAGGTCCGATTTGGCTCAACTGAGTCGAACCCGGTTTGGCCTCGATCCGAGGATCTTCCCATTCCTCGTTCTCACTGAGATGAAACTTCCTATTTTGTTTTCAATGAATTTTTTAAAATTGGATCATTTGAGGTGCCCAACCCCATTGGGGTTTGATAAGTCAATATTTATATATATTTAGTAATTTATTTAAGTATGTTTAAATATCCAAGTCTCAAAAATATATATTTAATTATATTTTTTGTCATATTTAGGTGAAACAGAGTGCGCGGTTGAATTCAAGGTGGGAAAATACTCAAAATGGAGTATTTATATTGAGTGATTGGATGCGGAACAATTTGCCTCGAGTTACGTGCTATGTGGTGGGTAGAGTAGGAGACAACATATTTCAACCAATTACAGGCTGATACATCAGCGGTTCTTGTCAGAGCACCTAACACGTGGCGCATTTTCACCCTCTCCAAGTATGCCATCGTAGTCGGTTCAACAAATGGGAGAGCACTACGTAGCATCAAAACCGTCAGCTTGCAATCAACACACTGGCTCCACCAATCAGAAGCCGCCACATAGCACAATTACACTACATCTACACATCACACACCAACATTTCTCATCATTTAAGTCTTCGTCGATCTGCTTCGGGATGTGTGCAACACAAACTCCCAGATTTTCGCTGAACTCGCGCGACTTTCCTCTCTGCCCTTGGACGCCACTTGGCTTGCTCCCGTCACACCAGCATGTCATCAACACCTCTTTCCTTCAATCTAAAGTCGCCATGTGGCTCTCTTACGGCAAACACTGCGTCATCACAAATCCTCTCGGCTAATATGGTGACGACACCTCTGCATGCGGACACCAAACAAACCAATAGCGTGCGGACATGTAGCGGACACCTATTTTGAAGCCAAAAACAACCCTATGATGCTCATCCGCACATAAGTCACCTCCCCAACCCCCAAAATTAGTTTCTCTCACCTCCCTAGACCAATTTTTAGTACTTTTGTATATTAAGAACTTAGGTTTTATTATTGGGAACACCGAATATTATTATTTTAACATCGACTTTCTTCGACGACGATGTTCAGCTAATCAACTCCTCGTCTAAGTCGAAAGGGAAGCAAGTCGGGATTATGGATTCATGGCATATTATGTGAGATCTTTTATTTTATTATTTAATTTAGTTTAAATTCTCCTATTTCATTGTTGTTGATTTTAATGATTATGGTTGAGATCTAGGGTATGTATGTAGCCAATGCATGCTTTTAGGTGGACAATCTATAGTTATTTGGACTAATAGTATCCATGTAATTTTCCTTTTGGACCAATAAAGTGACAAACACTCACCCGTTTGCCTTCAAACCCTTTCAATTCTTGAGTGTCCAATAATTGAATCTAGGTTAAATCGAGAGCGGATGCGATTCGGTTATTTAGGATTAGTGATAAGTTGGTATTTATAGGTATTTAATAGTCTATTTTAGTATATTTAATTATTAAATGTATTTAAAATATATATTTATTTATATTTTTGGTCATTTTTATGTGAAACGGAGTGCACGGTTGAGTTTGTGGCGGAAAAATACTCAAAATGGAGTATTTACTTACAGTGACCTGATGCCGGGCAGTTTGCCTCGAAATACGCATTGCGCGGTGGGTCGAATAGCGAACATGGTATTCCAGCCAATCAAAGCTGCCATGTCAGCGAGAAAAGTACCTCAGGACCAATCAGACGCTGCCACGTGGACATTCAAAGCCAACGGCACGTCAGCATTCTTCATTACCACCACCAATCAGGGGGACGCCACGCGTCACCTCGTTAGAAGGAGATCCACGTCACCAGAGATTAAACTTCTCTTCGTTTCAGACACCATCGATCGGCCTCGGGATGCGCGACAGCACAGACTCCCAATTTTTCGATCGACTCCCGCGCGATTCTCCGAGCCATGTGGATGCCACGTGGCGTTCATCCATTGGTCCAGCGAGGCTCTTTGACGTGGTCCAACCAATCAGGATGTGACACGTGGCGCCGAGTCAGCAAGAAGCAACAGAGCGCGCGAACGTGGCGGCGACAAGTCAGAGGCGATGGCAGACGTGGACCTATCAGAAGTCGACACCTGGAGAGGACCCAGATTTGCTGCCAATCGGCTATTTACACATGGCAGAGTCTGTTTTTCAAGCCAAAAACACCCCTACGATGCTCCTCGACGCACGAGTCACGTACCTAACCCCTAAAATTAGTATCCGAGACCAATTTGGAGTATTTTTATATATTAGGAACCTAGGTATTATTAGAAGATGAATTAATTAGTATAATTTTAGATTTGTATATGTATAGATTTTTGAAGATGATGTCCAACTAATCAATTTCTTGCCTAAGTCGAAGGGGAAGCAAGTTGGAATCATGGATTCATGGCATTCTTTGTGAGATCTTTTTATTTTATTATTTAATTAATTTAACTTCTCCTATTTCATTGTTGTTGATTTAATGATTATGATTTAGATCTATGGTATGTATGTGATCAATGCATGCTTTTAGATGGACAATCTATTGTTATTTGGAATATTAGTATCCGTGTAATTATGCTTTTAGACCAATAAAGTAACAAACATTCAACCGTTTGCCGTAAAACCCTTTCGGTGTTTGAATGTGCAACAATTGAATCTAGGTTAAATCGGTAGCGGTTGCGATCCAGTTATTTAGGATTAGTGTTCCCATAGATCCATATTATTGCTGTTAGTGCGTTAAACCTGATTGGCGGATGTCTAGGGTTATACATTAATTAGGGAAGTAGTTAGTGGCGGACGTCCTGACTATCGAGATTAGGGGAACTAGGAATTTTTGGCGGATGTCGATTTTCTATAGCTAATCTAGGAGAATTTAAATTAATAACTTTTAGGGAAAGATTGAGAACCATTGAATGCTATTGAATCTTGATTCTGATTTGTGGAACTAGAAATTTAGGTGAACTTTTCATTCTTGATATTAATTTTTGTGAACTTTTTATTATTGCTTGTTTAATTAATTGTTTTATTGATTTTCTTGAAAACCCCCATATTTAGTTAACTTAGAGTAAACTCAAGTACTGCGGATTCCACCCCGTATTTATCACTACTACACCCTTGTGGTTGGTAACTTTTTTACGGGTTATATTTGGCACGTACGACACGCGTCAATTATTGTTCCCACATACCCATATTATTGCGGTTAGTGTGTTAAACCCGATTGGCAGATGTCTAAGTTATACATTAATTAGGGAAGTAGTTAGTTGTGGACGTCCTGACTATCGAAATTAGGGGAATGGGGAGTTTCTGGCGGATGTCGATTTTCTATAGCTAATCTAGGAGAATATAAATTAATGACTTTTGGGGAAAGATTGAAGACCATGATTGCAATTGAATCTTGATCTTGAGTTGTGGAACTGTAGACTTAGGTGTTACTTAGGTAATTAATTAATTGTTTCAAAATTAGTTTAGTTATTTTATTTATTTAGTTTAGTTAGATTAGTTAGTTAATTTAATTTATTTTAAAACCCTGATTTTCCTTATTTTGTTGTTTTTCGTGTAAAAAAGCTACCAATCTCTGTGGGATTAACCCTTTGCCACTATTCTACAAAATAGTTGGTTTAGGAACTTTACTTTATTGACGCGTTCGGTGCGTGTCGGGTTAGGCAGGGGAGCCCTGGCTCCTTTTCCACCGTTTTCCTCTCTTATCTTTTTATTCCCTCCTCTAACGGTTCTTCTCTGCTCTTCTTTATAACACTATTTTTTCTTACATTTCCTCCTCATCTCTTATCTCATAGCCAACAACAACATTAACACTCTTAATCACCTAATTTGAATTTAATTCGAAACACACACATTGTCCCTAAAACCAAAAATCACAAAAAACATCCCATAACTCATCTTGAACCATTACCAATAACAAGGAATCACTACAACAGTCATGACTCTTCTCAATTTAATCAAGGTAGTAAGAGAATAGGAGATTTAACTAGTGACAAAAGAATCGAGGGAGAGAAAATAGGGATGATCAGCTATAAAAGACAGTGGAGAATACCCCTAGATTGATTTCATTTTAATTAAGGTGTGGGGCTCATATTGGCTCGTTAAATTTAACTTACATAGAAATTTGAGTTTTTAAACTTAAATACAATTAATTTTTTATAAAACTCGAAACAAAGGTTCCGGTCAACATTTTAACTCTTTCAGGACTCATTTTGACATTTATCTTGATATAAAACCTCGCGAAATATTGAGTTTACTCAGTCGACTTGAATTTCATAAAATAACATAGCATATAGTATACAACACTAGGCACACATCACACAAAAATAAAATTAATTAAAAATCTCAATTTCACCAGTCTTTAACTCCCGACTCACGTGTAAAACCAAGATTAGGCTCCGTTAATCCTTGATTAGCCATAATTAACAGTTTATAAGTTTTTGGATTTGATAATCTTATTTAGACTAAAAGGATCATTTTACTCCATATAGGCCATTCCAATATAAAGAGACAGCTATTTCATGCTTTCAAATGATCAGTCATGAAAAGAAGTTTATGTTAGTTACAAAACACTCTAATGCCGGAGGGGTTAAGTGCATGGGAAGGGTAAAACTTGCATGTGAGAGGTTCAGTATATTTAGGGAATGTCACAAAGAATAGGGAAAGCCAAAACCACAAAACTTGGTTTGAAACCAAAAAATGAAGAAGAGTAAAATACAAGGAGTCAAACTGGTACTACGAAATGTGTGTGCCCTTTCATTATTAACGTAAGGAATATTTGGATTCTTTGTGGCACATCAATTTGGTATGCAAGGGTACAATCATTACCCTGCCAACTACTTGGACGACCACTCATATGTAGGAAGATTGGGTATGTGTGAACAGGTAGTTGTGGTGCAGATGACTAAGGGGAATGTGAAGCTACGAGATATCCTAAACATGTTGAATCAAAGGGCGAAAATAATATTTCGACTATATGGATAGTATATAACGCATGAAGAAAATATCAAATTGATGATGCAGGTGGGGGGACTCAAATGCAGCAACTATTTCACATATTGGAGAAGAATAATTAGATGTCCTGGCATATGAAGCATCCCAAGATGAATTTCATGACTGACTTATTTTGGGCACATCCTGATTAAATCAAATTGTTACGGTGTTTCCATTAGTTCTTCTACTGGATTGCACATAACAAAATAGTAGGTATCGGATGTCATTGTTGGAGATAGTTGGGATTCACTTCGACACATTTGGCATTCTCAGTAAGGTTTGCTTTCATATCATTAGAGATTAATGTCAATTACGTTTAGACACTTGCAATCTTGAGGTCTATATTGGACGGTGGCCTAAACCTTATGTAATTATTACAGATCGAGAGTTAGGTCTGATTAGTGCAGTCGAAGAAGTATTTCCAACATCCTCTCGCCTTCTTTGAACATGGCACATAAAAAATGTAGTGTTGATCTAGAAGATGTTCGCCAAAAACGAACGCTTCACACGTTTTATGGATAGGTGGATGACCTTGTTGTATGTTAAGTCAGAGGCATCATTTGAACTTAAAATGAATGACTTATGGTCTAAGTTCGGAACTATGAAGGGTTGTATTGATTACTTTTATAAGACATGAGTGAAGTATAATAAGGAAAAAAATTTACCGGCATGGACATATGAATTATGCACTTTGCGGAAACCACGACGCAGAGGGTTGAGTCTGCGTATTCCACCCCAAAGCTACATATTTGCAATAGCTAGGCAAATTTTGAAACTTTGTGTGTGGTAAATGGTCTTCTTAAGATCTAACATAACAACATAAAGGCATCATTTGAAGTCAACTCGAATGTGGTGCAACATGAATATGTTTGTGGTTTGTATCCCTGGTTGCCTGGATACATCTATCAAAGGGCGCTTAAGTTGATTAGCGATGAAGCGGATGACATGTGTCGAGCATGCATAGTAATTTGTCATGTTTTCTATTGACTTTTACTATTGGTAAATGGGATATCATCTCCACATGGATTTTTGAAATCTCAAATGAAAGTAACTTTTTATTGTTTTATTAACTTAATTAATCTAGTTAATTAATGGGAATTAAAATACTAAATAACATAATAGCTATGATTACTAACTCAAATAACTAAACAAACCAAATTCGAACTAACTTATACAATATTCAAATGCAATTCAATATAAATAAACAAACATCTAAACAAACACCCACTAAACAATATAATATATTTGGATTACTTTCAAACACTAGAAAATAATATCACTTCATACTATAGTTAAAATTATAAAACATATGGAATATTAGGATCATTAAACTCCACTTCATAATAGGTTGATAACCTTTAGCCAGCCACCGATTTTCCTTAATTCAATAGAAATGCCACATTCTTATCATTGTAAATCTACCCATTGGATAAAACGCGACACCTTAGAAATATGATAGCATTAAATTCAACAAAAATCATGTGTAATCTAAGTCAATATTATCGAAATCGCATAATAAACAACTTAGAAGACAATCAGCTAAACACATCCACTTGAGAAATGTCATATAGATTAATCCTAGTTATTTCTTCTATAATTGTTGTCAATAACTATAGACATAGATTCAAAATCTTAATACTACATAATACATTTGAAACTATGCATGCAATACTAATCTCCTTTAGTTGTAATATGCAAAAACAACTTGTTAATTCCGTGACTGATGGGTATCAATAGATCTAAAGCATTAAGTACATGATTCCCTAATTATAACTTTCTAGTAGTCCAAAATATACTACATTATCTAGGGTTTGTTTAGATTAATATACTACTCACTCATTCTTGAAATAAACAATGCATAAACAGAATTAAAAGACATAATGAATGAATAAATACCTTAATATAAATCAAAGCTCCAAAAATCTTCAAACATAAACAATAAAACCAATAAGCAAAAGGAGAGAGTTATTTCGAAGCTCTCTAGCTTTTTTATAGTCTCCTTATGTATACATATTATAGATAAACTCAAATTCTTTATACTTATCTAAAAACACAATCAACTTCAACAATTTCTTAGTGATTCCTCGCTTAAATACAAATCACTGTGCAAATCACTAAGTTTAGCTCCCAGTGTTCCACCGATTCAACTGGTGATTTATAGTTCACTCTCCAATTCATTGGCATTCTTCTGCTGCTAATTTATATGGTGATTCCTAGTGTTATTTCAAGTCGCTGGCTAATCGTTATTGCATATTTCCAGTTGACTATTTTGCTTTATTTTCTCTTTTCTTCCATTTCTTTCTTTTCCCATTTAAAACATGAAATCATAAAAATAAGAGAATACCTACTTTGATTTCATCAATTATACTAAAAGCCAACCTAAATTATACTATAAAATATGCCTAATTATTGACTTGTCAAATACCTCCAAATTCAACACTTTGTTGTCTCGAGTAAATGAATACTCTCTATTATATTCTTTTTACATTCTTTATAATCTGATTTCAATCTAATTCAATCTTAACTTTAAATAATAAAAATTTTAAAATAGAAATGGTTTTCGAATGGAAATATATTACCTATAAGTAAATGAAAGTTATAATATAATAGAATGATTTAGTCAAATCAAAACATCTCTTAATGATAACTCAACTACGTAATTTAGAACTTCTTTAAGATTTAAAGTTCATTGCCAAGGCTAGTGCATAGCATAGGGTTTCTCAATTTCCACTAACAAGCATCAAGCTTATGATAACTAATATGGAATCTTAAAACACAAAAACTACTGGATTAATCTCAACTTTAGAAAATACTTTATAACTGTACCACAATCAAAATTAATAGGAATTATGGTAAGATAGCAATGAATATGTCATTTAGAACATGTTAGATTAAGAATTGTTTCATTCAACTCTAGTTTCAAGTACTCGAGTTAAATCTTTTCATTTAAAGAGTTTTAGAACATCCATTTTTTCTTTTTTTCTTTTTTTATTATTTTTTCTACTTCATTCTAATTATTTCTTTTTTACTTTTGCTTTTGAGACCCTGATACATTTTCTTTGGATATTCTCACATTTTTCCACCATAGATCGACTCGATTTCCTTTGAAATCTACAGGATTCTCTATATATTTATTTTATAAAATCTTGTTAACACTTCTCATTGTCCGCTAAAATTGAAGAAAGTATTTTTTCTCATTCTTATAAATTCATCGATTTCTAATCCATTTCTTCTTTCAATTATGGCATAATAGCCTTATATTTATATACTATAAAAATACATAATCAATAGCTTTTGTATCATAAGATTTATAGAAATCTATCTCGTTCATCTTGCGCTATTATGTCGATCTTCAACCCATTATCGGGACTAACACAAGGCATTCATTTAGTGCTCACATCAAGTAGTAAAGTTAATAAAAAAGGGAATAAAAGCAATTTCTTTTATCATAAAACTCACTTGAGTAATAAAAATAACACTTCCATTCAAAATCTATTATATATATTCATAGTCATTCTTATCCTAACTAAAAATAAAGAAAAATGAAATTCTTACTTGGTTTCAGAAGAAATTATATAAATCTTCATCAACTTACTTGAATATTAGATTAAAGTAATTATAAATTTTTCTTCCACATTTCTTTCCTTTCATTACCATCATTTCCATACTTCAATTAAAGTACTCCCAAACTCATTCTAAACCTTTTTCTTAAGGTTTAAAAATAAAGTTCAATTTTCATCATAACAAACATACCATGTGAAGTACAAAAGAATTGACATAATATAAATAAATGTGACAATTTGTAAAATTAAGTTCCTCTGGGACTTGGTAGCTCACAGTGGGGTCGTAGAGGTTGTATTCCCTACCTAGCAATGTCGGAACGTCAAGATTATAGAGAAGTGGTAATCTCATCTATGAAGGCGGTAAATTAGCTGATGTGCCTCTTTGACATCTACTTCTCCTGGACATCAAGCTCCATTCTATGGATGCTCTGTGATAAAGCTCTCTAGTTCTCGAATACTAGTTCTTGACTATTGAGGGTGGCTATCTGGTTGTGCAAGATTGCACCCATGAAGGCCAACTCCGACTCTTCCACATGTAATCCGTCATAGTCCCTAGTAGATTGCTCCACGTTTAGATCATTTTGAGCTTCCGACATCTCTTCCAAGATTTTCCTCATGTTGTCTCCGATTTTCCTTCTTTGCTAAGTTTCTCATCTCGTTATCTCGGCTCTTTCTATCTCTCTCTCATTTTCTGTGTCTACATAACTCTTCACTCTACCATATCTATCTATTAATTTATCAGTGATGGTTTTCTCTGGTAAAACATTCAACTCGAGGTCTGCCATGTTTACTTGGTCCATCTTATAAAAGATCATCATCATTAAGGGAAATGTTAGTCCATTATTTTTCTTGGTGGTGATGGCACTCCTAATGGATTTATAAATAGTTTTGTCAACATCTAAGTATCCTAGCCCCATGATAATATGGTAAAGTAGGGTAGCCTTATAATTCACAATTTCATAGTATTGCTGGCTCGACTGTAAGCTGCGTTGATGAAATAACACCAAGTTTTAGTGGTCCTCCTAAAAAATTTAGTGGCTATGTGCTTAGGATACCCCTCCATGTCAAAAATAAAACAATTTCTATAGATTGCCTTTAAACCTCCCCTGATTGTCTCGGTGGGGAAATGGTACTTAATTTCATACTCGGGTTTGGGGCAATCATTATTTTATTTTTGGGAGGAATCTGGTACTCTAAGATACTAGTTTATTCTCACAACGGAGTAATCCATTGTCCTCCCTCTAACCCGGGACTAAGTTTTACTTTCACTTTGATATGCATTGGTGTAAAATTCTCAGACTAAAGCTTCACAACCTTGTTCACTAAGGACGTCTTTTAGATCTAGGTGGTTGTAATCTCTAGTCAGTAAACCCCAATTTCTTATTTCTATGATGTCAAGGATCCTATATGTACTCAACTTAAAATTATGAATTTACTTGTAATAATGGATTGGAAGGCTTACTAGGCCTGCGTTAACCTTGCGAGACTGGCTCGGGGGTCCACGTGGGCTTAGGCCGAGCGGTGTTCAGTTTGTGGGAAATTGGGGCCGTCACACTTAGCATATACTTCAATTCATTTTTCACATTAAATCCCTTCTTCGAGATCAACTTCCTATCGTTAATTAAATCAATCCCAAATTTTTGGTAGGCCTTCTCATATACAAAGTTTTACTTCCTTAATTCAAAGCTTTACTCCCCCTATCGATATCTCTCGATCAACTTCCTTAACTTCCAACTCATCTACATAATCATCATTAATGTTATAACTAAATGAAGAAGGTGGAGTAAGTTCTCTTTGTGGCCTAATTCTAGGTGCGTTGAAAGATATAGATGTGGGATGGATTTGGGAAACTTTGGATTTTGATTTTGATTTCTCTACTAACCTTCCCTTCCCCTTCTCTTCTCGTGAACTTCTATCCTTACCACCTCGGGCAATTTGGAATATCAAATGTGAAAGAACAAACTTGTATAATCATATGGGACCAAATTTTATCAAAAAAGTAGTCGATAAAGTTCAATTATCTATTGAGAATAAGAAATTATCAAGAAAAGCTTTATGAAATTAAGATTTTGAAATTCATATGAAAGTTGTTGATAAAATAATAGTATTGGGAAAAATAGACTACGTAAGTATTTCAAATCAATTGATAAATATTCACAAAATCCTTCAAACTCATTTGAAAATCTTAAATTAGTTTGTGTATAAAATCCAATCTACTCGCAATATATGAAAAATAGTTAAAAAATTTGATAGTGATAAACAAATCATCACATTACTCTCATACTAGTATTATAATAGGATTCATTAGACATCTTAAAGAAAAAATTCCGAAATTGAGTTCCTATCCTTATAATCAATTCAAAATTGACTAAAAACCAAAGATTTGATCCACAAAAGGTTAGTTTTTTAGTGGATTACCTTCTTTAATGTGATTCTTTCAATTATTAAATCTAAGATTGCTTCTCTAGACTCTCTCAAGCTCCTATTTGAACTCCCTTTCTCAAGCCCTAGGCGGCTCTATACTCTCAAAACTCACCATGTTTTTGAGTTGAATGTGTGAGGATTGACTTAGGAATCCCTGAAATATACTAAAGTTAAGCTTTGGAGGGTTGAATATAGGCAAGAATAGGTCTTTTGATTGAAAGGGTATAATGATTATAAGCGGGAATGGTTTAAGTGGGGCAATTTGGGGTTCTCTTTTTCAAAAATTGGAATTTGTTTCCAGCGAATCAGAGTTTAAGTGGATTCACTGAGCAATCTCTAATGAAATCGTTGGAAATAATCCTCAGTGACTTAGTATTTGTTCAGCGATTTCTAGTTATAAACGTGATTCAATGAGAACCCACTAACTTCAAATTTTCACTGAAAATTTTGCAAACTGTTGTCAATTTACCTAACGATTTCCAATACAAATCGGAATCATTGGAAAATCGCTGGATTAATTTTACTATTTTTCCATTTAAATCAATTTTCTTAAATAATTATCACTTATATATAGTTAATAAAGGTAGAAATATTCAAAATTCCAAAATTTAACTAAGATATGTATTAAATAATTTATTTTATTGCCAAAAATAACTAATTAACATAAACCTAATGCATCATACAATATAGTACAGAAATAAATTGGCTTGATCAACCCCTTTACATGAAACTATTCTGGAATTAAGTTCTTAAAATATCCCTATTTTAAGAGTCAAAAGTAGATAGAATAAAAAAATGACTAACTAATCATAATACTAAAACAAAAAATAAAGATAGAGTATATGATGCCTCCCATAAAGTGCTCTTGCTTACTGTCATTGGCTCGACTGAACAATACAGTCCTAGGGTGGTTTTATGAACTTAAGTGTAGGACTATCCACTCTTGTGCCATTCTAGAAAGTGATTGCTTGGCCATGCACTCAAAAAGTAATTATCTTGTTTAGAGTATCCATGATAGCTTGCGAAGTAACTAGGAAAACTTGTCCTAATATTGATGGAGGATTTTTATTAATGAAGTGTGGCATAACTAAAAAGAATGTGGGAATAAAATTTGTCAATCTGAACAGGCATATTAGTAACCAGACCTACTAGTTTTACTGAATACCCGTTTAGTAGGGAAACCTTTTTGGAAGCAAGTACATCCAATTCTAATTAAGTGTAATGGAAAAAATGAATCAGCATGTAGTTTACCCTAGAATGCGTATCACAGATAGCTTTAAAGTACCAAACCCATTTGACATTTATGTTTATGTATATATTTCCTGGATCATCGAGCTTGACAATTGTTGGATTTTCCTTTTTCTTATTCTGTAGATTTAATTTCCTCCTTGTTATTATTCTCAACATTGTTTGATTGTTTAACCCTCCATTCTTGGGTTATTGTCTATTGATTAACAGTTTCTTCACCTTGTTTATTCGTGATTTTAGCATTTCCATCTTCCATTATTACAGCGGTAATATCTTATATTTCAGCTTCATGATGATTTAATTCAAAAAATTCGTTATTTTTAGTTTGTTCATGATCAATTTCATGAAATTTTTCATAGATATCTTCATCATTCAAATGAAAAGTGACAATATTATTTTCAATCTCCATAGACATTGTTCCTTCAAAGATATCTAGTTTCATTTTAGTTATTTTAATGAATGGTCTTCCTAAAAGTATAGATGGGGACTTAGCTGATATTGAATGTCCCATTTTCATGACATAGAAGTCAGTGGGAAATATAAAGTCATTAACTTTGAATAAAACATCTTCTAATAAATTATAGGGTTTAACAACGATATTGTTAGCTAAAGTAAGATTAATAGGTGTATTGGTCACTAAAGCTATTTTCATTGATTCATATAACTGAGTGACATAATTTTTATTGATGCTCTGAGATCATACATAGCAAAATCTATTAAAGAAGTTCCTATTATGATAGGGATTCCAAACATCCCTAGGTCAAAACATTTCTCAGGTTCTTCTTTTTAATTAAAGCTGACATTTTTTGTCCTAAGTTTTCGTTAGATTCTTTTAAAAATTTGTATTTCGATTCAGAGAATTCTTTCAAAACTTCTTCATTATATTTAGAAAATTGTATAATTGATTCCATCAATGGTTCATTGATTTCTATCTTCCTAAATGATTCGAGAATGTCATCATTGATTTCTTCCTCCCTAGCGTCAGCTAATCGTTGTGGAACATTAGAATATGAACATACATCTTCATTTTGATTATCAAAAATCTTATCATTCATATCCTTATAAATTAATTCAAACTTTTGTAAAGACTTTTCATATGCTTCAACTCTGGCTAAATACCAAGGATACAACCTTCCAAGAAAAGGTGTAAGTTTCAATTGTTCAGTCATCCATTGTTTAGTAGGAATGACATTGCCATCATTTCTTCTTCTTCTTCTTCTTCTACTTCTTCTTCTTCTTTAATAGTCATTTGAATCTTCTTTGTATTACTTTTTTAGCTGTCTTGCCAATTATAGTTGTGTATTTCTTATCACATAATATAGCATTAACTTGTGTTTGATTAGTAGGAGCAACATTAGTTCGAGTAGGAGTTTTAACTTGACTACTCTATTGAGTATTTAACTTGTTTATTTGCAAATTCATTTGGCTTAACTAATTTTTCAATTTATTAATGGTAGTATCAGTCTTAATTTGATTTAGAGAAATTAGTGTAAAGTTTCGAAGACTTTGACACACAAAGTTGTGCAGTATTTGGTCTATATTTAGATTTGTAGGTTGATTGTTTTATTGAGATTGCTGATTAGGTATAGGTTGTATCTGAGCTTTTGGTCTATAAGTGTTATAATTATGATTTTGAGGACCATAACTAAGGTTTAAATTCGGTCTTCCAATATAATAAGTATTATTCGCATATTGATTTATTGGGGGGACCAGAAAATTGATTCATCATTGCATTAACCTCTTTAATATTTTCTTGTAGAGTAGGACACGCATCCGTAGGAGGTGTAACCTCATTATAGAATCTGCAAGAGTTAACGTGATTAGATTTTTTGTTTACTAACAGCTTAACAATCTTAGATAATTCATCAATTTTATCGTCAGTTGCATTATTTTTCTTATTATCCACTTCATAGATTTTCTTTCTTGGGGATTCAACTTTTTCACCATATTGTTTAGATTTTTTTTCAATTTTAGTAATTGCTTCTTTTGGTAAAGTACGTGTTGTTTCAAATAAAGATTCACTGCATACTGTGTCTAGTATTCTTTATTCAAAGTGATTGAGTCCTTCATAAAAATATCCTAATAAAGCACTTTGAGTGTATCCGTGTTATGGACAAGAAGAAATTAGTCTTTAAAATTTATCCCAAAATTCATTTAGTTTTTCATCATCTTTCATCTTTGCAACTGTAATTTGTTTTCTATAGGAACTAATTTTTTTAGCAGGCATATATTCACTTAGGAAAGCTTCTAAAATTTGAGTCCATGTAGTTATCAAGTCTTATGGAAGAAAGAACAACCAGTCTTATGCTTGATCTTTTAATGCGAAAGGGAAAGCTTTAAGTTTGAATTGTTCTAAAGTTCCTTCTTTTGGTTTCTTCGAATTAATTTTATGTTTGTACTCCCTTATGGGTTTATGTGGATCTTCATTATCTTTACCATGGATTTAGGTAAGGCTCTAATAAATCCATATCTAAGTTCAAATTTAAGAAATCCTTCGGGGTATGCTATACACATAGGCTCATATGATGTAACATTTTGGTTTGCTTGTCCAAAAATGAGTTTTCTATTATTATTAATAACTCTGTTGTCATTGTTATTATAGATGACATTGTCATCAACATCATTATTGGTTTTTTTCTATCTTATTAACTAAATTTTCCCTAAATTGTTGTTGTCTTAAACTTCGATTAAAAGTTCTATCAATTTCAGGATCAAACGGATGTAAAGATCTTGTTGAGTTAACACGACGAAATGTATAGACCATACATAATCTAGAATCCTTTAAAAATTATCTAAAAATCCTCGACAATGGCGCTAAAAACTAACATGTGTCAAACGTGCACAATAATTTCCCGTTTTGCTATTAACTTATAGTAGTGGTACATGGGATATCGTTTCCACTGGATTTTTGAAATCTCAAAGGAAATTAATTTTCTATTATTTTTATTAACTTAATTAATCTAGTTAAACAGGAATTAAAATACTAAATAACATAAAAATTATGATTACTAAGTTAAATAATTAAATTAATTAAATTAATATAAACAAATCAAATTCAAACCAATTTAAACAATATTCAAATGAAATTCAATATAAATAAACAAACATCTAATCAAACCCCCACTAAACAATATAATATATTTGAATTACTTTCAAACACTAGAATATAATATCATTTCAAACTATAATTATAATTATAAAACATATGGAATCTTGGAATCATTAAACCCTACTTCATAATAGGATGATAGCCTTTAGCAAGCCATCAATTTTTTTTAATTCAATGGAGATGCCACGTTCTTATCATTATAAATCTAGTCATTGAATAAAATGCAACACCATAGAAGTATAATAGCATTAAGTTCAATGAAACTATGCCTAATCTAGGCCAATATTACCGAAGCCGCATAATAAACAACTTTGAACACAATCACCTAAAATATCCACTCAAAAAATACCTTATAGATTAATCCTAGTTACTACTTCTATAATTGTTGTCAATAACTGTGGACATAGATTCAGAATCTTAATACTACATAACACATTTGCAACTATGCATGTAATATTATTCTCCTTTGGTTATAATATGAAAAAAAATTGTTAATTTCATAACTGACGTGTATGAATAGATCTAAAGCATTAAGTACATGATTATTTAATTATAACTATCTAGTAATTCAACATATACTACATTATCTTGGGTTTGTTCAGATTAATAGACTACTCACTCATGCTGGAAATAAATAATGTATAAACATAATTAAAAGACATAATGAATGAATGAATAAATACCTTAATATAAATCATAGCTCCAAAGTATCTTTAAATATAGACAATAATACTAATAGGCAAAAGGAAAAGGGTTAAGAGCAAAAGGAGTGAATTATTTCAAAGCTTTCTAGCCTTTTTTATAGTCTCTTTATGTATACATATTATAGATAAACTTAAATTCTTTATACTAATTTAAAAAACACATAACCAACTTCAACGATTTCTCAGCGATTCCTACATATACACAAATCGCTGAGAAAATCACTTAGTTTAGCTTTCAGTGCTCTACCGATTCAGCTGGCGATTTATAGTTCATTCTTCAATTTTTTGTGGATTTATTAGCCTTCTTCTATTGCTGATTCATATGGTGATTCCTAGTGTTATTTCAAATCGATGGCTATCGCTGGTGCATTTGTCTAATTGACTATTTTGCTTTCTATCTATTTTCTTTCATTTCTTCATTTTCTTATTTAATACCTGAGTTTATTAAAATAAAAGAATACCTAATGTAATTTCATCACTTACATTAAAAACCAACCTAAATTACACTATAAAATGTAGCTAATTATTGATTTGTCAGTGGAACGTGGAGAGAGTGTCAGACATGACTTAACTCTTTATGGTTGTGACCTACGCACCACACATGGTCTTCCTTGTGCCCACATGATAAACTTCCATATAATGGTCAGTTTACTCATACCACTTGAGGACATTCATGTATACTGATGAACGTTGAGTATCGTTTCGGAGAACACTGTGGATCGGGCTAGATACATTTTCAACAATGAGATTGAAAGAGTGGTGGAAACGCTTAATGGTTGCATTAACAAGGATGATCACATAAGGATTATTCAACAACTTTGAGAGATTAGCCAACCTTCATCAACACTAGGGGTTGACCCTACTATAAAAATAAGGACAAAAGGAAGGACACCAATTTCTACAATTGGAAGTGTGACCAAGAAAGGAAAGAAAAAAGCACTAAAAAGGAAACTCGATGAAGATGAAACTTTTAGGACAAGAGATCCAAGCGGTTTTGAGTATGCACGAACGAAAGACATATTGGGGCATATGCCCTCGGTCAATCTACAAATATTGTTTATTTTATGTTTTTAGCTAATAAGATTGAGGTTTTCATGTGTTGTTTTATTATAAGTGATTGCAAGTTTACCTTATAGTAAGATCCATAGGTATTTGTTGAAATATCGTAAACGTCCCTAGTCAATCATTAACTGGGAACTATAATGAATTAAGACTAGTGTGAATCTAGATTTATGGTCATATGATGATAATGCATAAAGGGATATGAGATCATGATTACTTGTTAGGGAACAAGGTACTAGACCTTAGCCGCTATGAGAACACCACATGGATTAAGTTATAGGTGTTACTCATGATAGGTATATCATTTAGTCCTTCGACTTAAGATTACCATAGACTTCAATATTAGGAGCACGGTAATTTAACACAATCAAAAGTTATCTTTAACCGGACGATTATAAAGATTATGATTGGTTACTATGTGAATAATATATAAAAGTGTGTAATTAAGACAGAATTTGCCACTCTTATATAGAGAGAGATTTCAGTGGATCTCTCGCTATGATAGACTAATAATGGTCAAGTCCATATGAATTGATATGATCGATGTCACTTGGATATTTTCAGTTTAACTAAATATCGAAACTAGTACGATTAAACATTAAGGGTGACTTTCCATGTCTTACATTTAGTCAAAGGATATTGCACGACAAAAGGATATGATATATATTATTTATTAGGTTGTATCGATTTTGATACTCATGCTACTTGGGTAGTCATAATGCCTTACTAGAGACCCCTTATGACTTGTGTGCTAAAATAGTTTTGGTTCATTACCGACGTTGCATGAACTTATTGGGTTGCAAACAAAGAATGGCTTTGTGCAATTTCAATTCGTCCATAGTAATAAATTTTATATGATAAAATTCATGACATAAAATCTCTTATGATTTGTTATATGATAACTTGTTAATAGGGACTTATGTGTAATTTGCTTAAACTGTCTAAGTACAATAGTTATATTATGAATAGGATTTTAAGTGAGGGTCTATCTACACATAAATAAAGGGTGAAACCCTAAAACGACATAAGATTTTTAATTTTTGCAAATTTCGAGTTCTCTAGATTTTAGGAGAGAGAAGAAAAATGTTTTCTATCTCTCTTGGGGCTAACACTCTAAATTAAGGTCACCGTTCTTGTGTGGATTTCTGGTGGAGGACGAGCACTTGAACGTCTTGAAAATTGAAAGATCAAATAAGGAAATCACGAAATAAGGTATGCTTTACTTTTTAGATCTAGTTTAATAGAACATATTTTCTATCCTGTTGGGATTTTTCAAAAATTATTTTGAATTTTTCGCTACGCATGAACCCCAAAAACCTTACAAGAAGAGGTATCTAGTTCAAAGAATAGATTAAAGAAACTGGGACCTAAAATAAATGTAACACTTCAGTTGAGCATCCCAAAGTATATCTAAGATTGGTTATGCCCATTGCATATAATCGGATTGGGTGCCATACACTAATAGCACTATTGATGTGACTAGCGATGGTAATTATGGGTATTATTGTGTTACTTTCGGGCTCAGACTCCTTGATGTAGATAGTTGTAGGTTAGTACGTACAAGAATGTTTGATGAGATCCCGGGGTATGAAAGTCTTTGAAGGGAAGTGCTTGGATGTGGTTATGAGAAGATAAAGATTGTCATGCATTGTCTGAATAATCAAGTGGGAACTTCTTATGAAGAATAATTGACACTTTCGGACATGGGTCTTTTAATAGCAACGACCTTTAATGTCATGCTAGTCAACTCTCACATGATAGTTGATTGATATTTCTTCCTCTACGCAATGTCCCACCGCCATCTTTCGATAGTTGGCTTATCATTGGCATGATAAATGATATGAACATACATTAGGTTAAGGTAACTTTGTATATTTATCTTTGAAATGTGTCTTATCAATTTTTAAGTACATGATAATAACTTCTTGTTCTATTTTGTATTCGACAGTAGAAGCTAAAAGTTAATTCACCCGTTCCCTCATCATATCCGTATGGGAAAAGTACGATGAGGGGTGTGTTAAAAGTTAGGGTAAAGGCTTCATGATCCGAGAACTCGTATCGGTTCTAACTTCTCAACGAGGATAGCGTCGCCTTAGCCCAATTTGGATTTTGCAACATTAATGGTTTTGTATAATCCAAATGATTATAGTGGTACATTTTTTAGTATATTTTTATTATGGTCATACGTACTTTGTAAAAATCTTCTAACACTTTTTTTTATTTATACATGAATATCTCAAACACTTGTACCACCAAGACATTTGACTTTCAGACTTGGCGATATTTTTGTTTAGTAGATGATTGGCTATGACTTATGTTTGCTCACGTTTATGTTAAAACTACTTTATTTTGTAGATGATTTATGGTTGTCTTTGTGGATGAGTTATGGTTTTTTTGTCGATTATATATATTCCCAACATACATATTGACGTCAATACATATGCTTTGGCCTTACATGTCTGAGATTAGAACCAGAGCCTCAGTAGGGTATATGCGACAAAATCCATCTAGTTTCAGTCACGCACAACTAAGGCATTTCAGAATAAATGTTCACTCAAATGCTCTTATCATAAAATGCGGTGCCATGCTATGTCCCAACAACAAGTAAATAGAAAAAGTTCATAGAGACTCAGTATGAACATACTGAGACATATCATAAGACATGAACTGACCCCAACATTTTTTATTTGTCCCCAAAACATCAATGTAAAGGCGTAGTACATGACTACAGTGAATGACAAAGTTTTATGGTTGTTGGAATACTGAGATTTGATATGCACTAAATCCAGCTTATATATGTCCTAGATTCTCTGCTTTTCTCGGTGTCATGTGTTCGAGACATTATCATAAGTCTCGACCGAGTACAACTGAGACAAGTGGCTTATCATTTGTCCTATTGGTATCGATCACAGTGTTCTGAGTTGTTATGCATAGTTACAGTGGATTACTTTTGAGATTATTCAATATTTCTCAGAACTTCATCACCTAGATAGTATTGATGTGCCACCTTATAATATGTCTCAGCCATGCAGTTCTATGACACCTCAACATAATTGCGGTATTGCATGGCCGAGCATTTATGTCATGTCTCGGACCTGTGGGACCAAGACATAGCTTTGATGAATTTTTCAGTCTGTATACCAAATTCACAAATGATCACAATAACAAAGTTAAAATACACCACAATTAACAAAGTGATCACAATAACAAAGTTAACATACACCACAATTAACAAAGTGTCAAACAAGTGGGGCTTAACATAGACCGTAATTAACAAAGTTAACAAAGTTTCCAAATTCACCTACCTATCACAATAAACATTCAACATTAATGACAAATACCAAACAAGTTAACAACATTTAACATTCACAATAAACATTCAAATTTCAAAGTCTTAAAGTACATTTTAAGGAGGGCTCAGAAGCCTTTTTTCTTATAAAATTACCACTGATATTCATTATTTTGCATGCGCTTGGGATGAGGAGCATCGGGGGAGGGGCAACACTTAGGATGGACCACGAGTGGGGTTGACATGCTGTCTTGTTGGGATTCCTTAGAAAGTTTGGCAGGGGCCGTCGTGGTGGTTGAGGTAGTGGTTGCGGAAATTGTCGCGGTGGTAGTGGTGGTGGTAGTTGTAGAAAAATAACTCCCTAATAAGAAGTTTGCCACATCACTCGCCATTTTCTTTTTGGAGTCCACAACACACTCCTCGTCAGGCAAATCCATCCATTTCAACACAATGTCCAACACATGCCTATTCTGCTATTCAAAAACAACGAGATAAAACTAAATATTTGTATGTACAAACTCTCAAGAACTCTCGGTTTACTTATCATTACGCATTACATCTTCACACACACCAACGTAACAAAATGAACTTTATTTAAACAACGATACCAAATAATATACCTCCAACACCTTATATCGGTGATACTATAAGTGACAGTAGCGATGTCCATATAAGACGGTTTCTCAATAATTAGGTGTGAAACTCATAAAATCCGAGGAAGATAATTTGGTGTAGCCATGAACTAAAATTGTGCCTTCTTACCTCAAACATCAGGGGGACAACAAATGGTTACACCACCTTTCCCAGTGCTCATGTTAGAACCTGTACTTCACCTAGTATTTTAGTGCAGAAGGGCTTCGTGATGCTTTGAGAAGATGATACGCAGGGGCAGGTACACCTTGTACATGACAAAGCTGTCTCATGAACCTTTTTAGATGGTATGGCTCCACGATGTCCATGTACTTTAAGGTCCCATCATAGAACGCCATCGGATGAACCATACCACTTGACATGAGATCAATGTACGAGTCCTAATTCACCTACACTAATGAAATAAACAAGTATTAGTAATACACAAGGTATCACAAGGGTTTTGAAACAAATTCGAGAAATAAACGCACCTCATTCATCCTCAATCTATCCAATGTCCTCCAAATTGATGCCAACTTATCCACAACATTAATCGTCTTATGTTTATGGATCCATCGCGAGATACGGGGTGGCAATCGGTCTATGTGCTTTGCGTTTGATGTGGAAAACCTAAGTTTGAAGTGCTCATGCGCAAAAACACATTAGTACCAAGAAAACACTAAGTAATAACAAACGTAAGTACAAATGTAAAGGCGATTAGAATAAAAATAATTACCTCAAGCAAAGTGAGGTATCCAGCAATTTTTGACACTTCAACTATGTTGGCTAACCCAAGTTGATGGTACAAGTAAGCCAACGTAGCAGTGCCCCATGCATAGTTCCCAACATTGTCTAAGTTTTCTAGAACCTTAAGCAATTCAATTGAGACCCGTGATCCACTTTTATTGGCGAAGAGAGGGTACAACAGCAGGTATAAAAAAATGCTCATGCAATGCATTGCACGGGAAGGTAAATAAATGACTTGACTTCCCATTCAGGAACCACCGAGTCTTCAACCAAACATTTTGCACAGTGATCCCCTTAGTGATGTTGACCTCATCCTATGCCTCATCAATGGTAACACCATGCAACTTTGAAGCTTTTAATGGCTTCATTCCATGAGTAATTAGTATACCTTAAGAAATTGTTTACCACGATGACCTTGCTTATCACTGAAATCTTTAGTAGAATTCCAACATCCTCCAATGTTATAAATATTTTAGCGAAGAGCATGTGAAACGTATTTCTCTCTGACTGCTACAATTCAACAAAGGCAGAAATCAACTCCTAATTGCTCTTTTAGCACGAGCAGTCTATAAGTGGAGTCAACCCAAATCGCTGGATAATCTTCTGAAGACCCTTGGTGTTGGGGTCATGATTGCAAATCCCACTTTTGGATTCGAGCTCCTAATTGATGCACTTCAGCAAAAGGCGATGCTACAAAAATAAAGGAATCTAGAATCATTTCAAGAAAAATATAATATATTCTTATAAATGAATAAAGTGAAAATAAACAAATAAAATAATGTACGTCATCATACCAAATCGCAAAGGCGATGTGATGTTAGAAGCTCGACAATTAAGTTCAGTCTATCGGCACACCAAGTATAAGAGTAGATAGGTCTTCTTTTTGTTCCTCTTCATTTATGGTGGCTTGGGTGCCTCGGGTGGCTCGGGTGCCTCGGGTGGCTCGCACATTGCTACTCCTACACATATGACCTTTACAAAGTTAACAAAACAACAATAATTCTCAAAATAGAGATCCACGAACAACTGATCATGTCAAGAATAAGTAAAATAACTAAATATACTGTGATATGCTTCAACGGACCTTGTTCTCTTTCTTCACTCCTAAGGGACTCGTCAGAAAACTCGAATGCTTCAACCCCAGTTCCACCACGAGCACTGACTAGACACCTTTCCCGATGCTCGGCAACATGAGAACCTTTTGTTGGGGCATGTGCCCTAGGTCAATCCATAAATGTCTTTATGAATACTTTTAGTTAATAAAATAGAGGATATCATTTGCTGTTTATTATAATTAATTTGCATGTTTACATTATAATAAGATCCATGGGTATTTACAGAAATATCCTAAATGTCCTGAGTCGATCATTATACTGGGAACTATAATGAGTTAAGACTAGTGTGAGTCTTGATTGATGATCACATGATGATTATACGTATAGGGATACGAATCAAGATCACGAGTACTTATTAGGGAACAAAGTATTGGACCGACCCACTAACATCACATGGATTAAGTCATAGTTGTTTCTCATGATAGGTATATTTTTCAGTCCTCTGACTTGAGATTGCCAGAGACTTCAACATTAGGAACACAGTAATTTGACACAATCAAACGCTGTCTTTAACCGGACGATTATAAAGGTTGTAATTGGTTACTGTGTGAGCAATGTGATGAAGTTGTGTAATCGAGATAGAACTTGTCCCTCTCATATAAAGAGAGATATCTAGTGGATCCCTCGATGTGTTAGACTGTTAAAAGGCCTAGTCTAAGTGAATTGATATTGATCGATGTCACTTGGATGTTTTCATTCTACCTAGAGATCGAGACTAGTACGATTGAACATGTTGGATGACAATTCCATGCCTTATGTTTGATCAAAAGGATATCGTGCGACAAAAGGATGTTATATACGCTATTGATTAGGTTGTATCGATTTGATATTCGCACAACTTGGGTAGTCATAATGTCTTGCTAGAGACTGCTTATGACTTGTATACCAAAATGTGTTTCGGTACACTGCCAACGTTGTATGAGCCTATTGGGTTGCACACTAAGAATGGTGTTGCGAGATTTTAAGATGATTCAGAAAAATGAATTTTATGTGATAAAATTCATGACAGAAACGTCATTGTGGTGTATTACACTTATACTTCTTTAAGTAAGGGTATATGTGTAATTTACTTAACCGTCTATATAGTTGTATAAATAGACGCTTTGAGTTAGAACACACGTACGAAAGATCAAAAGGCCAAAACTCTTTTTTCGTTTAAGAAACGACTTAGGGTTTTGGTATGCTCTGGATCGTTTTGGAGAGAAAAACAAAAGGTTTGGTATTCTCTCGAAGCTAGCACTTCAAATCTATGCCGCCGTTCGTGTGTGGACTACCGGTAGAGGGCGTTCGTCATTGGCAACGCCTTAGAGATCGATCAACCTTCAGAAAGGTATATTGCGACTGAGGTATGATTAAGTTTTCATGGTTTAAACGTTTTTAATGGAATTAGATTCAGATCTTGTCGGGGTTTTTGTCAAAATTGTTTTGTAATCTCCGCTGCATATAAACCCCAAAACCCAACAGTGGTATCAGAGCCGTCGAGTTCAATTCCATTAAATTCATTGCATGTTTTCTTCTGATATATACATGATATATGATTGAAAGCATGTTAATAGTTGATGTATATGTAATATACATAAGTTGTCTTTGAGATTTATTATCGTGTTTTGTGTATATGATACACATGTTCGTGATTTAATTAAAATCAGTTTCGTACATGCTAGTAACCATGTTAGGTTAATTCAAATAATTTTAATGAATTGAATTTCGTGTTCTGTGATCCATGACACCATTAGGTTAGATTGGGATAGTAGTTCATGATTCAATTACATGTTTATGATTATTTGGATGAGGACCGAAATTGCAAATAAATAATTTTCGAAAATTATTTATTTATAATTAATTAATTTTCGAAATTAATTATTTATCTTGTTATATCTATTTTGTTATGAAGTTTCTATTTGATAAAGATAGATAACAAATTAGAATAAGAGATAAATATCAAGAATCTTGTTATTGGTGATATACTAGGATTCAAATATCTTAAATCCAAAATAAATAAAAAATTTTCGAAATTATTTATTTATCTTGTTATATCTATTTTGTTATGAATTTTCTATTTGATAAAGATAGATAACAAATTAGAATAAGAGATAAATATCAAGAATCTTGTTATTGGTGATATACTAGGATTCAAATATCTTAAATCCAAAATAAATAAATAATTTTCGAAATTAATTATTTATCTTGTTATATCTATTTTGTTATGAAGTTTATATTTGATAAAGATAGATAACAAATTAGAATATGAGATAAATATCAAGAATCTTGTTATTGGTGATATACTAGGATTCAAATATCTTAAATCCTAATTGGATTAGGATAAGATGATTAGTTAGATGTGGGTCAGGGTTAATTAAAATGTTTTAATTGACTTAATTTCGGATAAATTAAGGGGTTAATTTATGATAATAAAATCAGCGAAAAATTATGATTTTCTATAGCGAATTTTAATTTTCGGAATTGAGATTCGTCTTCTAAAAAAAAAAAAAAAGTTTAGTGATTGAACAAATCAATAAAATATATGATATTTCTTTGTTTACATAAACTCACTAAAACTGAATAAAATCCCTCTATTAAATTTTAAGTCTCGTGCCATCCATTTTAAACACTTGTCAAGGCCTCGATCACACTAATATAGTTTCAGCCATAGCTGGGTGTATTGTGTTATCTTGGTGAGACAAGTTGGGTAAGAGTTACCTTAATGTTTAAAATGGTCCGACTTAATAAAGTCATCAAAATAGTTTTGAGCTTTAGGCAAATGATGAGATAAAAACATGCTAAAACTTAAGATGTCCCGTATCTCATAAAAGGATCTAAAAATTACATAAGATGTAATTGGTAATTGTTACCTACCTAAATAATCTAGTTATATGTTTCATGCCATAGCTGTCATAGAGTTAGGTGAAATATGGATTTTAGTCCCCTAAATAAACAGTACGTTTTAGGAGGGTTGTTAATTTAGTGGGAGTCTATTCCTCTATACTAAAATAAACTTTGCATAATCTTTATTGTAGATCAATGGCCTCTTCAAGTAACAATAATCCCCTGTCACTGCGATCCATCCTTGGGAAGGATAAGCTATCTGGGACTAACTTTCTTGACTGGTTCAGAAACTAGAGAATTGTTCTTAAGCATGAACGCAAGTTGTATGTCCTGGATGCTCCAATTCCGAGGACCCACCACCCAATGCTACGAAAGCTGTGAAGGATGCGAGCATGTCAACGATTCTCTGCGATGTTGCATGTATTATGCTTGGCAACTATGGTTCCTGAACTGAGAAGGACATGGAACTAATGGAAGCCTACGACATGGCCGTAGCGCTTAAGGAAATGTTCCAACAAGCAAGCTAGGCAATAAAGGTCGAGAGCAGTCAAGAACCTACATTCTTGCAAAATGACTGAGGGTGCGTCAGTTAGTCCTCATGTTTTGAAGATGAAGGGCTATGTTGACCAGCTTGATAGACTCGGATTTACCATAAGACAAGAGTTGGCTACAGATTTGATCCTGAATTCATTACCAGAAAGTTACTCACAATTTGTGATGAACTACAATATGAATAATATGAAGAAATCAATATCAGAGTTGCATTTGATGCTCAAAACTGCTGAACAAAATATCAAGCCTCTAGTAAGATGTTGATGGTCTAAAAGGGAATGGGAATGAAAAAGAAAGGCAAAGGCAAGGCTAGAGTTGCCAAGGCCGTTGATGCACCTGTCGCAAAGCCTATGGAACAAGTCAAGCCCCAGCCTGTTCCTACTTCAAAACACCCAAAAGAAAAGGAAGAAAATTGTCATTTCTGTAATCAAACCTATTTTTTGCATTGTCGTCTCGGACACATTAATGAGAAACGCATAACGAAGCTCCATAAAGATGGGTTTCTTGATTCATTTGATTTAGAAACATATGAAACGTGCATATCTTGTTTACTAGGCAAGATGACTAAAAGTCCCTTTACTGGACACAGTGAAAGGGCAAGTGATTTATTGGGTCTAATACATATGCGATGTATCTTTGTCCTATAAACACAATTGCTAGAGGAGGTTATCAGTACTTCATTACATTTACTGATGATTTCAGCAGATATGGTTATGTATATCTTATGAAACATAAAGCTGAATCATTTGAGATGTTTTGAACGTTTCAAAATGAAGTGCAAAATCAACTTGGTAAAACTATCAAAACGCTTCGATCAGATCGAGGAGGTGAATATTTAAGCCAAGAATTTGATGATAATCTTAGAAATTATGGGATTGTCTCACAATTGACTCCACCAACAACTCCACAATGGAATGGAGTTTCTGAAAGGAGAAATCGAACCTTATTAGATATGGTTCGATCTATGACGAGTCATGCAGATCTTCCATTATCCTTTTGGGGTTATGCATTACAAACCGCAGCTTTCACTCTAAATCGAGTTCCTTCTAAAGCGGTTGATAAAACACCATATAAGATATGGTACGGGAAGAGACCTAGTTTGTCTTTTCTTAAGATTTGGGGTTGTGAGGCTTACGTAAAGCGACAAGTCTCAGAAAAACTAGCACATAAATCTGACAAGTGTTTATTTGTGGGGTATCCTATGGAAACAAAAGGATATTACTTTTATAATCCCGCTGAGAACAAAGTGTTTGTTGTTCGGTATGGTGCTTTTATGGAAAAATAGTTTATTTCAAAAGACACTAGTAGGAGAGAAATAAATCTTGAAGAAGTTCAAGAATCACAGGTAAACACTTAACCGCTACTGGAAGTTCAACAACGTTCGAACCAGTTGAACCTCCACAAGTGACACAAGGCCCACGTAAATCTAGTAGGGTAAGACATGAGCCGAGAGAGATTCGGATTTCTCATTACCGATAGTCGTGATGTGTTGCTTATAGACCAAAATGAGCCCACCACTTATCAGGAGGCTATGTCTGGACCAGACTCAGATAAATTGCTAAGTTCCATGAACTACGAGATGCAATCCATGTATGATAACCAAGTTTGAAACTTGGTTGATTTACCTGAAGGTGGTAAGACCATTGGATGTAAATGGGTTTTCAAGAAGAAAACTGACATGGATGGAAAAGTACATACTTTTAAAGCAAGACTTGTAGCAAAAGGTTTCAGGCAGACTCAAGGTGTTGATTATGATGAAACTTTTTCGCCGATAGCCATGCTTAAATCCACAAGAATTTTAATTGCCATTCTTTGCATATTATGACTATGAAATATGGCAAATAGATGTAAAAATAGCATTTCTTAATGGAAAATTTGCTTGAGGACGTGTATATGACACAACCTGAAGGTTTTGTACATCCTGAGAATTCTAGGATGGTATGCAAGCTTCAAAGATCCATTTATGGATTAAAGCAAGCTTCTCGGAGTTGGAATCTTCATTTTTATGAAGCAATCAAGGATTTTGATTTTATTAAGAACGAAGATGAGCCTTGTGTATACAAGAAGGTCAGTAGGAGTGTAGTTATTTTTACAGTCTTGTATGTTGATGATATATTACTCATTGGAAATGACATCCCAACATTGCAGAATGTCAAGTCTTGGTTAGGGAAGTGTTTCTCAATGAACGACTTAGGAGATGCAGCCTATATCCTAGGGATAAGGATCTATAGGGATAGATCTAAGAGGCTAATGGGTCTAAGTCAGAGTGCTTACATAGACAAGGTGTTGAATAGGTTCAGTTTTCAAGACTCTAAAAAAGGATTGTTGCCAATGTCTCATGGCATAAGTCTCAGCAAGATTCAATGTCCTAAGACAAATGATGAGCGAGACCGTATGAATAAGATTCCATATGCATCAGCTATTGGATCTATCATATATGCCATGCTATGCACTCGACCTGATGTATCATATGCTTTGAGCACTAAAAGCAGATATTAGTCAGATCCTGATGAGTTACTGGATATAGATTATTGTAGATCGCAATCTGGATATGTGTTTACTTTGAATGGGGTGCAGTAAGCTGAAAAGTTTGAAGTAAGAGAGTGCGATAGATTCTACAACTGAAGTTGAGTATATTGCAGCGTCCGATGAAGCAAAGGAGGTAGTTTGGATCAAAAAGTTCATTTCTGAACTAGGTGTGGTTCCAAGTATTGCTAACCATGTTTGTTTGTATTGTGACAATAATGGGGCAATAGCACAGGCCAAGGAACCTAGATCACACCACAGATCCAAACATATACTCATGCGTTTTCATCTCATTAGAGAAATTATTGAGAGGGGAGACGTAAAGATTTGCAGAGTACCTACTAAAGACGACGTTGTGGATCCATTGACAAAACTCTTCCACAAGCAAAACACGATGGTCATGTTAGATCATTAGGCATTAGATGCATGTATGATTGGCCCTAGTGCAAGTGGGAGATGTTGGGGCATGTGCCCTAGGTCAATCCATAAATGTCTCTATGAATACTTTTAGTTAATAAAATAGAGGATTTCATTTGTTGTTTATTATAATTAATTTGCATGTTTACATTATAATAAGATCCATGGGTATTTACAGAAATATCCTAAATGTCCCTAATCGATCATTATACTGGGAACTATAATGAGTTAAGACTAGTGTGAGTCTTGATTGATGATCATATGCTGATTATACGTATAGGGATACGAATCAAGATCACGAGTACTTGTTAGGGAACAAAGTACTGGACCGACCCGCTATGAGAACATCACATGGATTAAGTCATAGTTGTTTCTCATGATAGGTATATTTTTCAGTCCTCTGACTTGAGATTGCCAGAGACTTCAACATTAGGAACACAATAATTTGACACAATCAAACGTTGTCTTTAACCGAACGATTATAAAGGTTGTGATTGGTTACTGTGTGAGCAATATGATGAAGTTGTGTAATCGAGATCGAATTTATCCCTCTCATATAAAGAGAGATATCTAGTGGATCCCTCGATGTGTTAGACTGTTAAAAGGCCTAGTCTAAGTGAATTGATATTGATCAATGTCACTTGGATGTTTTCAGTCTACCTAGAGATCGAGACTTCTACGATTGAACATGTTGGATGACAATTCCATGCCTTATGTTTGATCAAAAGGATATCGTGTGACAAAAGGATGTTAGATACACTATTGATTAGGTTGTATCGATTTGATATTCGTACAACTTGGGTAGTCGTAATGTCTTGTTAGAGACTGCTTTTGACTTGTATACCAAAATGTGTTTCGGTACACTGCCAACGTTGTTTGAGCCTATTGGGTCGCACACTAAGAATGGTTTTGCGAGATTTTAAGATGATTCAGAAAAATGAATTTTATGTGATAAAATTCATGAGAGAAACGTCCTTGTGGTGTATTACACTTATACTTCTTTAAGTAAGGGTATATGTGTAATTTACTTAACCGTCTATATACAAGGGTTGTATAAATAGACGTTTTAAGCTAGAACACACGTACAAAAGATCAAAAGGCCAAAACTCTTTTTTCTTTTAAGAAACGACTTAGGGTTTTGGTATGCTCTGGATCATTTTGGAGAGAAAAACAAAAGGTTTGGTATTCTCTTGAAAGCTAGCACTTCAAATCTCGGCCGCCGTTCGTGTGTGGACTACTGGTAAAAGGCGTTCGTCGTTGGCAACGCCTTAGAGATCGATCAACCTTCAGAAAGGTATATTGTGACTGAGGTATGATTAAGTTTTCATGGGTTAAACTTTTTTAATGGAATTAGATTCGGATCCTGTTGGGGTTTTTGTCAAAATTGTTTCGTAATCTCCGCTACGTATAAACCCCAAAACCCAACACCTTTATCCTAGACAATAGCCTTATGAGAACGTCTATTCGTAGTTGGGGCCTTAGTTTTCGTATCATTCATTTGTTTCTCATTCCAATAAGATGTGATATGGGGTCTCCGACCACCATGATCATCCCACCTCTCAACGACTCACTACTAGTCTCATCCCTAGTCACTACTGCCTTAGAGTGACCCATATTTGAAAATCAATGAAAGGTAAGTAGATTGTACTTAAATTAAATGAAAAAATTTCTTGGAATCATGTCTCGAAAGAACAGGTCCAACAATTTAACCATATCTCAAAACCATGCGAACGGCACATACAAACAGGTTTCGATTACTTACAACCAAGACAAGCATAAATAAAGAATTACTAACTGAACTCGGAATTTAATAAAACAACCTAAATTAGTTAAACTAGGATTAGCATTAATATAGGGGATTAACGGGCGTAATTTGAGCGTTACGTAGACAATTTAGTTGGCTCCGATACGAAAATCAAGAAAATATGTTATTCGTGGAATGGTGGTTGTGTAAATGTGGTGTTTAAATTTATTATTATTATATTGCATTGCATATGTATATGTTTCTATCGAGTCAGTTTGTGTGACGGGTGTTCGCCTTGAAAGGCATGTCAACACAGGTGTTGGGTAGGCGAAATACAGGTATGCTGGGAAACTCGACAAATCCATGTCAAGATGAATAGTAAATCAATTAAAATAGGTAATGTGACCATAGGACATGTAAATTCAAATGAAAACAATAGGCCATGATGTGCCTCGAAATGCATGCCGAGACATGAAACACTAGGTAGTCAAATGTTAGTGGGACCATAAGTTGGTTAATTTTGATAAATAAAGCACTAGCCGTATGTAAGTAAATGGGCCTAAGTTAGTATGATCAAATCAAAAAAAAAAAGCCTATGTTTTGCACATATTAAGGAGGACCATGAGATGGACATATAGATAGCATAGCGAGGGGTACTAGGAAGGGAATATGCCATTTGAGTAATCAGGTGGTGTGGGATAGCATGGTCGTAGACCACAAGATAATCCTCAGGATACTTCGTATATTTGATTCCAACTAGACATATATAAACCAAAGTTAGTGGAATTCTTATTTAAACCACTTACAACTACATGCAAAACAAGAGAAATTCGGTGAAGAGAAGAAGATTGAGTTGGAGATTCATCACCTTAGAGACCAAATTAAGGGAAGCAAGTAAGTCAATCATCTTCTCTATCTTCTCCTCTATCTGATGAACCCACTTTTGGGAGTTTTGATGGAAAATAGAATTTAAGGGTTAGATCATTGGTTTTTAGTGATATTTTGATGAATTATATGTTAAACGACTATTCCCAACAAGGATTTATCACTGGTTTTGATTGAATTGGGTTTTGAATGATTTGGAATGAGTTAATGGATTTCATCGAATTGGTTAATTTGATCTAATTAACCTTCTGAGGTTGATGTAAATGATGTTTTGAAGTCATTTTGAAGTGGAGGGTAAGATTGTAGGGTCTAGGTAGCTAATTTGGGGGTTTAGGACGAAATTCTCGAGTTGAGGATTATATTACAAAGGGTAATTAGCGCGCTAGTAGTTCTGGGCACTTAACTATTTTTCAAAATTAAGAATAGTAGTGCACTAGACAGATCCCCTAGCGCGCAAATTTCACCTAGTGCGCTAGGTAGATCCATTAGCGCTTTAATGACATATTTAAACTGAAATTAAAAGGTTGTTTCAGGATTTTTCGACTTAATATATATCCCAAACACCTATAAACATACTAAACATGTAAAATTAGACTTTAGGGACTTTCGGGACTGTAGCTCGAGTATCGGGGAGCAAATTGGGTTGGATACGAGAGTTTGGGGAAGTCGGAGAGTGGATTAAGGTGCGTAAACCTAACGAGAAAGCTTCACGGAATTCATGGTTTTGGTTTTAACTATATCGTATTTCATGTGTGACTGCTGGTGCGCACGTATGGGTTTTCACTCCTATTCGATTTGCGTATATATTGGTTGTGGCTAAATTGCTTGCACGAGTTACTTGTATTTAGTGCTCGTGTCAATAGTAGTAGAATATACCTACGACTGTCGAGAGGGATTTAGGGTGTTCCCTTGACTTGAAATAGCGTTTGGAGGGGTTTATCTAGTAACTGAAGTTGGTGTTTAGTCACCGTAAGCTTGTAAGTATATACGTGGTTCCTATTTAATTTATCGATTACTGGCTGGTGTAGGTCAGGGTGTTCTCATGATTAAATGGATTTGTACTGATTATTGCTTCATTTCCAAGCTTATTTAATTGGTACATGCTACTTATTTATTTCACACTATTGCTTTTGCTTGTCGCATGTTGCATACATTCATGGGAATATAACTTACGGTTGTCAGGAGTTCTATTCGCATGTCTCCTAATTTATCAGTTTTATTTCATGAATGTTATGTGGCTTCTCTTAGGGTTTTACTTACTAGACTCATCACTATATTTGTTGGATGACTGAGTGCAGATCCTTCTACAAACAAAGGCAAGAGCAAGGAGGTATTGGGCAACTACCTCTCAGATATTGGAGCCAACTCACGCATGACTACAGTATGTATATATTTATTTATTTTTGTTGGGTTTTGGGGACTGTAGAACACTGATTACTTGTATATGAAACTTTTGTTATACCTATCTTGGCTTGATATATACATGGTATTTTTCGTCGGGTTTTCCATTACTTAAGATTTTTTAAATATTGCATAAGTTACTCATTTAAAGACTATGTAAAGATTAGTTAGCGTAATTAGGGTTAGTTAGAAAATAGGGTAAGCAACTCGTTGGGTCGCGATGCATCAAAGATAAGTGGGCCATGATGTGGCAAGGCTAGGTGACGTGGGATACAACATGGTGGTAGCAAGGTGACCTAGAATTTGGGGCCACTACATTATGGTATCAGAGCAAGGTTTCGAGGAAGCCTCGGGATAAGTTTAATGGAATTGAATAAAATTTAAACAAAAAATCATTATGTGGAAACCCAATGATCATCACTTAGAACCTTAGTAGGGAAGCAACTTGAGACGGGTAGTGATAAGGTTATATACGTGTTATGCTTTTGGGTTGTATATTATATATACGTATATAAAAAGTGATCCCAACGCACGTTTTTTGATGTAGATAATGATGGATGGCCAGCTGACTCCACCGACTACAGATGTTGGTCAGATGAGCAACCAGACTAGAGAGGAGGATTTGGATTTGGCAGTAGTCGCATGACTAGCAGCTTATGATAGATAGTTCGAGCAGTTAATGGATATGATGCACATACAGACAGCGGTGATTGCATCACTCACCGCCGCCAGGGTATAGAACACGACTAAAAAAATAGTTGCTTCAAGAGTTCCATCAACTATACACACTGTACAGATGCATGGAGTGGACGAGAGACTCTTGCTGTAGATGCTGCACCATCCGTAGCACAGACTGTGATGCCAACTATTACACCGCTATAGGCCGACGTGTTTGAGACTTCGATGACGGTAGAGGTCAAGTTGATGCAAGAGTTGATCAAGTTCAATCCCGGATATTTTAATGGAGGTAAAGACCTAGAGGTAGCTGGGAAGTGGCTAATTACATATCAAAGATTACACAAGCTACTTTTAATTTCAGAAAGCATATCGGTCAGGATATCAGGGCATATGCTTAGAGTGGATTTTGTTGTATGGTGTACTGCGTATACATATATTCACCCAGAGCCGATGACATGGGGAGAGTTCATAGCGTTATTTTATGATCAATACAAACCTATAGAGGTGAGGTTGAGGCTGAGAGATGAGTTTCTGGCCTTGAGGCAAGGTAGCCAGTTAGTGTTACAACACATGGATAGATACTAGTACTTGTACAGTTTGCCACGAATGTCATAAGCACTGAGAGATTGCAGATTTATTACTTCATCCGATGGTTGATTAAGGACATAGGCGGCGCCATAGTTTCCTTTGGAGCACAGACACTGTAGGAGATGTATGATAGAGCGCTTACCCATGAGACACATTTGATGTAGAGGGCTAACAGGCGTCCCATCTACTGAGTCGGAGAGATAGACTGGATAGAGTTATAGGTAGAAGAGATCGAAAGATTAAGATGACAGAGAGGACAATGGCTATGGTCGAGGTTGTAGAGATGATGATTGGGCAGTCAGAGCATATGTCGTATCGACATTACCAACATCGCCACAGAGACAGACTCAGGACCAGGGAAGCCGGGACTGAATATCACAAGGGCAAGGCTAGTGGTCAAGGAGTTAGCAAGCAGGACTAGGATGGAGGATCTCATGTAGGTGATATGGACAGGAGGGTCATATCAAAAGGGACTGTACGTAGAGATCGACGACTCTAGCAGTACTGACACCAGCGCAGACTCGAGAGTCGGTGCATATGGTGACTGAGCCAAGCCAGGAGAAATCCCAGAAACGGGTTCAAGGTGCGTAATTTTAAATTTATGAATAATTCTAGTTAAATTTTTTTGTATGCATAGTGGTATTATTAGGGTAGATCATAGTGGTACGATGATGGATGATTGAGTTATAACAGGGGATTGTCATAGGTCATGGCATGACATGGGGTTTTCATGGTGAGTAAGGATAAGTCATGGTATGACATAGGATTTTCATGGTGAGTAAAGGGAGGTTATGGCATGGCATGTAATTGTCATGGTCTGTAATGGTTGGTTAGGACTATCATGTTCGGATACATGATAGGAAACGTTTACAGTTACGGGTGTTAGGTAATTGGGTTAGAGAAACTTGAACACGGAAATCGAACTAAGAGTAGGTTATGGAGATGTTGGAAGTGAGTGGCTGATCTTGACTACCTCGGCAACATGCGAGTGACATTATTTGCCCTGCTAGGGGGGTAGTGGGGTGTTCAAGGGACTGTAGAAGGGACTATCAAGGTGTAAGGAGTCGTCACACGGGGATAGGATTGTGGCACTAGAGTTTACTCGAGTTTTAGATTTCGAGGACGAAATTTTTCCTAGTTGGGAAGAATTGTAACTGCCCAAATTAATTAAACTAGGATTAGCATTAATCTCAAGGATTAACTGGCATAATTTGAGCGTTATGTGGATAACTCGGTTGCTTAAACATGAGAACCGAGAAAATATGTTATTTGTAGAATGGTGGTTATGTAAATGTGGTGTTTAAATTTATTATTATTATATTGCACTGCATGTGTATATGTTGCAATTGAGTGAGTTTGTTTGACGGGTGTTCGCCTTGAAAGGCGTGTCAACGCGGGTGTCGGGTAGGCAATATACGAGTATGCTAGGAAACTCGACAAATCTATGTCAAGATGAATGGTAAATCAATTAAAGTGGGTAATGTGACCATAGGCCAAGTAAATTCAAATGAAAATAATAGGCTTTGGCATGCCTCAAAATGCATGTCAAGACGCGGAGCACTGGATACCGGGTACCGGGTAGTCAAAGGTTAAAGGGACCATAAGTTCGTTAATTTTGATAAATAAAGCACTAGCCATATGTTACTGTAATAGGCCAAGTTAGTATGATCAAATCAAAATAAATAAAAACCTATAGTTTTCACTTATTAAGGAGGACCATGAGATGGACATATAAATGAACATAGTGAGGGGTACTGGGAAGGAAGTGTGCCATTAAAGTCATCAGGTGGTGTAGGACAGCATGGTTGTGGACCATAAGATAATCCCCAGGATACGTACGTACATTTGATTCCAACTAGACAATATAAACCAAAGTTAGTGGAATTCTTATTTAAACCACGTACAACTACATGCAAAACCAGAGAAATTCAATGAAAATAAGAAGATTTGAGCTAGACATTCATCACCTTAGAGACCAAATTAAGGGAGGCAAGTAAGGTAATCATCTTCTCCATCTTCTCCTCCATCTAATGAACCTATTTTAGAGAGTTTTGATGGAAAATCTAATTTAAGGGTTAGATCCCTGGTTTTTTGTGATATTTTGATGAATTATATGTTAAATGACAATTTCCAATAAGGATTTATCATTGGTTTTGATTGAATTAGGTGTTGAACAATTTGGGAGGAGTTAATGGATTTCTTATAATTGATTAATTTGATCTAACTGATATTCTGAGGTTGATGTAAATGATGTTTTAAAGTCATTTTAGTGTGGAGGGTATGATTGTAGGGTCTAGGTAGCTAATTAGGGAGTTTGGGATAGAATTCTCGAGTTGAGAATTTTGTCACAAAGAGTAATTAGCGCGCTAACTAGACTAATTAGCACGCTAATAATTCTAGGTACTAAACTATTTTTCAAAATGAAGAATAGTAGCACGCTAAACAGATCCCCTAGAGTGCTAACTTCACCTAGCACGCAAGGTGGATCCATTAGCGCGCTAATGACAAATTAAAACTGAAATTAAAAGCTTGTTTCGGGATTTTTTTACTTAATACATATCCCAAACACCTATAACCATACTAAACATGTAAAATTGGACTTCATGGACAATCACTAAATGTCATATTATTCTATTATTACAATTGCAGCTTTCAAAATTAACTCTATGGCAGTTGAATGTCATATTGTTATATTGTTACAATTACTGAACCTCTAATGAACAATTAAGATTAGCGAGTCAATGTTCTTTTGTCAAAGTAATTGATTATATGTTTCGTCATGTTCTATTGTATATATTGAGCAATCATAATTAATGAAGTTTCTATTTTAATTCAAAAATAAATCGCACTCAAGACCTTGTTTTCTAATTAAGCTTTCTCTACTTAGACTAATTGATCAACCACTATCTGTCAACTTACATCTAACTTATAGGTAATGTACATATATACCTAATGATTAAATATATATAATTACAAATTTTTACTCTGGAGGTTTGCCTACTTATTTAGGCCAATCTATTTTCAAAATTTAAACTTTAGCACTTTAATGTACTTCAAGTTACTCATATAATAAGGGAGAACCTAGATTCCACCTGTAACATCCCCTATCCCAATTAAGGCGATACTCAACCTAAAACCCAAATGAAGCCCCATTAACCCGCTAGACTTAACTAGAGCCAGCGGCCTCTCATCTTTCACTTGATAAATACCGTTATATATCAAGTGTCGATATAAAATAAATAATAAATGCAAAAAAAATTTGAAATTTTTTTGATAATTAAATATGATATACAATATCAAATCAAGCCGAAGTAAAACTCGGTTATATAAAGTCCCTATCCCTTGTGATATTACAAAACTATAATTTAATACAAATTTATATGATAAGGGAAAATTCATTACATGTAAAAGGAGATCAAAACTCATATATCTTCTCCATTCTGTAGTTATAGCACTCGTCAATTTTTCCTGTAAAGTTATTTGGGGCGAGCGCTCCAACTTGCTCAGTAAGTAGAGATCACATCACCATTAACATTCCATATAATAACCAAGAACATTATGTAATAAAAATATGCACCAATGTTAACTAACAAGAATATGGAAAACATATACTTCAATATATAACGGATTCATAGCAAACTATCATGGACTATTACACTGTGATCCACATTTATATATAAAACTAGAGTCGATTACCCATCGACGCTATTAATGTGAATGCTAGACCAACATATTGGCAAATATGATGTCTAGCCAATCCATTAATGGCCGATGGTTCTATTCGAAACCCCATAGCGAGTATGCAATCCACGCAACCTTTAAATTGAGTAGGAAGTTACATATAGGCCAGGAAGGTAACAGATCTCCTATATAACATGGTCTCAATTCCAGGAACTTACTCTCATGAATCATAATAAACACCATTTTTTATTTATTGAAAACCATCTCGGTGTACATAGTCCCTCATTCTAGTCTATAACTACATGAACTACATATAATAAGATAGCCAGGCAGCATTAATAAATAAGCAAATATGTACTTACCTCGGTTAAGTCCACATTACCAAATTCCCAAACTTTTCGATTATTTCACGATTCCTGGTGTTCCACAATCTATCACCAATCATTTATAATCAATATAAGTCTATTACCCTATGACTATACCCCTAGATCAGTCCCTAAGACCTCAGGAAATTCTACGCAAAACGCAATACAATTGGTGTTTTCGGGGGTAGGAGCGTGCTCCCTCACTGGGTGGGGTGCGCTCTACTAATCAGGCTCGTCCTAATTGATGAAGGGAGTGCGCTCCTCTGCCCGATGGAGCGCGCTCCACCCTGCATTGCCCCAACATTAAATAGGGCAACATCCATTGTTTCATCCACAATCACTCAAACAACAACAGCTACACTCCAAAATCATCTGGGAGGACGTCTAGTGAGGTTACAAACCACTTCCAATCATCAAACACCATAATTCACAGAGATTTCTTCATCACCATCCAATTAAACTTCAACTAACATAAAAGCAAATCATACCAAAGTGATGATCTTTAGCTTTTGATCCGTTTAAGCTCTTCAATTCATGTTAATTCAGCTCCTTGGGTGAACTCCAACGATTGGAATCAGACCCAAACCCTCACTGCCTCTCTCGAAATATCGAAATGAAATGAGATAAAGATGAAGGTTTTGATTTATATATATATGACTTTTTCTAGAGATACACATCACGCTATCTCGAGACTGATTAAGCGATTGATGTGTTAAAGTGACACTCCTTAAAGTGACACAAATTGAACACTATCAAGCATTTACACTCATCTCGAGGTTGATCAAATGATCCACATAATTTAAACAAAGCTTTATACTTTTATTATATATATTTATATATCAAATATATATATAAATATATATCTCATGTATTTTCTCGCCAATAAATTCACCGAACATGCCTACTAGTTTTATCGGGTGTGCTCATTCATTTCACGACCCCCTCGTTGCACTTGGTGTACTGGCAACTTATTGTTTATTTACATATTTTTTCAAATATAGGTTTGTATTAATCTCTTATTAATCCCACAATCTATAAAATTCATTTAGCATTCCAAAAAAACATAAACCATCATGAAATCACAAGCAAACGCTAATCGAGGTTCACGAAACTTAACCACATGCATAACTCGGGTTAATTAGGATTTAGATTAGTATTAATCACCAGCTTAAGGTAACAAGTCGTTACAACCTCCCTAATTCAAAGCAATTCAGTCCTCGAAAAGTAAACCTAAAATTACCTGTAGTATTGAAGAGAAATGGAACTTGTTTCTTTGTATAAAATTTATGCTCCCAGGTTAGTTCCTCATTTCCGTGAAGTTTCCTTTTCACTTTAACCAAGAAATCTCTTTGCTTTTCAGCCTTTAAATCTTACAATCTAGTATCTGAATCGACTACTCATCATAATATAAGTCTTTCCGAAGATCAAATTCATTTCATCAATCCTTGGAAATAACCGAGTCTTCGTTTTACAAAACATTGACACATGGAAGTCATTATCAACTCTGACTAGCTGAAGATGCTAATTAAACCTATAATCAACGAGACTAATCCTTTCCTAAACTCTAAACCGCTCAATATACCTTGAAGCTAGCTTACCTTGCAATCCAAACCTACATAATTCTTTTTTAGGTGAGACTTTCAACAAAACTTAATTGTCCTTTGAAAAAAATCCAAGAACTTATAATATTTATCAGCGTATCTCTTCTATTTTAGCTGTGCTACAGTCAAACACTGGCAAATCTGGTATTTTTTCTCTCTGTAGTTCTAAATCAATATTGGTTCCAATAAACATGTATGTCAACCTCTGCCCAGTCACTCTAGTGAATGGCAAGGTTGACTATATAGAGCTTCGAAGTAACATTCCAATACTAGCTTGACGGCTGTTACTACGAAAGAACTCACATAGAGGAATGTATCTCTTCTAGTTACCACTAAACTTCAAGTTACAAGCTCGAAGTATATCCTCTAGCACCAAAATCAAACACTTTGGTTGCTCATCAGTCTGCCTATAGTATACCATACTGAGGTTAAGAACAGTTCCTGACTTTCACTGCACTCTATAATTTGGACATGAATCTTGAATCTCTATCTAAAGAAATTGACATTGGAACTCCATAAAATCTTACACCTCGCGTATGTACACCTTACATAATCGGTGAAGAGGATTTAAAATGAAACTGGTAAGAAATATCTAGACTTCCTCAACCTCTTAACTAGAACCCATAAAATTTTGTGCTTACGTTAACTCAGAGGTAGAGCAAAAACAAAATCCATTGATTTATGTTTCCTTTTCCACTCGAGAATAGGCAACGAATGCATTAACCTCTAGGTTTCCTATGCTCAGCCTTAACTTGCTGACATATCTCACCTCTCTTTACAAAATCAACAACATCAGTCATCATCCCTGGCTATCAATAAATGTGCTTCTTATCACAATACATCTTATTTTTACGTGTATGAATAGAGTAAAAATGTCTATGACATTTTCGTAGCACTTCCCGCCTCAACTAATCCTAAGCTAAACCCAATAATCTATCCTTAAATCGTAATGCATCATCATCAGAAACTGACCAATCAGGATAATATATAATATCTGCTCACCTTTAATGCACCATATAATCCTGATTAGCTTTCTGATCACCAATCACCACTGAATCATCTCCGGTTCAGTTCAAATTTGAACATAGAAGATCATATTAGTAATTATGAAATTAGCACTCTTAGTTGATGATGTGTCAGATGAACTTACACAATTCACCATCATAGTCACTTCCTTAAGAAGTCTATACTGAGAAGTTTTAGCAGTAGCTATATTTTTCTCCATACATTTGAATTGCAATCGTATACCAATAATGTATTAACCTTTTTCAATGTAGTCTAAATTGCTCAAGACCTAATTAAGTTGTACCATTACTTTTCCTCCTACACTGACTAACGACGAAGTAAAGCATATAAATTTTTAGGTAAACACCTCAACATCATATGTAGCTTAATAATATCAATACCAGAGAACTCACACAATAAATATTTGTTCAAGTATTCAACTTTTTTCCAATTCACAAGCTCGAAAAATTATATTCTTTGGAATTAAGATCAGCTATAAATATATTGTGTTAAGATTGAGAAAGGTCTCTCCCAGCTATTATACATCTCTTCCCATCTAAGAAGTATACTTTCGGTTCCTTATTGAAGTAATAATCATGGTTATCCATAACTCATCTCTTTTTACACATAAATATCTTACTTCTTTTTCTACGATAATTTAAACCACAATACCGACAAGAGATTTTCAAACTCTATTAATCTTACAATTGCATCATCAACAACCTCTAGTTGTTATCACTATTTAGGTTAATTCCTCACAAATTTCTGAGCATGAAACTTTATTCATACAGGGCAGAAATAATATAACCCCATTAGGTTAATATCACTCAACTTCTACCTATTGATATATCTCATATTTATTTATAAAACTGACACTGTCAACTTTCATTCCAGGACACCTACAACTCATTCCTATCATAATGACTTTGGATTTCACCTGAATGAGTATTTTAAAGAAATTAATGAGATTCTCACAATATACTTGCCTCACTTTTTTATTCAAGTTCCAAGATCTTTCCTTACATGTTCAATATTTTTATCTGAGATTATCCTTACTAAATACCAATAACTAGTAGTCCACCTTGACCTACTAGATAATCTTAATCAATTTTTTTCCTAATAATGCATCCCTCTAGCTCAGCTCCAGACTGAACTTTAAAGAATAGACTTGTAGTTATCGATTTAGACAACGCAGCTTATGATGTGCCTGCGCTGGACTTCCAGTGGCCGCTAATAAACATCTCACTCAAGAGATATTAATGAATAGTTTTTATCATAACTACAGTCCCTATCCTTTTCTTGTTTAAGGCATTGTCAAAACAATCACCTTGCTGAGTGATATTTCAAAGTGAATTCCTAACACTTAGGAAGTTTCAAGGTATGTGTCTTACCTTTCATTTCTATTACTCTGACAATTCAACTTTTCAAACTTTCATAGTTTTAAATTAAATTCTTTATCCTTCCATCAATGCACAAGTTTTATATTCCCAGGTTTTCTTATAATGATTCCTCTAAGATTCTCATTAATCTATAAGAATCATTAAAAGACCCTCAACAACTCTTCTTCTTATTTATAAGTGATGTCTTTCCATATTTGGTACAACTACCACAATTGTTATCTCGAGATTATCAATCTCTAATAGTTCTCTTCACAAATCTAGAACTATATATATAGCTAAAAGTATAAACTACAATTTTACTTTATTGTCTCAACACACATTCTTACCTAAATAAGAATTCTAAGGATGAGCAGCTAACTTCTTCCCAATTTAGGTATCATTAGGTAGACATTGTAGTCAAAATATACTTCCACTTTCCTTCAGGGCATCCTTGTATTTGATTTCAATTAATATCAAACTCATACTCGACTTACCTGAATGAATCACAATAGGATTTCCATAATTGACACCCTTTATTTACTAACACTGTATGAGTTCTAGTAAGTTCTAATGGTTTCCACCATCCACTTAAAATGATCCAACAACCACCAAAAATCATCTTTTAAATATGTCCTAAACTCAAATCATATAAATGCGACAACCAGATCTTAGCTATCTCTTAAAGACCGCTGATTTCACCTTATTATCAGAATGAGTTGTCAATCCTGGGCAATGAATATTTATTCTCACTACTATATGTTATTCTTTGGATTCCTCGAATCCTCATATTCATTGACCACTCATTCTCCCCAATTTAGACTATACCGGTTTAATAGATTAGATTAAGATAACTTACCAACTCACTACTATGTTTTGGGTTGAACTGTCTTATAGTTTTACCAGTTCAATTTTCAATTTTGTCTTTTGTTATCCTAGAAATCACTTATCATTCCAATATGGATTCACATAATATCTAGAATTATTACTTCATAACAACTTATAAAGTATAAATACATTAGTGGTTTCCTAATCTCAATTAGATTTTTATCATTAACCACTAATTTATTTACCGAACAACTTTCATTACTTCCTTACTAGTCTTAATACTAGTATTAAATCGTTTCTCAAAGTGGTTCACCATTTTTTAGTTTCCCCCAAAGTCACTCAATAATTCGTTGTTTCAAAATCTCCATTCTCCTAACATACGTCTTAAGATAAAGATCAAATAGATACTTCTCAACTGACTATTATTTGTCTAATAATATCGGTGAGAACAAAGACCACTGACAACAGTTAATAGGAGAAAATTTAATTTTATCTTTGTAAGCTTTCATTATGTCTTCCTTTTCAATTTTCTCAAGATTAAGACTCTCTATAGAGCTCTTACCTTCAAAACCTTCTCATATCATAAGAAATAGATGGAATTAACCATATTTTTATCGTTTAAGAAAGATGTAACTCTCATATCTTCCATGTAGATATAGTATAACACAAGTAATATATCTTAGTCTTTTATCTTTTGGTTACCCTCCAAAATCATGATAAAAAATTGTTTATCATACCTTAAGCTCAAAACCAGAGACGAATCTCAAATTTAATGAACTTAGGTTTTGGTACGATGGAATATGCTATCATTTACTTCAAAAATCATTCGAATGTAAAATCATGATCAGAGCATTATCCATGATACCAAACTGTATCCATGTTACCACTTTATTCAAAATTGATAAATGTTGGGTTTTGATACCAAGCTATAGCATCCCCTAACCTGATTAGGCCGATACCCAACCTGAAACCCTAATTAAGCCCCATTAACACACTACACTTAACTAAAGCCTGCCGCCTCTCATCTTTCACCTGATAAATATCATTGTAAATCGAATGTCGATATAAAAATAATAATCAATGCATCAGACATTTAAAAAATTTTTGATAAATAAATATGATATAGAGTATCAAATCAAGCCATAATAAACCTAGATTATATAAATTCCTCATCCCTTATGATATTAAAAAATTGTAATTCAATACAAGTTTATATGGCAAGGGAAAACTCATTACATCGAAGAGAAGAATAAGACTCCTATATCTTCTTCATTCAGTAGTTGTAGTGCTCGTCTGTTTTTCCAGTAAAGTTATTTGGGGTGAGCACTCCAACTTGTTCAATAAGTAAGGATTCACATAGCCATCAATATTCCATACAATAATCAAGAACATTTGCAATAACAATATATATCAATGTTAACTAACAAGAATATGAAAAAACATATAATTTAGTATATAACAGATGCATAGCAAATTATCATGGACTATTACACTGTGATCCTCATTTATCTATAAAACTAGGGTCAATTACCCACCGGCACCATTAACGTGAATGCTAGACTAATATATTGGTCAATATGATGTCTAGCCAATCCATTAATACCTAATGGTTCTATCCAAAACCCTTTAGTGAGTATGTAATTTACACAACCTATAAGGTGAGTAAGAAGTTACATATAGCGGGAAGGTAACCCATCTCCTATATAACCTAGTCTCGGTTTAAGGAACTTACTCTTGTGAATTACAGTAAACACCATTTTTCATTTATTGAAAACTATCACAGTGTATATAGTCCCCCATTCCAGTCCATAACTACATGAACTACATATACTAACATAGCCAGGCAACATTGATAAATAAGTGAATCCGTACTTACCTCGGGTTAAGTCTCCATTACCAAATTCCTTAACTTTTCGATTATTTCAAGCTTTCCCAATGTTCCTCAACCTATAACCAGACATTTGTAATCAATATAAGTCTATTACCTTACAACTAGAACCCTTAGATTAGACCCTAAGACCTCGTGAAATTTTATGCAAAACACAGCACCGTTACTATTTTCAGGGGTGGGAGTGGGAGCGCACTCCCTCATTAGGTGGGGCGCTCTCCACCAATCGGGTTCGTCCTAATTAATGAGGGAGCGCACTCCTTTGCTCGATGGTGCGCGCTCCACCCTGCACTACCTCGACAGTGAACAAGGCAGCAACCACTGTTTCATCTATAAATCAATTAAACAACAACAACTACACTCCCAAATCATTCGTGAGGACCTCTAGTGAGGTAACAAACCACTTCAAGTCATCAAACACCATAATTCACAGAGATTTCATCATCACTATCAAATTAAACTTCAACGAACATAAAATCAAATCATACCAAAGTTATGATCTCTGGCTTTTAATTTGTTTCAGCTATGCAATTCACGTTGATTAAGCTCCCTAAGCAAACTCCAAGGATCGGAATCAAACCTACACCTTCACTACCTTTCTCGAAAAACCAAAATGAAATGAGATAATGATGAAGGTTTTGATTTATTTATATATATGTTCCTTGAGATACGCATCACACTATCTCAAGACTAATCTAGCAATTGATGTGTTAAAGTGACATTCCTTAAAGTGACACAAGTTTTAACATCATTAAGCACTTATGCTCATTTCGAGGTTGATCAAAGGATCCATATAATTTAAATCAATCTTTATAGTTTTATTATATATATTTATGTATCAAATATATAAAAATATATATACCTCATGTATTTTCTCGCTAATAAATTTATCGGACATGCCTACAAGCGTTCTCGAGTATACATATTCATTTCACGACCCCCTCGCCGCACTTGAAGTACCGACAACTTATTGTGTATTTACATATTTCACCAATTATAGGTTTGTATTAATCTCCTATTAATCCTAGAACCTATAAAACTCTTTTAGCATTCTAAACAAACACAAACCATAACGAAATCACACACACATGCTAATCGAGGTACGTCAAACTTAACCACGAGCCTAACTAGGGTTAATTAGGATTTTGATTATTACTAATCATCAGTTTAAAGTAACATGTCATTACACCACTTCTATATCAACTGCCTATTTAATTTTAGATATTTTTAAAACTAGTTGTATTCAATTGATATTTTAATATATTTTTTGTGAGTTTTTTGAGTGGATGCATTTTTTAAGTTTGTAGATTTTTGTAGGTTTTTAAAGACTTTGATAAACTTTTTATGTTGACTTTACTTTGATGACTTTTATTAACATTTAAGATTTCCAGTAACTTTTATGAACTTCTTAAACATGATTTCGATTGATACTAGTAGATTTTAGTGATTTTTATAATGAAATAAATAGTTTGCACCTTATTAAAAAATAGATAAACAATTATATTTCTTTTTGTTAAGAACTATTATTAATTTTTAAAAATGTTTTGTATTTTAATAAAAAAATCATATGAGCATATTGACGAATTACTAAAAAGGAAATAGAATAACAAATAAGTATATAAATGTTAACAAAATAAATGGTAAATATATAATCTTTTAGTTGAAGGAAAGAACTAAGTAAGATCATTGCAAATGTTAGTGCAATAATTTTGCACTTTATTTTATGGACGTAAGTAAAAAAAAATATTTTTTTTTCTTGAAGAATGATTGTTTAAAATGTTAAATATGTGCTTCTTGCATTTAAAAAAAGTTATACTATTATTTTCTCCAAAAATAATGATACTACACTTTATTGATATTATAATAATACACTTAATAATAAACAACTAGTGAAACTAGTTTGTCGAATAAAACCAATCAAAATGTACAGTAATGCAAGAATGAGATCTTATTAATAACTGGATCATTTTCATTTTCATCAACATAGACATTAGAGTATAGTATGTGTGCAATGAAATCCATATTGTGGAGTGATTGGAGAAGTTGATAAAAGCAATTGATAAGAAAATACCTTTGTGAACAATGAAGTCCTTATCAAAGGGAACCAACAAAATTAGAAGACCTAAAATTTTTCTAGGTTGAGACGAGGAGAATTTGGAAATTTCTTTATATGTATTTTTATACAAAAATTTAATAAAATTCGAGATTTGTAATCAATCCACAAAAGTTACGAAAAAATTAAATACATCATTATTCTATAAACTCTCTAAAAGTTTAAATTGAATACCCAAAAACTTTTATAGATTTTTTAAAAGTCTGTAAAAGTCCACATTAAATACGCCTTACTTTTATGAACTCTCTAGAAGTCTAAATTGAATACACCTAAACATTTTTAGTCATTAAAAGGAACCAAAAGTCCATTAAAATTTCGATTGAATACACATAAATTAGCTTTTATTGGATTTTAATATATGTGAGAGGAATGCAGATATGTTCTTCAAAACAATTCACATGTTTCTTAAATAGAAATGATTGATGCTTAAACTTGGGTAATTAAACCTCATTTGATATAGTTTATCCGAAAAACATTATTTTGTTTCATAATTGAGATATATTAATTGTTTATGTTGGGTTTTGGAGTTCAAAACATTGTAGAGATTTTAAAATTTTACTTTTAAAACTCCAACAAGATCTAATTTGAAATCCATTGAACTGATTAAGAAAATTAAATCAAACCCCAATCACTAGTTTGCTTCTTTGTATTGATCAATGTTTAACACACTGCCAGAGACGAACATCCTCTATCAAAAATCTACACATGAATGGAAATCGAAATTCTGAGTGCTAGCTTGAGAGAGAACGAGAATACAATTTTTAATCCTACCTAAAAATTCTAGAGTAACAGAGAAACCTAACTCATTTTCTAACAACAAGAATTAGAACTCAACCCTAATTTCTCCTATAATGTGAATTCACTTAACATGCCCATTTATACAACCATTGTATAAAGTCGAGCAAGTGAATTTTGATTATACCCCTACTTAAAGTGGTATTAATATGACACATCATAAGGAATTTTATATTACGAATCTTATCATATAAAACTCATTGTTCCGAGTCATTTAAAATCCTGTAAAGACATTCTTTGTATGCAACCCAATAGGTTCATGCAACTTTTGTAGTGAACCAAAACCATTTTGGTACACAATTCATAAGCAGTCTCTAGCAAGCCATTATGGCTACCCAAGTTGCACAAAGATCAAAATCGATACAACCTAATCAATAGTTTATATTGATAAGTCAATAATTAGACATTGTTTTGTGATATATTTTAAGGTGATTTTGGATGTAAAAGACTATGATTTTTCTTTTGTTTTGTGATTTCAGGTTATAATTAGATTATGTGAAGAAATGAATTAAAAAGAGAAGAAAATGAAGAATTTAATCAAGTGAAGAAAGTGTGCAATGAATTAGGAGCGAATAAAGAATGAACTTGAAATCACTGCTAGCAAATCAAGACTTAAGTGGAATCGTTCGAATTGCTAGAGTCGATTTCAAGAATATTAGATAAACACAAGGAGTTTGAGTTAGTTTAGGATATGTACTACCTAAAATACTATATATATATAAATATATTTGTACATAGGGTTTAGGGTTTATTCCATTTTTATTCTATTTTTATCATTTCTATATTTAAGTTTTTATTACTCTTGGAGCCATATTATTCCATTTTTTTGTTTCTATATTTAAGTTTTTATTTAGTTTAGATTTATTGTTCATTGCTTTTGGAGACGACTTGAAGATTCAAAGTATTCAATAAGAGGTATTTATTTATGTCTTTTATGTACTTTATTGTGATATTTATTATGAATATAAGTGAGTAATTTATTAATCTAAACAAAGTACGAACATGAACTTGATCTGTATTTCTATGTAGTCATAATGAAGATTGATTTGTACTTAAAGTTTTAAACCAATTGTATTATTTAATTCATTTATTTAATAGATTATTATTTGCATATTATAATCATGAGGCTTTGTATTGGATGCATAGTCTAGAATGTGTACTGTAATATTTAGATTCAATATATAGTTTAACATAGTAACTAGGATTGTTTAAAGTGGTCTTTTATTGTAACGATCCGTTACCTTAAATAGGTGATTAGCATTAATTCAAATTCTAATTAACCCAAGTTAGGCTCGTGGTTAAGCCCAACTTTTCTTGATTAGCATGTGTGTGGATTTGTGTGTCGTTTGGTGTTTGTATAGTTTTATTATTAATTATGGAAATAATTAGATTTATTGACCTATAGTTGAATAATTGACAAATTATGGAACGCCTAATAACGTGTGTTGGGTCATGGGTGACACACACGGATTAAGGGGTAGCGTGCACGCTCGAGTGTACTCGTTGGTGTGCACGACGCAATAATAAACGTGTGAATAAAGGTGATATATATTGTAATTTCATAAAACAAAATGGAAAAAAGGCTAGAAATTGGAAAAAAATCTAGAAAATAATATTTTGACCAAATAAATAAAAACTAATGAATTTCTATGAAAAATGAAATTTTTTGAATTCTTTCAGGACTTTATACCTGGGTTTTTACCTCGAAAAACATGAAATGATCATAATAACCCAAAATGACAAATTGGTTTGAATTCAAGTGAGACCAATTTAAGGGTTTTAATTAATAAGTATTACACTCAAGTTGATAATAATCAATATATTTTAAGTTATTGGTCGATGAAGAAAGGTGTACGGATCTCGAGAATCATGTAAGTTGGTATAAAGTTAGGAAAGCTCGGCACAAGTAAGTGGGACTCGTATTCTTATCAACTATGCAATTTAATTAGTATATTTAGTTCATATATTATTATGGACTGGGAATGTGACAATGTATTGTGACTTAACTGTATTTATTTTTAAATGTGAAAATCTTTCGAAGTGACGATAAGGCAAATCGGGACTAAGGGATGTGAAGGTTAGCCTAAAAATGAATTTTGCCATTTGTCCTAATAAAAGGAAAAAAGTTAGCTTAGAAATGGATTCCGCCCTTACATCCTCAATAGGCAAGAGTTTTACCTTTACTCATTCACAGCCCATTTAGGGTTAGTAGCTCAGTTACACTTGAATACACTAACAAAATCACATGAAGACTAGCATGGGGCTCGGCATATTATATTTTTATGGTAAGGTGAGAGTATGGCTCTTCAGTTATTAAAAGCTAGTAGCTCGATTATATTTGAATCCACTTGCATAACCCCTTGTCAATCAATATGTGGATTCTGCAGACGTATTCTTGTGTAAGGCGAAAGTATGACTCTAAAATGAAAATAAAAATACAAGTCACGAGTACAGTTACAATTGACCTTTGAACTTGCATTTTGTTATATGTTGTTATATCATTTTGAATGTCTGAACAGATATGTTTTGGATTCATATTGCTATTCATTAATTCATTAATATTATTTCATAACAGATATGTTTATGAGAATCACTTACTTAGCAAGTTGGAGCGCTCATTCCCCAATTAACATTTTGGTTATCGACGTGCATTTCGACTCAAGAACAAAGAAGATTAGGAGTTTATAGTCTTCTCCATGATGAATTGATTTCCCCTCTGTTTATATATTATATTAAATTACTATTTTGTAATAAACAAGGTTAAGATATAATTTTACGACCGAGGTTTATGCTGATTTTTTTATATCTTGTGTTGTATTGAAAAAGTCTTAAAGTGGATTGAGATTTAAGTTTAGTATTGAAGTGGCTTTCCGAAAGTATTAGGCTTAGTAATTCAAAGTTTTCATGGAACTTAATATTGTTCTATTGTCTAATTAATTTCTTTGAGCTTTCGAATGATTAATTCAATAAAATTAGGATTTGGTTTTTCCATTGATATAAAGAGAACTAATGGTTTGCTAAGGACTATCTACTTACTTATTATTTGAGTTTAATGATCTAAAAATACTTTATAAAGAGATTAAAGTATGACTATGACTATGATTTAAGTTATATTCTTGGATACAAAATAGATTTATATTTCGTTTTTCTGGTTATTTATTTAGATTATTTTTATCTATTAAATTGATTTGATTTGAATATATTGAATTTGATTTGTGTTAATTAAGTTAGTTTAATTAATTATTTTAGTTTGATTAAGTAATTTTAATTCTCCTTTTAGTTAAATTAATGTAAGAAAATTTGAAAAACTTTTTCCCTAGAGAAGTTTGCAAAATCTCTGTGGAGACGATCTCATTAATCACTAATACAAATAAAAAGAATAAACAAGAAACTTATTGTACACGTTCAACACATGTCAAATTGTAACAACCCAAAATTGACAAATAGTAAATTAGTCCTTAATCAAATTACTAACCCGTGACTTGTCCGAGAGCGGGTATACAGTCCTAATACTCGGCGTGAGGACTTAGAAATATGTTAGATTTGTTGTATTATATTTCTAGTGTAATGTATATGTGTAGACTTATTAAGTCACTCCTACTAGTATATCGATGTCGAGATCTGAGCGGGGACGTGCCTCGAGTTACATGCCAGTATGGGACCGGGGTAGAGAGTGACATGGTAAGCTAAATCTAAGTTAATGTAGCTTAAATAGGTAAATTAGATGTGCTTATAGTACAACAACAACATAGCCTCAATCCCAAATTAATTGGGGTCGGCTACATGGATCAAACTTTTCCATTGTGTTTGGTTAAGTGCAATTGATGGTGAGCTTTCCAAACCATTCAAATCCCTCTAAAATAATGCACCCCATGTTAACTTTGGTCTACCCCTACCTCATCGGATTTCTGCATTTTCTATTGAGTAAAGTTGTCTAGTGGGGGCATTTGTAAGACATCTTTGAAAGTTTCCAAATCACCGCAACCGCCCTTCCATAATTTTTGTATCAATTGGGGTTACTCCTACTTGTCTTTGAATTTCTATATTTTTTATTCTATCTTTAAGAGTTTTACTACACGTACACCTAAGCATCATCATTTATGCTACGTTTATTTTATGTAATTGTTGTTGCTTTACCGCCTAACATTCACTACCATAGAGCATAAATGGCCTAATTGTGGTCCTATAAATTTTTTTTTTTAACTTAGTAGGAACATTTCGATCACAAATCACCCATGTTGCACTCCGCTATTTCTTCCATCCAGCTCGAATTCTATGTGTGACATCATTCTCAATATTACCATCATTTTGTATGAATGATCCTAGATATCTAAAGTGGTTCACCTTAGGAACTTCTACTTCCCCCAATTTTATCACTTCATCATCTCGATGTCCAGTGTTTCTAAACTGACAGTGCATGTATTCAGTTTTCCTTTAGATTCTAATGTATTCCTCCAGAGTTCTAGTTTCCTATTTACTCCATATTTTGTTTCATCCGCTAAGAAAATATCATCTGCAAGTAGCATACACCATGGTATATCCTCTTAAATATGCCTAGTTAATTCATCCATAACTAAAGTAAATAGATATGAACTTAAAATTGATCATTGATGTAGTCCTATCGTAATGGGGAATTCTTTTGTGGCTCCTTCAAATGTCTTTATACTCGTTACTACTCCATCATACATATCATTAATAATGTTTATGTATCTAGCATACACTCCCTTTCTTTATAAAACCCACCAAAGAACATCTCTAGGGACCATATCATATGCTTTATCTAAATCTAGGAATACCATATGAAGATATTTTTTCTTTTTTCTATATTTTTCTAACAATCGTCTTACAAGAAAAATTGCCTCCATAGTTGACCTCCCAGGCATGAAGTCAAATTGGTTCTCTGATATTGTTATTTCTCTCCTTAGCCTATTATCAATCACCTCTCCCAAAGTTTCATAGTGTGACTCATAAGTTTAATTCCTCAGTAGTTTGAGCAACTTTGAATGTCTCCTTTGTTTTTTAAGATTGGCAAAAGCGTGCTTCTTCTCCAATCCATCGGCGCCCATTTTGATTTGAGAATTTTATTGAAAATTTTTGTTAACCAAGTCAATCCAATTTCTCCTAAGCATTTCGAAACCTCTATTGGTATTTCATATGGGCCACATGCTTTCCCTATTTTCATTCTTTTCAATGCCTCTTTAACTTCTATAATTCTAATATTTCGTGTATAGTTTACATTTCTTTCTTGGTGTAGGTTTTCATCTATTATAGTATCAACTTGACCATCATTAAATAAACTATCAAAGTAATTTCTCCATCTCTCCTTAATATCATCCTCGCACGTTAAAACATTTTGATTTTTGTCCTTAAAACATCTTACATGACTTAGATCTTGTTTCTTTTTATCTCTTAACTTGGCTAGCCTATATATATATATATATATATATATATATTTTTTTTTTTTTTTTTTTTTCCATCTCTATTACCTAACCTTGTATATAGATCTTCCATGAAATTTGTTTTAGCTTGACTAACTACTTTTTTAGCTTGTTTTCTAGCTTCTCTATATTGATTGTACACATCTTCATCTTGATACTTAAGTATTTTCCAATACATCTCTCTTTTAGTCTTAATTGCTCGTTGGACATCCTCGTTCCACCACCATGTTTCCTTCTTTGGTGGTCCTAAGCCTTTAGATATAACTAATACGTTTGATCTCACTCTCTTTATGCAACTATTCATTTCTAGCCACATTGTATTAGCATCTAAGTCAATATTTCAAACATTTTCCTTTATTAGTTTTCTCTAAACTCTACTTGTTTACTATTTTTTAGGTTCCACCACTTTAATCTGGGGTCGCTAGCTCTTTTATTCATATTATCTCTTCGTTTTAGCTTAATATCAAGTACTACTAACTTATGTTGGGTAGTAAGCGCTTCACCAGGTATTACTTTGCAGTCTCTACATATTTTTCTATCTATTTTTCTTGTTAAAAGAAGATTTATTTGAATCTTATTATGACCACTATTAAAAGTAATTATATGCGATTCTCTCTTCCTAAAACTAGTATTTGCTAAGACAAGATCATATGTTGCAGCAAATTCGAAGACTGATTCTCCTTCTTCATTTCTATTATCATAACCAAAACCTCCATGAACTCTTTCAAACCCATCGTTACTTTCCTGGACATGCCCATTTAAATCTCCTATAATAAAAACCTTTTCATCTAATGGTATGTTTTGCATAAATCCATCCATATCATCCCCAAACTTGCATTCGATGCTCTCTCTTAATCCTACTTGTGGTGTATAGGCGCTAAATATGTTAATTTGTTCGTCTCCAATAATTAATTTAACTAGAATCAATATATCCCTCATTCTCTTAACCTGCACGACCTTATCCTTACAATTATTATCCACAATAATTTCTACTCCATTTCATTTTCTATCTAAACCAGTGTACCACAATTTAAACCATGTGCTTCCTATTTCTCTACTCTTTTCTCCTACTCATTTTGTCTCTTGGAGGCATGCAAATTGAATCTCCTTCTAATCATAGTATCTACTAGTTCTATTGACTTCCCTGTAAGTGTTCCTATGTTTCATGTTCTTAAAGGAATTTTTATCCCCTTTGTGTTTCTTTTCTTTTTCTATTTCTATTTTGTCCAAAAGATCTAGTATCCGTATCTATGACTTTGTTTTTTTGTTTTTTTGTTTGTTTTGAACTAGTTTCTTTACCCACACTCGTCCTTTGTATAGGAACCCTCGCTCATTTTTCTTCACATTCGGGCGACGATGTGAAGGAACTAGCTTCATTACCCACACACGTCCTATGTGTGGGAACCCTTGCTCATTTTTTTCACACCTAGGGGGTGATGTGAAACACACCCAGGCGGCGATGTGAAACACACCCTTGCTCATTTATAACTACACCTGGGCTCTAATGCAGCACGTCGCTAGATGAAAACACCCCAACGTTTATATATGTTTGATCTATTTCATGAAAGTGACAAAAGTTTTACACTGGCTGTCAACCTATCGCAACCATCCTCCATTTTTCGAGAATGAAAAATGAGCTTGGGGCATCCCTCCCCCATTTTTCGGGTATGAAAATGAGTTTAGGACCTCCCTTACCCATTTTTTGGTATGAAAAATGGGCGTCAAAGTCTTATTCCTTTATCGGACTTGGGACCAGCTATGTAGCGAACATAGCGTACAACATAGGTAGAGTTAGATGTGCTTATAGTTCAAATTACATAAATGAGGCCTAATTTCGAAAGATAAAATATTATTCATTTAATGTTCGTTGAGATGTATAAGCACATCACGAGGCAAATTGAGTCGTGAAGTGTGTCATCTAAGATGAGTTAGTGGAGAGTTGGTGGGTTGTGTTATCAAATGAGAGCCCTTAAATGAGCCTCGAGATGAGTGTTCACATTTTGATCAATGGATATAATTTAACATTAGCTATATATAAGGTAAGATGAGATAAGCATCCAAATCACTTTCATTTGATGCATGAGAAAAGAAGGAGTTTTGGCAGAGGAAAATTGGAGATTTGTGGAGAGATTGTGGTGAAATTCTGAGGGATAGATTAAGAGTTGGGAAATCATCAACTAGGTAATTTAGTTTCATTGTTAATTTTGTAAAAAAAAATATGACGTAATGAATTTGATGATTAATTGATGAAGCATAAGTTGTTGTTGTTTATTATGGTGGATATGTTGGGTTTCTGGTAGTGGAAAACAAAAATTCAAGGTGTTGGAGTAGGTTAAATTCAGAGTTTGGACAAGATTTTGAGTTGAGAACTCTGTCCCCTGCTTTGAATAGCACGCTATTCAGGCTAAATAGCATGTTATCCAATTTGGGAGTGTAACTGTTCTTCATTTAAAGAATAGTAGCGCTAGGCAATTTTCCTAGCACGCTAGAGACAGTTGATAGCATAATTTTTCCAATTTAGATAAGAACTCTAAATACCTTTAACTTAGCTTAAACCTATATAAAACCATCTGAATATACCATAAAACAAATTTAATGATACCAAGAGCCTAGAGAAGAGTCTAGGGGTTCGGGTACGCGTTTTGAGGTAGTAGGAGGCCAGTTAAGCTAGGAACTTTGTTTGGATTATAGGAACACTAATTGAGATATTTATTTTCATCTCTTTCTTATTATATTTTTCATTTGCAGTCATTTGGATTGATTTGCCTATTTTACTCTAGATGTCATGACTTTGTTGTTCTCTTTCATTTTATGAGGTTGTTATCATGGCATTGGTTAATGTTTAAACAATATCTGTTGACTTTAAACCTTTTATTATGTCATTCTTGTTTGTTAAGAGTGTTGATCAAGTAAATTGCATGTTATTACGTAGATGATTTATTTTATAGTTGAATCTATTTTCTTTATGCATTAGTTATGCAACTACTTTGTTGGATTCCTAAACCGTGTCATTTCTTGAGTTATGAAAGTAGTTATTGTATCTAGGATCATTACAAAGAGAGATGGGTGCGGCACATGGGATCACTAGATTTTGAGGAGATCGGGATCTCACCACTAGCTTGAGAGATACATAGGGTATGGGACCCGGGGTTGTCTGCTAGTGTATATATATATGTAAAATTGGTAATCATGAGCATATTTATGCCCTAAATAGTGGAACAGAGTTGATGTGGGGTAATTTTATAGTCAACTAGGCCTCGATCATAACTGCTTAACTGAGTGTCATCAAAATTGTTTAGCCAAGTGTCAGTTCCGTGTTGTTTAACTGAAGTATCTATAGCATGATTTTTTTTCATTTTTAATTGCTATTGTTTTGCTCTCGGATACGTGTTGTATATTTGAAAATGTGGATAAATGTCACTCGGTGTTACCTTCTATATTATTGTACTCACCGTCTTTTTTATGACAATGGGTGCAGATACTTCGAGTAGCAGACAAAGGATGGAGAAGATCGATGATTAGTTTTGAGCCATCGATGGATAGTTTCTGGTACTTTTATAGGTGATCATTTTGTGTATCTATTTACTTATGTCTTTTGTATAACTTTAGGTTGTGTATTGGGTTAAAAGACTAGACTTCCTTACTGTTTCATGTATTACTTTAGTTGGTTTTATGTGATCATTAGTTTACCTGGTTTCCACAGTAGGTGTTTTCGTAAATGCTTCCACTAATTTTATAAAGTCTTCGGCTGAAAATTTAGGTAATGATCAATGATCTCTAATATAACTATGAAAATTATAACTAACAACTAATGGATAATACTTATGTTGGTTGGGTATAACTAAGTGAATGAAACGAAAAGGCTGACTAATACGTTGTTAAGTCCTATGTGGCGTGGGTTAGGTCCTAATGATAGGATTAGGTCAGGCGGTACCCGATTTGAAGAATCGGTTCATCACACATATATCATGTTCTTTTGTGATACAATATCATTTGATTAAACATAAGGCACGGAAAAGTCACCATTAATGTTCAATCGTAATAATATCGATCTCTAGGTAGACTGAAAACATCAAAGTGACATTGACATATCAATCCACTTGGACTTGGTCATTTTTAGTATAACATATCGAGGGATCCACTAATACCTCTCTCTCTAAATGAGATGAACAAATTCTATCTCGATTACACATCTCCACACATTATTCACATAGTAACCAATCACAACCTTTATAATCGTATTGTTAAAGACAACACTTGATTTTGTCAAATAACTATGATATTAATGTTGAAGTCTTTGGTAATCTCACGTTTGAGGTCTAAATGATATATCAATCATGAGTAACACCTATGACTTAATCTATGTAGTGTTCTAATAGCTGGTCGATCCAATACCTTGATCCATAACTGGTATCATATCTTGATTCGTATCCTTGTACGCATGGTCATCACATAATCATCAATTAAGACTCACACGAGTCTTAATTAATTCATCATAGTTCTTAGTATAATGATCGACTAGGTACATTTATGATGTTTCAATAAACGTCCCCGGATCCTATTATGATGTAAACACGCAAACCAATTATAATAATGAACAACAAATAAAATTCTCTATTTTATTAACGAAAATAGTAATAGAAATAATATTCATAAGATTGACCTAAGGGACATTTCCCAACAGTTTACATGTCTAATTAAGGTCACAACAACAGCATAGTCTCAATCGCAAATTAATTAAGGTTATAACTTTAAAATATTATAACTTTTTAATATGTATTTTTTTAGGTAAAATGTGTCTTCTGTAAAATTGCTAAAAGTAGTCTAATCTAAATATATAGATTAAAATAATATATTTATGTTTTTTTAATAGGCGCATCTTCCTCCTCCCTTAATTAACTAATAGTCTTGTTCCTCAGTAAAAAATGAAAAGAAGAAAAGAAAGACTAATGGTATTAATTTCAAGTTCCAACAACGGAAAAACTTTAAAATTCTCAATTTCAAATTTCGAGAATGGGAAAAATTTAAAATTCTCAACCAACTTGATCTTAGTGGTCCTACATCTCCTTAAGATCAGGATGCGAAAAAGATATCTTAAAAAATTAGATTTTTGAAAGTATTGGACAATTACTCATGTTTCATGATTCATTTGATAATTGATCCTACATACAAAATGTACACTATACTTTTTTGCCTCTCTGAATCATAAAATTTCTTTTTTTTGTTCTTTCTTGTGATTCAAGATCTTGAACCACCAACGACCTTCTTTTTTGATCAACGATGGTTCCAATTAATACATCTATATGTACTTTATTTGTTTAATAAACGATAAATCCTAACCGATTGGGCAGCTTAATGGTTTAATATGAAGTTTCTGATTGAGATTAAGAGAACATGGATTCGAACCACAGCGAGAGCAAGTTGTTTCTTTCTTATTAAAAGAAATAAATGACTGATCCTTTAAGATATGTGAAGATTGGATTCATTCCATCTATTTTTGTTTTATTTGTTCAATAAACGGTAGATCTTCTTAGATTTGTGAAGATTGGATCTATTCTCGTGGCGATAGATCTTCCTCATCGATCATTTATAGATTTACATAGCTGTTAGGTCATTCATCTTCTTTAGTTTTATTTTGGAAGTGGCTAAATAGACCCCATTTATTGCTTAGAGGACCCCATTTTCTTATTTTTATGAGTTCTAATGTTGTCCATAGAGGAAATGACCAAGTTACCCATCATATAAATGAGTTTTTCTTCCCCAAACCCTACCATCTCTTCTCCATTACCAACTTGTCACATTCGAAACCTTAAAATAGACTCCACAATCCCATCTCTGACCGACTAAAAATTCGTGAATCCAGGCGGAATCAACTTGGTAAGTCCATTCTCTCTTTGTTTCCGCTCGTTTGGTATGGTTTTTCAAGTTCTTTAGCCATCATTTTCACTGTTATTGATGTTGGTCGTTGTTTGATTTTTAGGGCTTTTGATTTGTTAATGATTTCCACATTCTTAGTTCAAAATGTTGAATGAGTCGTCAAAAGGAAACCACCTTGACAACGACGAGCCATTTTATGGTTTTTATTGGTTTTTTCATCAAGGATGAACCTTCATTTTTTTTTGTCCTCGTGTTGAGTGGAGTAACAGAGCCGATACATGTATGCACGTTTCGGCAAAGAGATGTCGATATATATATATATATGGTTAAGTGTCGGTTTACTTGAATCGACACGTTTGCTATGGTTTCAGCGTCTATCAGCCGAAACACTCATATCAACTTTGTTTGGTCGACATATTGTCGTGTTGGTACATGGACCCTACTCGATTGGATATTTAAGTTTCTAAGTTAAGTGTCGGGCATAGTTGTGATGGCCCCTCCTTTAATCTAGGTCAACATCAAGCCTAATTTCATCATTAAGCCCTAACTTCAGCTACATAGAACTTAACAATGTATTAGTCGGCCTTTTCGTTCTATTCTCATCATTATTCGTGTTCAGAATAAACATTACACTGTTGGGTTTTTGGGGTTCATACACAACAAAAAATTTAAAACAAATTTTGAAAAACCCCAACAGGATAGAAAAATAAGTTCCATTAAACTAAATCTACGAAAGTAAATCATACCTTATTTCGTGATTTCCTTTTGATTGTTCGATTTTCAAGACGTTCAAGTGCGCATCCTCTATCAGAAATCCACACATGAACGGTGACCACAATTTGGAGTGCTAGCCCCAAGAGAGATTGAAAACGATTTTTCTTTCTCTCCCTAAATCCAGAGAACTCTTAAATTGTTAAAACGAGATCTTATTTCATTTTTAGGGACCCACCCTTTTATTTATACATGTATATAAGCCCTCGCTTAAAATCATATTCTTAATGCAACTATTATATTTACGTAGTTTAAGCAAATTACACATACGCCCCTATTAATAAGTTATCATATAATAAATCGTAAGGGCTTTTATGTCATGAATTTTATCATATAATATTCATTACTTTGGACCAATTGAAATTGTGCAAAGCTATTCTTTGTGTGCGACGCAATAGGATCATGCGACATTGGCATTGAACAAAAAATCATTTCATTACACAAGTCATAAACGGTCTCTAGCAAGGCATTATGACTACTCAACTAGCATGAATATCAACATCGATACAACCTAATTAATAATGTATATTATATCCTTTTATCGTGCGATATTCTTTGATTAAAAATAAGACATGGAAAGTCACAATTAATGTTCAATCATACTAATCTCGATTTTTATGTAAACTGAAAAAAAAACATCCAAGTAACATTGATCATATCAATTCACATGGACTTGACCATTATCAGTCTATTTTATTAAGGGATCCACTGATATCTCTTTCTATACAAGTGTGAAAAATTCTATCTTGATTACACACCTTCACATATTATTCACACGGTAACCAATCAGAATCTTTATAATTGTCCGGTTAAAAACATTTGATTGTGTCAAACTATCATGTTCCTAATATTGAAGTCTATGGTAATTTCAAGTCGAATGACTAAATGATATACCTATCATGAGTAACACCAATGACTTGATCCATGTGGTGTTCTCATAGCAGGTTGGTTCAGTATCTTATTCCATAATAGTAGTGATCTTGATTCATCCTTTTACGCATGACCATCAATCAAGATTCACACTAGTTTTAATTCATTATAGTTCCCAGTATAATGACCGACTATGGACATTTAGGATATTTCAACAAATACCTATGGATCTTACTATAAGGTAAACATGCAATCACTTACAATAAGCAGCAAATAAAACCTCTATTTTCTTAACTAAAATTATAAGACAAACAATGTTTGTAGATTGACCTAGGGTACATGCTCTAACATACACAACTAACATTATTGTTATTATTTCATATTTAATTAAAGCTTTTTAATCATTTTAATATTATCAGCGAAGACTTAACAAAATCTATGAAAGCATTATAAAACACTTACTACAGAAACTAAAAGACAACGATTGCATGTATATAACCAACATAACGACGATAATCAGTCTACTACATGTGTCTAGTAGGGTACTATCATTCAATCCAAATATATACAACCCAAAAGTATATAAAGACATAAATAAGTCCTGCAACTAAACATCAAAACCCACAAAATCTCATATAGCATAACTCCAATGACTCAAAACTAAAGTTTGATTTCTCCCTTAGAAACATCATTCCATTTTGAAGTTGCTGGAGGAGTTACTGTAAGACAATCCCACAATTTCTAAGATGATCATCAAACTCTTGGCTCAAATATTTACCACCTCAATTTAATCAAAGTGGTTTAATAGTTTTACCAAGTTGATTTTGCACTTCATTCTGAAATGTTCAAAACATATCAAAAGATTCACCTTTATGTTTCATGAGGTACATGTAACCATATCTGCTGAAATCATTACTGAATGTAATAAAATATGGATATCCACCTCTATTTCTTTTTTAGGTTTTGCTTTAGAAACTTCTACATTTACATTGAATCGTATTCTTTCTAAAGCAGTCGATAAAACACCACATTAGTTCGGGAAAAAACCACGTTTGTCTTTCATTAAGATTTTGAGCAGTGAGGTTTTTATATGACAACAAATCTCAGAAAGATTATCAGCCAAATCTACCAAGTGTGTATTTATTGGTTATCCTAAAGAAACTAGAGGACACTACTTTTATAATCCTACATAGAACGAAGTGTTTGTGGCACAAAATGGTGTCTTTATGGAAAAAGATCTTATTTCAAAAGACAACAATGTGAATGAAGTAACTCTCGGAAAAGTTCAAAAACCACAAATAAACATTCAACCGCTAGTGGGAGGTCAAAAAAGTTTTAAACTAGTTGAAACTCCATAAGTATCACAAGGCCCACGTAGGTGTAATAGGGTAAGACTTTAGCTTGAGAGATTTGGATTTCCTATTACTGATAGTAGTGAGGTGTTGCCTATGGATCAAAATGAACCTACTACTTATCAAGAGGCTGTGTGTAACCAGAGGGAGATAAATGGCTTAATGACATGAATTTTGAGATGTAATCCATATATGATAACTAAGGTTGGAACCTGGTTGATTTACTTGAAGGTGGTAAGAATGGGTTTTCAAGAGGTAAACTGAAATGGATGACAATGTGCATATTTCTAAAGCATGGCTAGTAGCAAAAGGTTTCAAACAGACTCAAGGTGTTGATTATGATGAGACTTTTTCCCATGTAGCTATGCTTAAATCCATTAGAATTCTAATTTACATAACCGCATATTATTACTAAGATATATGGAAAATGGATGTCAAAACAACTTTCCTAAATGGAAAGTTACATAAGGATGTGTATATAATACAACCTGAAGGGTTTATTCATCTTGAGAATTTTAGGAAAGTAAGCTGGCTTCGAAAATCCATTTATAGATTAAAGCAAGCTTCTTGGAGTTGGAATCTTCATTTTGATGAAACAATTAAGGAATTTGGTTTCATTAAAAATGAAGATGAGCCTTGTGTATATAAGAAGGTCATTGGGAATGTGGTTGTTTTCCTTGTAGTGTATGTTGATGATATATTACTCATTGGAAATGACATCCCAACATTGTAGAGTGTCAAGTCTTGGTTAGGGAAATGTTTCTCAATGAAAGACTTAGAAGATGCAACCTACATCTTTAGGATTAAGATCTATAGGGATAGATTTAAAAGGCTGATCTGTCTAAGTTAGAGTGCTTACATAGACAAGGTACTGAATAGGTTTAGTATGCAAGACTCTAAAAGAGGGTCACTGCCAATGTCACATGGTACAAGTCTCAGTAAGAATGTCTGAAGACCAATGATGAGCGAAAGCGCATGAATATGATTCCATATCCATCAGTTGTTGGATCTATCATGTATGCCATGTTATGCACCCGACCTAATGTATCATATACTTTAAGCGCAACAAGTAGATATTAGTCTGATCCTGGTGAGAGTCACTGGATAGCAGTAAAGAACATTATTAAGTACCTAAGAATGAAAAAAGAAGTGTTCTTGGTCTATGGAAGTTTGGAAGAAGAGCTTGTTGTAAATTGTTACACAGACGCAAGTTTTCAAATTGATATAGATGACTTCAGATCGCAGTCTGGATATGTGTTTACATTGAATGAAGGTGTACTGAGCTGGAAAAGTTAAAATAAGAAATTGTGGCAGATTTTACAACAGAAGATAAGTATATTGCAGCGTCTGATGTAGCTAATGAAGTAGTTTGGATCAAAAAGTTTGGTGTGGTTCTGAGTATTGCTAACCCTACTTGCTTGTATTGTGACAACAACGGGGCTATAACACATGCCTAGGAACTAAGATCACACCATCGATCCAAACATATACTTAGACATTTCCATTTCATTCGAGAAATCATTAAGAAGGGATATGTGAAGATTTGCAGAGTTCCTATAGAAGATAATGATGTAGATCCTTTGACGAAGGCTCTTCCACAAGCGAAACATAACAGTCATGTTATGTCATTAGGTATTAAATAGATGAATGATTGGCCCTGGTGCAAGTGGGAAATGCTGGTGCATGTTCCCTAGTACAATCTACAAACATTGTTTATTTTATAATTTTAGTTATTAAATTGAGGTTTTCATTTGTTGTTTTATTATAAGTGATCGCATGCTTACGTTATAGTAAGATCCATGGGTATTTGTTGACATATCCTAAATGTCCCTAGTCGATCATTATACTGGAAGCTACGATGAATTAAGACTAATGTGAATCTAGATTGAGGATCATGTGATCATGTGTATAGGGATACGAATCAAAATCACGAGTACTTATTAAGGAACAAGGTACTGGACCGACCCGCTATGAGAAGTATATCATTTAGTCCTTCGACTTGAGATTACCATAGACTTCAATATTAAAAGCATGGTAATTTGACAAAATCAAACGTTGACTTTAACCGGACAATTATAAAGATTGTGATTGGTTACCATGTAAATAATATGTGAAGGTGTGTAATCAAGATAGAATTTGTCACTCTCATATAGAAAAATATATAAGTGGATCCCTCGATATCATAGACTGATAACGGCCAAGTCCATGTGAATTGATATTATCCATGTCACTTGGATGTTTTCAGTTTACTAAAAGATTGATGCTAGTACAATGGAACATTAAGGGTGACTTTCCATGCCTTATGTTTAGTCAAAGGATATCGTATAACAAAAATATATAATATATGTTGTTCATTAGGTTGTATCAATTTTGATATTCATGCTACTTGGGTAGTCATAATGCCCTGCTAGAGACTACTTATGACTTGTGTACCAAAATGGTTTTAGTTCATTGCCAACATTGTATGGTCCTATTTGGTCGCACATAAAGAACGACTTTGTGCAATTTTAACTGATTTAGAGTAATGATAAAATTCATGACATAAAAGCCCTTATGATTTGTTATATGATAACTTATTAGTATGGGCGTATGTGTAATTTTCTTAAACTGTCTAAATATAATAGTTACATTACAAATATGATTTTAAGTTAGGGCTTATCTACATATAAATAGAGTGTAAAACCATAAAACAAAACTAGATTTTTGTTTTTTGTAAATTTATAGTTCTCTGGAGTTTGGGAGAGAGAATTTTTTTGTCAATCTCTCATAAGGCTAGCACTCCAAATTGTGGTCACCATTCGTGTGTGGATTTCCTAAATACAATAGTTGTATTACAAATAGAATTTTAAGTGAGGGCTTATCTACACATATAAATAGAGCGTAGAACCCTAAAAGGAAACTAAATTTTCATTTTTGCAAATTCAAGTTCTTCGGATTTTGGGGGAGAAATAAAACGTTTTCAATCTCTCTTGGACTAACACTCCAATTTATGGTCACCATTTATGTGTGGATTTTCGATAGAGGACGCACACTTGAACATCTTGGAGATCAAACAATTATAGAAGAAAATCACAAATTAAGGTATAGTTTACTTTTAAGATCTGGCTTAATGAAACCTATTTTTGATCCTGTTGGGGTTTTTCAAAATTGTTTTGGATTTTTCGCTACGTGTGAACCTCAAAAACCTAACAACCATTAGATAAAATGTAACACCATAGAAATACAATAAGATTACCCTCAATGAAAATCATGCCTAATCTAAGTCAATATTAATCGAAGACGCATAATAAACAACTTAGAACACAATCACCTAAGACATCCACTCAGAAAATGCCCTATAGATTAATCCTACACTTCTATAATTGTTGTCAATAACTATAAACATAGAATTAGAATCATAGTACCACATAACACATTTGCAACTATTCAAGCAATATTAATCTTCTTAGTTGTAATACACAAAAGCAACTTGTTAAATCCGTGATTGACGTGTATGAATAGATTTAAAGTATTAAGTTCATGATTCCTTAATTATAACTATCTAGCAATCCAAAATGTATTACATGCCTAGGGTTTATTTAGATTGATAGACTACTCCTTCATGCTAGAAATAAACAATGCATAGATGAAGTCATAATGAATTAATAAATACCTTAATATAAATCAAAGCTCCAACGTATCTTCAAATATAAACTAAAATAGATAATATAAATAATGTAGAACAAAAGAAAAGCAAAAGGAGGGAGTTATTTCGAAACTCTATAGCATTTTTAATAATCTCCATAGATTTAAATATATTAGATAAAGAAAAATTCTTCATATTAATCTAAAAAAAACTTTCACCAACCTCAATGATTTGTCAACGATTCCTAACTTATACACAAATCACTAAGTAAATCACTGAGTTTAGCTCTCAGTGCTCTACCGATTTGGCTGGCGATTTCTAGTTCATTCTCCGATTCGGTGTAGATTCGCTAGGTTTTTCCTACTATAGATTTAGGTTTCGATTCCTAGTGTTATTTCAAATTAGTGGCTAATCGCTAGGCTTCTTTTCCAATTGACTATTTTTGCACTTTTTTCTCTTTTCTTCCGTTTCTTTATTTTCCTGTTTAAAACTTGAAATCATAAAATAAGAGAATACTTAATGTAATATCATTATTTAAAAACAAAACCAATCTAAATTACACTATAAAATATGTCTAATTATTAACTTGTCACAAGTGAATAATGCAAACTTGCATAAAAGCCATATAAGCAAAAATAACTCGATCACTCCCCCTTATTTGAAATTACCTTGGAGTTTAAATACTGAAAAATATTTTCAATACAAGAGTCAAAAGTAAGAGAATAAAAACATAATATACTAAACTAAACTCATAATAAAATTAAAACAAATATAGATTATGGGTTGCCTCCCATAGAGTGCTTTTATTTACTATTGTTGGCTCGACTAAACCCTTTTAAAATCAGGTCGGATCTCTAAACTCGAATTTAGGATTATCCACTGTAGTGCCATTCTAGAAATTGATTGATCAACCATTAATCGCTAGAGTGATTATTTGTTCAGAATATCAATAACAACTTGAGTAGTGACAAAGAAAGGTTGTCCTAAAATTAAAGGATGATCTTCATTAATAAAGTGTAGCATGACCAAAAAATATGTGTGTATAATGCATTTTTCCACCTGACTAGTACATTTATGACCACTCTTATTGGTCGAATTGAAATACCATTCAGTAATGAAATTTGTTAAGAAGCAAGTGAATCCAACTCCAATTGAGTGTGTAGAAAGAAATTTATGGGCATAAGATTTGCATTAGTACTCGTATCGTATTGAGTCTAAAGTACCAAGCTCGTTTAATTTTAATATGCAAATGTTTACCTCTAAGATCATTAAGGTTTACAGGGCTTAAATCGGGCTTTTTTCTTTTTCTTTTTTTTTGTTCTTGGATTTAAAATCTCCTAGTTTATTAATATTTTCCTCAGTATCCAGTTGCTTAACTCTTTATTCTCGAGTTACTTTCTTTTCTTTTAAGTGTCTTCAACTTGTTCTTTCTTTGAAACTTCTTTTTTAGTTTCTATTACTACTACATTACTTGCATATACTTCATCATTAAAATTATCAAAATAGTTATCGAAAAATTCATCATATTCATCATAGTTATGTTCATTATTAATTTTGAATTTTATAATTTTTTCTTGAAATCTCATAGACATTTTTCCTTCAGAAATGCCTAACTTAGCTTTAACTGTTTTAAGAAAAAGTCTACTTAATAGTATAGGCGAGGATTAGGTGTTCTAGAATCTCCCATTTCCATGACATAAACATCGGTTGGAAATACTAAGTCGTGTACTTGTAATAAAATATCTTCTAATAATCCATACGAGTTAATAATTGTATTGTCATCTAAAGTAAGATTACTAAGCGTATTACTCAACGATCTGATTTTCAATGATTCAAAAAGTTGAAGTGACATTACATTAATTGATCTCCACGATCGCGCATAGCAAATTCAGTAGAAGAATTTCTAATTATGATAGGTATGACAATCATTCTTAGGCCGAAACATTTCTCATGCATTCTCTTTATTAAAGATGACATCTTCGGTCTTAAGTTTTCATTAAATTCTTCTAAAAATCTATTTTTAGATTCAGAGAATTCTTTAGTAGCTTCATTACGATTTGATTCCATTAAGTTTTCATTAATTTTTATTAGCATCTGCTAATCCTTGTGAACGGGAGATATATAATGCATATCTTCATTCAATTCATAAATATTATTATTTAATTTCTCTCATTTAACTAATTTAGAATTTTGTAAAGGCTTTTCATAAGCTTCAACTCTAAATACCATGGGTATAGCCTTGAAGAAAAGGAGTATATGGCAATTGTCCAATTATCCATTCCCTAATGAGAATGACATTGGCCATTATCTCTTCTTCTTGTTCTATTGTTTTCGGTATTTTATTTTTCTTTTGACCTCTCTCAGGTGTCTTTTCTTGTATTATGCGTCTCTTTTTCATTATCACAAAATAAAACATTAACTTGTGCTGGATTAGTAGTATTCGCAAGTTAATTAGATCTTACAGTATGATTACGTAACTTATTAATTTGTAGATTCATTTGATTGAATTGCTTTTTTCAACTCGTTAATAGACGTATAAGTTTTAATTTGATTTTGATAAATTTGAATAAAGTTTTGATGACTTTGTGTCATAAAGTTATGTAATATTTGTTCTAAACATGGTTATGTAGGTTGAGTCATTTATTGAGGTTATTGAATTGGCGTAGATTGTATTTGTGCTCTTGGTCTACAAGTGATATAATTTTAATTTTGTGGATCATAACTATGATTTGAATTTGATTTTCCAGTGCAGTAATTATTGTTATAATATTGATTTCCAAGAAAATGAGAATACTAGTTCACAAACATGCTGACTTCTTATTAGTATCTTTTTATGAAGTAGGACACGCATCCATAGGATGTGTAACGTCATTATAAAAATCCGCATGGCTTCACTTGGTTTGGTTTTTTATATGATAGTAATTTGACCATGCAAGATGATTCATCAACTTTTTCGTCAAATGTATTAGTTGTTTTATTATTAACTTCATAAAGTTTCTTTCATGATGTGTCGATTTTTTCACCATATTGTTTAGATTTCTTAGCTATTTTATTAATAGCTTCTTTTGTTAAAGTTGGTGTAACATCGAATTACGATCCACCACATATGATATCTTATAGTCTTTGTTCAAAAGAATCAAGTCATTCATAAAAGTAATTTAATAAAGCTCTTTGTGTATATCAATGTTGTGGACAAAATGAAATTAATCTTTGAGATCTATCCCAAAATTTATTAAAATTTTCATCATCTTTTATTTTTAATATTGTAATTTGTCTTTTATAAGTACTAATTTTTCTTGCATGCATACATTGATCAAGAAAAACTTCTAACATTTGAGCCCATATGGTTATTAAATCTTGAGAAAGATAAAACAACCAATCTGTGTTTAATCGTTCAATACAAAAAGAAAGACTTTAAGTTTGACTTGTTCTAACGTACCATCATTAAGTTTCGTCCCATTGACTTTGTGTTGATATTACCTTATAAATTCCTGAGCACTAATGAATCAAAATCTTAGTTCAAATTCAGGAAATCCCTCAAGATAAGCAATACACATTGGTTCATAAGCAGTGATATTTTGATTAGTTTGCCTTAAAGTAAGTTCTCTATTATCATTATTATTGATATTATCAAGGTTATTATTGGCTTCTATTGTGATAGCTTGGTGTTTCCTACATTGTCGTTGTCTTAAATTACGATTAAAAGCCTTATCTACTTCGTGATTAAACATATGTGGAATTAGAATGCGGTATAACATATAACGTCTAAAACTCCTAAGAAATTATGCAAAATTCCTGGCAACGGTTCAAAAATTTTACACGTGTCGAGCGTGTACAATAACTTTTCCGTATGTCCTTATTATTTGTAGTAGTGATAAATAGGATCATCTCCACAGGGATTTATAATACTTCTTTAGGAAAAATCCTTCAAATAGTTTTTATTAATTTCCTTTTCTTTAACTTAATTAATTTTATTAAAATAGGAATTAAAAGTTATTAATTCGATCTATAAAACTATAATAATTAACTAAACTAATTAAACTAACTTAATTAACACAATTCAATTCACTAATATTCAAATCAATTTAATTCAATAACAAATAAATATCTAAACAAATATCCAGAATAGAGGAACAATAATATGTTTCGCATCCAAACATATTACTACTCAAATCGTAGTCATAAACATACTTTAATATCTTAAAAAGTATTCTAGATCATTAAACTATAATCATAAGTAGACAACCCTTAGCAAGCCATTAATTCTCCTTATATCGATGGAAAGTCACGTTCTAATTTTATTGAATTAACCTTTTGAGAACTCAAAGAAATTAACTTTAGGCAATAAAACCACATTACGTTATGTGAAAACTTCAAATTACTAAATCTTATACATTCGAAAAGCCAATTAAATATTAAAGTTAGATCTTAATTTACCTAGGACATATAAATTCTACTAGACCTTTTAAACAATCCAAGTTAATACTTTAATTATTTTTCTAATGCACCGCTAACCTTTGACGTGTTAAATAATCTTAATAAGCTTTCTAACAATCAACCACCCAATGAATAACCCCCGGTTCACCCCGAATCTGAGCACATAATAATAGATTTGTAGCTTTGGATCTAGATTTCTCAATTGATTATGTGCCAGCGGGACTTTCATGAATCATCATCGTAGAAGCTTCCTCAAGAAGACTATACTGAGAAGCTCTAGCTATAGCTACATTCTCTGTACTTGTTCTTCTCCTACTCAAGGCATCAACAACCATATTTACCTTTCTTGGGTGGTCATCTATAGTGAAGTCGTAATCCTTAAGAAACTCAAGCCATCTATGATGCCTCCTATTCAATTTACTTTGAGTAAACAAGTATTCTAGACTCTTATAAATTGAAAATACTAGAAATCTCTCACCGTAAAAACGGTGCCTCCAAATCTTTAAGGGCAAACACAACTGTTGCTAACTTAAGATTATGAACTGGAAAATTTCTTTCACGAATCTATAGTTGCCTTGAAGCATAAGCTACAACCCTTCCTTCCTGCATCAACACACAACCCAAACCTGAATGAGAAACATATGTATAAATCACTAACTTTTTCCCTGATTCAAGTAATATAAGAACAAATGTTATAGTCAAACTATATTTCAACTCCTTGAAGGTAGCTTTGCACTCATCAAATTAAGTAAAATCTATGTATTTCTATGTTAGCCAAGTTAGTGGCAGAGCGATACAGGAGAAACCCTTAACAAATCGCCTGTAATAACTTGCTAACCCCAAAAGACATTGAGTCTTTGACAATGTGGTAGGAATAGACCAATTCGAGATTACCTCGACCTTTATCGGATCAACAGATTTACCCTCAACATTAACCACGTGCCTGAGAAATTTGACTTAGAAGATCAAAAAGCATTGACTGAACTTGGCATATAACAAATTATCCATCCGAGTTTGTAGAGTAATCATGAGATGGTGCAATGCTCTCCTTGAATCTTCGAATATATCAAAATGACATCAATAAACACTATGATGAACTGGTTAAGATAGGGCTTGTGCATCAAATCCATGAATATAACAGGAGCATCGGTGAGCCTAAATGACATCACTGTAAACTTGAAGTGCCCGTACCGAGTATTGAAAGTTGTCTTTGAGATATCCTTATCCTTAATCCTCAGCGAATGATAATAAAACCTCAAATTAAACTTCGAGAATATTAGGAAAAATAAATTATTGATCCAGGGAAATGGATATTTCTTCCTGATAGTTACTCGATTGAGTTGTCGATAATTGATGCACATGCGTAAGTTTCTGTCTTATTTCATAAAAGAATTGGTGTTCCCCATGGTGATATACTAGGATAAATAAACCTTTTCATGTAACAAATCCTCTAGCTAAGTTTGCAGCTCATGCAATTCCTTCGGTGCCATATATATAATACAAAGGAATAGGTTTGGTTCTAAGAATAAAATTATTGATGAGATCAATGACAAGTGGTGGTGGAATTCTAGGTAAGTAAAATAGAAAGAATTCTGAAAACTCACAAACCATTGTTATTTCATTAACCTTAAACTCTTGACAAAGCTTTCCAAATGTAATAACCATTACTGTAACCTTTAAGTCTCGAAGAGTAGCTTCATTTCCAAGAGTTTCAAGTCTTGAAAGATTATATCCTTTATAGACTATAATTTTATAAAGTTTAGGAATATGAAATATTACCCGCTTATGAAAACAGACAATATTGGCATGGTACATTGCTAACCAATCCATCTTTAGAAGTGCATCATACTCTAGGAACTCCATAACCCTCAAATCAATTAGGAGCTCATTCTCCATAATTTTAACTATGCATCTCTCGCAAATCAGGTTAGGATAAACTTTCTCACTCACTACTATGCTCAGGATCGATAAAATACTGGCTTAAACTGGTTTTAATGTTAATTCATTAACCATTGCACCAACAAGAATGGAAACTTTAAAACTAGCATCAATAAGAATTTCTATGTTCATTTGTTATTTCATTAATCCCCATCTTTTTAGGAACTACTTGCACTAGACTAATCTAACTATTACCTGCTACTGAAAATATCATTTATGCATCTAATAATCTTAGTATTTCATTCTTTACTACACCATCATTGGTGAATATAGACTATGTTGAGCTTTTCGAGAAGGCTTTGTATCTTTTCAAGATTAATCCAATGCATACATGTAGTTCGATTTATTCATTTGATTTCAGCTATTGTCCATCTTGCTTACTTGAATTCTTTGAGAACATTAATTAGTTTCTCTTACTCTAGATTTGATAATTTATTAGATATTAGGTAATGACCCATACCTTAAGCTAGTGATTAATGATAACCTAAATCCCAATTAATGAATTTTTGATACACTAAGTGCGACGAAGGGGTTTGGAAATGAATGTGCATGCTCAAAAATACCCTTTGGCATGTTTGATGAATTTATTGTCAATAAAATACATGAGACATACATTTATATATAGTTGATTTATAAATATATATAAATAAAACTATAAGTCTGATTTGGTAATATGAATTGTTGGATCGCCTCGAGATAACATGATGCGTATCTAGATGAAAATCCATATATATAATCAAAACCAACTCAAGTTTATTAGTGTTTCATAGATCGAGTGAGGAGAAGCAACTTTGGGTTTGATCATTCAGGTGATTAATTCAAGTGAGGGTTTTTATGATTCGAAGTGATCGAGGGAGGTTAAATCACTTGTGATTTTGAGATTCATTACAGTTGGTAAGTTTAAGTTTGTTTCTTATGTGAATTGGTGATGAATTCTTTGTTAATTGTTGTTATTTATGATTTGAGATGCTGTAGGTCCTCATTTGAGGCCTTACTTGATGTTGTGGAGAGCTTTTGGATATCATTGTAGTGATTTGGTAATTAAACAGGGGATGCTACCTTGTTCTTTGTAAGAATGCTCGATGATGGAGCGCATTCCCTATAGCAGGGAATCACGCTTCCATCAAGAACTGTGAGGAACCTAGTTGGTGGAGCGCACCCCACCAAATGAGGGAACGCACTCCCACCATAGAAAATAACAACATTGTTGATTTTTACTTGATAATTTCTGAGTGTCTAGGGATAGGGTCAAGGACTCTAAATGTAGGGTATTATACTTGTGTTGACCTCAAATGAATTATGATAAGTTCTCCAACCTCAAGAAAGGTTTATCGACCCAAAAAGCTAGGAGTTTGGAAATGAAATCAAACCGAGGTAAGTGGGACTCCTATTCTTATCAATTATGCTTTGCAAATTAGTATATTTGGTTCATATAACATTATGGACTTAGAATGGGGCGACGTACTATGATTTGATAGTTTTATATGTGAAAAGTCTTAGTAATGGTCAATAAGGTGGACTGGGACTAAAGATTTAAAAGGTTAGTCGGGAAATGGATTTCACCTTTTGTCTTAATGAATGGAAAAGTACACTTAGAAATTGATTTTGCCCTTTTATCCTCAGTTAGCCAGAGTCTTACCTTAAATGTTGTTGTCTAGTTAGAGTCAGTAGTTCAGTCAAGCTTGAATAAACTAGCAAAATCCCTAGTCGGCCAACATGTAGATTCTGTGGTTGTATTCTCGAGTGACTGGAGAGTGTGACTCTATAATTAAACTCACATTCACGAATCATAAGTACGGTTGCATATAACCTATTGGATTTACATTCAGTTTATGATTGTTTGTATCAATTTCAATGCATGAATAGATACATTTTGGATTCATATTGCTATTCATTTTTCTATTGATATTAGTTGATAATTGATGCGCTTATGAGCATCAATTACTGATCGAGTTGGAGTGCTCACTCCCCTTAACATTTCAAGTTCAAACGTAGGTGTTTCAGCAAAGGAAAATGAGAAGGCTTAGGAGTTTATTTGTCTTCTCTATGATGTAATGAACATTCCTTGTATATATGTACTATTTAAATTACATTTTTGTAATATAACAGGGTTGGGAGGTTTTATAAATATGTTTTGGTTTTGATAAACTTTAGATTTATGTATATCGTTTATATTATTAATTTTTTTTTAAAATTTTCCATTAAGTAAAATTTGATTTATAATTCAATATTAATATACATGTTACGTTTATCAAGTGCAGAAGTAGAGGCTACTAACTCTAGTTAAGTCTAGCTAGTATGCTAGGGCTTAATTAGGGTTTCAGGCTAGGTGTCGCCTTAATGAAAAAGGGGATCAAAAAACTGGGTATCAAAGGTTAGGGTTTACCATTTATTAATCAAGAAATAACTCTGATACAATTTGATATAAGAGCTTAGGTTTATTGTCTTTATTACAATTTAAGGTCAGAGCTAAAGTTCATCACTTTGAAATAAAAGAATAACTCTGATATATTTTAATATCAAAACCTATGTGAGTGACTTATCCTAGGTTACTAACTTTAATACACCTTAGTACCAGAACCTAAGTTTACTAACTCTAAGAATTGTTTCGAGTTTGAATTAACTTATTATATGTTAAACGATTTTATCATGGTTTTAGGGAGAAAATGAAAAATAAAAACATTATTATACACTATTTTCTACATTTATTTTAATCTATTGTATAGATATGATTTCTCTATTTTTGTGAATGTTACCCTAATGGTCTTTTATTTCTTTTGATTTCAGTATCTAATGGCTAATTAGGGAGATGGTTTACAGAGGCATGAACCTTAGGGTAATCCGAAAAGTGAAGCTCGATGGAAATCTGGAATGGAGCAGTAAATGAAAGAGCTATTTGAATCTCAAGCAAAACTTGTGGAATTGCTAATGGCTCATATGGGGCCACTAGTTCAACAACTTGAGATATGGCCTACGACAAGTCTCGAGGTTAGTAGGACTAAGGGAGGAGATAGGGCAATAGCAGCTCTCACACAGCCAATGATAGTACATTTCTAGGGACTGAAGATACCTATAATAGTGCCAGTAGATTCTGAGAAGATTGCATTTCTCAAAGCACGTAAGGAGTTCATGAAATATGTTATTATGAGATTTAAAGGCTCTACAGAGGACAGAGTAGTAGAAATATGAATACTTGAGATAGAGTAATGCTTTGCTATTGGGATATAGAGGATGAGTTTAAGGTTAAATTCATTAATTTTTTATTAATTGAATATGGTCTTAAATAGTGGAGTTCAGAAAAAAAAAGGAAAATGGTCAAAACTTGGCCACAGTTTAGGACCATATTTTATAGGCCTTACTCTTTGAAATCAGTCAGGAACATGAAGGAGATTGAGTTCATATAGTTGAAACAAAATGAGATGTCTTTATAGGAATATGAGTGGAGGTCTACTGAGTTGAGCAAGTTTACTTCAAAGAAGGTGGTATTATAGGAGAACAAAATAGGCATGTTTCTCGATGGATTGAACTATGAGATACGCGTGGTAGTTTCCTCTCATCCTCACACCAGTTATGCATTTATTTTTTAGAGTGCGATGGAGATAGAGGCAGTAGTATTAGCTCATCCACCAAGGAAAATGACTATTCCACCATTAGCTCCTTATTATCTAGGCAGTTAGAGGGCTTAGGAATTGGTCCATATTCAGTTGACTCAATCATCTAGAAGTAAGAGGAGTCAGGATTTTATCAAGTAGCAGAGAAAAATGAGTACAAAAAATATTTCTTTTGTAGCTCTATTTCAGTCATCTCGGTAGAGAACTGTATATGTTAGCACAACGATTACTGCACCATCTATTTCACAACCTTCAGTGGTGAAACCACCTTTAACAACATCAGCACAGTTAGGAGGTAGAGGCAGAGGTAGGGGTTAGGCTGGTCTGAGACCTAGCAGTTCTAAATAGGTTTCTCGTGCTAATGGATGGTCCTGAACTCCTAATGTGATGAGTTATCAGTGTGGTCTGCCAGGCCATGTTCAGAGGAATCGTATTGCGTGTCCAGCTTCTTCAGTAGGCATTGTTATGTAGATTGTTGACCAGTCTAACACCGTGGCTGAGGTTGGTCTTGAGGCTACGAGGAGGCTCGTGGAAGATATCTCAACATTTGCGGTATTAGATTCAAGATTCTTTTGGCATACCTTATTCAATGATTGTTATTTTTATACAAAAACTTGTCTAAATTGTCAACGAACTGAATATTTGATATGTAAGAATCAAATGCATTTATTTCCTATACTTTTTCGTGAAGTATTTGATGTATGGCGAATAGAATTTGTGGGACCTTTTTCATCGTCTAATGGAAATAGTTATATTCTACTAGTTGTAGATTATGTGTCTAAGTAGGTAGAAGCTAAAGCTACTAAAACTAATGATTGTAAAATAATAGTCAATTTCCTTAAATTAATGATTTTTACTAGTTTGGAACCCTTAAATTATTAATTAGTGATAGTGATTCACACTTTTACAATCAAATAGTTGCTACTCTACTTAACAAATACAACGTCACACATAAAACATATGACACGTATCATCATCAATGGAGAAATCAAATAAATATTGGAAAAGACAGTATGTCCAACACGTAAAGATTGGAATTTTCGTTTAGAAAATGCACTATAGGCATTTAGAACTGCATTTAAGACACATATAAGTATGAAAACTTATAGGTTAGTTTTCAGAAAAACATGTCATTTACCTGTAGAATTATAACATAAAACATACTAGGCAATTGAGACCTATAATATGAATTATGATGATGCAGGACAACCAAATCTACGAAATGAAGCTTATGAGAGTGCTTCTATTTTTAAAGATAAAACTAAAGACAAATTAAATATTAAAACCTTTAAAATAAGGCAAAAAATGTTACACTTTCCTTTATGTCTTAAATTATTTTCTGGATAACTTCGTTAATGATAGATGGGGCCTTTTGTAACTACAAATGTATTTCTTCATGGTGTTATTGAAATAAAAAAGTATAGAAATAGGAAGATGATTTAAAGTTAATGGTCATAGATTAAAACCTTACTATGAAAATCTTGTTCAACATGACATAGAGATTGTTACTTTAAATCTAGTCAACAAGCCATTAAAAGATTTGAAAACAATGACAAAGCACATTGTGACCATAAACTACAGTGAAACATTCAAAGTTTGGATGATGGAAAAACTGGACTCAATTGTCAACTGCTCCTATCAAAAATAGGATTGACTACGGATTCGAGCCAAAGCACACGGTTTCATAAAATCCGTACTATTTTCCTGATCTAAATTTAGACACCAAGATGTAAGACAACTAAAAAAACACAAAAAGAAAACAAACTGTCAGAGACTTATACATGTGTGATGAGGATGTCCCTGATTATGAATAATATGAAAAAATAATGATCTTTCACAAATCTTAAAAGATGATTGGGGACATATCTTCCTCAATATACAAGTCAATGATATTTCTTTATACGAAGCTCAACTTAATACAAGTGTTGATATCAATATTTTGCATGCACATTGATTTCTTCAAATAAATTTCGGACTCATAGAATGTCTCCTATCAAGGTATACAAACCAAATGGTACCTTTATAGTCCCATTGGATTTATCAAAAAACGTGCCAGTGAGAGTGATACGATTTACTTTTGATATAGATTTCTTAGTCCTGCTACCCAAGGTTATATCATATTATTGGGAAGACCTTTTCTATCACTTGTTAGAGCTATTATGGATGAAAGTGATCACTTAGTTACACTTAGAATAGGTGATGATGAAATGTTACTCAAATGAACAATGTGATGATTATGAAGGAGAACATTTCTACGATGGTTATGAAGACAAGAACTAACATTATAAAAATAACGATGAAGGTGGTAAATAAGATAAAATTACTAAAGAATCGATTGAAGTGAAGATTGAATCGCTCACACTAAACGAGAATTGATTTTTATATCAATTGAGCCAACAAAAGTAAATCAAAGCGCTCTATGGGAGGCAGCCCATATTATACATTTATTTGTACTTTAGGTTTAGTATACGTTTAGCATTAGTATAGTATGTTTTTATTCTCTCTCATTTTGACTCTTTTTTGAAAATATTTTATGAACTTAAGCTCCGGAGTAGCTTCAAATAGATAGGGGAGGATCGAGTTATTATATCCTTATTGTAATATATTATGTTTTTCTTGCAATTTGCATTATTTAATAAAATAATTTATTGGTTAATTACATATCCTACTCAAGTTCTCAAATTTCTAGTGAGTTATGCCTTTATATTAAATATTATAAGTGATATATATGATAATTATGAATTAAATTTGAAAACAAAGGACTTACTGTCGAGTGAATCCAAAACGATGTGCATTTACACTACAAATTACTGGAAAAATCATTGAAAGTTAGTAGGGATTTTAAGTGAAAAACCAAGTATAATGATTCAGCAGCGAATCGACATTACAACTAGGATTCACTGGATAAATTAGTGAAGCACATAACCATAATTTCACAAATTTACATATTGATTTATTAGCGAATCCACTTAAGCCTCTAATTCACTGGAACCAAATTCATGTTTTTAAAACCAAAACCTAAAATCGGTTGGAACAACTTAATTTATACTACAAACCCTTGCACCCCCTTCGATCGGGAAATCAAATTATTGGCTAGATTCAACTCTCCAAAGCCTCATTATAGCTTATTTATTTAAGTAATTTCCACCTCGAGGAGGATGTGTTCAAACGAAAAGAAGAGAATAATTTGAGAGTATAAAGCTAAATTAAGGCTTGAACGGACGGGATACGTGAAGAGGCTTGAAAAAGGAATCTAGGAGTTTTCAAGACTCTAACACTTGAGGGATTCACTCTCAAGGAGGTAATAATTTGATCTCTATCAATTATTTCAATTTCCATGTTTTGAAAATCGATTTTTGAATAATTGATGAAATTGTCAAAAAAATTGTTGATTTTGTTTTCAACTAGAGAATTATGTTATATATTGCAAAGAAAGATGGCTCTTGATCTTGATTACTAAATGGGTGAGGTTAAGGGTTTTACTATCGATATAAATGAAAATTTTGAGATGAGTTACAAAATGAGTTAAGGGTGTGTTTTCCAAAAACTAGAGGATTATTTTGATGGATTTGCTTTATAATTTGTTTTTACTAATTTTTAAAATCTTCGCGTGAATTTTTATAAAAAATCCTTTTTACAAACTCGTTTTAAATTCCTCGAAAAAACTTGATTCTCAATAAATGATTCATTTCGAATTCATTTTCATATTAAATGCAGATTTTGATTTACTAATTCATCACAGTTGATTTATTCTCTATGACGTGAAGAGGTAAAGGATGAGGTATGAGTAGTAAACAAGATAAAAAGAAAAGGATTTCGATAGAAAAACTCAATAAGAAGCATGTGGGTCAACAAATGTTTATCTAGTTCACATGGGTTAGTATTTGAGAATCAAGATCTGGGAGACCTAAATGGAGAACACCACTTCCACCTAGCTCTGATGAGGAAAGATATTTTGAACACTTAACTTCTAGAACATTAATACCTTATGATCCTTTATGATTTGTCAGTCCTAAAGCATAGAATATATATTTTAAAGATATGAAGAGAATTATAATACCCGAGAGGGAATTAAAAATTCAGAATGTGTATTAGTATGATGATAGTATTGTGAGAACCATAAGAGAATGAAATTAGGATGAACTTCTTAGGGTTTATGAAGAGAAAAAAGAGCGAGGATGCTCTAAATTGGTAAGAAAATTTTATGTGAATGGATATGTGAGTAAATATCTAAATGAAGTAGTAGTTCAAGGGAGTACGCTTAATATTTCACCTGCAAGATTGAATAGACAATATTGATTTCTTGAAAGAATATGTACACAAGAAGCTGATTTGCCAAATATCTTTTATATTAATAAAGAATCATATTCTTATGCAGTGACTCAAGAAATCTTAGAGGTAATTTTGGGATAGGGATTTGCTCTTCATGCTAAAGGTCATCCTAAATTAATTGAAACCACCAGTTTTAAGAAAATCACCAAATGTTGAAGTTATATTATAAATGCTTGTTTATATTCCACTATACAACATTTTAAAGCAAAGAACTCTAGAGTTGCTTTACTTTATCACATTGTCATAAAGAAGGAATATATTGATGTTGGGAACATAATTCATGACGCTATGAGACAAGTAATGATGATCATGAAACATGACGTCCTACCATTCCCAATATTGATTACTAAGCTCTGTATGAAGGCAAAGGTGGATTTCAATGAAATTGAATTTGATGTATTACCTTAGAAAACCATTATTAATGTTGTAGGAAAAATAATGAGAGCGGTTAACGATTATACTAATTCAAAAGATGGAAGAGAAATCAATGAATTATGAAGATCAAACGTTGACGAAAAGAGTGGTAGACAAGAAATTTAGAGAAATCGTTAGAATATGCAAGAAGAGCGACAAGTATGATGGTTCAAGTGGATATTTCAAACACGAAAAACAGTTCTAAATCTCCATTGAGAGCTAAAAGGAAGGGATTTTTATCGATCCTTATTTTCGGCTTTTTTGCGTACTAAGAAGCAGATTTTGAAAAATTAGGATGCTCGAGGAGAATTAAATAATTTTGGTACGTCACCATTTCATTAAGAAAGGAGATTTGTTGACCATTTGCAAGATCAGATGAGGAGCAATGATATTCTATCATTGCGGTTGCACTTTCCATTAGGAGTTTGAACCTCACCGATAGCTACGTTTTATAAGCCACTACATATAGGGATAGAAAATGAGCTGATGCTGCTAATAACGAATTTACATCTAGACATAATAATTTGTAATCTTTCTAATGTTTGCTTGAATAAGAGAATTTGAATCTTGTTTTGGTAGTAAATTATTTTATATATTCCACTTATGCTTCACAAGGTATATTTGTTTTGTAGAAAACCCTATTTAATTTTTAAACCTTAAGGATAAGATTTTGAATGAGTTTGAGGTTGTTTAAGTGAAGTATAAAGAAGCAAGTATGGAAGACTCAGGAGGAAGAATTTATTCAAAGTTTACTAAAATTCTTATAATTCTTTATGATGATACAGGTAATATTTCTTCATTTTACTTTATTTATTTGAGAAATAATATGAATTGAATATAATTTGGATGTAAATAGTAGTGATATTTTTATTACCCAAAAAATAAAAATTTTATGATAGAAAAGAATTGTTATACTGTATTGACTTACCTAGATTATGTATGCACTAGAAGAGTTTAAAGAGATTGATTACTTTTTGTTAGACATGAAAATGGGTAGAGGATCGAAACGAAATCTCAAGATAAACAAGACAAACTTCTAAGAATCGTATTTCACCAAGATTATATATAAAGAACTTTGGCCACAATTAAGGGAAAAAATAAGAAATTAGTCAACAAAAAGAAATGGAGCAGGGAATCTAATGGTGAAAGTGAGAAGTGCTAACAAGAGTTTTTAAATACAAAATAAATAGAGAGAGACCCATAGGTTCCAAAGGAAATGGAGCAGGGAATCTAATGGTGGAAAAACGTGGGAATTTTTTTTTTTCATAAAAATAATAACAGTAATCAAAGGAAATGAAGTAGGGAACCGTAGGAAGGAAAAAAGAAAATAAATGGAAAGAAAAAGAAAAAAATTGATAAATGGAAGAATGTTTATGAAAACTTTTAAAACAAAAGATTTAGCTCAAGTGCTTATAGCTAAGTTGAGCGAAGTATTTTTTTTTCTATCATTCCAACAAATGAACAAGATAATGATAATTATTGGCGTTTAAAAATTTCGATCGACTTGGATTATGGTGGTATTTTTAAATAATGTTTGAAATTGAGATTGATTTAATGATTCTTGTATCTTGAGACTCTACATCTGTCATCTTAAGCATGATGTTTGTCAGTAGAGACTGAGCAAACCTATATAGTAGCTTCGCCTTGGTATTGATTAAACGTTAGTTCTGAGGTGTATTGCATAACGAGGGTTGAGTTGTCAAATAAGCAGTTGTTCTTTCAATCTTTCTATTCTATCATAATTTGAATTTATATGAGGGTAATATGTTTCTATTTAATGATAATTTATGTCTAAGAATAAGAGTAAGTAATTATGAAATCAAAATTAGGAATGAAAAGAGAATATCATTGAGAGTATTCATTTACTTGGGATGCAAAGTGTTGAGTTTGAGGATATTTGATAAGTCAATAATTAGATAGTGTTTTATAGTATATTTTAAGGTGGTTATGGATATAAATTCTATATTACACTAGCGTTCTCTCGTTTTCTGATTTGAGGTTATATTAAGGTTATGTGAAGAAATGAAAGAAAAATGGAAGAAAAGTAAAAAATATAGTGAAATTGAGAAAAAACACATTGAAAAGATAGCGAATCAGAAAATGAACCACGATTCACTCCCAGCGAATTAGTAGCAAATTAGGAATATACTAACTAGGAATTGCTACCAAATTCGATGAACTACAGAGATACAATTCCGCCAATTTACACAGCGAATCAATAAAGATAGAGGATTCGGTCAGGCATTGTTAAATTCAGCTACGAGAATTTTGGAGTAAAACAAGGAATCTCAATTCGATTAGGATATGTACTACTTACAATACTATACACATAAATCTAAGGCTTCAAAATTAAGGGCTCCTTGATTTACCTTGAAGCCATTGATTAGTTTTAGATTATTTTTATTGCTCTTTGTTTTGAAGACTCGTTGGAGATTTACATATTCAATAAGAGGCATTTTTCATTAATGTCTTTTATTGATTTTATTGCAATCTTTGTTTTAAATGTGTTAGTAATTTATTAATCTAAACAAATTCCAAACATGAACTTAAACCATTTTGCACGCATAGTAGCCAATGTGTATTAAATATTTAGGTTATAAATCTAATTTATAGTAGTGACTAGGATTAATTTAAAAGGTTTTTTACCATTTAGATGTCTTAGGTAAATTGTGTTCTAGGTTTGATATTGATATGGCTAATTTCAATAATATTGGCTTAATAATAAGAAGTTTTCAAAGAACTTAAGGATATTTTATTTCTATTAGTTATCTTTGAGATTTCGAAGCATTAATGGTCATAAGATTAAAATGTAGCTTTTCCATTGGCATAAGGAAAACTGATGGCTTGATAAAGGCTATCAAACTTACATATGATTTAGGTTTAATAATTCAAGAATACTACATAAGATGAGGATAGTATGATTATGACTATACTTTGATTTATATGTTCTGATTCAAAACGGTTTATGTTTCATTATTCTAGATATTTGTTTAAATGTTTGTTTTATATTGATTTGAATTGAATTGAACTTACAATACTTATTATTTAGTGAATTTGAATTGTGTTAATTTAAATTAGTTTAATTAATTTAATTGATTGATATAGTTTGATTAGAGAATTTTAATTTTAATTTTAATTAAATTAACTAAATTTAAGTAAAATAATAAAACCCTTGGAAAACCTTTTTTCAAGAAATTTACAAATCTCTGTGGAGATTATCCTACTTACCACTACTACAAAAATTAAGTATATATGGGAAACTTAATGTACACACTCGACACGTGTCAACAAGCAAAACAAGTATTTTATTTTAGGGAAAACGATGTCTCTAATTGGTATATCATATTAAGGGTGCTTCCCAGAGGATTTTATAATTTAACAATGTATAATGGAAGTGGGCAGCAATCATTTCCTTTTGACGTATCACGTCTAAATCTTGATACTTGTAATGAAGATGAAAGTTATGCTAGAGACGATTGTGAGGGTCAATTTGTGTGAAAACTTACAATTAATGAAAGCGATTATGTTTCTTTAATTTGTTGCGTGATCCTTAATGTTATATGTGCCTTACTTAATTCACATAGGAGTTAGTGTAACATATAAATTGTATATTGATTTTTCAATTGTCAAATAAGTAGTGATGTTTTCGTTTGGGAGTTTGTGAACAAGCATGGAAGTAATCTATCTTTTATGAATTCTAAAATGTTTTTTATTCTTTCTTTTGTGGCCTAATTTGAGATTGAGTCGTATATTTTTGTGAATGTTTAGGCTGGTATGTGATATACTCAAAAGATACATCCACACAATAGGAAGGGAAAAGGTGTAGTTGAGGCTCGCGAGGGAGAGGTAATGCATTATTTTTATGAAAATAAGTATAATGTTAGTTGTCACTAACAAATTCATAAATTCTTATTAGAGTTTTGAAAAAGCAGATAAAATAAATGTGAGAGATAGATGAAAAGTCGAAGCAACACCTCAATATCCAAATGTCGGTGCAAGGATTTGAGCTTCACCTAGGCCGCTCATTCGGTTTCACTTTCGTCTCCAGGTTCATGTACCATTTGCAGCTCCATTTTGAGCTTCATCTCGGGCCCCATCTCGAGTTGCATCTGCAATTCCAACTCCGACTTCACTAGGTGGTTCTCAATTAAGAGAGTGCCACTCAAAAAGAAGGTAAACCACAAAAAAAGGAAAAAAAAGAAGAGAGATCCAATAAGGCTTCGGACGCTTGCTTTAAAAACTTGTAAAGTCATTCATTTCAAGGATAAGGGTCAGATTGTTGGAGAAAACTTTCATAAGATAGCTTCTTTTTGGGCACTTTGTGGCATGATATGGTGCTAATCACTTTGCCAAACTAACAACTTTTATCAAAAAATGAGAGGGAACAATTGTGAACATTGGTGAAAGTTGAATTTCTAATATTATTGTTAACTTAGTTATTCAGTTCCTCAGTCTAATCATATTCGTCTCATTACAACTAATATTTTTTATTTATGAGACAATCAGAAGAAGACAATGTTGTAGCATATTATACATCTCTAGAGAGGTTGGAAATCAAGGTTGACAAGATCTTTAATGGAAGCACTTGAAAAAGGATGGTCGGATGATGAAATCAATAGTAAACTCAAACCTAAAGAAGTCGAGTTAGTTGAGTGGTTAAAATCTCGAAAAGAAAAAGAACCATCGGCTTTTACATAGAAAAGCAATAAATTCAAGGAACTTAGATCGAAGCATACACTTCATCATACCATTAGTCGAAAGGGATATACTCGCCTCGAGGAAGAAGTGACAAGTTTAACTTGTTTGTCTTATATATATACATATTCCTTTCTTCTTCTTATTTAGTGACAACTTTTTTTATTTTTTTAGAGAGCCAAGAGTGGAAGGGCCATTATAGACATAGCTAATTTGTGGATTGAAGGCCACAAAAGGGTGACCAAATAATGTTTAAATCGCTGAAGTAGTGGTATTATTAAGTGATATGTAAACTTGCTTATTTTATTTTATTTAAGTGATTTTTATTTGATGTTAATAATTTGTTGACTTTGAAGGACAAAATTAATGAATGTCGAATGAGATCATAAGCTTTGACTTCTCAATTATATATACAAGGACTTGATTGCGCAAGTGTTTGGTCCTGAACACTAGGGTCGTATGAGAGGGCTTAGGTTTAAAGTGACTCCTTCTAATATTGGCGCAATAACTCATAGCACAATCTTGTTTCTAAAGCTTCAAATTGATTTTCAAAAATTAGAAGAAAAACAATAATAATTAGCGAAGCTCGTTCGTAGCCAACAAATGTCTCCTTATTCATGGCAGGTAAAAGCGAAATTAATCATCTAGCTTAATAGCCTATTTGAGTTGATAATTTTGTTTTGTTTTACTTGTAGAAATAAAACAACCCTCCAAATTGCAAGATTTTTTATTAGTTGTCTCCAAACAAGGTAGTCAGCGAATGAGAGGTTGAAATTGATGATACCATGCATATTGTGGATGACATAACTATTGGAGCAAGTGCTTACTTAGCATATGTGGAGAAGGTATTTGAACCAAATGCTTTATTGTGGAGGAATCAAAACAATTGGATAACACTAGACAACGCCCTTAGGGAAATAATTCCATGGAAAAAAAATGTCGCAATTATTTTCACACAAAGCAAGTATGATTTTGCTTGTAATTGTTTTAGTAAAGTAAACTACTTCATTATATATATCGATGTTATACACTCTTATTTCGAATGGTGTCTATGTTTTTGGAATGGTCTCTATGTTTTTTTTGGTTTGATCATCATTCTTGCTCTTTCACCTTAAAGTTGAAATACTAACCTTATGTTGTTTTCTTTACTAGTTGGTTTTAATATTTTCCCCTTATATTGCACTGAACTTGCAAAAATGTTATAATAGAGCTCTAGATGTAAGCATATTAATTATGTGGGTCCTATGCTCCTATATTGACGTTCCTTTGCCTTTCAGATCTTGCTCTTCATTATTGTAATCATTTTTTTTATTCTTGGATGTTGTTGTCTTACGATGCATGCATTTAAGAAGAACTATATGTATGCATATTAATTTTTGGTACCGTAAAGTTGTTCCACTAAAACGAAACACATTTCTCTCATTGCAATAGGTTCTATTAAAAAGGCTACGGCTATTCGAACCCCACTTCTTACCCATTTTATCCCATTACTTCATTTTACCCAAAATTTGAATTTTTTAACTACCTTTCCCCTACTTTTTTGTAAATTATTCTGAAACTAACCTTAGCCCTCAACGACTCTAACTCCCTTTCCTACCCACGTTCGAACCTATATACCCTAAAACTAAATTCATCACCATCATCCTCTTTTTGATTTTTCGGATTTACCAAACCCTCAATCGAACTCTTTAATGCATTTTGAGTCTTTTCATGGGTGGAGTCTGAAGGCCGACTTTCGCCCCTGCTTGACGAGTAGGTTTTGTAGTCAAGCTCCCTTCCGCTTTTTCACTCGAAGGCCAATCTCCGTCCCGCCCGAGGAAACCTTTACATGCCTCCGCCAGGTAGTGGTTAGCAAAATCAAGGAGCACCGCCAATTCCTTTTATCTACTACCTCTGTATTGGGTTTTTTCCATAATTTTTCATGGATAAAGGCGAAAGAAGCTGAACGAGAATAACCCTAATCCCAAAAGGCAATGATTCAACTTGTGGGGTATAGGACACATTATGACTCCAACAGAACTTTCGGGTTTACGGAGCACCAGTACTGTAAGGTCAAAAGTACAGTCAGACAATCAAATTCATTAAACATTTGAAATTATATAGGAATATAGTTATGGGGTACGCAAAGTAAAATTGTAGGGTATATTAAGCAACATGACCATCGATAACCGTATTTTTAAGTCTCTGACAGTTAAGGACCGCCGAAGTCCATACGGACATGTCGAACATGTTCAACCAATGTAAACTTATGTTAAATAAGAGATAAAGATATGGAGTACACTACATAAATATTAGGGTATACGCAGCGTGGCAGTCAAAGATAACTGAAAGTTTTGTTACATTACGGTTCCGCAGAACCGTCAAACCTAGTGTCATAACCAGACTCCATCTGCTGAGTTTCATATTTTTACATAACATATTATGGTGTGGGGTATATGAAGTAAATTTTTAAGGTATGTGTAATTAGCAACCAAGATTTGTTGTCAGCCTTTCAAAAGTGGCAGTTGAACAGTACCGTGGGTCTTATAGGTTTGCGGCTCTCCATGGCTGATAGTATTATCAACTTTAATCACCAGTTAAAAGTAGGGTAAAAGGAATAAATTTGTAGGGTATATGCATTATATCAGTATGTAATAGCCGTTATGCCTAAGTGCCTAACGGTATATCATGACCTATAGGTATTCAATGTATGGCAGTTCTTCTTGACCGCTAAGTATCTGAAATGGATATAAACATCATATTTTTGTATTAAACTTATCAAAGTCTAGTACAATACATTTTTCATGTTTGCATTTCCAATAAAATAGAGATTCGCATCCATTCGAGTTCATCAAATCATCAATATAAACATCATATCCAATAAACAGAGAAGCTTACAAAAAATGACAAGTCAAGTACACCAATGGTACTAAGAACTCATCCATATTCACCAATATAAGACCTATTGAAAAGCAGAAATATGACAACGTTTGTGTGTTCTATACACCTACTTACACCTTTGTACATTAACAAAAAGAAACGTTGCACATACACTATTAAAAAAGGTGCATGTTGCATTCTAATCATCATCAAGTTCCACCATATCCACAAAACCTACTGGTTGATTCCGTAGTAAAATATTCAAATCGGCCGACCATTCTCTGCTTTGGTTCTCTGCATATAGTTCCCATTGTGGAGCGGTTGGTGGTAAAGGCTCTTCACTAACCATGATTAGCTACAAATAAAAATAAAAACATGAGTATTCAACAATGAACATTAATAATTAAAAAAATATAACGCATAACGTAAATAACTCACTCTAACAAAATTGCTGCTTATAACGAGGCGCAACCATATGAAGCATTTGTCGACTAAGGAAAGTATCGCACCTCTCATGGGGAACTATGCATTGGACCCAGACTTGCACATAACAATAACACCCATCCCATAACGATTGGCCATAATGAGCCCCATATCTAGAAAGGTAAGCCAACTAACTCTAAGATCAGGGCATTCAAAGTGGTTAAGCGCATTTCGGACCCGAGCGTAATTAGTGTCAAGCTGAAAGTTATCTTTGTAGGTGGCACTATTCTGGTCCATCTCTTCAACCAATTCACTCCTCACCTTCCTCCAACCATCATTCAAGTCATATCCAATAGCATGTGCTATCGTCCAATAACCACAATAACCATCTGCAATAACATACATTGTCAGACGGTAGTAGGCGTGCCAAAGTGATGGTGTTTCACTAACATACTCTTATGCCACTAGGGAGAGGGTCGTGCAACGCCTAGGTGTGGCACATGGGATTGCAAATCCCTTACCACAACCCTTTCAACATTTACAATGTTTGGAAGAAATGATTCCGCTTCTGCTTAACGTGGACTGTTGGGTTGGTTTCTCACTTGCAACAAGCTGTAGGGTTAGTTTATCATCCACTGCAGACTCTTTTGTTGATTTCTCATTTTCCATGGATTCTTTAATTGCTTTCTCCATTGTTGAATCTCGAGTGTGTCAATTTTGAGTTTCTTCTTAGTTGGTCAATCACTTGGCTTTACTTTTCCTTCGGAATCTCAATGATAGTGGATACGGGCTCACTAATTTTTGTTAACTTCTACACAATCTCTACCCTCAAGTCGCGCCTACCATTCGAGTACTTCTTCTACACTGCCTCTAATTCCAAATGGATGGCTGAGTGATTGCCTTAGAGGGAGCAGTGTTCTTCCTCGTGTTTTCCACAATAAGTTTTTCAGGTGTATTAAGCCTCCCAGTATATGCAAGGCCCACCAAACTATTTGTGAGTCTATAGTTGTGGACCTGCACACAACTGTAACATACAAGTAGTCATCTACTTCATGCTTAACAAATATCTTAAACTGACAACCACACTTCTTGGTGCTAGTAACTTTTTTCTTCTCTTCATTTTCCCCATTTTCCTTACCCTTCTTCTTTTTCTTCCCATTTACCTATTTACAACTATAGTTCCCAATTTGTTCACAACCAATTATCATTTTTGCTCACCTCCCACCATCGGCCATATCAAATTTCAGAATAATTACAACAAATCCACATTTGGCAACTGTATCTTAAGCCTAAGTGAGGGCCTTATCTCTAGACTTCAATGGTACTATCGATTTGAATGCCTTTCTAAAGTCTAAGAAGGCCTCTTCCTCTGCAAATGTACTAGCTATATCACACATAACCTAGAAGAAGCAAAAGAATAATGAATTAAAGTAGGCTCAATGTGGAAAATCAAAATTTCAATTCAAGATGATAGGTGGCAGTCAAAATTGATTGACCGGTAAATAACATTTTCGATCAAGACAAACCGATAGGTATTTAATGGTGGCAGCAAAAATAGATCGATAAGTAACAAATGATAGCGATCAAAATAGGCCGATAGGTATCAAAGTGGAGTGATAAAAAAAAATCGTCACCCTTTTTCCTCTATCGTTCTTGTGTAACTGCACATCATGGGATTCATGACCATGAACACTAACTTATAAAAAGACAAAAAATGCATGAAACATAATAAAACTTACCGTTTCTTGCTATATTTCAGTTCGTTCTACAGATTCTTGGGACATTATGGAAGCTACGATGCAAAATTCACCACCAAAGAAAGAAACCCTAAAAATGGGAAAATGAAACGCCTAAAAACCAATAAAAAAAACCACCAAACAAAAAACAAAACCATCCAAAAAAAAGATAAACAAGTTAATAATGAACTTACAGAGTCGATTTTGACTAGTTTCGTCGAAGTTAGGTCGGTCAGAGGTCAGGTGTGGGAGTTAATTTCATGGTGTTGTTTCTGCTTAAAACTGTTGGTTCAAACAATTTCATGAGAATCATAGGGTGTAGGGAATAAAAGCCTCTTTATATACAGGGGCATCAAAGGCATTTCATAAGGGATTGAAAAAATTCAAAACTAGGGTAAAAAGAGTCAAAAGTGGGGTTTGAATAGCCGCATCCTTGAAAAATCAATGGAACAGGGATGCGTATTAATTGTGATGCAGGCAAAAATGTTAAATCCCTTAGTGGTAATAGATATCATTCCATAAGATTACTATATTTAATAATATGTTGAATGAAAATAAATCAAAATAATCATAACAAAGGATGCAGGTCGGTCATGGAAATAAAAAGAAACTTTCAAGAGTAGAAAGACTTAAGAGATATAGAAACAAATAAAATGAGTTTTACTTCTTCAAAGGCAACAACAATGGCATTTTGACATCCCCTCGTTGACCAGACTAGACTCAGCCTAATTCGATCGGATCAGATGCTCGAACCTGATTCGATCGGGTGATGCGATCGTGCCCCACGGTAGTGTATCATAAGTAATAAAATAATATTTTTAGTGAGTGTGTAATATTTAATAAATGATTAAATAATTATAAATACACACGTGACACAAGACATGGCGAGGCGTGGGTTTTGCCTTAAGATACGTTTTAGGCAAGAAGCACATGACTTAGGCTAATATCATGGTCTACTATTAACTTGGTTTAATTTAGCCTAAGTGGTGTATTAAATTTGATTAATATGCGAATTCTTTGATTGGAAATATAGTGAAATTCAAGGGTAACTTTTAAATTTGTGGAATTAGAATTGCATGTAATTAGTTTAAAAGGCCATAGATAAAATGGAAAATGTCTTATGACATGTGTAGGTGGTCCAATAGAAAATAAGGTGTATGTTCTGTGTCATGCGAAAAGGGACAATTGGTAGTTTGATTTTAACTTAGTGGGATGTGATGGCTTGAATGTCAATCTTTAATTCACCTAAAGATTTGTAAGTGGGTGAGATTTAAAGTCAAGGACTATATAAGTTTCATGATATCTTGCTCAACATGCAAAATAAACTCCAACACTATTAGAGTGCTCGTAAGAAAAATTGGAGATCAAAGAATATGTAGATAAATCTTGCATTTTTTATTGAAATTTTTGAAGATCCAAGAAGGTTAATGCTAGAGAGTGTGGGTTAAAATTAGTGGAGCTCATAGAACGAAATGCGACAACTCCATTAAAGCTCTTGGTATATTTTCTTCATCAAATTTCTACAAAAATTATGTTCTAAGTTGTTTTTATTGATGACTTTTGGTACATGTAGGTTCATAAGAGTAGATAAACACTTAATTAGTGAAAATCCCATGATGAGGTTATTCTCGAGATTTTTATGATTGAAAAGTTATGTTATGTGAAGAAAAAGACGAATAGTAACTTTACTTAATGGTAATTGTGTATTTATTGCATGAAATTTTAGTATAAATAATCACATGATGATGTTGGAAGTTAATGAAGTTGTTTCTAAGCTAATAGACTGAGTTTAAGGTGATTTAAATATTTTTAGACTCAAGAATCGAAAGCTTTAGAGTTGCATAAAATTCATTATGTGCAATTTGAGTAGACTCAAAAGATGATAAATTTTTAATGTGCTTAACGATAATAAGACTGCTATAAGTTTGAAGCTTGGTCAATAGAAATAAAACTATTACGGATTTCTACGTTTGCTTATTTGGATTAAGAATTTTTGACTTAGTTTAAGTTTGCTCAAAGTCTAAATGTTAGCATTTTAAAGCATGTCGAATGTTATTACTTATAGCGTACTAAATGTTATAATTGATCAGACTCAAAGATAGTTTGAAACAACCTTAATAAAAGTAGTTAACTAAATATAATTGCTCACTAGTATTCAAATAGGATCCTAACACACCTAAACTAATACAAAATAATACCAAGAACATAGAAAACTAGTGTCTGGTATCAAACACGTGGTTTGAGGCAAGTGGTGGCTTAAATACACAATGCCATGACAGTAAAACATAAAAATCTAATAAGATTTTGGAAAGTTTTCTCGAGATACATGCACAGGGTTCCAGGACCTCGATTTGTGCACTAACATCGGCGTATGTTGCTAGGGCTCAAAGATGACTTGGCGAGGATATCGACATGCACCACTAGGTATAAGACACGTGGTCAGGCTTTGACATGCCACATATAAGGTTTATGAAACTTAGAGTTTATAGACTTTATTACTCATCACACTATAAATTGAATAGTTAGATGTGTATGGCATAATAATTATATACGCTCATTCATTTAAACATTCGGAATATTAGGAGTCATATCCAAGTATTAGATATTAGGCACCTTCGACGGCGAAGAGTCTTTGCTCTGGCTAGTTAGGCAGCTTCGAGGGATGAACATATGGTGATATTCTACCCTCCAGCCAGTATGGCAGATGGAGGATGTTTTTTACCCTCTAGCCTTTACTACAATGGGGTTAGAGTACGTCGATGCCACTTAAGTTCACAAAGTTGCACGATGGGACCTCCTCCGATCGCCGATGCTGAATGCCGACAGGGTTCAAGCTAGGTCCATGCATATGGGGTTCATAGGAACCGCCTATTCATACTAGAAAACGATTGAGTCATGTTTAATTCATGCGATTTACTTATATTATTCTTGGTCGAGTTAAATTATATTATAACTTTTATAAAACCCTATTGTTCACTTACCGAGGGCCTTTAGGAAAATCCATCCTCAAGTGATCGAGGGAAGGGCAAAGCATACCAGTGAGATGACGATTTCATATTTCCCTGATCTTCACCATAGGAGTGATTTCTTTTGTGTATCTTTTTTGTTTTATTTACCAAACTTACATTTTTTTCATGTATAGATTATGGATATTTTTAGACTTGTTCCTGAACTTGGATTTATGGTACTGATGATATGATAAGTGTTTTCCCCACTTAGGTTCTCGTTTACTTTCCGGTATTTTATTATATGTTCATCGAATTCCACACACACTTGAATTTAATTTAATTGTAAAAAGAACGGACGAGCGAGTTTTAAATGTTTTTTGGAGTCGATGGTGTGACCAGATACCTCAGGAGATGGTTTAGGCTAGTCAGATTGCCAGTTTACGGTACGAGTGCTGGCAATTTTGGTATCAGGGGCTAAGTTATTGAAAAGCCTAGGATTCAAAGGAAAACTAGAAAACTTGAATAATTTAATTCATGAAAACTTAAAAAAATGGGAAACACAAATCGAGGACTAAGTTGGGAAGAACAGGGGAATTATAGTCGATTGATTATATTAACGTACTATGTTGATTTTGGAAATATATTATATACAATGGAAAAATATAAAGCAATGTCACTCGGATCGTTATCTACATGTAGTTATGATACATTTCATATCATAGGTTTAAGTGGGCGAGATTCGCCAGCTCCACAAGAGATGGTGCCTTCTTCCTCTTCAATTGTCTCTAATGATATCAAACGTGAGATGCGTGTGGTGATTGCGTGTTAGTAGACATTCTTAGAGGCCTTCAAGTAATGCTTTGAGACTCTCCAATGTCAGAGAAATGCCAACTTTGTCGATACTAGAGGTTTTATTGTGATGGTAGCACATATTATAGACCAGTTAGCGGCACGAGCAGAGATTATGTCGCAAACACCAATACATGTACCAGTGGTGCCAGCAGTGACATGGATAGGTTCCCGCAATAGTATTACCTTTTCTACCCACACAAGCGGAGACTCTAGCAATATAACCGACTGCGACTAAGAGCAAGGCCGTTAGGCTCGATTGTTTTTGGAAGAGCTTTAACAGATGTAAGACCGTGAAGTTCTACGGAGATAGAGATGGGGAAAAGGTGGAGCAGTAGGTCTACAATAAAGAGAAGATTCATCATTCAATCTGTACGGACGATGATTATCGCATTGAGTTATCGACCATGCAATTATAGGGAGTTGCTGATGAGTGGTGGCAGGATGTGTATGCCAGAGAAGGACCAGTTCGGGATTGGGCGACTTTTCAAAGACTATTCTTTGAAAACTTTGTTACTTCGATGTTAAGGAGCAGGAAGAGAGAGGAGTTTCTCTCACTGAGGCAAGGAGATATGCCTATATTTAAGTTTTTTCGTTTGGTACTCTGGACTATTTTCTATAGCAGTAGACTCATAGACACTGGATGAATAGTTCCAGTGATTTGTTATATGTCTGGGGGGTGAGATTAGCCAGATTATAAACACATTGGACGTGACTGTGTTCAAGGATCTCGTAGAAAAATCTATTACTTTTGAGTTGACGAAAGAGTTTCAGGATGGGGATATATAAACGACACATCGATCGGGAGGATCTAAAGTAGAGACTCAAGGAAGAGCTCCAGTGGTCGGCAAACATGAGATGAGAATACCCTAAGAGGCCCCGTGATGACAGGTTAGGATCGAGCGCTCCAGCACGAATAGTTTAAGTTCAGTAGTCATTCAAACTGAAGCAGAGTAAACCATCGATTCTAAGGTTTGACTAGGGACAGTGGCAATTAGACAGGGACTATGATAGAGGATCGAGACAGACGTAAACTCAAACCCAGGCACTAACACAGTCTAAGGGCCAAGGTTCCTAAGTCGAACTAGACATTACTTATTGCAGTTGTGGTCAGGCATGACACTTTCATAAAGAGTACTCGACATGGGTGTATGTACTGTAGGCAGTGAGTCAGACTGAGTAGGGGCTTGTCGTGGTGATACTGGACAATCAGCCACCAAAGAGTCGATCATGGGTATTATTTCTATTTGTGAATGGAGCATGCATACACTCTTAGATTCAAGGTCTACAATCTCATTCATATCAGGAGTCACAGTAGATACGTTGGGGTTATCACTAGTGAGATTAATTAGGTATCTCATACTTAGTGCAGATGTAGGAGATAAAGTTTGCCCTAACCTTGTTACGAGAGGTGTGTGGTGATAGTTTAGGGATATGATTTACTTATTGACATTTGGGTACTCGATTTCCTCGAGTTTAACGCACTCTTACGTATAGACTAGTTAGCACTATACTATGCCTACATAGATTGCTACCGAAAGGTTGTGACCTTCCTTATTTTGGGACTTGTGGTGTTCAAGTTTGGAGGCGCATTGATAGCCTATAGTAGTGCAAGAGGTCGAGTCGCGACGTACAGAGAGATCGAAGATCACACGAGACTTTATAGAGCTTCAAAATCCAGGAAGTGGATTGAGGAAATCTTGTTCATACAGACTTTTTTTATGTGTTTCTGGACGATCTTCCCAGGTTTTCCTCCATATCACGAGATCGACTTCATAGTTGAAGTGAAGGAGGGAAAGAAACTGATTTTGAAGGCTCCCTACAAGATGGCTAGATCAGAGTTGATCGAACTGAAGAAGCAACTCGATGAGTTATCTAACATTGAATTTATCCATTTGATTATTTCTTCATGTGGCGTGCAAGTTTTATTCATCAAGAAGAAATACGGATCATTGAGGCTTTGCATTGATTACAGGGAACTGAAAAAGGTCACAATTTGGAACAAGTACTCACTACCTCGGATTGATAACTTATGCGATCAGTTGAGTCATACACAACGCTTCTTAAAGATCGACTTAAGATCGAGCTACTATTGATTACATGTAAGAGATGAGGACATTGAGAACAACGTGTTGTGCATGAGATATGGGTCGTTCCATTTCATGGTGATGTCGTTTGCGATCACAAACACGCTGGCTACGTTTATAGACTTGATGCATCGGGTGTTCAAAGACTACTTACATCCTTTTATGATAATGTTCATTGACGACATACTCATTTACTTACAAAAAGCTGAAGACCAAGAGCGTCACTTGGGAATTACCTTGCAAACTTTACATATAGCAAACTTTACATGAACACATACTATGCGCAAAGTTTAGCAAGTGTGAGTTTTGGATGGACCGAGTCAAATTCTTAAGGCACGTAGTTGGGGCTAATGGGATTTTGGTCGATCTAGAGAAGGTTAGAGCAATTGTTGACTGGCCTACTCCTACTAAACTAATAAAGGTCTAGAGTTTCCTTGGATTGGCAGGTTACTACATGAGGTTCATTCAAAATCTCTCTAAGATAGCTACACCTATGGCTGCTTTGTCCAAGAAAGATGTCAGGTTTGATTGGACCGAGCGGTGTGAGGATGCCTTCAAAGAGGTGAAGCAGAGACCGACTAAAACACCAGTGTTTATATTACTAGAGGATGGCAAAGAGTTGACAATCTACACAGATGCTTCGGGGATGAGACTAGGAGCAATGTTAATGCTTGAGGGCAAGGTGGTAGCCTATGTTTTTTGCTAGCTGAAGATGCACGAGAAGAACTACCCCATCCACGACTTCGAGTTGGCGGTGGTGGTCTTTGCATTAAAGTTGTAGTGACACTATCTCTGCGGAGAGAAGATTACATTATTCACGGATCACCAGAGTCTCAAATATTTGTTCACTTAGTCTGAGCTGAATATAAGACAACGAAGGTGGCTCAAGTTGTTGAAAGACTATGACTTCACGATCGAGTACCACATTGGAAAGGTGAACATTATTACAAATGCCTTAAGCTTGTGATGTGTATTTCAGAGATTCAGGTAAACATGTCGATTTGTGCACAATTGGGGTTAGAGCTGATGCTTGTCTAGGCAATTGTTTATAGACATAAGATAAATTCAAGCTATGATCAGTACTTCATTTTAGGCAACAATTCGAGTTTTAGAGATTAGACAATAGTAGAGGATCAAAGTTTGAGATTTCAACGTAAACTATAAATTGTAGTAATACCAGAGTTTAGAGAGGACATTCTCCAAGATTCGCACCGATCACACTATAACATTCACCCCAATGTCATTAAGATGTACTAGGACGTATGACGATTGCACTTATGGTCGGGCATGAAGGTAGATATAGCCAGGTATATCAAGAGATGCAAGATATGTCAGCAGGTTAAGGTCGAATATCGAAGATCCGAACGACTACTCCAGCCATTACCCATTCCTTAGTGGAAATGGGAGCACATTGCGATGGACATAGTGATATGATTATCGACTACCTCAAAGAGCCACGATACAGTATGGGTTGTTGTCGACAGATTAATAAAGGCAGTGCACTTCCTACCAATTCAACTATCTGACTCGTTCACTAGCCTAGCTAGATCTGCGAGAAGGAGATAGTCAGGTTACATGGGGCACCAATGAGCATAATATCATATATGGATCCTCAGTTTATGTTAAGGTTATAGCGGGGTATGCAGGATCACCTGGCCGCTCAAATTCACCTCAGTACTTCTTATTACTTGTAGACTTATAGACAGTCAGAAAAGTTGATCCAGATTTCAGAGGATGTGTTGTGGGCTTGTATTCATGAGTTCGGAGGTCAATGGGAGGAGCATTTACACTTACGTGAATTTTCTTACAATAATAATTATCAGTTGAGCATCGGGATGGCACCGTATGAGGCCTTATATGACAGACCGTGCATGACACAGTCATGTTAGGCCAAAGGTGGTACAGGATCACAAAGAGAAAATGAGGTTGATTCATTAAAGATTACAGACAGTACATAATCAGCAAGAGAAATATGCCAATCCAAAAATAATGGGTAGTGAAGGTCGAGAAGGGGGACTTTGAATACCTGAAAGTGTCGCATATGAAGGGACACCAGAGATATGGATTATAGGGGAAATTTGCACCCCATTGTATAGGAACATTTGAGATCGCAAAGAGACTTGGGAAGGTTTCCTACCAGTTAGCACTATCGCTGCAAATGCTAGGGGTACACCCAATGCTTCGCGTTTCTATGTTGAGGAGATGTGAGGGTACGACATGAGATATAGTGAGCTATAACATATTAGTGGTCAGATAAGACACGAATTACGAGGAGCAATCGATTGAGATTCTTGGCAAGAAAGTGCATACCCTAGGACAGAGAGATTCCCCTTGTGAAGGTCAAGTGGCACTTCCACGACGAAGAAAATTTTACGTGGGGGCACGAGACCTACATGTGATAGCACTTTCCCGAGTTGTTTGATTGAGGAATAATTTCAATTTTGAGGATGAAATCTCCTAAATTAGGAAGATTGTGACATCCCGTCACTAGCCAGACCAGACTTAGCCCTATCCGACAAGATCGGAGGCCCGAACCCATTTCGACCAGGTGATGTGGCTATGTTCGATGATAGTGTATCATAAGTAATAAAATGATTATTTTTGGTGTGTGCGTGATATTTAATAAATAATTAAATAATTAAAAATACACACGTGACGCTAGACATGGGAAGACATGGGTTTCGCATCGGATACGCATTAGGCAGGAAATACATAACTTAGGCTAGTATCATGATCTACTATTAACTTGACTTAATCAGGCCAAAATGGTATATTAAATTTGATTAATATGCTTATGTTTTGATTGTAAATATAGCGAAATTTAAGGGTGACTTTTAAATTTGTGGAATTAAACTTTCATGTAATTAATTTAAAAGGCCATAGACAAAAGGAAAAATGTATTATAACATGTGTAGGTGGACCAATAGAAAATAAGGTGCATGTTATGTGTCATGTAAAAAGGGACGAGTGGTAATTTGATTTTCACTTAGTAGGATGTGATGGCTTAAATGTGAGTCTTTGATTCACCTAAATATTTGTGTGTAAGGGTTTCTTGTTCAACATGCAAAATAAACTCCAACACTACTAGAGAGCTTGTGAGAAAATTTGGAGATCAAAGAAGATGTAGAAAAATGTTGCATTTATTATTGCGATTTTCAAAATCCCATATGGTTGATGCTAGACAGTGTGAATCTAAGTTAGTGGAGCTCATAGAACAAAGTGAGAGAACTCCATTAAAGCTCTTGGTATATTTTCTTCACCAAATCTCTACAAAAATTATGTTCCAAGTTATTTATATTGATGAGTTTTTGTACATTTGGGTTCATAAGAGTAGATAAACCCTTAATTAGTGAAAATCCCTTAATTAGATCGTTATGGAGATTTTTATGATTGATAAGTTGTGTTATGTGAATAAGAAGATAAATAGTAACTTTACGTAATATTAGTTGGATATTTATTGCATGGAATTTGAGTATAAATGATTGCATGATGATGTTGGAATTCAATGAAGTTGTTTTTAAGCCAATGGATCGAGTTTGAGTATTTTTAAACTCAACAATTGAAAGCTTTAAAGTTGCGTAAAATTTACTTTGTGCAGTTGGAGCAAACTTGGAAGAGGATAAATTACTAATGTGCTCAATGATATTAAGATTGTTGAAGTATGGAGCTTGCTCAATAAGAATAAGACTGTTATGGAATTTTGAGCTTGCTTATTTGGATTACGATTGTTTGACTTAGTTTGAGTTTGCTCAAAGTTAAAATGTTGGTAGTTTAAAGTATGATGAATGTTATTATTTAGAGCATACTAAATGTTATAGTTGAGCAGACTCAAAGATAGCTTGAAGCAACCTCAATAAAATAGTTAGCTAAATTATTATTACTCGCAAGTATTCAAATATGATCCTAACACACCTAAACTAATATAAAACAATGTTAGGAGCCTAGAAAACTAGTTTCGGGTATCAGACACGTGGTTTGAGGTGAGTGGTGAACTAAACCACGACTCCATGATAGTAAGACTTAAAAATCTAATAAAATCTTAAAGAGTTTTCTTGATATACGTGCACAGGGTTCTAAGGGTTTTGAGACCTTGATATATACACTAATGTTAACATATGTGGCTAGGGCTCGACGATGACTTTGTGAGGATATTAGCACGCACCACGAGGTACAATATACAAGGTTGAGCTTTGACACGCCACACGCAAGGTTTTTGATCCCTGGGAGTTTATAAACTTTATTACGCATCATATTATAAATTGCATAGTCACATGTGTACTGCATCATAATTATCTATGGTCATGCAATTAAGCATTTAGAACAATAGGAGTCGTTTCTCAGTATTGGATGGAGCAACTTCGATAGCGAAAAGTCTCCCCCTCCAGCAAGTAGGGCAGCTTCGATGGATGACTATACGGTGATCTTCTACCCTCTAGCTAATATGGCAGTTCAAAGATTTTTCCTGCCCTCCAGGATTTCCTACAATGGAGTTAAAGTGCGTCGGTGCCGCTCGTATTCACGATGTCACATGATGAGACCTCCCCTGATCATTAATCCTAACACACCGGGCCGACGGGATTTGATAAGTTGGTATTTATTGGTTTTTAGTAGTCTATTTTAATATATTTAATATAGAAAGTCTCTAAAATATATATTTAATTATATTTATTTGTCATTTTTTGGTACAACATAGTGCACGGTTGAATCCGGGGTGGAAAAATACTTACAATAGAGTATTTACACATAGTGATCATACATCAACGTCAACTTACCATCCTCGGATAAGTCTGAGACTATATGAATACATTTGTGTCTTTTTGTAATTTTTGGACTCATTCTTGGTCTCAGCATGATTGTATGTGTGCTAATATTGCATTCGTTGCATTCATTTTGTCCCAAAACAGACTTGATCATTACTACCAGCGTTTATGGTGTATCAAAAATCACTTCACCATGGAAACAATTATTGAAACATTATGTTTCAACTATTATAGAAAAAGGTTTCCAGAGAGAATAATGTGGGTTTGTATGCAAGACATGAAAAAATGGATGGATGCAAGCAATAGGAATCCCTTAAATCATTTAGTCAAATTTCTAAATAAACCCCTAAAGACAACTGATGTCTAAGATGAGGTGCAAAAAATTTGTTATCAAAAATTTTCCAAAAGGGTATAGATTGTAATGTTTGACATTCGTGATCTTGGAAATAGTCATCTTTTTTTTTATCTCACCCGCTTGTGTAGAATCTATAAAACTAGCCTTAGATGAAGCATTTAAGATGATTTACTAAATCGATGGGAAAATAAATGTTAGCAAATTCGAAGATCAAAGGAAACATTAGTTAGCAAAGACTTTGTAGTCATACAAGGGTGTCTACCTAAGCAAGAGTGGTACTCATTCTAACAGATCCTCTATGAGTGATGCAATTTCCTTGATTAAGAATGAACACCAACAAGTTCACGTGGGACTTATTGCAAGAGAAATGGAAGTCATCATTAGCTTCATCTTAATGAGCCAAACAAAGTGTACATTAATGGAAGAGGTTTATCACAATTTGTAGCAACTCTTTATGGATATGTTGCACTTCGTTCTTTCTCAACTTCCAATTGCAATGCTAAAGGAAGTACATGAAAGCCCTTGAATCCCATGAAAAAAAAGCAAGATTTGCTCTAAAGTTTCTTCATAAATTCTATTTATTAGAAGAAAAAGTTCAATGGTTATTCCAAGAAGGTTATCACGTCACAAGATTAATGGACACTTAAGGAGAAGGCAACATTGATGAAGTAGAAAATACTAAGAATCAAAATATAACACTAGTTAATGATGATCATGATGGTGGAGCCACTGCAATTCAGGAAGTCCGTGATGTTGAAATGGGTTCATAAGGTTGAAACTTTAAATTAGAATTACAATTCATATAGGTGGTTTTCTTTGTCTGCTACTTTTTCTTCTTTCATATAGACCTATAAACATGTTGAATTAAATGTAAAAAACTCTAGTTGGATTGTATTTTGAGGACTTGACAGTTATTCTTATATTGGAAAATATCTCCATTGACATGTTTAGTTTTTTAATCAGTTGTTCTATTTAATTAGAACAGTTTTTCACAATTTGGAGTTATGTAAAAAGGTTTGATTAAGTAGTTCTACTAAAAATTGTGATCACATAGCAAAAGTTGAACTCTATTCTCTTACATCAGTAGCTAAATCGTAGCTATTTATAAGTGATTATTCTCAATTCCGATCAAACACTTCCAAACCATTCAATATTTAGTGCACTTCCTATTACATACAGATCGAGATATCAACATGACTAGAATAATATGGTAAACCTAGAGGTAAAAAGTCAATAAAGTTACTAATCAATTATCATTTGAATTAATAAAGAACATACATAAAACAAAATCCTCAAGGACCTTACGAAGAAATTCTTTAAAGAAATATCTGTCTAAGGAACTTCATGATCTTATTAGGAAATATATGTATCTAAGGAATGAAACTGGTGATGCTTCAAACAAAATAGAAGAATGAAGCTAATGATGAGCCATTTCCTTCATAGAAAGACACAAAAATAATGCTACATAAATTAAACAACCCAAGATAATCAACAAAAATTAATTGACTTCTCTAATGATTTGAGTTAAGCATCTAACTAGGGTCCTTAATTTTCTTTCTAATGTATCTCATAAATGAGCACCAAATAAAATAGAAGAAAATTAAGAAAATTTCATAATTGTTGTTGGTGAAAGAATAAAGCAAGGGTTCAGAATTTGAACGTGTTTTCTTTCCCTTTGCTTGATAGTATCTAGCACTATATGCTATTTGGTTTCTTTTCAAAAGGGAGAAGTACGAATATTATTTACTTCTATTCATTCAACAAAATATAAACACAGGATTAGTACACATCAATTGGTTGGGGATATTAATCACTTTAATGTTTATTCTTTTCCATTACTTAAGGGTTCAACTATACCATTAGTCATGGTATCAATCTTTCTAACTAGAAAAAGAAAAAATCTATATTTACTTTTATCCATTGAATAATATATAGAAAACCTTACATAAGAACTTCCATCAATCTATGGGGGATGCTAAAACGAAGAATGGCGAAGCCTTTATGCTTTTAAGAGAACAACTGTTACACTTCATCAGTTCCTTATGTTGGCTTGTACATTGCAGGTTCCACATTGGTATGTCTTCTACTCCTACGTTATGACATGATTTATGGCCTTTGCTAATGTAGGACTTGATACTTACCTTAAAAATTATTCTTAATCAATTTAGTCAAGTCACATTTTTTTCTCCTTGCAAATGCTTCAAAGCAACCTATAGACCTCACTACTTATATGTTTTGTGCTAGAGACTAGGTATGCAAAATTTCTAGCATTGCTATGTCTCTATTTGTATTGGTTTCCTCGTGCCTTCGTTTGGAATGAACAGAGAGTCTGAAAGCATAACAAACCTAATAGATTTAACTCTCATGTTTATTACTATCATTGTTTGTTGGGCATGTGCCCTATGTCGATCGACAAACATTGTTTATCTTATAATTTTAGTTAATAAAATTTAGGTTTTCATTTGTTGTTTTATTATAAGGGGTTTCATGTTTACCTTGTAGTAAGATCCATGTGTATTTGTTGAAATATCATAAATGTCCCTAGTCAATCATTATACTAGGAACTATAATGAATTAAGATTAGTGTGAATCTTAATTAATGGTCACGTGATGATCATATGTATAGGGATATAAATCGAGATCATGAGTTCTTGTTAGAAAACAAGGTACTAGACCAACCCGCTATGAGAACACCACATGGATTAAGTCATAGGTGCTACTTATGACAGGTATATTATTTAATCTATTGATATAAGATTACCATAGTCGTTAATATTAGGAGCATGGTAATTTGACACAATCAAACATTATTTTTAATTGGATGATTATAAAGATTAGTTATCATGTAAATAATATGTGAAGGAGTGTAATTAAGATATAATTTGTCACTCTCGTATAAAAAGAGATATCAGTAGATCCCTCGATATGATAGACTGATAATGGTCAAGTCCATGTGAATTAGTATGATCAATGTCACTTGGATATTTTTAGTTTACCTAAAGATCAAGACTAGTGCGATTGAACATTAAGGTTAACTTTCCATTCCTTATATTAAGTCAAAGGATATCACACGACAAAAGGATATGATATATGTTCATTAGGTTGTATTGATTTTGATATTCATGTTACTTAGGTAGCCATAATGTCTTGCTAGAGACTACTTATGACTTGTGTACTAAAATGATTTTGGTTCATTGCTAGTATCGCATGAACCTCGCACTCAAAGAATGGCTATGCGCAATTTCAATTGATCGAGAGTAATGAATTTTATAAGATAAAACTCATGACATAAAAGCCTTTACGATTTGTTATACGATAACTTATTAATAGGGACGTATGGGTAATTTGCTTAACTTGCCTAAATAGAATAGTTGTATTATGAATAAGAATTTAAGTTGTGGCTTATCTATACATATATAAAGGGTGAAACCCTAAAAAACATAATATTTTTATTTTTGCAAATTTCGAGTTCTCTGAATTTTGGGAGAGAAAGAAAAATGTTTTCAATCTATCTTGGGGCTAGCACTCCTAATTATGGTCACCATTCTTCTGTGGATTTTCGATAGAGGACGCGCGCTTGAACGTCTTAGACATCGAACAATCACAGAAGAAAATCACGGATTAAGGTATGGTTTACTTTTTAGATCTACTTTAATGGAACCTATTTTCGATCCTGTTGGGGTTTTTTCAAAAATTATTTTGAATTTTTTGTTGCGTATGAACCACATAATCTAATAGTGGTATCAGAGCCTTAAGCTTGGTTCTATTAAAAATTTGCATGTTTTCTCTAATGTATATATGATATATGTGTGAAAACATGATTTTGATTTATGTATATGTATGATGTGCAAAAAGGTTCTTTGATAATTATTGTCAAGAATTGCTTTTAATTCATGTATATTAATACATACACATGATTTGATTCAATGATAGTATTTATATTTTGAATATTTCGATTAACATATGTTTTTAATATTCAATGATGAGAATTTTGTAAGTTCATGGTAGAAGTCATGTTTAGGTTATTGTGATTCTAGTGTTGAATATGTATTTCATTTTTGTTCAATAATTATGTATGTCTCCATGATAGAAATCATGATTAGGTTAATATGATCGATTTAATATGATTCTAGTGTTGAGTGCATGATTAATATTTGAAAATTGATTTTGATCATATATCTCATTGTGGTTATCCTTCGTATAGTCCTATTAGATAGGAGAAAACTTGTAATCGAATAAGAATTACAAATCCTATAAGATAGGTGAGATATATAACAAATTCTTATTGGATAAGTATTCGAAGTTTAAATTCTAATTGGATTAGAACAAGATTTTAACTTAAAGGTGGGCCTAAGTTAATTAAAATTTTTTTAGTTAATATTTTTTGGAATTAAAATAAGAGGCAGTTTTGGTCAATTGGATTGACTAAAATAATGAGAAATTTTAGGCAAATCTCAATTATCGAAATTGAAATTCGTTGTAAAAAAAAGGGTGTTGCCCCTATACCTCGGTCTACTGACCGATCAGCAGAACCGCTACCAGTTGACCGACTAGCTGGACTGCCGTTAATTGTTCGTAGTTCAAGGAAATTCATATAATAGTCAATTTTAGTAAAATTTCCTAACTTGTTTAGTGATTGTTCATGCATTGTAATATATGATATTTATCTTATTTAATTATGATCACTAAAACAAATAAAAATCACTCTTCCAAATTTTATGACTAGTGTCATCCATTCTCAAACACTTGTATAGGCTTTGATCACATCAATACGGGTCTGCCTTCATAGAGTGTATTGAGTTATTTGTTGCTTGAAATGGTTAGACTTGATAAAGCTATCAAAATGGTTTTGGCCTTTACGCACTATAAGAGATAAATATGTTAAGATATAAGATGTCACAATCTCATAAAAATAACTAAAAATTACATATGATGTAATTGGTAATTGATACCTACTTAAATATCCTAATTCTAAGTTTCATGTCTTATCTGTCTTGGAATTAGGTGAAACATGAATTTTAGTCCCTTAAACTAACATAGCGTTTTCAGGATGGTTGTTAATTTAATGGGAGTATATTCCTCTATACTAAAATGAACTTTTGCATAATTTTAATTTTAGATCTATGGCCTCTTCAAATCACACTAATCCATTGTCATTGTGATCCATCCTTGAGAAGGATAAGTTGTCCGGGACAAACTTTCTTGAATGATTCAGAAACTTGAGAATTGCTCGTAAACATGAACGCAAGTTGTATGTCATGGATAATCCTATTCCTGAGGAAACATCACCTAATGCTTTAAGAGTTGTGAATGATGCAATACTAAGCATGTCAATGACTCAACTGATGTTGCATGCATTATGTTGGCAACCATAGTTCCTGAACCTTAAAAGGACATGAAACACATGGAAGCTTATGACGTGGCTACGATGCTAAAGGAAATGTTTCTTCAACAGGCTTGGTAAAAATGATTTGAGATAGTTAAGAACCTTGATTCTTGCAAAATGGCTGAGGGTGCATCAGTTAGTCCTCATGTTCTGAAAATGAAGGGCTATATTGACTATCTTGACATACTTGGATTTCCCATAGGCTAAGAGTTGACTACGAATTTGATCCTGAATTCATTGCTTGATACTTATTCACAATTTGTGATGAACTATAACATGAATAACATGGAGAACTCTATCTGAGAGTTCCACTTGATGGTGAAATTGCTAAGCAGAATGTCAAGAAAGCCATGTAAATATGTTAATGGTTCAAAAAAGAAATGCTCAGAAGAAAAAGGGCAAAGGCAAGGCTAAAGTCGCCAAGGCTGTTGTAACTGTCCCAAAGCCTATAGAACAAGTCAAGCCTCATGCTACTTCTACTTCATAGTCCTAGAAGGAAATAGAAAAATAAAGAAATTGTCATATTTGCTGTGCACCTGGTAATTGGCTCTGAAATTAAGATCTCTATCTTGAAGATCCAAAGAAAAAGAAGAGTAGTGCAACTATTACTTTGGGTATTTATGTTATTGAAATTAGCTTGTCTACTAGTGATTCTCGGGTATTGGATACCGGATGTGGATCTTACATTTGTATTAATGTGCAGGGTCTCACCAATTATAGAAAGCTAAAGAAATGAGAAGTCATTCTATGAGTCGGAAATGAAGCAAAGGTTGTTGAGTTGGCTGTTGGATGCTATAAGTTAATTTTACCAAGTGGTCTTATTTTAATTTTAAATAATTGTTATTATTTCCATGCCTTGAGCAGAAACATCATTTCAGTTTCATGCTTGGATTTGGATGGTTTTAATTTCATTATTATGATTAATAAATGTTCTATTTCTCATAAAGATATTTTCTATGCAAATGATGATTCGTTTGATGGTTTTCATATTCTAAACATGAAAAAACCCACAAATACTGTTATTCTTAACGTAAATACAAAGAGATTAAAGTCAAATGATTTGAGTTAAACCTACCTTTGGCATTAACGTTTTAGCCACATAAATGAGAAACGCATTTCTAAACTCCATTAAGATGGATTTTTAGATTTATTTGATTTTGAATCATATGAAACATGTCTCTTGTTTATTAGGCAAGATGAGAAAGAGTAATTTTACTAGACACAAAGAAATGGAAAGTGATTTATTAGGTCTAATACATAATAATGTATGCATTCCTATAAACATAATGGCTAGAGGTGGTTATCAGTACTTCATTACATTCACTCATGATTTCAGTAGATATGGTTACGTGTGTCTCATGGAACAAAAAGGTGAATCTTTTTAGATATTTCGAATATTTCAAATTGAAGTGCAAAATCAACTTAGTAAAACTATTAAAGCATTTCCATCACACTAAGGTGATGAATATTTGAGCCAAGATTTTGATGATCATCTTAGAAACTGTGGGATTGTCTCACAGTTAAATCCCCCAACAACTCCATAATGGAATGGTGTTTCTAATATAAGAAAGCAAACTTTATTTGATATGATTCGATCAATGATGAGTCATGCAGTTCTTCTTATTTCCTTTAGGGTTACGCCTTAGAAACTATTGCATTTACACTGAATCGTGTTCCTTCTAAAGCAGTTGATAAAACATCACATGAGATGTGGTTTGGAGAAAAACCAAGTTTTTCTTTCCTTAAGATTTGGGGTTGTACGGTTTTTGTATGACGACAAATATCAGAAAAATTATTAGTTAGATCTACCAAATTTGTATTTGTTGGTTATCACAAAGAAACTAGATGATATTACTCTTATAATGCCATTGAAAACAAAGTGTTTATGGCTCGGAATGGTGTCTTTATTGAAAAATAGTTAATTTCAAAAGACAACAATGGGAATAAAATAAGTGTCGAAGAAGTTCAGGAACCACAAATAAACTCAACTGCCATTAGGAGATCAACAAAGTCTTGAATTGGTTGAACCTCCATAGGTATTATAAGACCCACATAGGTCAGACAGGGAAAGACATAAACCTGAGAGATTTGGATTTCTTATTATTGATAGTGGTGAGGTGTTGCTTATGGATTAAAATGAACGTAGTACTTATCAGGAGGCTATGTTTAACCCTGAGGCAGATCAATGTCTTACCGCCATGAATTCATTGATGCAATCCATGTATGATAACCAAGTTTTGAACCTGGTTGATTTACCTGAAGGTGATAAGACCATTGGATGTAAATGGGCTTTCAAGAAGAAAACTAACATGGATAGCAATGTGCATACTTATAAAGCTCGTTTAGTAGCAAAAGGTTTTAGACAGACTTAAGGTGTTGATTATGATGAGACTTTTTCTCCTATAGCGATGCTTAAATCCATTAGAATTATAATTGTCATAACCGCATATTATGACTATGACATATAGCAAATAAATGTCAAAACAACTTTCTTAAATGGAAAGTTACTTGAGGACGTGTATATCATACAGCCTGAAGGGTTTGTTCATCCTGAGAATTCTAGGAAGGTGTGCAAGCTTCAAAGACCCATTTATGGATTAAAGCAAGCTTCCCGGAGTTGGAATCTTCAATTTGATGAAGCAATTAAGGAATTCGATTTCATTAAAAATAAAGATGAGTCTGGTGTATACGAGAAGGTCAATGGGAGCGTGGTTTTCTTCCTAGTACTATATGTTGATGATATATTGCTAATTCTAAATGACATCCCAACCTTGCATAGTGTCAACTCTTGGTTAGAGAAGTGTTTTTTAATGAAGGACTTAGGAGATACAACCTACATCATTGGGATTAAGATCTATAAGGATAGATCTAAAAGGTTGATTGGTCTAAGTCAGAGTGCTTACATAGACAAAGTATTGAATAGGTTCAAAATGCAACACTCTGAAAGAGAGTCGTTGCCAATGTCTCATGGTATGTCTTAGAAAGACTTAATGTCTAAAGACTAATGATGAGCAAGAGTGCATAAATACAATTCCATATGCATAAGCTATTGGATTTATCATGTATATTATGTTACGTTCCCGAACCTGATGTATCATATGCTTTAAGCGCAACAAGCAAATATCAGTCTGATCCTGGTGAGAGTCACTCGATAGCAGTAAAGAACATTCTTAAGTACTTGAAAGGGACTAAAGAAGTTTTCTTGGTCTATGTAAATTTTGAAGAAGAACTTGTTGTAAATGGTTACACAGATGCAAGTTTTCAAAGTGATATAGATGACTTCAGATCGCAGTCTGGATATGCGTTTACTTTGAATGGAGGCGTAGTGAACTAGAAACGTTTGAAGCAAGAGATTATGGCAGATTCTACAATGGAAGCTTAGTATATTGTAGTGTTTGACGCAGCTAAGGAAGTAGTTTGGATCAAAAATTTCATCTCTGAACTTGGTATGGTTTCTAGTATAGCTAACCCTATTTGCTTGTATCGTGACAACAACGAGGCGATAACACATGCCGAGGAACTAAGATCACACCATCAATCCAAACATATACTTAGACGTTTTCATTTTATTCAAAAAATCATTGAGAGGGGAGACTTGAAGATTTGCAAAGTTCTTATGGAAAACAATGTTGCTGATATTTTGACAAAAGCTCTTCCACAAACAAAATATGATGGTCATGTTAGGTCATTAAGTATTAGATATATGATTGATTGGTCCTAGTGCAAGTGGAGATGTTGGGGCATAAGCCCTAGTTCGATTTACAAACATTGTTTATCTTATAATTTCAGTTAATAAAATTGAGGTTTTCATTTGTTGTTTCATTATAGGTGGTTACATGTTTACCTTATAGTAAGATTCATAGGTATTCATTGAAATATCATAAATGTCCCTAGTTAATCATTATATTTGGAACTATAATGAATTAAAACTATTGTGAATCTTTATTAATCGTCATGATCATGCGTATAGGGATACAAATCGAGATCATGAGTACTTGTAAGGGAATAAGGTACTGGACTGACCTGCTATGAGACCACCACATAGATTAAGTTATAGGTGTTACTCATGATAGGTATATCATTTAGTCTTTAAACTTAAGATTACCATAGACTTCAATATTATGAGCATGGTGATTTGACACAATCAAATGTTGTCTTTAAACGGACGATTATAATGACTATGATTTGTTACCATATGAATAATTTGTGAAAGTGTGAAATTAAAATATAGTTTTTCACTCTCATATAAAGAAAGATATCAATAAATCCCTCGATATGATAGACTGATAATGGTCAAGTCCATATGAATTGATATGATCAATGTCACTTGGATGTTTTCAGTTTACCTAAAGATCGAGACTAGTACAATTGAACATTAAGGGTGACTTTCCGTGCCTTATGTTTAGTCAAAGGATTTCACACTACAAAAGAATATGATATATGTTATTCATTATGTTGTATCAATTTTGATATTTATCCTACTTGGGTAGTCATAATGCCTTACTAGAGACCGCTTATGACTTATTTACCAAAATAGTTTTGTTCATTGCCAACGTCGCATGTACCTATTGGGTCATACATAAAGAATGACTTTGCGCAATTTCGATTGGTCTTGAGTAATGAATTTTATATGATAAAATCTGTGACATAAAAGCCCTTATGATTTTTATATGATAACTTATTAATAGGGACGTATGTGTAATTTGCTTAAACTGCCTAAATATAATAGTTGTATTACAAATAAAATTTTAAGTGAGGGCTCATCTACATATATAAATAAAGGGTGAAACCCTAAAATGACATAAGATTTTTGTTTTGCAAATATTGAGTTCTCTGGATTTTGGGAGAGTAAGAAAAATATTTTAAATCTTTCTTAAGGCTAGCACTCCATATTGTGGTCACCATTCGTGTGTGGATTTCTACTAGAGGACGCACGTTTGAACGTCTTTGAGATTGAACAATCGTAAAAGAAAAATACAGATTAAGTTATGGTTTACTTTTTAGATCTAGTCTAATGGAACCTATTTTCGACCCTGTTGGGGTTTTTCAAAAAAAAATTAAAATTTTCTGCTGCATAAAAATCCCAAAACCCAATGCATATAAATGTACATCGGAGTAATCTTCTCATTCATTGTCGACACATAATATTGCATTGCATGATGCCATTATTGTTTCTGTTGTGATTTCAAACTTTCGAAAGCAATTTCAAAAAGAAAATATAACAGACACCTAAAGAGATCTCTTTAAAAAAGATGGAGCAAATAGTTATAGCACCAAGTGAAACTATAGAATATGAATAGTTGCATCGCCAACCCTCAATACATATTTTGCGTACTTACTAGTCAAATTCTGGCAGTGATTTGCATAGTATGCTTAGTTGTTTTATCACATGCCGCATTTTGGTCACTTTTTCTTCAAGGTTTTGTAATGATATTTTAGATTATGTATAATCAATTTTAATCATAGTGGTAACGCAAATCATCACCGTCATTATGGCAACTTTAGGCATAACGTTTAGATTCTTTGTTATTTTTTGTATTGTCTTCCGCTATTTTGGCGAATGTTGCTTGCAACATTCAACTTCCCTCCATATTATTGGGATTGTGTTACTGCCCTCAAATTTATTGCTAAGATGAGAGGGCTAGTAAAGGTAGTTTCAATAATAATTTCGTCTCGTCACTTACTGAAGCACTAGCCTTAATCATAAATATGTGTGGAGGACATGAAAAGATGGATGGATGCAAGCAAGATTATTGGTTGTGTAACATTGCTATCATTGCATATACTTTTTCCTGCAAGCTTGAGTAGCACTTCTGGTGTATCACCATGGATAAAAGAGTTGAAAGATCATGTTTGGAGTGAGATGGATGAGTTTTCAGAAAAAAATAATATGGGTTTGTATGGAGGACATGAAAAGATGGATGGATGCAAGCAACAGAAATTCTCCAAACCATTTAATCCAATTGCTAACTAGACCTCATTCTCATCCTTTGCAAAGTCTTATAAGTATGGCACAATAAATTGGTGTCAGAGCTTTTTCCTAAGGGTGTAGATTGCCACGTCTGTCATTCATGATCCTTGAAAGAATCATCTCCATTTCTATGCCATCTGCCCTTGCAAAATCTATTTTGCAAGTCTTCGATGAAGCATTTGAGATGATTTCCTACATTTATGAGAAAATAAATGTGGGTGACTCAAGAGATCAAATGTATCGTCAGTTGGCAAAATGTTTGGTAAATACAAGGATGTTCATTTGAGTGACAAATATTTTATTCTTTCTAACTGCTAGTTGGTGAGCGAACCTATTTCATCGATTAAAAATGAACATCTTCGACAACAATTCATGGAAGAAATGAACAAGATCACAATTTTCATTTTAATGCGTGAAAGGAATGAGCATTAATTAAGTAGCTTTATGACCATTTGGAACAACTTTTTGCTAAGATGCCACATTTCTTTCTTTCTCAATTCCCAACTAAAATCTCAAATGAAATGAATGAGAGACCAGTTGAAACCCATGAAGAAAAATCAAGATGTGCTTAAGCCTCTTTGAAACTTAAGTTATTAGAAGAAAAAACTCAATGGTCATTTCCTGAAGGTCATCACTTCATAAGCTTAATAGATCCTGAAGGAGAAGACATCAATGATGAAGTAAGAAATACTGAGAATCAAAATGCAGCACCAATTGATGATGATCAAGATGGTGGAGCTATTACAACTCAAAAAGGACTTAATGTTGAAATAGGTTCACATAGTTGAGATTTTATAATTACAAGTTACTATTGGTGGATTTGTTTTCCCTTCTTTTGTATAGTTTATACATGATTAATAGAATCCTAGTTTGAGTTGTAATCATAATATAGTTTTTACCTTTTCAATTTCCTTTATCATAGGACTTTTTTTGGGTTTCAACCACTAAAAGTTCATTTGGCCCCACTAATCTAAGCTCGAGATAGGTCAACTCATAAAAGGATAATTAAAGCTATCTCAATAAAAGCGACTTCATTTATAGACTCAACTCGATAGCTCTATACTTCAAGGAACTAAGCACCAAATCACTCCAACCATTTTTTGCTAGAAGAAATCATGAATCAACCATTAGGGTATGTGCCCTAGGCCAATTTTGTAAACATTGTTTAACAATTATAAGTAGATAAATGTTTCTTTTATAATAATATCCAAGTATGATTAATGTATTATTCTAAATGTCCCTAATCAGTTATTACTATGTGAACAATAATAAATTAAGATTAGTATGATTCATAATTGATAGTAATGTGATGATTGTGCGTATATGGATACAAATTAAGATTAGGAGTATCTCTTAGGAAAATATGCTAGATCGAACCACCATTAGAACACACATAGTCAATGTCATAAGTGATTCTCATGAGAGTTATATCATTTAGTCATTTGACTCGAGATCACCAAAGACTCCAACATTAAGATCACAATAATTTGACACAATCAAACATTTTCTTTAACCGGATGATTATAAAGATTGCGATTGGTCATTGTTCGACTAATGTGTGGAAGTTATGACATCAAGATAGGATTTGTCCATCTCTTTTGGAGATAGATATCTATTGGGTCCCTCGATATATTAGACTAATAAATGGTCATGTCAAGTGAATTGATTGGATCATTGTCTCTTGACAATTTCAGTATACTCAGAGATCGAGGCTAGTAGATTGAACTATAAAGGTGACATTTCATGTCTTATGTTCAATCAAAAGATATCGCCTGACAAAGGGATATGATATACATTATCTATTAGGTTGTATCTATTTAATGATCTTTGTGTAACTTGGGTAGTCATAATGTCCTGCTAGAAGCCGCTTATGATTTATGGGCCAAAAAAAGATATTGGTTCACTGCGAATGTTGGATGAACCTACTGGGCCGCAAACAAGAAACAAATTTGCACGATTTAATATTGTATGGGTTGATGAATTTTAATTAATAAAATTCATTTTGAAGATTCTCATTAAGTGTCATAGTTTTACTAGGACTCAAAATTCTCCTACATTTCTAGTTTGATAAGAAATTTTGTCTCTTAGTAAATCCTATTTTGAATAGGAATCTAATTGGAATTATAGTATGAATTTAATTTTTATTTGAGTTTTAGATAAATTACAACTCTTGTTAGATTAGTAATTGTAGATTATCTATGACTCTATTCTTTTTAGAGTTAGACTTTATTGAAGACTATATTTGGAGTGTAACTAAGGGATGGAGTTCTCTTACAACTCGACCTATTATGCTATAAATAAGACATTAGGGTCGCAGTTGTTTGTGAGATTTTTCTACAGTGTTTTTGTGAGAACTCCTTCCTTAGAATTGTTGGTGCTAGCACTCCAGATCATGATTGTCCATTCGTGTGTGGATTTCTGATAGAGGACGTTCGTCTTTGGTAGCATCTTGAAAGAATCGATCAACACAAAACAAGGTAGACATAGAGTTGTTCTTGTGAAGGTATGATTTTTATCTATTGGTACATCAATGTAATGGAATTGATAGGATCTTGGTTTAAAGATATTTGAAAAGGTTTCGAAAACATCTATTGCGCTTGATTCCTGAAACCCTACAGTGGTATCCGAGCCATTAGGTTGATTCCATCAAATTTAATGCATCTTTCTTTTCATATATCCGATATATAATTTAAAGCACGCATTAAGTTAAGGTGTATTTGATATACATATTGACTTCACTGTAATTTTGTTTGCACATGTACGCTTTTTCGAATCATCTTTTTTTAAATTCTTCACTATTTGTGCCGAATGATAATGAAACCCTAAGTCACCGCACGTATTGAGTCCCAAACTTGGATTTGAAGGAAGAAAATCAACACGAATTACTGAGTCGCCTGATTACAATGAATCTCACGAATTTCTAACTATGAAAACCAATTTCGTTATGGCTTCTCATCACGTCACAAATTTCCTTGCCATCATGAGTGTCAATTGGAGTAGAATCAGGAGATTAGACACATTGCACTTTTAGTTGAGGTTTAATTAGGCGTGCACCCGTGGTGTAGATGGGAGTCCGACAATGAATTTTTTATTTATATTGTGACACATTAGTGGGAGGTCCATGTTCAAAATATGACTAATTTCACATGCATGTGATGTGGACCATATGGTATATTTAGATTGAGTGCCCAGCTTGGCATGACTTGTATCACCAATAATATAATGAATTTGTTGTTTTCATGTGTGACATCTAAAGGAACAATGTGATCCTTACATTGATTAGTGATCTATTGGGTTGAAGTTTTTCCTAAATAAATGGTTTTGCTTAAGATATTAATCTAACTAAAATTCCAACCGGTGTACAACCCTTTTGACCCTGCAAATGGGGTGCTATGCATGGAAGTTTTTATATTGCTGAATAGCACTTAATTTCCTAAATTGTTTTATGATGCCTTATTGTTATTTAGATAAATTGCTTCCTATTTTATTTATGATCTCTATTTTATGCATATTGGGTAGATAATATATTCTATGATTAAAAAAATGATGGCATAATTAATTATCATAAAATACAAATATGATCATAAAACTTATTAAAAATCCCTCTTTAAAATTTTAAGTCAATGCCACCCAATTTTAAAACACTTGCCAAAGGTCTCGATCACATCAATAAGGATTTGCCTCTGCAGGGTGAATTGTGTTATCTTTGTGAGGCAAGCTAGATAACGATTAACTGGACGTTTTAAATTTATTTGACTTAATAAAGTTACCAAAACGGTTTTCGATTTTAGGCATAGATGAGACATAACATATTGTGACATATGATGTGTAGGTCTCATAATGGACCTAAAAGTTGTATTTGAGGTAATTGGTAAAGGTTACCTATCTAAATAACTTGATTTTGAGTATTATACATTAGTTGTCTCAAAATTATATGAAAGATGGTTCTTAGACCACTAAATTAATATTTACAAGGGTTATTAATTTAGTAGGAGCTTAATTACTCGGTAATAAATTATTGTGCATAGTCTTCTAGGTGTAGATATTAGAATCCTTGTAACACTAATCCAGAGTAATTACGATCAATTCTTTAAAAGGATAAAATAATTTCTAAGAGAAATTTCCTTTATTGATTTAAAATTTATAAATGTTATCGATCATAAAAATAAGGAAATATTTCTTAGATTAACGATTCTTTTAAAACTATCATCTACTATTACAAGAATTATATGTCATGGTACCAAATATAAACTAGACTTTTGAAAAGATTTGGTAGTGTGGAAGCTAATAACATAGCAGTGATGACATTGAAGGAAATGTTCTAATAGTAAGTCACAATGGAAAAGGTATAAGATTACCAAAAATCCCTAAATTCTTGTAAAATGGTTGAGAACCTACTACTATATCTTTATGTGTAGAACATGAAAGGATTATATTAATTATCTCAAAAGACGTGAATCTTCATGTGCCAAAAGTTGGCAGTAAATTTGATATACAATTCATCAAAATAGTTTTGAACTATACAATATGAATGACATGGAGAAATTTGTTTACAGTTGCATATGATGTTTAAAATCTCAAGACAAAATATTAAAAACGGGGCCTTAGACATATATTTGATTGTTCGTAACATAAATGAATTTAATGAAGAAAGATAAAGGGAAGGTAAAATCTACCAAAGGTGTTCTTGTCAAACACAAAAACCTTAGTTGTGAGCTAGACTTTTTCATGTTCTAAAGATAAGCCTTAAATGACAAATTTGGTTATTCATAGAATGAAATTGTTCATTTTATAATGAATTACAAAACCTATCGGAAAGACATAATTTTGAATTGTCGTGAATATTTTGAAATGAGTATAAAAAAATCACTTAGCAAACTATTATCACACTTTGATGAGATCAAGGTGGATAATATTTTAGCCAAGAGTTTGAATGACCATCTTTGAAATTATGGGATTGTCTTGCAATTAACTTCATTCGGAACATCATTTGAGAAATGATGTTTTAAGAGGAGAAATCGAACTATATAAGATATAATTCGATTTATGATATATCATACAGCCTCCCTATGATGCCCTATTGAGGCTATAATTTAGAAACCACTGCACTTCGTACTAAACCTTATTTTCTTTAAAGTGGTTAATAAAACTTCACATACGATATGAAATAAAAAGACCTAGTTCGTCTTTTCTCGAGATTTGAGGTAGTAAGACTCCCTAAGTCACATAAAATTTGATGCCTAAGTTATTTGTGTCTAATTATGATTGAACATTATGGTACTATTTTATACAATTGAGAAAAGAATTTTGTTACATGTCTTCCTAAATAAAAAGTTTATTTCAAAAGATAGTATTGGGAAAAAAATAAATCTTGAAATGTTTAAGAGTCGCAAATGAGAATTGAACCACTTTAAGATGCTTAACAAAGTTTTGAACTAGTTGAGTATATACAAATAACATATATCTCTTGAAAACCTAGAATAATAAGAAATTGGCCAAAGAAATCTGGAATTTCTTATAGTTGTAATATATTTTTGATACTGGATCAGAATGAGTTTCTACTTATCTAGAGACACGTCTTACCTAGATTGGATAAAGAGTCTAAGTGTTATGAAATTCGAGTTTTAATTCATGTATGGTATCCAAGTTTGGAACATGAATTATTTACCTGAAGGTGGTATGACCATTAGATGTAAATGAGTTAAAGTGACATAAAAACAAAAGGTGCATACCTAAAAGCATGGTTTATCGAGAAATTCAAACCTAAATCAAGGTGTTGGTTATGATAAGATTTTTCACTAGTAGCTAAGCTCATTCTAGAATTCTGATTGTCATTACTTCATAGTTTGACTATAAGATATGATAAACAAGTGCCAAAATAGAATTGCTCTATGCTCCTTAAAGATGTGTATGACACAACTTAAATGTTTTGATTATCTTAAGAGTTTTGGAAAGGTATGCAAGCTTAAAGGATCCATTTGCGGATTATAGCGAGCTTATCAGAGTTGGAATCTTTGTTTTAATGGAATAATTAATGAACTAAATTCATTAAATCAAAAATAAACCTTATGTATAGAAAAATGTTTGTGGAAGTACAATTATCTTTATGAATTTATATGTTAATGATATATTATTCATTAGAAACAATGTGCTAACCTTATAGAAGGCAAGCCTTGGTTAAGGAGAATTTCTTAATTAAATTCTTAGATAATTAGGCATATATCCTTGCGATATAGATCTATAGAGATAGATCTAAGAGGCTAATTGCTCTAAATTAGAGTGTTTATATAGACAAATAATTGAAAAGGTTTCAGTGTGCGAGATTCTTAAATAATTCGTACTTATGTATTATAACATGTGTCTCTACAAGACTCAAAGTCTAAGGAAAAATGATGAGCAAAACATATGAATATGATTCCGTACGCATTAGCTATGAGAATCATCACATATGTTATATTTTGCATTCAACTTGACATGTCATATGCGTTGGGAAAAATGTACATATATCTCATAGATTCCAGTGAAGGTCACTGGATATTTATTTATACCATTTTTAAGTACTTTAGAAGCACTTGAGAAGTGTTATTTAATTTGCAGAGGTTTGAAAGATATGAGTCTAATAAATGGTTACAAAATGTAAACTTTCAAGCTAATATAAATGATTAATGATTGCAATATGGATATATATGTTTAACTTTGTAGGAAGATACAATGAGTTAGAAACGTTCTAAACTCACTATAACAAGTTCTACAATATAAATTGAGTTTTTAGCGGCATTTGATGTTTTTAAAGAAAGTGGTTAGATCATAAGGTTCATGGTTGAATAATTTGTGATCCCTAGTGTTGGAAACAGTGTTAGCTTTTATTGTAAAACCAATAGACGAATTTAGGTTACGGAACCTAAATTAATCACATTATAGATTAAACAATCACTTAAGCATTTTTATCTCATTATAGAAATAACATGAAGATTTATAGAATGTCAATATTAAGCAATGTAGCAGATCCGTAAATAAACTTCTTCTACTAAGAATACATTGAAGTCACGCAATATTGGATACATGTAGGATTGGACCTAGTGCAAGTAAGCGATGTTGGGGCATGTGCCATAGGATGATTCTGTAAATGTTGTTTAACTATTATAAGTAGATGAATGTTTCTTTTATAATAGTATTCATAGATAGTTACTATATTATTCTAAACATCCCTAATAAGTTATTATTATTATGGGAACAATAATAAATTAAAACTAGTATGAGTCATGATTGATAGTCATGTGATGATTATGCGTATACAGATACGGATCGAGATAATGACTTTCTATTGGGAATAGATGCTGGACTGAACCACTATGAGAACACTACATAATCAATTTCATAAGTGATTCTCATGAAAGTTATATCATTTAGTCCCTTGACTTGAGATCCCCATAGACTCCAACAATAGGAACATAATGATTTGACATAATCAAATTTCATTTTTAACCGGATGATTATAAAAATTGCAATTGATCATTGTTGGAATAATGTGTGAAAGTTGTGTGATCAAGAATGGATTTGTCCCTTTTTCTTAGAGAGAGATATCTAGTGAATTGATTGAATCAATGTTACTTGACAATTTCAATCTACTCTGAGATCAAGACTAGTAGATTGAACTATAAGGGTGACATTCCTTGTCTTATGTTCAATCAAAAGATATCGCGTAATAAAGTGATATGATATACACTATCTATTAGGTTGTGTCAATTTAATGATCTTCGTGAAACTTGGGTTGTCATAATGTCTTGCTAAATGTTGTTTATTATTTGTGTGCCAAAAAATATTTTGGTTCATTGACAACGTTGTACGAACCTATTGGTTCGTACACAAATAATGCGTTTACACGATTTAGTATTATCTGGGTTAATGAATTTTATTTGATAAAATTCATTTATAAGGTTCTCATTATGTGTCCTAGATTGACTAGATTGTTTTTGTGATATTTTCTAGACATTTTTATGATAATTTTTACCCTAAAAGTTTTGGCACCAGCACTTTGGATCATAATCTTCCATTCGTGTGTGGATTTCTAATAGTGGAGGCTCGTCACAGTTAGCTTCTTGAAGGAAACGGCCAACACCAAACAAGGTAGACATGGAGTTTTTTTTTGTTAAGGTATGGTTTTTGTTCATTGGTACATTAGTTTAATGGAATCTATAGGATCTTAGTTCGAGGATATTCGAAAAGGTTTCAAAAACTTCCACCGCGCTTGATCCCTTATGTGACGGCCCCAATTTTCCACAAATTGGGCCCCGCCCGGCCTAAACCTACATGCACCCCCGAGCCAGTCTCTCAAGGTCAACGCAGGCTTAGTCAGCCTTCCAATCCATCATATTCAGTCAATTAACAATTTTAAGTTGAGTTATTAATATTTTATTCAAGATTTACAAATTTAGCGGAAGCAACTAATACATAACTCAACAAAAAGATCAGGGAGTTAGGCAACCTAATTTGTGGAACCCAGTAAATATCATCAGATGAGAGTAATTATAAAATATACAAAAGTTTCACCTAGCCATGAAGCATTTCCTCTGCTACTTGTCTACGGCTCCGCACTCAGTCAAAATAAAAATGACGAGCCCGGTAAGTAAATCCAGTAGGACATATACACAACATTTTCGGGTCGTTACAGTCTTCCCAACGAATTAAAATTTCGTCCTCGAATTATAATTTTCGGGTCCCACATAGTTTCAGTCTTCCCATCTGTCTCCTCCCATCAATATATGTCAGGGCAACATCCTCGCAACATATATTGGCATACAATTTAATACAAATGAATATTTTACTTTCGTGATCCACCGTCACCAACATACGTATATCTGTTGTATGCCCGCGAGAAATGTAACTCAGTCTCACTCCTCGAGTGAGTTTAAATTCAACTCGTACCCTCTATCAGGTTTCGATGGATAGTAATCGGACATGACGTGACAATAGCATGCATATGTTTCTTACTCTGCTATACCTGGCTGTCCATACGCCCATCCAGATACGTTGAAATCTCGCTTCAACTGGAACATGTCCATTTCCTTTCCCATGTGCACGACTAGATCGTTGTCCCTATATGTGCACTCGACTGGATCTCTGAACCTGTCTCTGGTCACTGCCTCTGCCATCAACCCTCTGATGGTACTTATGCTAAAGATCTAACAGTGCTAGCTGATGTACTACACTAGCGTACCTCTACGATGAACCAACTAACTTTGGCGCTGTATACGCTTCATATGGCGGAAACGCAATACGTTACGAGGTTGCTCTCGTGTGCTCCCACGCTCTCACTCATCATAACATTAACTGCACTCCAAAATGTCCACATCGCTGCCACCGTAGTGCACAACTAGACATCGGCCTCGCCGAACAACGAAACTGATACAATGCTCGACCTTACATGATTTGGTGTGGCCAAGACGTCATGAATATTTGTTGCTCCGAGATTTGTACCACCGTGAAACTTTTCCGAATGATGCCGCTAAAACTCGCGCAACTACCTCGCCTGAGTCGTTACTCTCATTCTCGTATCAGTAGGCGCGCTCAGAATCTCCTCATGTAAGCACGGGTTCAACACGTTTACTCCAACGCGTTCATTTTTGACTTTCAAAGTAAATACGTCCTCGAGATACGTGCGACACAAATCTCAAGGCACCACCTCTATGTGTGACCAAAATTGTATCGAATCTCGCAAATCACGTATTTCGCGACACCTCCCAAGTTTCGAACTCGCATTACCTAATCCAAATATAATGTGTTCTCGAGATTCATGCGCGCAAAACTCGAGACACATTAAAACATAATTATTTCCATTTAATTTTTTTTTTCCTTAACATTTCACCTTCTACCTCATCTCAAGTAACTCGTTCGTTTGATTCACAAATGTTTGTCCCCCTTTTTTTTAATGATTTGTCAAGTGAGTTACTCTTTTCTTAGTAACTGTAAATCCACTTGTTTACTTGCACGAAAATTCCTTTCAGTACGTTTACTAACGCATCTGAGCAAATTTTAGAATGCGAGAATTCTCGAGATATACCATCTCGTACGATTTATCCTTAGGTGGCCTCTAACTTTTAAAACGATTCGCGGACTCTACCTCAGCTCGTAACACTTAATTCATTTATAAGTCCCTAAAGGTGGTGGTCGACTTCACCAACCCTGAGACTATAAATGTATAGTGTCACTAAAGTGGAGTTACTTGGGCTTCTGATCCAACAGTACTACTCCAAAGCTTTCGTCAAAGCTAAAGGAGTCCGTACATAATGTAATCGTTAGCTCTCAAGTCATCTCAACACTTTGCTCATTTAGAGTCTGCTCTTCGTTTCTTTGTTTTTAACTTTACGTTCTCGAATGTTCCTTACATTCGATGTTCCTTACTCGAATGTTCCTTACATTCGAATATTCATTCATCTCACGAATGAGCCTTTCTCGAATGTTTCTTACCTTAATTGTTCCATTCATTGTATATTAGCCAACAACATCAATTTCCTTTATCAATTCCACACCATTTAGAGACTCGAACTTCCATTTCAATTCTCACTACTTATAGGAAATTTTCAATTTCATGAACAGCTTCTCTTTTGAGTCCTAAATAAGATCAAAATTCCTCTAAATAGCTTGAAAATCAATTCACCTGTTTGTTTGAGTCCTACATGGCATGTTTAGTTTCAATTTGAAACCGTACCATTTGTAATACCAAAGTTCTCATTTTCCATTGGCTTCACCAAACCAACCAAGCTATTTACCACTATCCGCGAAGCTGAATTAAATTTAACAACTCTCGCATTTCCAAGGCACGAGTACTTATCCATGCAGCTCCGACCCGTGCATGAAGGCAATATCATACGACCTCATATCGGATGGAAATATAACTCCTAAACCTTTTCCTTCTTTGGGTTTGTACCTTCAATTTACCCCACCAAAACTCATGCTGATTATGACGGACCAAATTGAACATAAAAGCAAAGAATTCCATCAAAAATTCTGACTAGAAAAAAAATCATTTGGTCGCTCGTAATTGATCCCCGACTCTGCTCAAATGAAAACAAGGACTATACAAAATTTAACTCCAACTCGGCTCAAATTTAACTCCAAACCATTTAAATATAGTTTAAGCGTCCCTGCCGTACTATACCAAATTTACATGAAATCCTCTCACCTTTACCACGGATTTGATTCCCGTATCACGTTCCAATTTCATTAATTATTTCGAGCGGATCCTCTAGAAATACGTGCAGGGTGTTTTCCTCAATAAGAAATCAAATGTGTCCTCGAGATACGAGCAACACGAATCTCGAGGCAAACCCCAATACCTTCACCCATTTGTCCACAATGTTGTGATTACTAAAAATGAAATCACGTATGCAAATGGAATATCAATCACCGAACTAATTCTATTTACTTTCTATCCAATTAATCATTTACATAGCTTCCCAACGAAGACTCAAGTAAGGATCATAGGGTTCCACTCTAAGTTCAACCATTCCTAACTTCCGCTTGTTTTGTGTCTTATTTCGCCCATTAAACTTTCCCCTAGGTTTGCCTGAACCTAGGCTCTGATACCAACTGTGACGACCCCAATTTTTCACTAATTGGGCCCCGCCCGGCCTAAACCTACGTGGACCCCCGAACCAGTCTCGCAAGGTCAACGCAGGCCTAGTCAGCCTTCCGATCCATCATATTTAGTCAATTAACAATTTTAAGTTGAGTTATTAATATTTCATTCAAGATTTACAAATTTAGCGGAAGCAAGTAATACATAACTCAACAAAAAGATCGGGGAGTTAGGCGACCTAATTTGTGGAACCCAGTAAATATCATCAGAGGAGAGTAATTATAAAATTTACAAAAGTTTCACTAGCCATGAAGCATTTCCTCTCCTACTTGTCTGCGGCTCTGCACTCAGTCAAAATAAAAATGACGAGCCCAGGTAAGTAAATCCAGTAGGACATATACACAACATTTCACAATATCCAAAACAACAGTTCACGATATCCAAAGTAGTCGAATTCATGCAAATAGAATGAAAGGAATCAAGAAACGCATGAATATAAAAGACTGTAAACAACTCATCGATGAGTGATGCGAAATAACAAGGAGTCCCAACCAAAACTTTTATATGGATGTATATGCCTCCCCGATTACTCTGAAAGACATATACATCTTTTATGCTTCCCCCATATATGAAGTTCAGCACAAGCGCCAAGGGTACAAGCCCACCTCGAAACGCAGGGACATACCACATATATGGGCATACATATATGAAGTTCAGCACAAGCGCTAGGGGTACAAGCCCACCTCGAAACGCAGGGACATACCACATATATAGGCAAAGTTTTACAGTGGTTAACAATAAGCTATCACAAAACAGTAAATAACAATAATCAATGGATAAACCTGAAATACTGTATAGGTCCCTAGCTGGTTTACTTACCTCGAGAAACGCGAATCTCAAAATGTCTCGCTCGCGTCTCGATTTGCGCACCGACACCCGACTCCTAAGTCCTCGGTGTCCATTTAGACATGTGAGGGCTAATTTACCAAAATCATGCAAATCACACTGAATTTAGGCGAAGTAAACCTCAACTCCATCGCGTCGTCGCGATTTCGTCGAAATCGCGCATCCGACCGATCGATAACGCGTCACCGCGCCGTTCACCGCGTCGCCGCCGCTACCGCGTCGCTGCATCTACCTCGCCGGCGCCGCCGGCCGGCCTCTCGCCGGCGCCAGCCGCTTGCCGCCGTCACCATGCCGCCGTCCTCCGCGCCGCCACGCCGGCCAACCGTCCTCCGCTGGCCACGCCAAGCCACTCCAGTTCTCCGTCAGCCCACCTTCGAGCTGCCGCACAGCCACTATGGGCGTCATCCGATCATCGCCGAGCCGCGCAGCCACCCTGGCCGGTCGCCGCCGTTCGCTACTCCCGACCGCCGCTTGTGGCCGGCCCGCTGGTCCTCGCCTCAGCACGTCGATCCGCTGCGAGGGCTTCCCCCGGCTGATCCCCTGTCCGCGCAGCTGCTGGGACGCCGCTGTCGGCGTCGCTACAACTACCGCGCTTGCCGTCGTCCGCCGGTCATCATTGCTGGCCGGTGCTGCCGGCCGCCTCCGGCTCGTCGATCTCTTCCTTTCCTCTTCCCTCTCTCTTTCTCCTCACCTCCCGATTCTTTTTTTTTTTTTTTTTTCTTTTCCTATTTATCCTTTGTTTTTATATATATATATATATATATATATATATATATTATATACATTTTCTTTTTGATTTCAAATCGAAAGTGTCCTCGACATTCATGCAACACGAATCTCGAGGCAAACTCAACAATCAAGCAGTGCGTATCTCGAGGCTCCAACCCGCCTCACTTTCAAACTCTCGATAATCGCGCTACACGCATAACTAGGCATATCCAATGTACATTTTAAACTATATAAATCTACTATTTCGGTCTCACGTCGGCACGCGACTCGAGGCACGTCCTTGTTCGTGTTTCGACTCACCGAATTTCCTCGCATAATTAGCATTTTCATCTCAAATTTGATTCGGATATATGTATTTCGACGAGTAGGTCCCACATACGACCTTGACTTGACACGTGGCACAAGTCAAATTTTCGGGTCGTTACACCTTAAACTCAACATCAACTCAATTCACCTTTGTGTTGAATCATCATTTAGCTGAACCCACACTACAATTATAGCACTTTTAACTGCCTATCGAAGTTCCTATATCATGTATATTGAGATATCTTGGGCAAAATCTCAAGGTTTGATCAGTTGATAAACTTAGAGATTCATACGAACTCCACTCTGTTACCAAATGTTTTCATTTGAAAAAAGTACATATATACAACATAATCCTCAAGGAACTTAAGAAAAGATTATGTGAAAAATATATCTTTCAAAAGAACTCTAAGATTTTATTAGGAAACATTTATATCAATTGGAAGAATGAAACTAACGATCAACCATTTCCCTTTACAGATAGAATATCAATGCTACATAAATTAAACTACCTTAGGAATATCATTTTCTTTGTGTATTTTTCTTCTTTTGCGCAAGTCTTGTATATGTACTTACAGTCACGAATTTTTAAACTAAGGTGTGCATGCATTCCTTTCTAAATTCTTATGTAAGATAAAAATCACAGATATTATCCACAAAAAAAATCACAGGTTACCAAAAGAATCAACATCTAACCTTAATAGCTCCACCATAAACCATTATGATTGATTGATTAAGCTCACCCGTAGCCATAATTGAACCATAATTTTTTTGTAAGAAATAATAGAACAATAGTCAACACAAGTAAGTACTGAACATAAATAAAAGAAAAGGATGATCCATTTTAGATGTTCACTAGTCATTCAAATAGGATTAGTATTTAGTAAGCACAAATTAAATAAAAGAAATAAAAAATAAAAAATATAGCTTAATCTAACAAGAATTTTAAGAGCATTGAAGTAAGTGAGATTATCAAGTTCGCAAAATAGTTTCAGTCACATTTGAGGAACTTTAAAAATAGTAAACAAAATATTTTCAAATATTACGTGTAGCAATATAGATAATTAGATTGGAAATGCAAAATATGGCATCAAAGTCATACAAAATGAATTAAAGAACATTTAGTAGCATATTTTGAAGTATGCATTGTGCGGGAAAAGAAAAGGCGTAAAAAATAAACCTTCTGTTTTGGTGACATAACCTAGAATATCACATCGCTAATATTTCACTCAACATCACCAATAATTTAGGATTGAGGCTATCCTCATGCCGTAGACAATTGGAAAACTTCACCAATGTTGAACATCGTATGCTCTATGTAGTCGATCCCAAGTCTTAATAAAGGAGGATGACACCCAAAGCCATTATTCGTAACAAAAAAATAGGGGAGGCGAATCTCGTACCCAAATATAAATATAAACTTTGGGGTCTTCCCACCTATTGCACAAAATCAACGCAATGGAAGGGTTTGATCTATGAAGCCGACCCCAACTAATATGGCATTGAGGGTTGTATAGTACAGTTATGGTTAGATTATACAGGTTTGGAATTGAATAAATATATGTAAAAACTCGAAAATAGATATCTTAAACTTGATGGAATTCTTAAAAACTAGATTATTTGTTTGGAGTTTTTTTCTTCCTCTATTAGCCACCAATGACAATGATTAGCTATCAATCATAAATAGTAGAAAAAAACAATATATAGAAGAATTAAAAATGGACAAACCCTAGATTTCACAAAATTCAGTTAATTACCTTGTTAATCCAAGTAGAAAAGCTAAGATTTGTATGATAATGTGAATTTAGTTCTTCAATTTCTTTCTTGAAGAGCATTGTGGTTTAAAAATACATAGGAGATTGAATGAAAGTCGCTTCCATAATACCATTAGTGAGAGGACAAAGGCTCTCCCTACTTAACTAGTGCTCCTGAGTAGGGGTGTTCATGAAATCTACAAATATGTAGATCCAATTTGATCTAGTTCATTTATCTCTAATTAGTTCATAATTTGAGTATTTTAAATTGGATTGGATTGCAATCTGCATTGATTGGATTGGATTACGGATTGCACACCTCAATCCGTACATCAAATCTACAATCTGGTCCAATCTATATTTAAATATTTTATATTATATACACACATGCACTCTTATGGCCTGTTCGCTTCACCGTCTTAGGTCGGATTAGCCACACCGGACTAGTTAATCCGTTGTTCGCTTGGAGGATTAACTAGGCCACAAGATTAGTTAATGGGCATGGGAGTGGATTAAACAATACCACCATTTTTGGTGGATTAGCTAATCCATAGTGGGTGGTTAGTGGAGATTACCACTTTACCCCTCACATTAACACAACACCTTCAATAAATCACAAATCTCCATCTCGACCAAACATGGTTTTCTATTCGTCCTCTTCGTCCTCTTCGTCCTTTTCGTCCTCTTCTCCACTAACTCCTTCGTCTCCTTCAATCCCAAATCCGTAAAGCTCCTAACTTCCTTAATAATCTTGATCGTCATCGCAGTGTCGAACTTCTCCAACTTCAAATCGAAGGCCGTCTTCTCCGCGGCCTTCGACTCAGCTGCAGCCGCCGGCAGGTGATGGAAGAGCCGGACGGGTCGAGGCCGGATATTGCCGGGCCGTAGTTGTTCAGGCCCATCTTGAGGCGGAAGAGGATCGCGTAGTCGTGGCGCTCGAGCTTGGTGAGGTCGAGAAGCTCGGTCGCGATGTAGTCGAGTTTCTGGGACTAGGTTTCGATGGTTGTTGAGAGAGGTCTGTGGAGGGATTTGGTGGTGATGAAGCAGTGGAGGAGATGAGGTGCGAGCTCAAGCAGCAGAGGTAGGAGACATTCGCGGTGGAGGAGATGAGGAATGTGTGAAATTGGGGGAGGATGTGTGATTTATGTAAGGGTATTTTGGTAAATGTACATGTACAACCTCATTTAATTCCAACCTTAAAACTCCCAACCAAACAAGATACACAAATGGGACTAAACTATCTAAACCCATGTGTTAGTCCCATCACTAATTAATCCCATGTGTTAGGATTCACTAAAATGTGAAGCGAACAGGCCATTAAAATCTTAAACTATATTTAGATGGTGTTAGCGTTTCTATACCACTAATTCATCAACTATTTATTCATACATACACTTCCAAATCTAAATATTTACAACTTAAGTAATGCTTCCAACTAAATAACACCATTTGGGATCCTCCCCATCCCTATTAATAAGAAGGAGATCAAGTTTTTGGCCTAAAGCAACGACTGTTACCTAATGAGGAACAAAAAGTAAGGAAACAAAGTTGAGGAAACAAGTGGTCCATAAATAAGTGAAATATAGATGCATACCCAAGGGAGTAGGCAACATAAAATTCTGGAGATGATCCTTGAATGATGCCTTATTCATTTGGGCCTGCTACTTAAAAGCCAGATTATCAAGTTCTGATATGGATGAGATGTACCCTACATACATATGATGTGTTGCAATCAGCACCACATGATCTCCGTAAGATGCATGCGTCTAGTCATAATCATTTTCCCTAACTGGACGAAAACTATGACAAGAGAAGTGGTGTATGGCATTGAAGTATCTCCAAGGTAGATGTCTGTTGAATAGAGAATGAATAACGCTGATGTAGTTGAGTCAAGTGACGGTGGCAATAGCCAGGTTTGGAGCCCAACAGTCACGCAACAAAACCTCAAATTGTCCACCAATAATGTCAGATCTAGTTGACCTAGGAGTTGAAATCCACTACAGTCCTTGATCTGTTGAACACCCAAGACCTTGGACACAGCAGTGAGAGGATAAATGAGAGACTCGTCCGCAATGACCCAATATTTTAAACTCATGCTACGTGCACCGCATGACTCTAACAGAGACTTATAATGACATGGCGTATTTGGTCAAACCTCAAAATTTGACACCGAGGTATTTTATTGTCAGACTCTACTTAATTAGGGCATTTGACTAGCCTAGATTATCTTAATCCCCTGATAGTATGCAAACTTAACCTCGCCTTTAATAAATAATTAAGAATCTATCAGTGTAATTATCAAATATGATTCTAAATCAATCACATAGGGATTCTAAAATGAATCTTGTACCTCAAAATCAGTAAAGAGTAATTATATAATCCTTAAATATTCATAAAAAATCTTCGCCATCATTTCCTTTATTTTTAAGCCCACGCCGGAAGTCTCAGCCTTCATAAATCTTCAACAAACCTCTTCAGCTTGGTGGAAATGTCGAATGACTAATAATCCACCCCATAACAAAATATATCGCATTATTAATGATTATTTATTCATTCTAACCTATCCCGAACTTTCAACATTATTAAATCATTAATACCTTAACTTCTCCGAATTCTAATCCATCTTAAAACAATTTCAACAATTTTCTAAAGATATCCTAACCTCACATGAACCCAAAAACCCATTTATATAATATTTTATATTCGAAAGTAATACAAACATAAAGATAAAGAAATTGAGCAAGTCACCTATAATCGAAAAGCTTTTTCTTTCCTTTGTTGCCAGTAAAACCTGTCATTAACCAATTATAATATTTTGATAATATCTGATAAGTAAATCCCACAATATCTAGTACACCTTTAATAATCAAATGCATAATAATCCAATGAATTTAAATGAACAATATAATCCAATGAATTTAAAGAGAACCGTGAATATTTGTGGATGACCATAATCAGACAACCGATCTCTAAAAATGGTACGTAAATAGTAATAAGGACTTATGCGCCGGGAGAATGACCAAATAATTCTTGTTCCTCTAGACTATGAGAGTATGATATGATTCAATGTGATCTCATGATAACCAAATGATGCAAAGTATCAGTGACTCACTCCTCAAGCATAATATAGTGTTCAATGACCCCTATATAGACATTATATGGAGACTCGTAATGCCTTACCCTCCAAAACCGTGTATGCATTTACAAAAAAAACGCAATTCAAGGATCAATGCAATTTATACCAAATATAATCCTAGCATGTAAAGTTTACCATGGGATTCATTTAACCTTACAAACAGCTAACTTCAAGTTTAGTTTTTTAGCATCCATGGTTACTGTGGCTCCTTAATTGGCATTCAAGTTCTATACGTAGCTACCATCCAAGGTCACTGTGGCCTCATTCGGACCTCTCTCAGACAACGGCTTAAATAAAGCTAGTGATGTCGAATAAATTGGTATGGCTTGTGAGACTTCGATCGACGGTACCAACTTTTGCACTTACACCTTTTATCGGTGTAGAGTGTATAGACCACTTTCTTTCTATCTTTTGCTTTCAGACCACATTGTTCCTATCATTGATTGCCTTAGTTTGTCTATCATGCACTTTACTGCTTTATTTATTTTTCTTTCATATCCTATATGATCTATAGACTTACTATTTATTTTTCTTGAAATATAGTTGAGTTTCTACTAGATTTACTCATTGGAATCGTCTTCGTCACTGGTGACTACTTCAAATCCCTCTAGTAGTAGAGCTAAGGATCATATGATCGGTGATTATCTTTGAGCTTCCCATTAAGTCAACTCCTCTCTACTACTACCATAAGATCTTTTTGATAGTTTGGATGTACATATGAACTACACTTATTGGTTTTTGTTATATTTTGGGATATTATGGGTTGTGAGACTCGAGATACATGCATATGATGACTTGGTTATTGTATCTTATTGATTCCCACTTCGTGCATGTACATGGAATATATTTTTCCAAGATTTCCACATTAAGGATTGTCCTAGCTCTAAATCATTAATTGTTTAAGTTGTTTTAAATTGACTAACTTTCGTTGAGATTTATTAAGACTTATTTAAAGCAAATAGCAAACTTACTAAACAACTAATGATTGAATGACATGGAAAAGAGGCTAACTAGGTATGCGTTGATTTCATCGGGGCCGACTGGGAGTCCATGTAGGCTTAAGCCGGGTGAGGCCCACTTTGTGGTGCTGGGGTCGTCACATCGTAGATTTACAACGACAACCCCTAGATCTTGGATTTTTAATCAGATTTAAAGTCAAGCGACTGCTCTTAACCATATCTAGAACATGAACAGTCAGGAACACCTCGTCTGCCACTAGATCTAAATTTCCAATGATTTGAATCAAATCAGACACCTCTAAATCTGATGCATTTGAAGCTTTATGTGATAGCACAAGTAACGAAGCTTCAATCCATAAAACCGTTGTAGATAATAGATTTGCCATCTCATCTGGATTTGGCTAAGATTGAACACCCAAGTTCAAAAGGTTTTTCAATTTGCTATATGATCGGAGAACATCTGGACTACTTGGAGCGAGATCTGCAATGCCTTCATGTTTGTTCTTCCTAATGGTTGATGGATCAGAAAGTATCAACATCTTCAATGTGCGATCTCCATTTTCTTGTGAGATCACAGTAGGAGGAGAAGGACAATGAATGCACAAGGTATCAAACTTCTTTACTATGTGTTTCTTTAAAGACCTTGTAACATCTCCTCCTTCATAAACCTTGAATTCATTCTTGATATATTGTAATGCTCTAATACCAATGATAGAACACTGATTTTGATAACCCAGAGAAATTCTTAAAACTCTCTCAACCTCAATCACTCAAAGAGTGCCTAATTACAAGCAAATTCCAAGATGTCTCATCTAATTAACTCACTCATATTTACAATGTTTCCTTCTTACTATTTTTATATGACTACTTGATGCGTAGCATAATGTTAGTGGTTTTTTAGTAGTATTCACTCAAAACATTGGAAAATAAATAATGATTTAATACTTAGTGTATTTTTCCATGTACTAGGTCCAAACGATAATAAGATGAGATGGCAAGTAAAGTAAGAAGACTAAGGAGCAAAGATGGGAGTCGAAGCACGATGAAGAAGTGAGAAGTTATAGTCTCTGGTTATGGCGCTGACCTCAGTGCCGCGACGCCCCATTTGGCACCACAACGCCCCACTTTGGAGCCCCAACATCAGAATGCCTCCACAACACCCAAACTAAGGGTCTCCTGTTCACGGCACCATAATGCCCTCCATGGCACCCCAGTGCCCATTGCGGGCATGCAATGTTATGTGAACTCCACGACACCCCCTTGCAATGATCAATAAGTGGTTAGCGGATATTGCACTTAATTTTAAGCCTCCCGATGAGTGGAGTGATTGTGAGCATGTCGATTTTCATCACTTGTTTCTTTTCAGCTCCATTAATAATTTTCTGCTCCACTGCAATCTAATTAAGAAAAAACTGGTCATTGCTACTAGTAAAATTATTGAATCGATAATTGCATTAATTCTTTGGTCTAGTGGTAAGGGTGAAAGACTATATGGGAATTAGGAGTACAGTCTCATGTTTGATTCCCCATGATAGTCATTCGTCGAGCCACTTAAAGTTTCATTTTGCAATCCCATATCCAATTAGACTACTCGAACAAGTGTTTGAATACCCGTATAGTTAATAAAAATGCATTAATTCCATTTCCTAACATAAGATTCATCGTTCCTCAAAATTAATAAACAAAGAAAGATTCATCTGGTATGCATGTACTCACTGACAGTGTATTCATGATTCTTGATGAAAGAGTGATGGACTTCATCACGATCGGTAGGAGGACCAATGACTTTTGCATTTGAGGTAATAGCAAGAAACCTTAATAGTAAAGCCCCAAATATCAAGAGGGAGTTGGAATATGCCATTAATTAGTGTTGGATATTTGTGGATCTAAAACACATAAAGTCCAGCCCAAATATATAACTTGTTGGGCAAGACTTTCTAATTTGAAGTTTTAGAAAGTGAGAGTTGAAGAACAATGAAATAGAAGTTGGGATTTTAGGGATTTGGTTCTTTTGGAGACCAAATTGAAATAGAAGTGAGAGAATTAGGAAAGTCGACTTGGTGTACGACTAGTAGGTGAAGAAAAAGAAAAAGAGAAATCATTCTCTTTACATTTGTCGTGCACAATCTTTCTAGTTTGTTCTCTTTACATTGAAGGCATATCAAGATCTTGAATCTGAAGGCATGCATGGAGGCTTTGGAGATTTCTTGGTGTTCAAGAAAAAAAGGTGCGAATAATTAAGGTAGTGTTTTTTCGTTCTTAGTGTGATCATTTAAGTTCTTGGAAGAGGTATTTTTGTATTACTTTATTATTTGTGAATCTCAAATAATTGAGATATTTTGTACTCTATATTCACATAGTGGATTGTTTGGAGTTTGGCCCATAGTTTTTACATTGATTTGGATGGTTTTCCACATTAAGTGTTGTGTGTTTTGTTGTGTGTTTTTTCATGCATTGAATGTGGTTAGGTAGAATTAGTTATTCATCCGTTTCATTGTTCGAAAGAGTTAAGTAACCCCAACAAGTTGTATTAGAGCATCGCAGCTAGATCGCGATTGAGAATTTGTTGTGGGAATCTAGATGGATAAGGAAAAATCATGTACGATCAAGTTGAATTCGTTGGATTATTCAATTTGGCAACATACAATAAAAGATCATCTTTATTGCAAAGACTTGTTTGACCTAATTTAACATGGACAAACCTAACCAGAAGAAACATCCAATGCTGATTGGAAGAAAATGCACAAGAAAGTTGTTGGAGCTATTAGAAAATGGGTCGACCGCAATATCTATCACAATATAAGAAAAGAATTTGATTCACAAATGTTGTGGAGAAAATTACAAAGTATGTGTAAGAGAAAAGGTGCACAAAACATGGCTTCTCTGGTTAAAAGGCTTGTTAGCATGAAGTACGAAGATGGACGGTCAATGATAGAGCACTTGAACGATGTCTAAGACTTGATTAATCAATTAAGTGCCATGAAGATAGTGTTTTAGGATGAGTTACATGCACTATTAATTTTGAGTACTTTGCCAAAAAGCTAGGAAATATTGGTGGTGTCTCTCAATAATTCCGCCCCGGGCGGTGTTTTATCCTTATCCATGGTATGTGATAGTTTCTATGATGAAGAAAATAGAAGAAAGGATAAAGAAATTGATATTTCACATGCTCTTGTTACTATAGCTGAACACAACGATAAAAGTATACTTTATAGGTCCAAGAGGGAGGAGCAAATTTAGATATGAGTCTCAAGTAAAAGGTAAAATTTACTTGTCATCATTATGCCAAGGAAATGCATATTAAAAGAGATTTTAAAGAATGGAAAAGAGAACATAATGATGAGAAAAATCAGAACAAGGCAGATGATCGGAACACTATAAGTACTATTAAGATGCAAGTGAAGAACCAGTTGTGCTTTCTTTTGTTGAGGATCAAGGTTATGTCACTAATGCAGATAGTGAGTGGGTTATTACTTTAATAGCATCCTTCCATGTTGCACCAAGGAAGGATGTTTTCTCTGTTTATCGAGTAGGGAGTTTTGGAAAGGCAAATATGGGGAACGAATTTTTTATAGATATAGTTGGCCTTGGATATGTCTGTATGCAAACAAAGTTAGTTGCACAATGATTGTGAATGATGTGCAACATGTTCCAGATTTGCACTTAAGTCTGACTTCTACTCATGCTTTAGACCTAGATGGTTATCATAACGTCTTTAAGGGCAAATAGTGGAAACTCATAAAAGGCTCAATTGTTGTTGCGAGGAAAATTTAGCTACACACTTTACAAGATTCAATTGAAGGCTGTCAAATGTGACCTGAATGCAGTTGAAGATGATTCTTCAAACGATTTACGGCTAAGGAGGTTGGATCACATGAATGAGAAAGGGTTGCAGATGCTGGCAAAAAAGTCTTTTATCCCTTTTGTCAAAGGTAAAATTATAAACCCATATGATGATTACTTATTTGGTAAGCAACATAGAGTTTCTTTTTCTTTATCCTTAGAGAGAAAAAAAATATACTTGGGTTAGTTTACTCTGATGTTTATGGTCCTATTGATGTGGAAACTATGAGATGTGGAAGATATTTTGTTATTTTTATTGATGATACTTCAAAAAAGGTTTGGGTGTTTGTTTTGAGCACAAAGTGTCAGGTTCTTTAGTACTTCATGCAGTTCCACACCATGATGGAAAAAGAAAAATGAGTATCTTTGAAGTGTCTTCGTAGTGATAACGGGTAAAGTACACTTCAAAGGAGTTCGAGAATTATTGCTAAGAATATGGAATCAGATATGGGAAGACAGTTTCGACACCCCTCAGCATGGAGGTGTCGCTAAGAGAACAAACTGAACCATCCCAGATAAAGTCAGATGCATATTGAAAATGGCTCAATTGCTTAAGTCATTTTGGGGTAAAGCTCTTATTACTACTTGCTACCCGATGAATCGCTCTCTTTTAGCACTGTTAGAGTTTGATACTCTATATAGAGTATTATATGGGAAATATGTTACTTCCTCTCATATGAGGGTGTTTGGATGCAAGTCATTTATCCATGTGCCTAAGGAGTAGAGACATAAACTTGATAATGGGACTATTCCGTGTATCATGTTGAGTTTTGAAGATGCGGAATTTAGTTATAAGTTTTGGGATCTAGAAAAGAAAAAGATTTTTAGATCCAGAGATGTGGTCTTTCATGATAATAAGACCATAACATATTTTAAGATATTTGATAAAATCATAGTTGATGATCATATTGATTCTCTTCCTGGACTAGTTTCTCCTTTGATTAATGATGCCACACATGAAGTAGATTTAGCTGAAGAATATGAGTAGATGATAAGCATGCACATAATGATGTTGATGACGTGCAAGCACCTACTATTGATAATGTGCAAGGATCATATAATGATTCTGAGCGGGGCGAGTAGCGTCCTCCACCAGCGGCTATAACATAATCTTCATTAAGAAGGTCGGAAAGAGGGCATGTTTCTTTTATGAAGTACTTCAATTCTACGTATGTTACAGTTGCTGAAAAAAGGGAGCAGGGGAGTATCCGGAAAGCTCGGATTCTTGCTGACAAGAATCTAGTTGATATGTTCACTAAGATGGCGACTCGCGACAAGCATCAATCCCATACCAAGTTGGTGGGACTGAGTTACGGTTGAGCATCATAGATGTTTGAATATCTCCCCACAGGCTAAAGGGGGAGATTGTTAGATATGTGTGGGCCTAACACATATAAAGTTCAGCCCAAATATATAACTTGTTAGGCAAGACTTTGTAATTTAATGTTTTAGAAAGTGAGAGTTGAAGACCAATGAAATAGAAGTTGGGATTTTAGGGATTTCAGTTCTTAAGGAGATCAAATTCGAATAGAAGCGAAAGAATTAGGAAAGTCTACTTGGTGTGCGACTAGGAGGCGGAGAAAAAGAAAAAAGAGAAATCGTTCTCTTTGGATATGCATTGGTTTTTATGCACAATCTTTCTAGTTTCTTCTCTCTACATTGAAGGCATATCAAAATCTAGAATCTGAAGACTCGCGGAAAGGTTTTGGTGATTTCTTGGTGATCAAGAAAAGAGGTTTAAGGGTTTGATACAATTGGGGTAGTGTTCTTCGTTCTTAGTTTGATAATCTAAGTCCTTGGAAGAGGTATTTTTGTATTACTCAATTGTTAGTGAATCTCAAACAATTGAGATATCATGTACTATTTATTCACATAGTGAGTTGTTCGGAGTTTGGCCTGTAGTTTTTATCTCTGATTTATAGGGTTTTCCACGTTAAATCTTGCATGTGTGTTTATTTTCGTGCATTGATCATGGTTTGGTGGAATTAGTTGTTCATCTCTTTCATTGTTCGAAGGGGTTGAGTAACCCCAACAATTAATAGTACTTGAAATATTCGAACTTTAATCACTCTTTTTATACTTCCATGCTTAACACCAATCATTTGGTTTCCATGCAAGTGGTTAATTTTTAACTAATTAAGATTAGTTATAATTAGCGGTGGGCAGCAGTTTTCGAAAAACCTCCCAAACCGCCCAAACCGACCAAACCGCACGGTTTGGTCTATTTGTAAAATTCGCGGTTTGGTCGCGGTTTGGAAAACGTAAAAACCGCAGAATCGCGGTTTGGTCGCAGTTTTCATATTGGGAAAACCGCGGTTTAACCAAACCGAGGGCATTTTGGTAAATACAAACCAAAACCCTAAAATATCAAAAAATTAAATAACACAATCCTCTTCCTCTTCCTCTCATTCACTCCTGCATCACCTCCTCCTCACTCCCGCCGCTCCTCACTCCCACCGCTCCCCGCCGGCTCCTCCTCTCACCGCCGGCTGCTCTCTCAGCTCACCGCCATTTCCTCTCTCCTCACACTCTCGTCGCTCCTCTCTCCTCTCACTCTGTCACTCCCGCCGCTCCTCTCTCCGCTCACAGCCGTCGCCGAATCCATTGCCATCGTCGTCGCCTTCCACCGCGCGAACGTCCATCGCCGCCTCGCACCGCTACCTCGCCGCACCAAAACCGCAACCAAACCGACCAAACCACGCAAACCCCGGTTTGATTTGGTTGCGGTTTTGGTGGTTCGCAGTTTGGTGGTGGTTTGGAAACTCACTAAACCGTAGACCCTCGGTTTGGTCGCGGTTTGGTGGTTTTCACCACCAAACCGCGGTTTGCCCACCCTTAGTTATAACTAATAATTATATGACATTTGAATTTCACGATCCATATATAATACTTTTTAACTTTGTTTTTTGGTCACCTAGAGAGAATGAACATTATTGATCTTAATTGAATATATAGGTGCTCATCACGTTTCTAGTAAGCAATCGCTAAATTAAAATCTAAGAATGGTAAAGGGAGCGGCTTGAAAACTTATAAAATCTTTTCTTTGATCCTTTGTTGCAATTTAGTATCTTAAGCGATCGTCGATCTTCTTTTTTGACCGCCAGTGATTCCAATCATATCTTTTTGTGTTTTATTTATTTATTTTTTTGAAGAGTAATCAAAATCTCACTAAATATTTATGGGTCAATTCAGGCCATACATAGAATTGAGTATGTACATTGATTCGTGAATCCTATTTGTTCAAACGAACAGCCATTAATTTGGCTGTAAATGCGATTGTGAAATTGAAATAGTTTGACAATCAAGGACTACTCTCTACAACGTTGAAACTTATTACAATACATTAAAACCACTACAACCACTTAACGAATAACAAAACTTCCAAACAAGGAGAAGATAACCTAAGACTTCTCAACAAGGAAAAGATAAATCAAAGACTTCTAACTAGGGAATAAAAGCTATCTATATATATATATTGAAAAACTAAAGACAAGATCAATCCAAAGTGTCGCACAAATCTACACAACAACGTTGATGAAAATGCATCGTAACAAGGATGGATCAATCTCGACAAATCTAACTAGATCTGCAATTTATTGTACGAACAAAATGCTAAGGATTTGATTGAAACTATCACTGATTGAAAACGAGGATCAACGATGGTTCAAGAACAAAAATCACTAAAAAGAATCAAGAAAAAGAATTTTAAGAAATCTTGACAAAATTACCTTATTTATTTGTTTGATAAGAAATAAACAATTTGCCACTACATAAATACGAAGGTTTAAACATGTCATCTTACTCTCAAACCTCATATCAAACCATTTTTTTAGAGGAACGAGACTTTATTTCACTGTAGCCAAAAATGGGGGTATGTACATGGCGAGATACATTGTATTTCTCGTAAAATACAGTAATATAAAAAAAAACTCCCTGTAGGTAAGTAAGGAAAAAAACGTCGTCCGTAGAATTGAAATAACATCAAGTCATCCCCCATAATTGAATAAAGTCAGTGATGCTTACTTTATCCAATATGGTACCAAATGAAAATTACAATAGCATGTCTCTTAAAACATTTTACCCAACTTCCACCCCTCCCAGGTCCTTGCCTTGTCTAGCCTTCACTCTCCTTGTAGAAGCCGCTTTTACTCCCCATTAAAATCGGTCCATGTCCATGCCTTGAACTCCTTCGACCCAAATAACGAAGACGCTATCCCCTTTTAATCGACTCCCAAAGCTCCAGCCACGACCGTTATTTATTCTCGAACATTCTCCGATTTCATTCCGCCCACGTCCACCATATCACCGCATGAATTCCTGTTGGCCACAGCATTGTTTTGCGATCATTGTGTGCTCCATCAATTCGTTGTTCCAGGCATCCTTCTATATTTTGTGGCACCTCCCAACGCTTATCAAGTTCTTGTGACAAGGCCTTCCACAATTGTGTTTCAAACGGGCACTGCAAAAATAAATGGTCCACAGAATCGCCATAAGCTTTGCATTCCACGCACATATGGGGTTGAAGATACATATCTGATCGGCGTGATTGCAACACTTCCCCTTCACTTGTCTTCCCCTTCCATGCTATCCAGCTAAGGAATTTAAATTTCATAGGATCATTCGCTTCCCAAAGACTCTGGTATGCCTCATTACTGAGCGTTGGTGCCGCCCCGGGCCATGCCTCGAGCTGACTTCACTATATACCGCCCTGTTTCATCCCATCTCTACACTTTATTATCGTTTCGATCTGCCACTATTTGTATCCTAGCAAGCTGTTGCAGCAAATTGTCCCGCTCATCTCCTCCATTGCATTTTCTATGTTACTCCGAAAATTAAACTACCATGTTGACTGTCCTTTCCCATTAGTAAGATGTATGTCTACAACGAATGCATTGGGAAATCAAGTTAGACTGAATAAGAGAGGATATTCATCTTTGAGTCTTCTTTCCCCCATCCACCTATCTTTCCAAAATCTAGTTTGAGTGCCGCTACTCACTTCATACTTAACGCCCTCAATGAACTCATGTTTACATTCAGAGATGGCTTACCAGGGAGCTCGATATGTCGGTTGAAAGTTATGCCCAACGTCCAGCCCAAATTCGTTTTGGCCATAGATGCTTTTAATAGTTTGTGCCCACGACGCATCTCTTTCGCATTGATACTGTAGAGTTATGTAATGTATCATGAAGCTGTTTATTTAATCTGGTATGTGTGTATTGAATCATGTAATCTGGTATAGTGTATCACAGGTTTATATTAGCTTACTTTAGGTAGTTGTAACAGGGGTGTGTAATGTACACCTTCTTGATTAGTATATAAACAATGTACAATGTATTTTTGATATATGAAATAAGAGATTAAGAAGTTCTTCATTGATTCATTGTTTCAATGTATACTGTTACATTGATCAACTGATCATTTTGGTCATTGATCCACTGTTTAGTGTATAAATTGTTCATGGTATCAAAGCAGGTTCTACTGTTCATGATCTGTGTTGAGTTTGAGTTGAATTGAGTGTCTGATCATGGCATCCATTCATGGTTCTTCAAGTTCTTCAATTCGAAATGGAGCAAGAAGAGCTCCTGATGCAGGCGATCTTGGAGGTGAAATTCCTTATTTCCTTCAAGGATCTGATCATCCTGGTATGGTACTTGTCTCCAATACTCTTACTGGTTCAAATTACTTGTCTTGGAGTCGAGCTATGATGATTGCTTTAGGTGCGAAAACGAAGATTGGTTTCATTGATGGAAGATGTATAAAGCCAGATTCCACTGATCCTAATTTGGATCGATGGATCAAAATGGATTATATGGTAACTTCTTGGATCTTGAATTCTATTTCAAAGGATATTATTGAAGCATTCCTTTATACAACTTCCTCCTTTGATCTTTGGAATGAATTGAAAGAAAGGTTTGGAGAATGTAATGGTCCTCTCTTGTATCAATTAAAACGAGATATTGCTTCTATAAGTCAAGGAGATCTGTCAATTTCACGGTATTATACAAAACTTAAGAAGCTTTGGGATGAACTGAGTTGCTTAGTTCCTTTACCTGTGTGTGAATGTGGAGCTTCAGCAGCATTGGCTGTTCTGGAGTCTAATGATAGGCTGATGCAATTTTTGATGGGATTAAGTTATATGTATGATCATATTCGTAATCAAATATTGGTGATGGATCCATTGCCAAATATAAACAAAACTTACTCTATGATTCTTAGAGTTGAAAAGCAAAAGGAGGTACATGTTAGCTATTCCCCTGTGATAGATACAACCATGATGATGAAAACTAACAAGGTGATTTCAGATTCATCTGGTTCAACCAATGTTCATAGGTTTGCTAGTAAAGGAAATCACAAGAAATTTATCAATAAAGACGATTTGTTTTGTGATCATTGTAAGGCAAAAAGGCACACAAAAGAGACTTGTTTCAAACTTCATAGAATTCCAGATTGGTATAAGAAAGAACTCGACAATAAGCAGATGACAAACAGTTCAAAGTCTTTTGTCAATTTTATGGAATCACCTCTGGATATACAAGATGCAGGACCTCTTCGGTTTGAAGATTTCCAAACTAATATTGCAACAATGATACAGCAAGGCATTGAGAATTTCATGAAAGGAAAGTCTGTTCCAGTTGAAGGAGTTTCTGCTCATGTGAATTCAGCTATATCTGATTTTACAGGTAGCTCATATAAAAGGCTTTCTAGTTCTCATTCCTCCTTTAATTCAGATGCTTGGATTGTGGATTGTGGAGCAACAAATCATATGTGTATTAGTTATGATTTGCTTGCTAATGTCATTGTCTTAGCTAAACCTGTTATGGTTTGTTTGCGTGATGGACATACTAAAGAAGTTAATTACATTGGAGATGTGCAGCTGAGTTCAGACTTAGCTCTTTCTTCCTGTTTACATATAAACTCATTCAAGTATAATCTTTTGTCGGTTAGTAAATTACTCTCCTCTACTAAACTGACAGTGAGTTTTATCCATCGTTTTGTGCTATACAAAACATTGAGAATTCTCAAGTTCTAGCTGTGGGAAGGATGATTGGAGGTCTCTACATACCGGATTCCAATTCTTTTAATAAAGATGTCATTGCTTCATTTGTGTCTCCTACAGAATTGTCACTAGCCTGCTGTAATAATGCTACTAGTAATTTTTCATGGCACTGTCGTTTGGGGCACCTCTCCGTTAATGTAACAAAACAACTTGATTTGCTACTTAACAGTCCTTCAAATGGAAGATACAATGTACCTCGTGATGTTTGTCAAATGTCCAAACAATGCAGAATGGTTTTTCCATTGAGCTCTATTCAAACTTCTTATCCTTTTCAGTTGTTGCATATGGATGTTTGAGGACCATATAAGCGGTCTTCTATTCAAAGAGCTCATTATTTCTTAACAATTGTGGATGATTTTAGTCGATTCACATTGACATTTTCGATGAAACATAAGTCCTTGACAGGCAACCTCATCAAACAGTTTATAGCATTTATTCAAAATCATTTCAAAGCCTCAGTTCAAACCATTAGGACTGATGATGGCACTGAGTTTTGTAATAAAGATTGTCATGCTTTATTCTCTGGTTTGGGAATTGTTCATCAAAGATCAACACCATATACACCTCAGCAAAATGGTGCGGTTGAAAGAAAGCATCGTCATTTGTTGCAAGTTACAAGAGCCTTGATTTTTCAGTCAAGTTTGTCTACAAAATTCTGGGGTGATGCTGTTCTTACTGCCACTTACATCATTAACATATTACCTTCTCAGTTGCTGAAATGGAAGTCTCCTTACCATCTTTTATTTGGAAGGTTACCAAATTATTCATCCTTGAAGACATTTGGTTGTTTGTGTTTTGCTACCAATGTTTCACCAAACAAAACCAAGTTAGATTCACGAGCAATTCAGTGTATCTTTCTTGGTTATTCCCCTGGTCAAAAGGCCTATCGATTGTACAATATGGCCACACATACCTGTTTTGTTTCAAGAGATATGATTTTCTTTGAAAATCAGTTTCCATTTCACAAAGATACTTCAAGTTCAAAGTGTCATGTGCCTATCTCTTGTGATGATAACTCTGATTACTTGAGAGATATTCCAACTCCTGTTGCTGTACCTTCTCAAAATGTTGTTCCTACATCTGCTACTGTGCCTCACTCTAAGGAATTACCGATTGAAGTTTTCCATCCTACTGAAGCATCTCTTGATGTTCCTGAAGCTGTCTCATCTATGCCTATTAATGATACATTAGTACCTCATACTAATGATGGCTTACCTGAAGTTGTCATGCCTCCTACCGCAGTTGTTATTCGCAAAAGTCATCATGTTGTTCATAAGTCTCTTTGGATGAATGATTTTGTTTTAAACAATGTTCATACATCTGCTTTCACTCCTGCAGAGATTCCTCTGTCTGCTAGTACCCCTCCTACATTTCCTTTTATTCATTCTTCTCACATTACTGCTGATTACAAGTGTTTCTTGGCTGCTGTTTCAAACATAGGGGAGCCTACTTGTTATACTCAAGCTCAACATGATCCTGTTTGGGTCGAAGCAATGAATAAGGAATTACAGGCTTTGGAAGCCAATGGTACTTGGAGTCTTACTACCCTACCACCTGGTAAAAAGGCCATTGGTTCTAAGTGGGTTTACAAGGTTAAACTTCATCCTGATGGTTCCTTGGATAGGTGTAAGGCTCGTTTGGTTGCAAAAGGATTTAACCAAATTGAAGGTGTTGATTATACTGATTCTTTCTCTCCTATTGCCAAGAATGTCACTGTTAGGACTGTTTTATCCTTAGCAGCTGCTCGAGATTGGCCTTTACATCAGTTGGATGTTAACAATGCCTTCTTACATGGCTATATTGATGAAGCTGTTTACATGAAGCCTCCTGATGGTTACAGTTTGACTTCTCCTAATCAAGTCTACAAACTTCAAAGATCATTGTATGTTTTAAAGCAAGCTTCTCGACAATGGAATCATCAGCTTACTTCTAAACTTCAATCTTTTGGTTTCATTCAGTCTGCTCATGATCCCTGCTTGTTTACTTACAAAAATGATGATCATTTTTTGGTGTTGCTGGTATATGTTGATGATGTCCTTCTTACTGGTACTTCTCTAGAGTTAATTACTCAAGTCAAGACATTCTTACACACCTTGTTCACCATCAAGGATCTTGGTCAAGCACGTTACTTGTTGGGTCTAGAATTGGTTCGATCTTCATCAGGCCTTTATGTTCATCAACGCAAGTATGTTCTTGATTTGCTTACTGATGCTGGTCTTACCATGGCCAAACCAGTTGCTACTCCACTTCCTCGTGACTGCAAGTTTAATGATGTTGATTCCCCTTTGTTCATTGAAGCTGATAGATATAGACGACTCATTGGTCGTCTTCTTTACCTGGGTTTGACTCGTCCTGACATCACTTACGCCACACAACAGTTAAGTCTGTTTGTTCAGGCTCCTACAGAGCAACATTGGTATGGTGCACTTCATGTTTTACGGTACCTTAAGGGTACTCCTTCACAGGGTTTGTTTTTCTCTGTTCAAATGGATCTCTCTGTTGTTGCTTACTGTGATTCTGATTAGGCTGCTTGCCCTCTTTCTCGAAAGTCTCTTACAGGTTATTGTGTGTTCATGGGATCCTCTTTGATCTCTTGGAAAACTAAGAAACAAGCTACTGTATATAAGTCCTCTGCTGAAGCTGAATATCGAAGTTTATATTCCACAGTTTGTGAATTGTTATGGATTTCTTATATCCTTAAGGACTTAGGTGTTCCTACTCCTCTTCCAATACCTCTTTGGTGTGATAATCAAGCTGCGATACATCTCTCTGCCAACCCTGTTTTTCATGAACGTACCAAGCATTTGGAAATTGATTGTCACCTGGTTAGACATCAGTTCAAGTGTGGTTTTGTTCTTCCACAGTATATTTCTACTCGGTTACAGTTGGCTAGTTTGTTTACCAAGTCATTACCAGCTCCGTTATTCTCTGATTTATTGTCCAAAATGGGTCTATGTGACTGGCATAGACTTCCATCTTGAGGGGGGGATGTAGAGTTATGTAATGTATCATGAAGTTGTTTATGTAATCTGGTATGTGTGTATTGAATCATGTAATCTGGTATAGTGTATCACAGGTTTATATTAGCTTACTTTAGGTAGTTGTAACGGGGGTGTGTAATGTACACCTTCTTGATTAGTATATAAACAATGTACAATGTATTTTCGATATATGAAATAAGAGATTAAAGAAGTTCTTCATTGATTCATTGTTTCAATGTGTACTGTTACATTGATCAACTGATCATTTTGGTCATTGATCCATTGTTTAGTGTATGAATTGTTCAGATACCTCCACAACCACTTGCCCGATAATGCTCTATTCATGTTAAACAACTGCCTGAATCCCTGTCCCCCTTCCGCTTTTGGTTTTGTTACATGTTCCTACCCAATCAAGGAGTACGACGATATTTCCCCCATTTTCTACCACAAGAAGTTCCTCATCAACTGCTCTCCATTCTCTGCCACACACACATGCATTCTGTACATTGACATAAAGAACGTAGGTAGAGACTCCAAAATTGCTCGTATCATAGTGAACCTTGCTCCTTTCGATAGACACCTGCCCTACTACCCATCAAGCCTTTTCTTCAAGTTTTGTAGGACTGGTTCCCAAAAGTTCCTTGCTCTAGGTCACCCCCTAGGAGGCATTCCCAGGTACTTAACCGGCTATCCTCCAACCTCACACCCTGTTTGTCGTGTCGTATGCTGCAACATATTTTGATCAATGTGGATACCATTAATAGAGATCTTTGTAGATTTAGTTTCAGCCCTGAGACCCCACATAACGTGTAGACTACTCTCATTGTATTTAAAGTAGCCTCCGTGTTTCCTCCAACAAATAGGAGTAAGTACTGAGTCTAGCATTCATCGACCCGGTGCAAAGGCGTTTGATAAAAGAGTACCTCAAAATCAGTGTTTAAATATTGTTTAAATGTCTTATAACAAATTTATAAGTATCTGTGTAAAATAGGCATTTAAATTTAGGGTAGTGCTAGATGGACTCGAAAAAGTCCGGACTCAAACAACCAAAAAGACATAAAAACCCTTAATTCAAATTCATTATTGGTGTTTGAGGGTAGAGGGTAATTAGGTCTTTTACTTAGATAGATATCTTAAATTATTAATAAAAAATCTTTGAGTCCGGACTCAAAGAGTCCGAACAGATTTTTTGTTAAATTTATGCATAAATCTTACGCGGAGAAATATGGTGTGGACTTCAATGTAGTAAGAAGTGTGGAAGAGAAGATTAATAGCGACACCATCACTAGAAGCATGAATCGGTTCTATCAACTCATTTCAGAGTTGGAGTTGGTGGACCAAAGAATGATAAATGCTCGAGTGGCATGGATAAACTTCAGGAACAATCCAATTTGTTGTAGGCTCAATAGATTCGTATGGAAGAGAGCTTGGAAAGAAGCATTTTTAGAGGCAAGACAAGAAGCAAGAAGACGAATTGTATCGGATCATAGACCAGTGTTAATGGACACATCTACATTTCCGCGGGGCACTACACCCTTTCGTTTGGAAAACATGTGGATGGACCTTCTTGTAAAGAAAGTATTAAATATTGGTGGAGAGAGCAGTGCAAAGAAAGATGGGAGGGCTATATAGAAGGATAGATGCAAGGAGTGGAACAAGAATGTCTTTGGAGATGTACTTAACAAGAAGACTTGAATGAGGAACGAAAGCCAATCAAGAAGGGTCTGAGTGATATGTTGAAGTGGGTAAAGGAAGATAATTGACGCGCGCCGAACACGTCAATAAAGTAAAGTTTTCTAAACCAACTATTTTGTATAATAGTGGCAAAGGGTCGATCCCACAGAGATTGATTGTCTTTCTTAGGTTAAATCAACAAAAAAAGAAAATCGGGGTTTTGAAATAAATATTAATTTAACTAACTAATCTATATAAACTAAATAAATAAAATAACTAAACTAATTTCTAAAACAATTAATTAATAATTAAGTAACACCTAAATAACACCCAAATCTCCGGTTCCACAAATCAGAATCAAGATTCAATAGCAATTATGGTCTTCAATCTTTCCCAAAAAAGTTATTAATTTAAATTCTCCTAGATTAGCTATAGAAAATCGACATCCGCTAGAAATTCCTAGTTCCCCTAATCTCGATAGTCATGACATCCGCCACTAACTATTTCCCTAATTAATGTATAGCCCTAGACATCCGCCAATCGGGTTTAACACACTAACCGCAGTAATATAGATCTATGGGAACACTAATTCTAAATAAGCGGGTTACAACCGCTACCGATTTAAGCTAAATTCAATTATTTTACATTCAAGAACCGAATGGTTTTTACGGAAAACGGGTGAATGTTTGTTACTTTATTGGTCTAAAAGCACAATTACACGGATACTAATATTCCAAATAACAGTAGATTGTCCATCTAAAAGTATGCATAGGGCGCATACATGCTATAGATCTAAATCATAATAATTAAATCAACAACAATGAAATAGGAGAAATTAAATTAATTAAATAATAAAATAAAAAGATCTCACATAATATGCTTTGAATTCGTGATCCCGACTTTGCTTCCCCTTCGACTTAGGGAAGAAATTGATTAGCCAGACATCATCTTCAAAAATCTATACTAAAAACTAATAATTGATCTCTAAAAAATACTAATTACTTCTTCTTCTAATAATACCTAGGTTCATAATATATAAAAATATTCCTTGTACTCAGATACTAATTTTAGGGGTTAGGTAGGTGACTCGTGCGTCGAGGAGCATCGTAGGGGTGTTTTAAGATAAAAAATCTGACTCTGCCACGTGTAAAAAGCCGATTGGCTATTTTTCCTGCCCGCGCCACGTGTCGAGCTGTGATACGCCACCGCCTGTAACCGCCTCTGATGTGTCGCCGCACAATTCACCGAAAATCTGCACGTTCAGTTGTGTCTAGTGAGTCAGCGCCACGTGGCCTCATGTGATTGGCCGAACCACGTCAATTTGACGCGCTGAACGAATGGGAGAGCGCCACGTGTGCGTGCGCCGGCGGAGAAAAATCGCGCGACTCTAGCGATAATCTGCGCGTTTATGTGGGCATGAATCTCGAGGCAGATCGACGGAGTCTGTGCGAGAAGAGATTGCTTTCGGGTGACGTGGCTTTTTGGATGACGTGGCAACGCGTGGCGGTCTCTCGTTGGTTGTTGGAACCTCCGATGTTGACATGGCAGTTTCTGATTGGAGGAGAACCAATGAGTGACGTGTTGTTGGGTTGCTGCTGTGACGCGTGGCACTCACGTGTCATCACCCGATTGGTCAAACGGTGACGTGGCATGCTTTGATTGGCTGAAATATGCTCTCTTATTTTACCCACACCGCAATGCGTATTTCGAGGCAAACTGTCCGGCATCCGATCACTATAAGTAAATACTCCATTTTGAGTATTTTTCCGCCACCAATTCAACCGCGCACTCCGTTTCACCTAAAAATGACCAATAAATATAATTAAATATATATTTTAAATACTTTAATAATTAAATATACTAAAATTGACTACTAAATATCTATAAATACCAGACTTATCGGCAATACAAATTCTAGATTTTTCCACCAGTACTACCTCAATAGTAGGAGAAAAAAAGGGTAATTCTCAAACTTGAGAATGATCAGGAAGGAGTATGTCGACAAAGGAAGAAGACATTATTCACAAAGTGTAGAATTATATCATGTAACAGGGCTGTTATATGTGTAGCTGTGCTGTTGTAGTTGTGTTGTTTTATGTAACTGTTTTTATGTATACTGATGTATGTGGTGTAATGTACTACAGGTTTATAATAGCATGTTCTAGGCAGTTGTAACTGGGGTGTACAATGTACACCATGCTATTTTGTATATATAGAATGTACAATGTAATTTTCGGATTATGCAATAAGAGAAAAAGTTCTTCATTGATTCATTGTGTTCTGTTACATAGATCAGATGATCTGTTCTTGTTATTGATTCACTGTCAATGTGTGAATCTGTTCATGGTATCAGAGCAGGTTATAATGTTCTCTTGATTTGTTGATTCTGATTGAATTGGGTGTCTGATCATGGCATCTGATCATGGTTCCGCAAGTTCTTCAATTCGAAATGGAGCAGGGAGAGCTCCTGAAACAGGTAATCTTGGAGTTGAGAGTCCTTATTTTTTTCAAGGATTCGATCATCCTGGTATGGTACTTGTCTCCAATTCTCTTACTGGTCCAAATTACTTGTCTTGGAGTCGAGCTATGATGATTGCATTGGGTGCAAAAATAAAAATTGGTTTCATTGATGGTAGATGTTCGAAACCAGAATCTACTGATCCCAATCTTGATCGATGGATCAAGGTGGATTATATGGTCACTTCTTGGATCTTGAATTCTATTTCAAAGGAGATTGTCGAAGCTTTTCTTTATACAACCTCTTCCTTTGATCTATGGAATGAATTAAAAGAAAGGTTTGGAGAATGTAATGGTCCTCTTCTGTACCAGTTGAAACGTGACATTGCTTCTATAAATCAAGGAGATCTGTCACTTTCACAGTACTATACCAAACTTAAGAAACTTTGGGATGAACTGAGTTGTTTAGCTCCTTTACCTGTGTGTGAATGTGGAGCATCTGCTTTGCAATGGTCGTTTCTAGAGTCTAATGATAGGCTGATGCAGTTTTTGATGGGATTGAATGATATGTATGATCATATTCGCAATCAAATATTGGTGATGGATCCATTGCCAAGTATAAACAAAGCTTACTCTATGGTTCTTAGAGTCGAAAAGCAAAAGGAAGTACATGTTAGCTATTCACCTATGATGGATACAGCCATGATGATGAAAGTTACCAAGATGAATTCAGGTGTTTCAACCAATGTTCATAGGTTTGCTGGAAAAGGAAATCAAAAGAAATCTGTGAATAAAGATGATTTGTTTTGTGATCATTGTAAGGCAAAAAGGCATACAAAAGATACTTGTTTGAAACTTCATGGATTTCCAGATTGGTACAAGAAAGACTCTGATAAGAAGCAGATATCAAATAATTCAAAATCCTTTGTGAATTTGATGGAATCACCTCTGGATATACAAGATGCAGGATCTCCTCAATTTGAAGATTTCCAGTCTAACATAGCAGCAATGATACAGTAAGGGATTGAGAATTTTATGAAAGGAAAGTTTGTTTCAGCTGAAGGAGCTTCCGCACATGTGAATTCAGTTATATCTGATTTTACAGGTAGCTCATATAAAAGACTTTCTAGTTCTTGTTCCTCTTTTAATTCAGATACTTGGATTGTGGATAGTGGAGCAACAAATCATATGTGTACTAGCTATGATTTGCTTGCTAATGTTACTGTTTTAGCTAAACCAGTTATGGTTTGCTTACCTGATGGACATACCAAAGAAGTTAATTGCATTGGAGATGTGAAGCTGAGTTCAGATTCAGTTCTGTCTTCTTGTTTACATATAAACACATTCAAGTATAATCTTTTGTCAGTTAGTAAGTTACTCTCATCTACTAAACTGACAATTGAGTTTTATCCATCATTTTGTGCTATACAGAACATTGAGAGTTCTCAAGTTCTAAGCGTGGGAAGGATGATTGGAGGACTATACATCTTTGGATTCAAGTTCTTTTCATAAGGATGTCATTGCTTCATTTGTGTTTCCGACAGATTTATCACTAGCTTACTGTAATAATGCTACTGATAACTTTTCATGGCACTGTCGATTGGGGCACCCTTCTGTTAATGTAACAAGGCAACTTGATTTGTTACTTAACAGTCATTCAAATGTAAGACACAATGTACCTTGTGATGTTTGTCATATGTCCAAACAATGCAGAGTGGTTTTTCCATTGAGTTCAATTCAAACTGCTTATCCTTTTCGGTTGTTACATATGGATATATGGGGACCATATAAGCAGTCTTCTATTCAAGGAGCTCATTATTTTTTAACTATTGTGGATGATTTTAGTCGATTCACATGGACTTTTTTTATGAAACATAAGTCCTTGACAAGGAATATCATCAAACAGTTTATAGTTTTCATTCAAACTCAATTCAAGGCCTCAGTTCAAACCATTAGGACTGATAATGGTACTGAGTTTTGTAATAAAGATTGTCATGCTTTGTTCTCTGGTTTGGGATTTGTTCATCAAAGATCAACACCATATACACCTCAGCAAAATGGTATAGTTGAAAGGAAGCATAAACATTTACTGCAAGTTACAAGAGCATTGATTTTTCAGTCTAATTTGTCTACAAAATTCTGGGGTGATGCTATTCTTACCGCCACATACATCATAAACAGATTACCTTCTCAGTTGTTGAAGTGGAAGTCTCCTTATCATCTTTTGTATGGAAGGATACCAAATTATTCATCTTTGAAGACTTTTGGTTGCTTATGTTTTGCTACCAATGTTTCACCAAGTAAAACCAAATTGGATTCACGTGCTTTAAAGTGTGTCTTTCTTGGTTATTCTCCTGGACAAAAGGCTTATAGATTGTACAACATGGTCACACATACATGCTTGGTTTCAAGAGATGTGATTTTCTTTGAAAAACAGTTTCCTTTCCATAAAGATACTGCAAGTTCAAGATGTCCTGTGCCTATTCCTTGTGATGACAATTCTGATTATTTAAGAGATGTTCAAGCTCCTCTTGCTCCTACATCAGCTATTGTACCTCATTCTCAAGCATTGCCTAATGATGAATCATTTCTTGATGACCCTGAAGCAGTATCATCTATGCCTACGAATGCTACATTGGTACCTCCTACTAATAATGATTTACATGAAGATGTTCTGCCTTCTACTGCTGTTATTACTAGGAAAAGTACTCGTGCTATTCACAAGCCTCTTTGGATGAATGATTTTGTTCTAAACAATGTTCAAACATCAGTTCTTCCTTCTGCAATGATTCCTTTGTCTACTGGTACCCCTCCTACATTTCCTTTTATTCATTCTCCAAACATTACAGATGATTACAAATGTTTCATAGCTGCTGTTTCAAACATAAAGGAACCTACTACTTATGTTCAAGCACAACATGATCCTGTTTGGATAGAAGCAATGAATAAGGAACTACAGGCTTTGGAAGCTAATGGTACTTGGAGTCTTACTACCCTACCACCTGGCAAAAAGGTTATTGGTTCTAAATGGATTTACAAGGTTAAACTACATCCTAATGGTTCATTGGATAGATGTAAGGCTCGTTTGGTTGCAAAGGGATTTAACCAAATTGAAGGTGTTGATTATACTGATTCTTTCTCTCCTGTTGCCAAGAATGTCACTGTTAGGATTATTTTATCCTTAGCAGCTGCTCGAGATTGGCCTTTACATCAATTAGATGTTAACAATGCCTTCTTACATGGATATATAGATGAAGATGTTTACATGAAGCCTCCTGATGGTTATAAGTTGGCTTCATCTAATCAAGTCTGTAAACTTCAAAGATCCTTATATGGTTTAAAGCAAGCTTCTCGACAATGGAATCATGAGCTTACCTCTAAACTTCGCTCTTTTGGTTTTATTCAGTCTGCTCATGATCCTTGCTTGTTCGCATATCACACTGCTGGAAAATTTTTGGTGTTGCTGGTTTATGTTGATGATGTGCTTCTTACTGGTACTTCGCTTGAGTTGATTAATCAAGTTAAGACATTTTTACATACATTGTTCACCATCAAGGATCTTGGTCAAGCTCGTTACTTCTTGGGTTTGGAATTGGTTCGATCTACTTCAGGTCTTTATGTTCATCAACGCAAGTATGTTTTAGATTTACTTTTTGATGCTGGTCTTACCATGGCAAAACCAGCTGCTACTCCACTCCCTCGTGACTGCAAGTTTAATGATGTTGATTCTCCTTTGTTCATTGAAGTTGATAGATATAGAATACTCAGTGGTCGTCTTCTTTACCTAGGATTTACTCGTCCAGACATTACTTATGCCACATAGCAATTAAGTCGCTTTGTCCAAGCCCCTACATAGCAAAGACTGATCGGTGCACTTCATGTATTACGATACCTTAAGGGTACTCCTTCGGGGTCTATTCTTTTCTGTTCAAACGGATCTTTCTGTTGTTGGTTACTGTGATTCAGACTGGGCAGCTCGTCCTATTTCTCGGAAATCACTCACTGGCTATTGTGTGTTCATGGGATCTTCTTTGATCTCTTGGAAAATAAAGAAACAAGCTACTGTGTCTAAGTCATCTGCTGAAGCTGAATATCGTAGTTTGTCTTCCACGGTTTGTGAATTATTGTGGATTTCTTACATCCTCAAGGATTTAGCTATTCCTACTTCTCTTCCAATTCCTCTTTGGTGTGACAATCAAGCTGCAATCCATTTCTCTGCCAATCCCATTTTTCATGAACGTACCAAGCATTTGGAAATTGATTGTCACTTGGTTAGACATCAATTCAAATATGGTTTTGTTCTTCCAAAATATATTTCCACTCGGTTACGGTTGGCTGATTTGTTTACTAAGTCTTTACCAGCTCCTTTATTCTTTGATTTGTTGTCCAAGATGAGTCTATGTGATTGGCATAGACATCCATCTTGAGGGAGGGATGTAGAATTATATCATGTAACAGGTGTACCAGGGCTGTTATATGTGTAGCTGTGCTGTTGTAGTTGTGTTGTTTTATGTAACTGTTTTTATGTATACCGATGTATGTGGTGTAATGTACTACAGGTTTATAATAGCATGTTCTAGGCAGTTGTAACTGGGGCGTACAATGTACACCATGCTATTTTGTATATATAGAATGTACAATGTAATTTTCGGATTATGCAATAAGAGAAAAAGTGCTTCATTGATTCATTGTGTTCTGTTACATAGATCAGATGATCTGTTCTTGTTATTGATTCACTGTCAATGTGTGAATCTGTTCACAAAGCTATACACCAGCAGCGTGACTGAGTTGTGGGATTTAGAGCGACAACGGTGGTGCCCTCTCACACAAGTTGACGAGTAGAATGCCAGAAAGACCGTTCTTGGTGGAGGAAGTAAAAGATGCAGTGTTCGAGGCAGATGGATAAAAGGCTCCGGACCGGACGGATTTTACAATGGCGAGTTCCAAAATTAATGGTCAGTGATCAAGGACGAGGTGATGAAGTAAAGTATGAGTTCCATCTCTACGGGGGAATCACCTATGAGACGTACATTTTCCTTGTACAGAAAAAGTTACTCTTGGAAGCTTAAATATTTTCGGCCAATTATATTGTCTTTATAAAATCATTGCAAAGACCCTAGCTAAGAGGTTAAGGGATGTCATACACAGCACTATCGACGAGACACAATTCACGTTTGTTAGGGGTACACAAATTTTAGATGCAACTCTTATCGCAAATGAAGTCATCGATGACTGCCGAAAAAAAAAAAAAAAGGAAAAAAGAAAGAAAGAAGCATTTGTATTTAACATAGACCTCACTAAAGCTTATGATCATGTAGAATGACGTGCTAGATTATGTGACGAAGATGAAAGAGATGGAGAACGATGGAGAAAAGGATGATGATAAAGGGTAAACTCTAAATCTTAGGCACTGAAAGAGGAAGATAAAGAAAGGATAAAATTCGCTGATTTTTTCTCTACCTTGTGAAAACATAAGCTTAAATACAAGCGTAACCCTAATGAATTAACCAATGAGAATAAGACAGATGTCACGGCCCGTTTTATTAGCGCCGTTATTTATTTCGTAACTTTAGATTTGAACGCAAGCTCAGATCCACGTGAACTCCGCGGGTATGCTAGGATACACGTCGACCTAGGTACACTAGTTAAATGTGTGTTGTATTGCTTATTTGCGATATATTTTATGAATTTATTTGCTAATACATCGCATGTGTGTATGTTTAATGGTTATATCGTGCAAGGTTGTGTGACGGGTAGTCGTCTTGAAATACATGTCAACGCGGGTATCGAGAGGCGAATTATGGGTAAACTAGAAAACTCGACAAAATCATGATAATATGTGACCCAAAAGACCTGCCTTATGGCAATTTAGTAATTTTGTAAACTCTAAACCAAATTGATTCTACTATATAAATTTAATGTAAACCCTAGCCTCCTTTATGCACACACACAAAAAAAAGTTGAGAGAGAAAAGGAGAAGAGACTTGTTTGGGGAATTGTAGTAGTGCGAAGCCAAGGAGGCATCCGTTGAAAGTAATTCACAGTCAATACTTATTTTTAATTGTCAAACTTGTGTTTGCATCAATAATAGTGAAAAACATAGTTTTTCTTTTTTTTTAAAACAAAATTGTAATATTTTGTGGAGAACTTCAAAGGGGCGGCGTCGTCGGCACCGCCGTAGAAGCGCGGTGGTCTCGCTGCCGGCTTAGGACGGCGGACCCACCGCTGCCAAAGTAGAGTGGCAGCGGTGGACTGCGGCCACATAGAGGAGGAGGGGCCTCCTAGTGGAGGCCCCCCATGTGAGTCGTGCTCACTGCCATTCCACCCAGAAGAGGAATGACAGTGAGCACGGGGGAAGGCCAGGGATCATTTTGACCCTGGCCTTCTCCAACCAAGGCCATAATGGCCCGTGGGAAAAACAAATATAAAGTATAATAATAAAAAATAAAAAAGCTATAATATTTTATATATATATATATATATATATATATATATGTTTAATGGAAATGGATAGAACACAATAAATAGCAACAAAATTTGTGGAATTTGGGGCGCACTATTGCACCCCAACGAGGGTTCTTGACAACACGAAACCCCGCGGGACACACACTAGTAGACCTCAAAATAGATTTGAAAATAAATTAAGGATTAATATATGAACAAATTCAAATCAATAACAGCAGATCAATGATCTTGTTGATCATTGATCAATGTAACAGTACATTCTGTACGTGATGAACTATGTAATTTGTTCTTTATTTCATCAAAATCAAACTCGTATATTACACTGCATCGCTTATATATATATAAAATCTATATGGTGTACATTGTACCCATTTGTTACAATGACTAGAACTAACTAACATAAACCTATAGTACATTATACCTGAATATATGATTCAATACATAGGTATTAGCATACATAAAACAACACCACATTTGTGTATCATAACACCAAATTTCTGTCACACCTCTGTCCACACCATTTCACTGTCCATACCAAGAACATCAACTCGTGAACTCGTCCATACCAAGCAAAGATCAACTCGACATATAATTCTACATCCCCCCTCAAGATGGAAGTCTATGCCAATCACATAGACCCATCTTGGATAATAAATCGAGAAAACAAGGAAGCTGATAAAGATTTTGTAAACAAATCAGCCAATTGTAGCTTAGTAGAAATGTATTGAGGAAGAACAAATCCACATTTAAATTGATGTCTAACCAAATGGCAATCAATTTCTAAATGCTTAGTACGTTCATGAAAAACTGGATTAGCAGATAGATGTATGGCAGCTTGGTTATCACACCAAAGTGGAATTGGAAGAGAAGTAGGAACATGTAAATCCTTAAGAATATAGGAAATCCACAACAACTCACAAACTGTGGAAGATAAACTTCGATATTCAGCTTCAGCAGAAGACTTGGACACCGTAGCCTGCTTCTTAGCTTTCCAAGAAATCAAAGAAGATCCCATGAACACACAATAGCCAGTGATAGATTTTCTTGAAGTAGGACAAGCAGCCCAGTCTGAATCACAGTAGGCAACCATAGAAAGATCTTGCTGAACAGGAAAGAACAAACCCTTGGAAGGAGTACCCTTAAGATATCTTAAGACATGAAGGGCAGCAGACCAATGTTGCTCTGTAGGTGATTGAATATACTGACTTAATTGTTGTGTGGCAAATGTAATATCAGGACGAGTAAATCCAAGATAAAGAAAGACGACCAATAAGTCTTCTATATCTCATCAACTTCAAGTAACAAAGGTGAATCGGGATCTGTAAATTTGCAATCACGAGGAGTGGAGTAGCGAAATTTGGTTTAGCCATGAGAATACCAGCATCAGTAAGTAGATCAAGCACATACTTTCGTTGATGTACATAAAGACCTGAAGAAGATCTCACCAACTCTAAACCCAAGAAATAACGAGCTTGTCCAAGATCTTTAATGGTAAACAAGGTGTGTAAGAAGGTCTTTACTTGATCAATTAAGTCAAGTGAAGTACCAGTAAGAAGAACATCATCAACATACACCAACAACACCAAAAAATGACCAGCATTGTTGTAAGTAAACAAGCAGGGATCATGAGCAGATTGAGTAAAACCAAAAGATTGAAGCTTGGTTGTAAACTCATGATTCCATTGACGAAGCCTCGCTTCAAACCATACAGAGATCTATGAAGTTTGCAGACTTGATTAGGTGAAACAACAGTATAACCATCAGGTGGCTTCATGTACACATCTTCATCTATGTATCCATGTAAAAAGGCATTGTTAACATCCAATTGTTGTAAGGGCCAATCTCGAGCAGCTGCTAAAGATAAGACAATTCGAACAAAGTGACATTCTTGGCAACCTGGAGAAAATGAATCAGTATAATCAACTCCTTCAATTTGATTAAAACCTTTTGCCACCAAACGAGCCTTACATCTATCCAAAGAACCATCAGGATGAAGTTTAACCTTGTAGATCCATTTAGAACCAATGGCTTTCTTACCAGGTGGTAGAGTAGTAAGACTCCAAGTTCCATTAGTTTCCAAAGCTTGTAACTCCTTTTCCATTGCTTCAATCCAAACAGGATCATGTTGAGCTTGAATGTAACTGGTAGGCTCCTTTATATTTGAAACAGCAGCTAGAAAGCATTTGTAGCTAGCAGTAATGTTTGGAGAATGTATAAAAGGAAATGTAGGAGAGGTTACCACAGAGATAGAGAAATTGGTAGAAGCAGAAGTCTCTACATTGTTTAGAACAAAATCATTCACCAAAGAGGTTTATGAACTGCACGAGTACTTTTCCTAGTAACAACAGCATTAGGAGGCAGGACATCTTCATGTAAAACATCAGTAGTATGAGGTACCAATGCATCAGTTGGAGGTATATAGGAGATATCTTCAGGAACATCAGAAACTGCTTCATTAATAGGTAAATTTTGAGAAGAAGGCACACCAGCTGATGGAGGAGCATTAACATCTGAAATGTCTCTCAAATAATCAGAATGATCTTCAGATGGAGTAGGCAGAGGACACTTTGAACTTTCAGAATCTTTATGGAAAGGAAACCGATTTTCAAAAAAATCACATCTCTTGAAACAAAACATGTATGTGTGGCCATGTTATACAATCTATATGCCTTTTGTCCTGGAGAATAACCAATGAATATACTTTTAACAAACTCTTGAATCCAATTTAGATTTACTTGGTGAAACATTTGTAGCAAAGCACAAACAACCAAAAGTCTTTAAAGAAGAATAATTTGGTGTTCTTCCAAATAAAAGACAATAAGGAGATTTCCACTTGAAGAATCGAGTAGGTAATCTGTTGATGATGTATGTGGCAAAGTGAGAACAAAGATCTCCCAAAATTTTGTGGACAAATTAGATCGAAAGATCAAGGCTCTTGTAACTTGCGGTAAATGTCTATGCTTCCTTTCAACAACACCATTTTGCTGAGGTGTATATGGTGTTGATCTTTGATGAACAATTCCCAAACCAGAGAACAAAGCATGACAATCTTTATTACAAAACTCAGTTCCATTATCAGTCCTAATGGTTTGAACTAAGACCTTGAAATAAGTTTGAATGAAAGTTAAGAACTGTTTGATGATGTTGCCTGTCAAGGACTTATGTTTCATCAAAAATGTCCAAGTAAATCGACTAAAATCATCCACAATAGTCAAGAAATAATGAGCTCCTTGGATAGAAGACTGCTTGTATGGTCCCCATATATCCATATGTAACAACTGAAAAATACTAGATGTTTGAATAGAACTCACTGGAAAAACCAATCTGCATTGTTTAGACATCTGACAGACATCACAAGGTTCAGTATGTTTTTCACTTGATCGACTGTTAAGTAACATATCAAGTTGCCTTGTTACATGAATAGAAGGATGTCCCAATCTAAAATGCCATGAAAACTTATCAGTAGCATTATTACAATGAGCTAATGATAATTCTGAAGGTGATACAAAAGAAGCAATGACATCCTTATGGAAGGAGCTTGAATCCAGTATGTATAATCCTCCAACCATCCTTCCCACAGCTAGAACTTGAGAACTCTCAATGTTCTGTATAGCACAAAATGATGGATAAAATTCAATTGTCAGTTTAGTAGATGAGAGTAACTTACTAACTGACAAAAGATTATACTTGAATGCTTTTATATGTAAACAAGAAGAAAGCATTAAGTCTGAACTCAGCTTCACATCTCCAATGCAGTTTACTTCTTTAGTATGTCCATCAGGTAAGCAAACCATGACAGACTTAGGTAAAATATGGACATTAGCAAGTAAATCATAGCTAGTACACATATGATTTGTTGCTCCACTATCCACAATCCAAGCATCTGAATTAAAAAAAGAACAAGAACTGGAAGATCTTTGGAATGAGCTACCTGTAAAATCAGATAGAACTGAATTCACATGATTAGAAGCTCCTGCCTCTGAAACAGACTTCCCTTTCATAAAATTCTCAATTCCCTGCTGTATCATTGCTGCTATATTCGACTGAAAATCTTCAAACTGAGATGATTCTGCACCTTGTATGTCCAGAGGTGATTCCATCAAATTTACAAAGGATTTCGAATTACTTGATATCTGCTTCTTATCATAGTCTTTCTTGTACCAATCTGGAAATCCATGGAGTTTGAAACAAGTATCTTTTGTATGCCTTTTTGCCTTACAATGATCACAAAACAGATCATCTTTATTCACAAGATTTCTTTTGAATTCCTTTTCCAAAGCAAACCTATGGCCATTAGTTGAATTTCCTGAATTCATCTTGGTAACCTTCATCATCATGGCTGTATCCATCATAGGAGAATAATGGACATGTACTTCTTTTTGCTTTTCAACTCTAAGAACCATAGAGTAAGCTTTGTTTATACTTGGCAATGGATCCAACACCAATACTTGATTGCGGATATGATCATACATATCATTCAACCCCATCAAAAATTGCATCAGCCTATCATTAGACTCTAAAACAGCCATTGTAGCAGATGCTCCACAGTCACACATAGGTAAAGGATTTAAACAGCTCAGTTCATCCCAAAGTTTCTTAAGTTTGGTATAGTATTATGAAAGAAAGAGACAGATCTCCTTGAGTTATAGAAGCAATGTCACGTTTCAACTGGTATAAAAGAGGACCATTACATTCTCCAAACCTTTCTTTTAATTCATTCCATAGATCAAAAGAAGAGGTTGTATAAAGAAAAGCTTCAACAATCTCTTTTGAAATAGAATTCAAAATCCAAGAAGTGACCATATAATCCACCTTGATCCATCGATCAAGATTAGGATCAGTAGTTTCTGGTTTTACACATCTACCATCAATAAAACCAATCTTTGTTTTTGCTCCCAATGCAATCATCATAGCTCTACTCCATGACAGGTAATTTGAACCAGTAAGAGAATTAGAGACAAGTATCATACCAGGATGATCAGATCCTTGAAGAAGTAAAGGATTCTCGGCTCCAGAGATCACTGTTTCAGAGCTCTTCCCGCTCCATGAACATTTCGAATCGAAGAACTCACAGAATCATGAACAGATGCCATGTACGGTCCTTCAATTCAATCAACAAACAACACAAATCAAGAATAGAAGAACCCGCTCTCGATACCATGAACAAATTCAAATCAATAACAAGCAGATCAATGATCTTGTTGATCATTGATCAATGTAACAAAGACATCTCACGTACGTGATGAACTATGTAATTTGTTCTTTTATTTCATCAAAATCAAACTCGTATATTACACATGCCTCGCTACAATATATGACTTGTCAATGATATTAAAGTGTGTTGAACTGTTCAGATTCGCATGGCGGATCGCACTGGACCCCAAGCGCGCGAGGATAGAAAAATAGAAATTCGTTGCGAGTCGAGGTACGTGGGGAGCTTGCTCAATTATCGAATATGGCTTGATATTAGTTACGTTAGGACATGTTTTTAACTAAAGACTTGGGGAATAGGTTGCATTATGCTATTGGCTTGGATTTACGTATCTACGGAATGTGATGCATTTATTTTCCCCTCTTATGATATTCATTGGCCCAGGATGTTTGTGGAGTTCCCATCGAGGGCATAATTAGCAAGTATTATCTAATGCTCCAGGATATTTGTGGTGCCACCGAGGGTTTTACTTGTCTAATTGAATTCATAAGTGTATCACTTAGGGACAGGAGTTAAAGTTGTCTTCTCTTGTACTTTTTTGAAGAGGGACATGCATTGGTGATGGCTTGGATGAACTTACTATTGGTTTGATTGGACTAATGGGAGGACATATAAGGGTTGTGTGTCATCTAGTGGTTGTCATCACTTCGAGGGTAGTTGAATTGGTCACCGGATTCTGGCCAATAAATAGTATGCATTGAATGAGACCACGATTTTATATTATTACTAATTTCTATGGTATCTCATTTTCGTGAATCCCATGCATAATGATGAGTTTTGACTTTAATATGCTTTATCAATCTTGTTGACGTGGTTTATTAATGCTTTATAAATCCAAGAGAAGCCTTGTTTTAAATGCTTTATTCAATTTCAATTAGTGCTAGCCTTGCATGCTTATTAAGTATTACTTGCGTATTTGATGGTTGAGCAGGTTTTCCGCATCACTGAGCTCTGTTGGTTCTTTTAGCTCATCTCACTTACATCTCAGGATTTTTCACATTAGCGCTAGATCAAGACAAGGGAGAGGCGATAGTTTGAAGCCTTCTTTTTTGATGTGGGCCTCGTAATGATATTATTTATTTATTGGATTTTTGAATTATTGAACTTGGGTTACATTTAAATAGATATTCTGGGTAGAATGAACCTTACTCTCCTTTAATTTAAGCTACTTAGTATTATTTGAATGTCTTAAATTGTTGTAAGGACAAAAAAACCTAACGATAGTTTCATAGTATGTCATATGGATTTTTTATTTAATTCTATAATTATTTATCCATATGCACTAGTTTAATATTCAGCAAGTTGTTTTAGGTGTGCCAGACCGCTCGCTTAGACTCGAATTGGTTGTTGGTCCTGAGTGGCGATCTGGGTTGGGTGGCCCGACCCTAGCTCAGGGTCGGGTCACTTCAGTTGGTATCAGAGCATAGGTATTAGAAACTATTAGGTTAGTGGAACCTAAAGTTTTTTAGAGCCTTTAAGATTTAAAGGTCAATTTTAAGTTAGACGAATCAATGGTATGAGACATTGGTTCAACATCAACTTAACATACATAAATGATAAATCCTAGGACGTGATAGAATAAAAGAAATCTTACAAAATATTTGTTATGTGGATTATTTGTTGCCTTGTATATATGAATATATCATTAGATATAAGATAATTGCATTCCCTATTAGTCTAATGGTCTTTGATGGTTTCCACGAGCATATAAGGAACTTGAGTTCTACGAGAAAGTAGAGGGAATGACAATGAACGATGCAAGAAATTGAAGCGAACTCCTTAAGAGAAAGAGCCCACACAACAACTACTATGAGAACGCCATGCTTTGATTGGAAATTACATAGTGTAATGTGCCTATACATAATAGTAGTGTAGCAAATTAAATTTTCAAACAAAAAACAATTATGAGACTTGAAAGAGTAGTGAGACGCCACGCTACATAAGTAAAGGGAAGTAGTGTCGTGGTTACAACTCAGAGAAGTGACTTTGACACTTGTGACTCTCTTGAAATTGTTAAAAGTCATGATGTCTTGTTTGTAAAGGAATATCATTGATCCTAGTAAGGATAAGAAAAAAACTTGGTTTCAAACAACAAAGTTAAGTTAGTTCGGCTATGAAGCTCAACTTAAATTACATATGTGAATCAATGGTCTATAATTCGACTAGAAGGTCATTACTATGATTTGCCTTTCGTTGTTGTTGGGGCATGTGCCCTAGGTCAATCCATTAACTGTCTTTATGAATACTTTTAGTTAATAAAATAGAGGATTTCATTTGTTGTTTATTATAATTAATTTGCATGTTTACATTATAATAAGATCCATGGGTATTTACATAAATATCCTAAATGTCCCTAGTCGATCATTATACTGGGAACTATAATGAATTTAGACTAGTGTGAGTTTTGATTGATGATCATATGATGATTCTACGTATAGGGATACGAATCAAGATCACGAGTACTTGTTAGGGAACAAAGTACTGGATCGACCCGCTATGAGAACATCACATTGATTAAGTCATAGTTGTTTCTCATGATAGGTATATTTTTTCAGTCCTCTGACTTTAGATTATCAGAGACTTCGACATTAGAAACACATTGATTTGACACAATCAAATGTTGTCTTTAATCGGTCGATTATAAAGGTTGTGATTGGTTAGCAATGTGATGAACATGTATAATCAAGATAGAATTTGTCCCTCTCATATAAAAAGAGATATCCTATGGATCTCTCGATGTGTTAGACTGTTAAAAGGCCTAGTCTAAGTGAATTGATATTGATCAATGTCACTTGAAAGTTTTCAGTCTACCTAGAGATCGAGACTAGTACGATTGAACATGTTTGATGACAATTCCATGCCTTATGTTTGATCAAAAGGATATCATGTGACAAAAGGATGGTATATATACACTACTGATTAGGTTGTATCGATTTGATATTCGTACAACTTGGGTAGTTGTAATGTCTTGCTAGAGGCCGCTTATGACTTGTATACAAAAATGTGTTTTGGTACACTGCCAACGTTGTATGAGCCTATTGAGTCGCACACTACGAATGGTTTTGCGAGATTTTAAGATGGTTCAAAAAAATTAATTTTATATGATAAAATTCATGATAGAAACGTCATTATGGTGTATTACACTTATACTTCTTTAAGTAGGGGTATATGTGTAATTTACTTAACCGTCTATATACAAGGGTTGTATAAATAGACGCTTTAAGTTAGAACACACGGACGAAAGATTAAGGGCTGAAACTCTATTTTCATTTTAGAAATGACTTAGGGTTTACTGGTATGCTTTGGATCATTTTCGGAGAGAAACAAAAAGGTTTGGTATTCTCTTGAAGTTAGCACTTCGAATCTCAGCCGCTGTTCGTTTGTAGACTGTTGATAGAGGGTGTTCGTCCTTGGTAGTGCCTTAGAGATCGATCAACCTTCATAAAGGTATTTTGCGATCGAGGTATGATTTAAGTTTTCTTGGTTTAAATATTTTTAATGGAATTAAATTCGGATCCTGTTGGGGTTTTTGTCAAAAACAATTTTGTAATTTCCACTGCGTATAAACCCCAAAACCCAATAGCATTTACATGCGATATATTTTCCTCAAAAAACAAAATGAGTCTTCGACTATAATGGACCATAATTTTTGTGGTTGCGAGTTGATGTTTATTAATTTTCAAGGAGTAACTCTACTTATTTTACAAGATTTGAATGCATAACCAAGTGTAAAAGGGGACAAATTGATTTTCGTGGTGTTTTAAAAATGAAGTGACTAAACTCCTATGTATTTCAAAAATTCATTCTCATAATTTCACTGTAGTGTTTGCAAAATGAGTTTTACTTTGATTCGACAAGCATGATTGAGATATCTTGAATGATTGGTCTTATGAAGGTTTATATCCAGTGTTCGGCTTCTATGAAAGAGTTTTAATGAAATTGAAGGTTTTGACTTAATAAAAATGTAAAGTGTAGGTTTAGACCTAAGTTATTATATTATGATCGAAATGAAAACATTAGTGTCGTTACGAAGTAATTTTAACTCGCGTTGATTAAATTGATTTGAAAAAACTTTTACAGTTACTCAAAAACTTGATGATAAATTTAGCTTTTCCTATTAAAATGAATTTAACTCAATTTTTGAAATAGGGTTTTTGATGAAAACCTAAGATTTTGAGAAATTTTCGATTCGAAGTTTAGTTTTTGATAATTGAATCATGTTTGTCGAGTTTTGATCGATCGTGTACAAAAGAAAGTTAATTTTAAACCAGCTATCAATGAGGTGAATATCGAAATTGAGGATCCCAAGTCAAGGGATGTATTTGACAAGATTGTCATGAGTGGGGATCATGTTACCAAATAAGGATTTGTATAGGTTTAAAGGACACAAAACATGAGTTTAAAATAAAATAAATCAAAGGCAACTGACTCAAAGATAAATTGTTCTTATTTCACTGGAGATGAGTTGACTCATAAAATTGGAAATACAAAAATTAGATAAATCGTGTTCAAAATTAATGTAAGGTACGAAATGACGTTGAGAAATTAAAGGAATGCCTCAAAACTAAATGTTTTATATGATTCAAAATTTGTACGGTTTGAAGGGTGTACATCAATGTTAATGATGTCATGATAAATCCAATGATAGGCAAATCATTAAAATTGAGGATGCCCAACTAAAAAGCTAACGTTGGTATGATTGTCCAGTAATGAACACGTGAACTAAAGACTATTGAGGCAAAGTGGAACTTTGATGACCCCAATTCCACAACTTAAACTTGGCCCTGTCCGGCATAGATTTACATGGACCCTGAGTCAATCATTGTGACGTCAACGCAAGCCAAGTCAGCCTTCCTAACCATTTATCATTACAAGGCAGGAAGGTTTTTTACATTTTTAGTGAGTTATTCAAATTTGTAAGTTATCAAAGTTAATTTGGAAATGATTTCAACTTAAACAAATCTAAACAATTATACACAAATTAGTTAGGACAACCTAGAGTGTGGAAACCCTGTATATACTCCATGTAAATATCTCACAAAGCCAATATATACCATAAGTCTAAAACAATATACATAACTAATACAAAACCTAAAAAATGTGAGAGGGAAAACCGCTCCAAAGTCCTCACAATAAATCTCTTAGCACCGGCCCCTTTCCCTAACTCAATTGCGGATCTGCACTTAGTTAAACACAAGAATAATGAGCCTAAGTAAGTAACGCCAGTAGGATACTATACAACATTACTAAATAAATAAATCAGTCTATATTCATGCAAATAGAAAGAAAGTTATAAAGAACGCATGAATAAATAAAAGATCGTAAATAAACCAAAAACAACCGATACATGAGTGTCTAGGAATGCAAACAGAGAGGCGCACGTAGTCCCGACTAATAGGTCGTTGAGTCTAGGCAAAATATCAAGACTCGAGTTCCAAGACTTGGTACACTCACAAGTCTTAAACCATCGAGATAATGAAACTTCCTGAAACAGCCACGCTAAGAACTCACACCCAGTCAACAATCAGTAACCAGTACAGTAAATCCTGAGGTCATGACTCTGGTTTGTTACCTCAGCCAGCCACTCCTCGCAAGGATCACCGTTGACTCACTTGCCCTTGAACAACTCAATTAGAATGGAATTCCCAAGGATAGATAACAAAGCAATTAATAATAATATTCAATAGCTGAAAATGAAATACTGTCCATTTCCTAGCTGGTTTACTTACCTCAAATCCACAAACTTGTTCCTAGCATATACGGCTTCTCGACACTCCGAAACGTATTTTTGAATCCTCGTAACTCTTCATTCGATTCCTGATATCATATTATTTTTTAAGTGCATTGGAACCTTTACTTGGGGGTATTACACCGATTTAGCATGTTTAATGAAATTTCGAAAATTGTATAGTTTTGTACTCCCAGGGTAATTAGCACCCTAATTTTGACATCAGCGTGTTAATTTCCAAATTTAGCGCGCTAGTTCTTGACATTAGCGCGCATATAATTATCCACCTAGCGCGTTATGTGCAGCAGAACCCAGAACTCTGCACTTCGAAATTTGGGTTTCCTCCACACATGGGCCTTATTAATAGCTTGAGAGCCCTCAAACACCCCATTAGGGGCGCTTAACATCAATCTCAACGTATAAACACCAATAACAATATCAAATTGAAGAATTTGATCAAGCTAAATTGATGAAGTTACCTAGATTATTGATCTTCTTCTTCCTCACCAATCTTTCACTGAATTGCTCACATTTCATTTTCCTTGATCACTCCAGCAGCCTCTCTTTTCTTCCTTCTTCCTTGCAAACAATTTTGGTCTAGAAATGGAAATCAAAATGTTGACTTATATGTATTTGATAGGTTTAAACCTTAGCCGTTGATCTTGTGTGCACACGTATCTTGAAGCATGTCTTGTGATCTACCTTCACTTAATCATTTACCGAAGTCATGCACAAATGACACAACAAGTTGACTCATCCAAACTCTAGATGGCTCAATACGTGTCTCGATGAACATCGTGTGGAAAATTCATTTATTTCTTAACTTAGGTCCACCTATTTTCACATTAACTTGAACACATTAAAGCTAGTATTAAACCTTAATTAGCTCACATAAAACTTACCCCTATAAGCTGCTACCTCGATCTTACGTCAACACACAACTCAAGATATGTCTTCGCTTACCTCGACACCGATACACCCGCGTCTACCTTACGCACGCATTTTCAAAATTGATTAGTTTAATTTGTTCAATGATATATACTATATAATACATAATACAAACATCAAACAAAAATAGCATACCTCGGTATCGACTCTTGAGGTTTGGACATTTGTATCATGACAAGTCGGTCTCACATACGACCCTGAAATGACATGTGGCACGAGTTATATTTTAGGGTCGTTAAAGTCTTCCAAACTAATTAGAATCTCATCCTCGAAATTGAAGCAATTAACAAGATAAAAACTTACCAAAACTCAGAAGAGATAGGGAAAATACTTGCGCATATATGACTTGAGATCCCACGTCATCTCCCCATCTCCGTGATGTTGTCATTTAACAAGAACTGATTGGATCTCTTTGTTCCTCAGAATCTTCACTTTACGATCCAAAATCAGTATAGGTTGCTCGTCATAAGTAATGTCCTCCCTTAAGTCTATCTGCTTAAATCCACTATCAGTCGTCTGCCCTCTTTCGACCTATCTAATCGAAGCATAGAAACATGAAATACTGGGTGAATCCCAGATAACTGTGTTGGGGCATGTGCCCTAAGTCAATCTATTATCTGTCTTTATGAATACTTTTAGTTAATAAAATAGAGGTGACGCGCGCCGAACGCGTCAATAATATTTAAAAATACCTAAACCAATTATTTGCAGAATAGTGGCAAAGGGTCGATCCCACAGAGATTGGTATTCTTTTTAAGGTTTAAAAAATAACGAAAAGAGAAATCGGGGGTTTAAGAGAGAATAATAAATCTAATAAATTAACTAATCTAAATATAAACAAAATAATTAAAGCAAGGAGATAAAATTGAAAATAAAATAATTAATAAAAATACCTAGGTCAAGACATACAAGTTCGGTTCGGTAAAAGATTGGATTTGGTCGTCGATTTATGTAAAATATGCAAATCAAAATATCCTAGTGTAGCTATAGACCCGGTAACGTACGCGGTTCCTCGCTCTTCCCTGTCTCGATAGCCAAGGTACAACGATGACTACTTCCCTAATCAAACACATAACCACAATTCAAGTGAATTGGGTTTAATGCGTTGATCGCAATGGGCTTTGTGAAGGCACTACACCTAGACGACCGGATCACTAGTGTGTCCAATTTAGCCTAGATCCCTAAGGTATTCAACCGGTCCCAAAATGGTCGAATCAATCAATATGGTTGATTGCCACTAGTGTGGTCTTATTGCACAAGCCCGGGTGCGTACGACCTACTGGCACCTAAATCAAGATTTAAATTAGTGTTTAACCTCGATTGTTAAAACAATACCAAAGAAAATAAAATAATAATGAAAAGACTGAAATTAAAATATATAAATCTCACAAATCCATTAATACGCGCAGTCGAACATCCCTTGTAGTCTTGCCTAGGCTAGAGGTTTTAGCCTCGCATCAAAGAGCACCAAAGAAAAGAAAAATAAAAAACAAAGAACGGGGGAGAAGAGGGTTCGGCCAGAGAGCCCAAGAACCGAGAGAGAACTAAATTAAAAACCAGAAAATCCCTAAGTGAATTGGTTTCTATTCTCTGCCACTTGTCAATAGCCGATTATCTGGAAATCTAACGCCTCGCCACGTGTCAGCGTGTGATTGGGTGGCTTTCTTTGGTGGCCGACGTGGCGTGCGGTGATTGGAGGAGAGCGCTCGTATGACGTCTTTGGTGCGAGAGGAACTTCCACGTGTCGCAATGGGATTGACCAGTATGATTGTTGACCAAGAAGAACTCGACACGTGGTACACGTGATTGGTCGATACACCTCAACTTGACATGCTTAACCAATAGAGAGTCCGCCACGTGTCACGACGTGGCGTTTGGTGATGATGCGGCCTTTGCGATTGGTTAAAGCAAAAAGTGACGCCACGTGGCGAGTCGATTGGTGAATCTTGACGTGGCATCATTTTATTGGCCGGAATACTCTGTACTATATTTGACGCACTACATAACGCGTATTTCGAGGCAAATTGTCCGGCATCCGATCACTGCAAGTAAATACTCCATTTTGAGTATTTTTCCGCCACGAATTCAACCGCGCACTCCGTTAATCCTGAAAATAATAAATAAACGCAATTAAGCTAGTATTTTGGAAACTTTACACTAAAAATATATAAATAACCTATATATAATATTACATAATTAACGACTCAACAAGAGGATTTCATTTGCTGTTTATTATAATTAATTTACATGTATACATTATAATAAGATCGATGGGTATTTGCAGAAATATCCTAAATGTCCCTAGTCGATCATTATACTGGAACTATGATGAATTAAGACTAGTGTGAGTCTTGATTGATGATCATATGATGATTATACGTATAGGGATACGAATCAAGATCATAAGTACTTGTTAGGGAACAAAGTACTGGACCGACCCGCTATGAGAACATCACATGGATTAAGTCATAGTTGTTTCTCATGATAGGTATATTTTTCAGTCCTCTGACTTGAGATTACCGAAGACTTCAACATTAGGAACATAGTGATTTGACACTATCAAACGTTGTCTTTAACTGGATGATTATAAAGGTTGTGATTGGTTACTGTGTGAGCAATGTGATGAAGTTGTGTAATCAAGATAAAATTTGTCCCTCTCATGTAAAGAGAGATATCCAGTGGATCCCTCGATGTGTTAGACTGTTAAAAGGCCTAGTCTAAGTGAATTGATATTGATCAATGTCACTTGGATGTTTTCAGTCTACCTAGAGATCGAGACTACTACGATTGAACATGATGGATGACAATTCCATGCCTTATCTTTGATCAAAAGGATATCGTATGACAAAAGGATGTTATATACACTATTGATTATGTCGTATAGATTTGATATTCGTACGACTTGGGTAGTCATAATGTCTTGCTAGAGGCCGCCTATGACTTGTATACCAAAATGTGTTTTGGTTCACTGCCAACGTTATATGAGCCTATTGGGTCGCACACTAAGAATGGTTTTGTGAGATTTTAAGATGGTTCAGAAAAATGAATTTTATATGATAAAATTCATGATAGAAAAGTCCTTGTGGTGTATTACACTTATACTTATTTAAGTAGGGGTATATGTGTAATTTACTTAACCGTCTATATACAAGGGTTGTATAAATAGACGTTTTAAGTTAGAACACACATATATGAAAGATTAAGGGCCGAAACTCTATTTTCATTTTAGAAACGACTTAGGGTTTTCTGGTACGCTCTGGATCGTTTTGGAGAGAAACAAAAAGGTTTGGTATTCTCTCGAAGCTAGCATTTCGAATCTCGGTCGCCGTTCATGTGTGGACTGCTGATAGAGGGCGTTCGTCGTTGGCAGCACTTTAAAGATCGATCAACCTTCAGAAAGGTATTTTGTGACTGATGTATGATTAAGTTTTCTTGGTTTAAACGTTTTTAATGGAATTAGATTCGGATCCTATCGGGGTTTTTGTCAAAATTATTTTGAAATCTCTGCTGCGTATGAACCCCGAAATACAACAAACTGAGGTGGCAACTCCAGCTCATACGCAACCTCGCGTATTCGTTTCTTCACTTTAAATGGACTAATGAATCTCGGCACAAGCTTTCTTTTAATCCCAAATCTATTGCAACCCTTCATCGGAGAAACATTCAGATACACGTAGTTTCCAACATCATACTCCAACTTACTGTGATACAAGTCATAATACTTTTTCTGCCTCTCATGCGCACCCTTCAGCCACAATTTGATAATTCTTATATTCTTTGTGTGATCCACTACAATCTCAGACCCAATAACTGCCACATCTTCAGGCTTCGCCTAACAAGATGGATATTTGCACGATCTACTGTAGAGTGCCTCAAATGGTGTCATACCAATGTTGGGCTAATAAATTTTATTGTAGGAAAACTCACATTAATGAAAATGCTCTTCCCATTATCCACCATACTCTAACACACACATCCTCAACATCTCCTCGAAGACTCGAATCGATTTCTCCGATGTTTTGCCAGTCCGTAAATGATAGGTTGTACTGAGGTCTAACTGCGTGTCGAACTGTGCTTGCATGCTTTGCCAAATCTGAGATGTAAATTGTGGTCCTTTGTCAGCACAGTCAATAACGAAACTCCAAGTAACCGCACAATCTCTCGTTTGTACAAACTCGTCAACCTATCAACTCGATGTGTGATAGAGATTGGTAAAAAGTGCGTAAACTTCATCAACCTGTCCACAATCACCCATATACTATCTTGTCTACGCTGAGATCGAGGTAAGCCACTGACAAAATCCACGGCAACGTGCTCCCACTTTCACCGAGGAATGAGAAGTAGTTGTAATAACCTATCGGGTCTTCGATGCTCAGCCTTAACTTACTGGTGTACTTCACATGCTCGAACGTAATCGAAAACATCAGTCTTCATCCTAGGCCACCATAAAAGACGACGCATATCAACATACATCTTGGTCCGACCTAGATGACTCGTAAAACGTGAGCGGTGAGCCTCATCAAGTATCTGATCACGTAACTCAGACACTGATGGAATCCATAGTCGACCTCTAAATCTCAGGCACATGTTTGACGACTGCCTCCAATATGGATGATCCGGATTCTACGCAAAATCCAAAAATCTCTGGTATTGGTCATCTGCATTTTGACCCTCAAGTAAACTCTGAATCGACACCGTCTAAGTCCTTATTTGCCCACAAATTAACACTTTTATACTGGGCGGGATATCAATAGAATACATCAACTCAACCGCCTCAAGTAAACCATATTTGTGTATCATGTGGCAAGTAACAATCTCTGAGTCTACCCTTTTGCGACTCAATGCGTCTACAACAACATTGGCCTTCCCTGGGTGATACTCCAATGAGAAATCACAGTCCTTGAGGAACTCAAGTAAACGCCTCTATCGCATGTTTAACTCTTTCTGAGTGAAGAGGTACTTCAAACTCTTATGATCAGTAAACAATACAAGCTTCTCTCCACAGAGATAATGACGTCGAATCTTTAATGCAACGACCACTGTCACTGATTGTAAGTCATGTGTAGGTTAGTTCTTCTCGTGAATTTTCAGCTATCAGGACGCCTAGGCAGTCACCCTACCATCCTACATCAAAACACGGTTTAAGCCAACCTTAGAAGCATCAGTGTTCACCCCAAAACCCTTCCCTGACTCAGGTAGTGCTAAAACTGGTGCTGTAATCAATCTATCGTTAAAAGTCCTGAAGGCTTGTTCACAGCTTTCGTTCCACTAAAAACTCATATCCTTTTTCGTCAATTTCATCATTGGTGCTACAATCTTTGAGAAGTCTTAAACAAAAAGCCTGTAACAGCCTGCCAAGAAATTACAGACATCTATCACTGACCGCGGTCTAGGCCAATCTATCAAAGTTGTGACCTTAGAAGGGTATAGTGACACTCTGTTGGCTCCATTTTTTTAGTAACAGGTAAACTGGTCGAAGTCCCTTAAAAACTTAACTCGGGATATCTGAGAATCTAAAATGTAACTCTCTTACTAAAAAAATGGATTTGTGCATGATGAGCACTTAACGAATCCATACCCAGTAATGCATCAAACTCCAGGAACTCTAACACTCTTAGATCTATTGGCAATACATGACCCTCTATCTCTATTGAACAATCAACACACAACAAGTTCGAGTATATTTTGTATCCAGCAGCTGTGTTAAGGATCAAGGGTCTCTCTAGTCTAATGGGTTTCAAGCCCAACTCATATACAATGCGACCGAAAATAAAATATACTATAGAACCAGAATCTAACATGGTATACTTCAATGAATACAAATATAGATCATACCCTCAATAAGGTTATGGGTAGTATCTGGATCTGGCGCGACAACAACATGAACCTGCTCATGGCTCTGCTATGGTTGCCCTCTACTCAGTCATTGAAAAGAACTGATGAAATGACATGGATGTCTATACTCCCAACACGTAAGGTGAGATCCTGATCCTGATCCATATGTCACATTTTAGTCCCCGTCCATACCTCTACCCCCGACCACTATCTCTGCCCCTATCACTGTCCTCAGCCCTTTGATACCACTGTTGCTGAGAACCTAACAGTGCTGGCAGCTATGGTGTGCTAATATAACTGCGAACTGGAGCAAATGGTATTGACGCAGTACACGCTGTAGGAGGTGGGGATACAAGAGACCCCACACTCTGAGCTCGATCCCTTGACCTCCACTATTTAGGTCTTTTCCTTCTCCTGTCAGCACTCGGTCTAACATTTGACTGTGCTGGTGGTGGAACTGCAGCTACAAGATAAGTGTGCGTGCTCAGAAAAGTCTCACTGGCCAAACTCCTCTCATATGCCTCCTGTAAAGTTCCTAGAACTATGGTCGCCACCATAGACCTGATCACACCCAACAGGCCATTCAAGAAGTAGTAGACCTAGTCAATGTCCGTATTAGATATGCCTCCGATAAAGTCCATCAACCGTAAATATCGACCCATATACTGCATCACTATCTTATCAACCGCTTTTCAGATGCTCTAAAACTTGGTCCTTTTTATGTTCTTGAGTGAAGGAGGGAAATACTTCTGATTGAACCTCTATTTGAATTCAACCCAGTCATTGGGCTTCCTTTTCGGAGCCACCATGCAATGCCACCACACATCAGCCTCTCCGAACAACGAAGCTGATGAGATGCTCAGCCACGTATGATCACAAGCTGATTGGCCATCGCAATCTACAGAGAATGTGATTTCTCGATCAAGACGTTGCTATCGATTGTAGTAATATACAATACATCAAATATCTCATATAATACAATTCTAATTTCCCCAGCTCTCCTCACTTCCTAACTAAGACTTCAGTCAGGATCAAAGGGTTCCACTCTAAGTTACAACCATATCCTAACTCTATTATGGGTTCTTATCTTGTGTTGGATATGGTTTATTCTTGAGTTAAGCGTAAAAATAAAGCTCTGATACTAACTGTGACGGCTCTAGTTCCACAACCTAAACTGGGCCCCACTCGGCTTAGACTTACGTGGACCCCGAGTCAATCCTCGTGACGTCAACACAAGCCTAGTCAGCCTTTCTAACCATTTATCATTACAAGGTAGCAAATTTTTTTACATTTTTAGTGAGTTATTTGAATTCGTAAGTTATCAAAGTTTATGCAGAATCGATTTCAACTTAAACAAATCTAAAAAACTCTACACAAATCAGTTACTACAGCCTAGAGTATGGAAACCCTGTATATGCTCCATGTAAATATCTCACAAAGCCCATATATCCCAAGTGTCAAAACTAATATACCTAAGTAATATAAAACCTACAAAAACATGAGAGGGAAAACTGCTCCAAAGTCCTCACAATAAATCTCCTAGCAATGGCCCCTTTCCCTTACTCGATTGCGAATTTACACTCAATTAAACACAAGAATAACAGCCCAAGTAAGTAACGCTAATAGGATACTAAACAACATTACAAAATAAATAAATCAGTTTATATTCATGTTGATAAAAAGAATGGTATAAAGAACGCATGAATAAATAAAAGACTGTAGATAAACAAAAAGCAATTGATACATAAATGTCCAAGAATGCAAACAAAGAGGCGCAGGTAGTCCTGACCAATAGGTCGTTGAGTCTTGGCAAAACATCAAGACTCGGGTTCTAGGACTTGGTACACTCACAAGTCCTAAACTCACAAGATAGTGAGACTTCCTGGAATAACCACATTAAGAACTCACACCCCGTCAACAATCAGTAACCAGTGTAGTGCATCCCGAGGTCATGACTTTGGTATATTACCTTAGCCAGCCGCTCTTTCCAAGGATCACAGTTGACAAACTTGCCCTTAGAAAACTCAATCAGAATGGAATTCCTAAGGATAGATAACGAAGCAATAAACAACAATATTCACTTTTAATACTGGATTAGGCGAAACACAACCTTAGAACATATGACGCATCGTCTAATAGTCATTGACTAGGTAAGCAATTGAATTTGGTTTTTAATATGGTATCTCACATACGCTATATACACCGACCAACGGAGTCTGAGTGAGATGTTAAAATCTCCATCATCGAGACCTCAGGGTAGAGTGAATTGTAGGAAACTCGCCCATCATTGCATGAATTGGGATACTTTATAATTAAATTAGATTCGAATGATACAATTTGGGAGAATTAGATTTCCTAGGATATTCTCTTAATTGCTTAAGACTTATTTTAATTACTTGCAATTAGTTGTTTTAAATTAATTAATAATTTGTTTATACAAAACCCAACATTTAAGTGCCTAACTCTATTTCTTAATTAGACTAAAGATTAGCACATAACCGTCCTTGTGCATATGATATTCCTGACATCAATATGAGTTGGTGCCACTATTACTTTGACATTTGTCGTACACTTACGGTAGCTGTCAAGTTTTTGGCACCATTACCGGATATGGTTGCTAATTTTAGTTTGATTAGGATTTTATTTTTAGTAATTTTAATTTATTTTTATTTAATTTGAATAACCATGTTGCACTTGATTTACTTTCTTTTATTTTTGGTGTTTCATGGATGAAAAAAGAAAGAAAAAAATGAAGAACTATCAGTGGGGGAAGCAACTAGTGAAATCTCTGCTAGACTTTCTACATTGGTTTATCAAAGAGGATTGACTCTAAATGATACAACATACCAAGTTCAACCAGTTACAAATGGTGTGGTATGGACATAATATCACCAACCATATTATGGCTCGTAATTTGATGCACCACGTTATTCACTTGATAGCCGTGGTGCATATGTCGTCCTGAGGATAAAAAACTTAGCGCTACTGGGAGGCAACCCAGGGTTATTTTGTTTACATTTTAATACTTATTTTGTCACATCTCTTGAATTAAGAAATGAAGAAAATAATGAATTTATTTGCTTATGTAGTTGATACATTTTGTGATGATATTTCAGGTCGGATACCAATTGTAAGGTGATTTTTCATCGAATTAGTAAACTGTGGGAGACCACGAAAAAAAATAAAGAAATGCGGATGAGATCCAAGTTTTAGGGAAGTATCAAGAGAATGATGGAACGACAGAGAGAAACTTTAAAAGCATCAATACCAGTCAGGGGAGTATTTGCTTTCAAAATTTTTATTTCATTTTACTACTCCAATGTTGCGATTGTTGAGAATGATTATGTTTTGATGCATGTTCTTGTCCTCCTTCTTCCTCATGATTTGGTTAATTGAGGACAATGAACATCTTAAGTTTAGGGGTGCATAACACCTATTTTTATTTTGGGGAAGTTGGGTGGTGAAAGTGTCAACTATTTTGCAAGCATTTGCATGTTCGTTAGAGAATTCTTTTGATTCTTTTCCTATATGGCTTATAGTGTATGATACATATATTTTATCAAACTAATGAGATAATATACTTGAGGAAGAGTAAAGAGCACATACCTAAGTGTTTAGCTTGGCTAGATCGGGGTTTCTCTGGAAATGTCCGGTGTAGGGAAGGACTTATGCCAATGCAAAAAAGGGATAAACTTAAAGTATGTCGGCTTTAATAAGGATTTGGGGATTCTAGAACTTATTCTAAAGCCACATGAGGCGATAAATTACGAACTTAAAGGATTGAGGAGAGGAGTTACACCATGTTTGAGTGTTATACTTAATATCCTATACTTCCCTGCTATACATTACATTGCTAGTTACCCCGTTGAGCCTTGATTATTTTGGATTTTTGACACCCTTCAGTGTTCCGTGCTAAAAAAAAGTCTTAGCCTACCTAAAAGTTAGATTGATGAACAACTCTTCTCTATGATGAAAAGAGCTTGTAAATTTTGAATGAAAAAAATATCAACTCGAAAAAATGGGAATATCAAAAGAAAATAAATAAATCCACCAAATAAAGTCCGAAGAAAAAGAAAAATATAGATTAATGTAATGAAAAAGAAGAGTTCTGAGTGAATTCCTACGTGAATGTTAGTGATTTATTTTTTGAGAGTTTGTTTTTGTTGAGAGGTCTATGTTAGTAAGGAAAGGGTTTGTGTATTATATCTAACTTTGTTTGAGCTTAAAAATTCACTTTTTGATACACCAACCTATGGCCCAATTACAACCTATCAAAGACTTAATAATTCTTGTCCTTTTAAATTTGATGATAGTGGAGGGTGGAATGAAAAATAAGCTTATAGAATCTTATGGAAGTTGATGCTTTAAATGAAGAATTATTGAGGTTTCAAATTGTTTTGGTGAACTCTCTTGAGTAGTGGCGGCTAGAGTTTCAGAACTACACTTAGGTTGTTGAAAATGAGATCTTGTGAAGGTTAGATTGAAAGGTTAGCTTCGTAGGCAATTGAAAATCTTTGGGTTGAGTCAATATTTGCTTTGAATTTAAGATTGGAGGATAGCACAAAAGTAAAGAGATAATGATAGATGCATATTGGAATACGTTTTACTAGTATATACCCGATGTGTTTGAATTTTAATTTGAAAGTTAGTAAATAAGTTAAGTAGCTTTGTGTAGTCGATATAAATAAATTGCATCAACATTGTTCATACTTATTTGCTCAGGACTTGCAAAGTCTCAAGTTTGGGGGTATTTGATGTGTAGCATATTTTAATACATTTTAAGTGATATTTTGTTGATAATTTAGGCCATTAATAAGTGATTTCCTACTAATCTGATATATTTTGTTGGTTTTTAGGTGAGGAAAGCAAAGAGTGACCATTCATAGGTAATTTGAAGATCCGAGAATATTTCCCTTAAAATGTGCGCTTGTGTGGATCATGAGGCGAATGAAAACGATGTTGGGTTTTGGGGTTCATGCGCAGCGGAGATTACAAAACAATTTTGACAAAAACCCCAACATGATCTGAATATAATTCCATTAAAAATGTTTAAACCATGAAAAATTTAATCATACCTCAGTCGCAATATACCTTTCTGAAGGTTGATCGATCTCTAAGGCACTGCCAATGACGAACGCCCTCTACCAGTAGTCCACAAACGAACGACAGCCGAGATTCGAAGTGCTAGCTTCGAGAGAATACCAAACCTTTTGTTTCTCTCCAAAACGATCCAGAGCATACCAAAAACCCTAAGTCGTTTCTAAAATGAAAATAGAGTTTTGACCTATTTATCTTTCGTACGTGTGTTTTAACTTAAAGCGTATATTTATACAACCCTTGTATATAGACGGTTAAGTAAATTACATATATACCCCTACTTAAAGAAGTATAAGTGTAATACACCACAAGGACGTTTCCGTCATGAAATTTATCATATAAAATTCATTTTTCTGAACCATCTAAAAAATCTCGCAAAACCATTCTTAGTGTGCGACCTAATAGGCTCATACAACGTTGGCAGTGTACCAACACACATTTTGGTATACAAGTCATAAGCGGCTCTCGCAAGACATTATGACTACCCAAGTTGTACGAATATCAAATCGGTACAACCTAATTAATAGTGTATATAACATCCTTTTGTAGCAAACATAAGGCATGGAATTGTCATCCAACATGTTCAATCGTACTAGTCTCGATCTCTAGGTAGACAGAAAACATCCAAGTGACATTGATCAATATCAATTCACTTAGACTAGGCCTTTTAATAGTCTAACACATCGAGGGATCCACTATTATATCTCTCTTTATATGAGAGGGACAAATTCTATCTATATTACACAACTTCATCACACTGTACACACAGTAACCAATCACAACCTTTATAATCGTCTGGTTAAAGACAACGTTTGATAGTGTCAAATCACTATGTTCCTAATGTTGAAGTCTCTGATAATCTCAAGTCAGATGACTGAAAAAGATACATATCATGAGAAACAAGTATGACTTAATCCATGTGATGTTCTCATAGCGGGTCGGTCCAGTACTTTGATCCCTAACAAGTACTCATGATTTTGATTCGTATCCCTATACGTATAATCATCGTATAATCATCAATCAAGACTCACACTAGTCTTAATTCATTATAGTTCCCAGTATAATGATCGACTAGGGACATTTAGGATATTTCTGTAAATACCCATGGATCTTATTATAATGTAAACATGCAAATTAATTATAATAAACAACAAATGAAATCCTCTATTTTATTAACTAAAAGTATTCATAAAGACAATTAATGGATTGACCTAGGGCACATGCCCCAACAAACGAGACTGGAGGCGAGTGATGAAATGATGATATTTCACATGGTTTCATGTGTTTTGAATATGTTTGGAAGTTTCAGGATGAGATTCAAGGTTCGGGCAAAGAACAATATCAAAGTGGCTAAGTTTCAACAAAAGTCTATTTTGACTAAGCTTCAGTGTTTTAGCCATAACTCCCTCATTTGGGGTCCAAATGAGTTATCGTTTCTTTCGTTTGAAAATGGACTTAGATTTGAACGTTTTCATGTCGCGACCGTAGGCAAATCCGGCTTTTAAGTTGTCCAAAATCGCGTTGCAAAGTGAATTATATGCGCATATTTTTTTTTTCGGCGTTGCGGCGCCCAACCCAATGCCACAGCACCCAAAACAACAAAAAATTTGTAGTGGGCGCTGAGGTTGGCGCCGTAGCACCAGGGTCATCGCCTACTATGGAAAAGTGCATAAAAAGTGTTTTTTAAGGGTTTTTGGGTAATTTTGGGTCCAAATTGACTTGGTGGTATAAGTAGAGCTTAAAATTAGGTTTTAAATCATCTTTTCCTTTAGAGAACCAAGAAGAACGTATGAAGATTAAAGAATAGTGATCAAAATCTTAGATTCTATATTAATTGTAGGTATGATTATGATTTCATGTTTTCTTACTTTCTTATCATGAATTATGTTGAATTGAAGCAATTATGGGGTAATCTCTTTTGTTCTAGGGATCTTTGGATCCCAAATTGGATTCTTTTTATTTCAATGTGCTTATATTTGTTCTTTCAATTCAATGTTTGATTTGTGTGTTCTTGCGTGCTATGATATACTTACCTTGATCAAGTAGGTGTAGATTCAAGGGTTTGAGAGTCGCCATGACCATTATGACTTTTGAACCCAGATTAGGGGAAACACAACCTTAAAACATATGACTCGTTGACTGATGGTCATTGACTAAGGAAGCAATTGAATTTGGTTTTTAATGTGGTATCTTACTTACGCTATTCACGCCGACTGAAAGAGTTCAAATGAGATGTTAGAATCTCCATCACCAAAACCTCAGGGTGGAGTGAATTGTAGGAAATTCGCCTATCATTTTATGAATAGGGAGGCTTTATAATTAAATTGGATTCGAAGGATACAATTTGGGTGAATTAGATTTCCTAGGATATTATCTTTATTGCTTAAGACTTATTTTAATTACTTGCAATTAGTTAGTTTAAATTAATTAATAATTTGTTTATACAAAGCCCAACATTTAAGTGCCTAACTCTATTTCTTAATTAGACTAAATATTAGCACATAACCGTTCTTATGGATACGATATTTCCGATACCAACATGAGTTGGTGCCACTATTACTTTGACGTTTGCCCTACACTTGATGTAGCTATCATCGGTGTTCTAGAGTTCTTGCATTTCCTCTTCTTTGAGTCTTTTTATGTTTCTAACTATATTAGGTTTATTTAGTTTGTTTATTTTAATTTTATTTATATACCTTGGTAGGATTGCTCTCTAAGTCCATTATAAATCTTGATAGAATAATCCAAATCTATATGGATCGTGATGGTCATGTCGAGTTATTGGATCCACTAGGTTCACCTGAGCTTTTTTGATTTGATATGAATGATCTAAGTTTGATGAGTGTATTATGTCCAGTTAGATTTGTCTATATAATGTTAGTATGCTTGTAAATAGTTTGATTAGAGAAAGTGATCAACCAATACAAAATTTCCCATGTTTGCCGTGTTCACATATGAAGCAGGTCAATAGTTTGATCAGAGAAACTTTCTTTTAGCAGGAAAATGAATAAAGTAGTAAATGATAACCTCAGAAAAAAATCCTAAGTAAAAACTAAAAAGCAGACCTATTGTTTACATTTGTAGGAGTCTCCACCACAACTTAAGCCAACTATATCAATAAAAACATGTTCTTTTCTCAAAACAAGTTGTGATATCTGGCGAACCTGTTAATGATATTGATAAAAATTTTATTCGAACATCAAAAGGTTTCAAAAAGTTTATTATTGATTAAAAAAACATATACCTTTTTTGTTATTGTAATAGAAAACAACGAGGACTAGTTTGATAGGGCACATAACAAGTTTTTCAACATCTTTTCGGAATCCCAAATCTAGCAAGTGATCAGCTTCATCAAGTAAAAGCATTTTAAGCCTCATTAAACGTACGAAGCTGGCTATATGCACCTCGTAGAAACTTAAGGGCAAGCCACAGGATAAGTGCATCCCATCGATTGTTAAGGGCACCAACCAAAAAAATTTTGTTTCATGAAATGCCCTTGTGTGCTTCGAAAGGGGACTCTACAACATATAACTCAAAAAAACCAAATTTTGAAGAGGGAGAACGAGCACGAGCCTTATGTTGTTGATTCAAGTCGATCCGTGTACGGGAAAGAGGCGGCGCAGCACGAGAACGAGCCCTTCGAGTTGGTTTCGTGGACGAGAGGATGAGCACGTAGGTTTTTTGTGCAGTTGTGGTAGTTCTGATTAAGGTATTCATCAAAGCTATGCTTGTAAGGTGAGACATTTTGTGTTTTTTGATATTTCTCATGAAGTTTATGGTTTGTATGCCTTTGTTTTTTGTTTAAGTGGAAGTGTGAAGGAATTTTCTGGCATTGTAGGGCTCGCCTCTGTTTCGGTCATATAGGACCAAACGGATGACATTAGTTCGGGTGTAGGTAACCGAACAAAAATAATTTGTTTGGGATTAGGGTACCACCTTATTATACATCACTCAATCAATTTTGGTTGTTGTGTATGCCTTTGTTGTTGTTTGTGGTCAAGTTTGATTGTCTATTTATGCTCAAAATATGGTCGACTCTAGTGCGTCAACTAATTCGGTTGTGGGTGAGTGAACAACTTATTATTTGTTCTGTCATATCCCACTGATTATTTTAGGTAATTTATAGTGTAGAGATGTAATAGGTTTTGTTCGGTCTTGCCTACCGAAGATATCTATTCAGCTCGATTAGTAACCATCAAACTATATAGATTAGCTCAGTTAATAATGATCAAACATATACAGTTTATTCGTTCAGTATCCACCGAATATACCCTTTTAGCTAAAAATTGTTATCTGATTCCATATTGTTTAATGAATGATTGTCTATTGATTTGGGGTTATATTTATGTAACTTTCTTATAAGTATGACTCATACTAAGACCGCTAGCAGTAGAGAGGATACTCGTTCCTTAAAGGGCGACCGTCCTGGCCAGAGAGCTCATACGATTTCTTATACGAAATCAAAGGAGTTAGGACGAAAAGCTAATGACCTTAATGAGGAAACCGCAACATAGGCCTCAGATGTACAAGGGAGGGAACTGTATGTTCATAAGGCAGAATCTTCTTCATCAAATTTAAGCAAAGAAAATACAGAATAAGCTGTTTAGGAAGAAGATTCTGCTGAATAAGAAAGTAAAGAAGCGAATGCATCAGAAGATGGAGATGAAGAAGATGAAAGTGAAAGAAATGAGAAAAGGGGGACTGAAGAGCAAAAAGAAGAAGAGGAAGAGGAAAACGAAGAAAACGAAGATGAAGAGGAGGATGTACTCGAGCAAGTGGTCAAAGATAGGGCAAGCGCCAATAGCCTTGGTAGTAAGGCCAAGGCTACTTTGGTAGTAAGGCCAAAGCTGCAACATCAAGAAAGAAGTTTGTCGAAAAACTAATAGTTGATGACTCTTCAATGCTTTTTCCTGGTGCGCCAACAAATCGGGTGTATTGAAGAGTTTCAACTATCATGTTGCCACAGTTATATGGAACAACAAGGTATTTAGTTTTTTCAATTATAATGCGAATTAATGTGGCTATGTGTTGTTTCATTAATTCCATTAGTTTAAACATGAAATTTTCGATATTTTACGAGCGATCCTTACTTAAAAGCATCAATCAAGGTTCCCAGTTGGAAAGTTGGGATTTGCGTAGGTGTCACCATGATGCAATCAGTCTTGATAGGATCATTCGGGCATTTGAGATGACTTCACTCACCTAGTGCTTATACGTGAAGGCACACAAAGGCACACAAGACATTTACATATGCCTTCATAAAGCGATGGCAGGCGGAGACCAGGACATTTCACCTCTCCTTCGATGAAACGTCGATCACACTGCAGGATGTCAACATGTTGTTGATTATTCCCTTGATGATAAAATTGGTTAAGTGTGACACCCTTTCTACTGCCGAGGCAATCGAGTTAGTGTCTTGGGCTCTTGGTGTACTCAAGGTCGAGGTAACGAAGCAGCTGAACAAAGATTTGAAAGTGAACAAACCATGGATGAAAGAGTGATAGGGTGTGAAACCAAAACTGTCGAAGAAAAGAAACGTGAAGATGCAATTGTTCCCCCTAGTTGAGTGCACAGCTTGAGCCTACTTATCGTACATGTTCGGGTGCACCCTTTCGTTACAAATTGGAAATGAAGGTGTTGGTACAACTTCTACAGTTGCTAGAGGATTTGGACCAGATTTGCATGTATGCATGAGGTGCTACAGCTCTAACCTACATGTACCGGCAACTAAGGGCAGCAACTCAGGTGGATGTGTGTCAAATTGCGAGATATCTGACGTTGCTTTAGGTATTTACGTTATTTGCAGATTTTTTAAGGTGGTGGTTTTTTGTATCTAGTTATATTTAATGACTTATTTTTGTCGTTCTTTTGTAGGGATGGGTTTACGACCACTTCGATCTTCACGAAGTGCATAGTAATACGGGGTATGTTGAAACCCTCCCACATGTTAGTAGATAGCTCGTAAAGAAAGAGCAAGGAACCATTTCCTAAGGCTTCGCTGAACACTTGACAATGCCTGATCTAATAAGATGGGTTTGCTATCTTGAATTGTTTAGAATTTATGTGACTTTGTAAACTTGTAAATGAATTCGATTACGACTTGCTTTGCTAGGTTACATGAGTGTTCGATTTTGGGGTTCATACGAAGTGGAAATTACAAAACAATTTTGACAAAAAAACCCCAACAGGATCTGAATCTAATTCTATTAAAAACGTTTAAACCATGAAGATTTAGTCATACCTCGGTCGCGATATACCTTTCTAAAGATTGATCGATCTCTAAGGCGCTGCCAACGACGAACACCCTCTACCAGCAGTCTACACACGAACGGCGGTCGATATTCGAAGTGCTAGCTTCGAGAGAATACCAAACCTTTTTGCAAGTTTATGTAAACAATGAAATATCATATATTTTATTGATTTGTTCAAACACCAAACAATTTGGAAGTTTTTTATTGTTCACTAATAAAAGAATTTTCGTGTGCTAGGATTAGTTAGACGGCGGTCCCGCTGGCCGGTCAACGGGCGGTGGTTCCACAGACCGGTCAGCGGACGGGGGAACAGGGGGCAGCGCCCCCATTTTTTTTTAGGAGATGAATTTCAATTTCGAAAATTAAAATTCGCTATAGAAAATCATATTTTTCGCTGATTTTATTATCCTAAATTAACCCATTAATTTATCCGAAATTAAGTCAATTAAAACATTTTAATTATCCCAAGCCCACATCTAACTAATCATCATATCCTAATCCAATATGGACTTAAGATATTTGAATCCTAGCATATCACCAGTAACAAAATTCTCGATATTTATCTCCTATCCAATAAGGATAACGAAACCGATTTTGCTAATATCTCCTAATCTAATTCGTTATCATCTCTTATCAAATAGAAATTTCATAACAGAATAGATATAACGAGATAAATAAATAATTTTGAAACATAATTATTTGCAATTTTGGTCCTCATCCAAATAATCACAAACATGTAATTGAATCATGAACTACTATCCCAATCGAACCTAATCATATTAGTTTCGAATTAATATTCAAGCTTATACAATTTAAGAAACTTAAAACAATGTAACCTAAATATGCATAATGAATTACAGAGATTTCATCCATGCATCAATACACGAAAAATAAAGATTATATCTAATAGTGTCATGGATCACAGAAAATGAAATTCAATTCATTAAAATTATTCGAATTAACCTAACATGGTTAGTAGCATGTACGAAATTGATTTCAATTAAATCACTAATATATGTATCATATACACAAAACATGATAACAAATCTCACAGAAAACTTATGTATATCATATATATACATCAACTATTAACATGCTTTCAATCATATATCATATATATATATATATATTAGAAGAAAACATGCGATGAATATAATGGAATCAAACTTGATGGCTCTTATACCATTGTTGGATTTTGGGGTTCATACGCAACGGAAACTACAAAACAATCTTGATAAAAAAACCCCAACAGGATCCGAATCTAATTCCATTAAAAACGTTTAAACCATGAAAAATTAATCAAACCTCAGTCGCAATATACCTTTCTGAAGGTTGATCGATCTCTAAGGCGCTTCCAACGATGAACGCCCTCTACCAGCAGTCCACAAACGAACAGAGGTCGAGATTCGAAATTCTAGCTTTGAGAGAATACCAAACATTTTTGTTTCTCTCCTAAACAATCCAGAGCGTACCAGAAAACCCTGATTCGTTTCCGAAACGAAAATAGAGTTTCAGCCCTTAATCTTTCATACGTGTGTTCTAACTTAAAGTGTCTATTTATACAACCCTTGTATATAGACAGTTAAGTAAGTTACACATATACCCATACTTAAAGAAGTATAAGTGTAATACACCACAAGGACGTTTATGTCATGGATTTTATCATATAAAATTAGTTTTACTTAATCATCTTAAAATCTTGCAAAACCATTCTTAGTGTGCAACCCAATAGGCTCATACAACATTGGTAGTGTACTAAAACACATTTTGGTATATAAGTCACAAGCGACCTCTAGCAAGACATTATGACTTCCTTAGTTGTACGAATATCAAATCGATACATACTAATTAATAGAATATATAACATCGTTTTGTCACACGATATCCTTTTGATCAAACATAAGGAATGGAATTGTCATCCAACATGTTCAATTGTATTAGTCTCGATCTCTAGGTAGACTGAAAACGTCCAAGTGACATTGATCAATATCAATTCACTTAGACTAGGCCTTTTAACAGTCTAACACATCGAGGGATCCACTGGATATCTCTCTTTATATGAGTGGGACAAATTATATCTCAATTACAGAACTTCATCACATTGCTCATATAGTAACCAATCACAACCTTTATAATCGTCCGGTTAAAGACAACGTTTGATTGTGTCAAATTATTGTGTTCCTAATGATGAAGTCTCTAGAAATTTCAAGTCAGAGGACTGAAAAATATACATATCACGAGAAACAACTATGACTTAATCTATGCGATGTTCTCATAGTAGGTCAGTCTAGCACTTTGTTCCCTAACAAGTACTCGTGATCTTGATTCATATCCCTATACGTATAGTCATCATATGATCATCAATCAAGACTCACACTAGTCTTTATTCATTATAGTTCCCAGTATAATGATCGACTAGGGACATTTAGGATATTTCTGTAAATACCCATGAATCTTATTATTATGTTAACATGCAAATTAATTATAATAAACAGCAAATGAAATCCTCTATTTTATTAACTAGAAGTATTCATAAAGACAGTTAATGGATTTACCAATGGCACATGCCCCAACATCTCCCACTTGCACTAGGACATGCATCTAATATCAATGATTTAACATGACCATCATGTTTTGCTTGTGGAAGAGCTTTTGTCAACGGATCCCCAACCTTGTTTTCAGTAGGTACTCTATAAATCTTCACATCACTGTTGGGTTTTGGGGTTCATACGCAGCGGAGATTACAAAATAATTTTGATAAAAACACCAATAGGATCCGAATCTAAATCAATTAAAAATGCTTAAACCATGAAAAACTTAATCATACCTTAGTCGTAATATACCATTCTGAAGGTTGATCGATCTCTAAGGCACTGCCAATGACGAATGCCCTCTACCAGTAGTCCACACACGAACAGCGGCCAAGATTCGAAATGCTAGCTTCGAGAGAATACCAAACCTTTTGTTTCTCTCCAAAACGATCGAAAGCATACCAAAAAACCCTAAGTGGTTTCTAAAATGAAAATAGAGTTTCAGCCTTTTGATCTTTCGTACATATATTCTAACTTAAAGCGTATATTTATACAACCCTTGCATATAGACGGTTAAGTAAATTACACATATACCCCTACTTAAAGAAGTATAAGTGTAATACATCACAAGGACGTTTCTGTCATGAATTTTATCATATAAAATTCATTTTTCTAAACCATCTTAAAATCTCGCAAAACCATTCTTAGTGTGCGACCCAATAGGGTCATACAACGTTGGCAGTGTACCAAAACATATTTTGGTATACAAGTCATAAGCGGCCTCTAGCAAGACATTATGACTACCCGAGTTGTACGAATATCAAATCGATACAACTTAATCAATAGTGTATATAACATCCTTTTGTCACATGATATCCTTTTGATCAAACATAAGGCATGGAATTGTAATCCAACATGTTCAATCGTACTAGTCTCGATCTCTAGGTAGACTGAAAGATATCCAAGCTACATCGATCAATATCAATTCACTTATACTAAGCCTTTTAACGGTCTAACACATCGAGGGATCCACTAGATATCTCTCTTTATATGAGAGGGACAAATTCTATCTCGATTACACAACTTCATCACATCGCTCACACAGTAAACAATCACAAACTTTATAATCGTCCGAATAAAGACAACGTTTGATTGTATCAAATCACTATGTTCCTAACGTTGAAGTCTCTGGTAATCTCAAGTCAAAGGACTGAAAAATATACCTTTCATGAGAAACAACTATGACTTAATCCATGTGATGTTCTCATAGCGGGTCGGTCCAGTACTTTGTTCCCTAACAAGTACTCGCGATCTTGATTCGTATCCCTATACATATAAGCATCGTATGATCATCAATCAAGACTCACGCGATAGTCTTAATTCATTATAGTTCCCAGTATAATGATCGACTAAGGACATTTAGGATATTTCTGTAAATACCAATGGATCTTATTATAATGTAAACATGCAAATTAATTATAATAAACAACAAATGAAATCCTCTATTTTATTAACTAAAAGTATTCATAAAGACAGTTAATGGATCGACCTAGGGCACAAGCCCCAACAGTCTCCCCTCTCAATAATTTCTCTGATGAAATGAAAACGTCTGAGTATATGTTTGGATCTGTGGTGTGATTTAGGTTCCTTGGCCTGTGCTATTGCCCCGTTATTGTCACAATACAAACAAACAGGGTTAGCAATACTTGGAACCACATCTAGTTCAGAAATGAACTTTTTGATCCAAATTGCTTCCTTTATTGTAGAATCTGCCACGGTTTCTTGCTTCGAACTTTTCCAGCTTTCTGCACCCTCTTTTAAAGTAAACACGTATGCAGACCGCGATCTAAAATCATATATATCAGTTTGAAGACTTGCATCAGTGTAACCATTTACAACTAGATCATTTTCAAAACCTTCACAGACCAAGAACACTTCCTTAGTCCGCCTTAAGTATTTAAGAATGTTCTTTATTGTTATCAAGTGACTCTCACCAGGATCTGACTGATATCTTCTTGTAGGCTCAAAGCATATGATACATTAGGCCGAGTACATAACATGACATACATGATAGATCCACTAGCTGATGCATATGGAATCTTATTCATACAGTCTCGCTCATCATTTGTCTTAGGACATTGAATCTTGCTAAGACTTATGCCATGAGACATTGGCAACAATCCACTTTTAGAATCTTGCAAACTAAGCCTATTCAACACATTGTCTATGTGAGCACTCTGACTTAAACCGATTAGCCTCTTAGATCTATCCCAATAGATCCTTATCCCTAGGATATAAGCTGCATCTCCTAAGTCTTTCATTGAGAAACACTTCCCTGACCAAGACTTGACATTCTGCAATGTTGGGATATCATTTCCAATGAGTAATATATCATCAACATACAATACCAAACAAATAACTACACTCCCACTGACCTTCTTGTATACACAAGGCTCATCTTTTTCTTAATAAAACCAAAATCCTTGATTGCTTCATCAAAACGAAGATTCCAACTCCGAGAAGCTTGCTTTAATCCATAAATGGATCTTTGAAGCTTGCATACTTTCCTAGAATTCTCAACGTGTACAAAACCTTCAGGTTGTGTCAAATACACGTCCTCAAGCAGCTTTCCATTAAAAAATGTTGTTTTCACATCCATTTGGCATATCTCATAGTCATCATATGCAGCAATGGCAATTAAAATTCTTATGGATTTAAGCATGGCCACTGGCGAAAAAGTTTCATCACAATCAACACCTTGAGTATGCTTGAAACCTTTTGCTACAAGTCTTGCTTTAAAAGTATGCACTTTGCCATCCATGTCGGTTTTTTCTTGAAAACCCATTTATATCCAACGGTCGCACTATACCATTTTGAAAGTTGATCGATCTCCAAGGCGCTGCCAACGACAAACGCCCTCTACCAGCAGTCCACACACGAACGACGACCAAGATTCGAAGTGCTAGCTTCGAGAGAATACCAAACCTTTTTGTTTCTCTACAAAATGATCTAGAGCGTACTAGAATACCCTATTTCTTTTCTGAAACGAAAATAGATTTTCTGCCCTTAATCTTTCATACGTGTGTTCTAACTTAAAGCGTCTATTTATACAACCCTTGTATATAGACGGTTAAGTAAATTACACATATACCCCTACTTAAAGAAGTATAAGTGTAATACACCACAAGGACGTTTCTGTAATGAATTTTATCAAATAAAATTAATTTTTCTGAACCACCTTAAAATCTCACAAAACCATTCTTAGTGTGCGACCTAATAGGCTCATACAACGTTGGTAGTGTACCAATACATATTTTGGTATACAAGTCATAAGCGGCCTCTAGCTAGACATTATGACTACCCAAGTTGTACATATATCAAATCGATACAACCTAATCAATATTGTGTATAACATCTTTTTGTCACATGATATCCTTTTGATCAAACATAAGACATGGAATTGTCATCCAACATGTTCAATCGTACTAGTCTCGATCTCTAGGTAGACTGAAAACGTCCAAGCGACATTGATCAATATCAATTCACTTAGACTATGCCTTTTAACTATCTAACACATCAAGAGATCCACTGGATATCTCTGTTTATATGAGAGGGACAAATTCTATCTCAATTACACAACTTCATCACATTGCTCACACACTAACCAATCACAACCTTTATAATCATCCAGTTAAAGACAACGTTAGATTGTGTCGAATCACTATGTTTCTAATGTTGAAGTCTCTGGTAATCTCAAGTCAGAGGACTGAGAAATATACCTATCATGAGAAACAACTATGACTTAATCCATGTGATATTTTCATAGTGGGTCAGTCCAGTACTTTGTTCCCTAACAAGTACTCGTGATCTTTATTTGTATCCATATACGTATAATCATCATATGATCATCAATCAAGACTCGCACTAGTCTTAATTCATTATAGTTACTAGTATAATGATCGATTAGGGACATTTAGGATATTTCTATAAATACCCATGGATCTTATTATAATGTAAACATGCAAATTAATTATAATAAACTGCAAATGAGATCATCTAATTTATTAACTAAAAGTATTCATAAAAATAGTTAATGGATTGACCTAGGGCACATGCCCCAACAATGAAACCCTTACTCTAGTATCCGGACAAACGAGGATATTGCAGAGCTCATTTTCTACATGGGGATAATCAAATACATGGAGATTGTCGAGCCATATCACTCTGATAGGTTCTTGGGATAGCTCGATCAAGTGTAGCACATCCCCTCGGCTCCACACAATCCTACGCTAGCACAATGAGGAAAGGTGGCGACTAGTTACGTGGTCAAACACAATTTTCAAGCCGAGATCTGGAAGGGGTAGCAAGATCACGTTTTTTCCACTAGATCAAGAGGACAGCGTGCTAGTGTGCCATGAGAGGCGAATGAGGATAACATCGATTGATTCAACGATATTTCACATCCCATCATCCTAAATCCCGCGGGAACCACTGTTGGCCATGACCATGAGGATGACACCTACAATGTAAGTTCTCCATATAATTGTGTTTTCTTATAAATTATAATTTAACATTATAATAAACTCTTTTGGATGATTCGCGTTACGTTGTTTCTGTAGCGAGTTCAGCGTGTTGTAGATATTGTGGTGGCATGGAAGGCGTTGTCCCCAAGTGAAGGAAATAGGGCATCCACATTAAAGATGGAGGATAAGGTTTTAAAGCACCTCATAATCATTAGGGCTCCTACTCCGTCGGGCACCCCCACATCTAATGTCAGACCCAACCTACTTAGGGCATCTGACCGGCCTAGATTACCTTAATCTCCAAATAACCTAACAGCCTTAATAATTAAAAATCTATCAGAGTAATTATCAAATATAATTCTAAATCAACCACAGAGGGATTCTAAAAAAATATTGTACCTCAAAATCAGTAAGATTAATTAAATAATCCTTAAATATTTGTAAAAATAATTTCGCCAGCATCTCTTCTATTTCTAAGCCTACATCAAAAATCTCGGCCTTCATAAATCGACTACAAACTAAAATCGAATCTTCATTAAGATTACGATTCATACTTGAATCTCATTCACTCACCACCTGAACACATTCCCTTATATGTTGTTGAGTCTGTGACACACAAAATGATGGTCTTAAAACTTATGGACACGTCTCTTATAATTTTTTTTTCTTTCCACGCCCAAAACATGTAATCACACTCAAATTCCGAGAACAGTCTCGGCTAATGTGACCCTTTTTTTCATACCTAAAACATGGCACTATAGGTTTATTACTTACAAAAGAATCCAGAATAGGCGTCGATCCTGATTCGAGTCCTACCCACCCCCCCCGGATATCCTTGACCCTTACCTTCATTCCTCCGCAATTAAGATATACCTTTTCAACTTGAAGACTAAAAAGTCTGTGTCATCTCGACTAATCCTCAAATCTTTCATTTTCTATCCGAACTTAAGGTCAAACCTAAAAGGAAGATTTTTCTTACCCATAAAACTTGATTGGCGTCCTAACTCTATGATTCCATAATATCATCGTGATTCGTACTGAAAACGTGTATAATTACATAGATATTGTCTTTAACTCAAACCTCTCACAGAATGTTAAATTTAATCCTTAATATAATGGTATCAAACTTTTCCTACTATTCCACCCGTGACATACCACTATTAATGAATGTATCAGTCTAAACTAGAAATTACAACAACCAGTTCAACTCTTGGACTAACTGCAATTGTAGTCTGCTCTTCCCAAGCGATTGAAGTGGCATTATGAACTTCTTGGGCCACACAACCACAAATAACTAGGTTGGCAGCTCAGGTATTTATCGACTCTAATATCTTCGCAACCAAGTTCTCAAACGTGTTTGAACCCACATATTGTGGATCCCTATTATCCTCATCAGATCCCTAATCCAACTTTTGTTGTCCACTAATATTTTTTCCCAATAAATATTGCAAGAAAAATGGTTCATTAAGCCTGTATCTATTGATATCTCAATAATATAAAACACACATAACATAATCATAAAGTTGTTAAACTTTTTATCCCGTTCCATCACGTTATTTCCTAACTAATCACTCACTAAGCCTAAATCAACAAGATTATTTTAGAAAACCTAAGCTTTGATACTATCATTGTCAGAACCCATTTAACAAAGGCATCTGACCTGCCTAAATTACCTTAATCCACTGATAATCTAACAGCTTCAACCTCTCCATCAATAAATAATTAAAAATCTATTAGAGTAATTATCAAATATAATTCTTTATCAACCATAAAGAGGATTCTAAAATGAATCGTAAACCTCAGAATTAATAAAGATTAATTATATAATCCTTAAATATTCATAAAAAAGTTTCGCCAGCATCTCCTCTATTTCTAAGCCTACTCTGAAAATCCTGACTTTCATAAATCTTCAAGAAACCTGCTCAGCTTGGTGGGAATTCTAAAGGACTCACAATCCGCCCCCATAACAAAATATATCACATTAATAATGATTATTTATTCATTCTAACCTATCTCAAACTTTCAACATTATTACATCATTAATACTTTAACGTCTCGGCATTCCAATCCATCCTAAAACCATTAAAACATTTCCAATCCTTCTCAAAACCATTTCAATACTTTCAAAAGATATCCTAACCTCACAAAAACCCAAAAACCCATTGATATGATATTTTATATTCAAAATGAATACAAACATAGAGAGAAAGGAACTGAGCAAGTCACTAATAATTGGAAAGCTTTTCCTTTCCTTTGTCGCCGCTAAAACCTGTCATTATTCATTTATAAAAATTCGATAATGACAGATAAGTAAATCCCACACTATCCAATTCACATGTAGTAATCAAATGTATAATAATCCGAAGAGTTTAAACAAACAATATAATCCAAGGAATTTAACTACAACCGTAAATCAATCCCATTTATGTTATCCGACCACAATCAGACGATTGATCTTCGAAAGTGGTAAGTAAATAGTAATAAGGACTCATGCGCGAGGAGAATAACCAAATGAGTCTCTTTCCTCTAGACTATGGGAGTATCATTTGATTCAACGTGATGTCATGATAACCATGCAATGCAAAATATCAGTGATGCGTAATATCAGTGACTATAAAGAGACTTGTAATGCCTTACCCTCCCAAACCGTGTATGCATGTACAACAAAAATGCAATTTAAGGATCAATGCAATTTATACGAAATATAATCATACAATGTAAAGGTAACCATGAGCTTTGCTTAAACTTACAAACAACCAACTTCAAGTTTAATTTTCGAGGTTCCTGGAACATCTAATCACCTTGAAAATGATTCTAATAGTTTCCCTGCATACCCAATTATATTATGGCTTAAGCTTCAAATGAAACAATATCACGAAACCCAATGAAACCCACAATCAAAGTACATTTGAGAATAATTTTCAAAAATATTAATTAATATAACCATTTTAACTAGCTTTTAACTAGCTAATTGGTATAACTTTTTAAACTCAAAAAACTCAGTATTTGTCATGATGACCTTAAAGGAACTTGTAGTACTCATGTCCTACTTTCCATAGAATCTAAGAACACCCAAATCGAGTCACCGCCAGAGAAGTTATGAATTTTCCTATATGACCTATCGACTTGGCAACTTTGTATATTTTGAACTAAAAAAATTTCTCCAAATTATTATTTTCGCAATTAAGTCCTCAAAACTCAAAAATAAATGCCACAAAACCACCCAATACCAACACCAAAATATCTTCACAGCTCGTGGAGTCAAATTGGATTAAAACCAATAATCAATATCAACTATTAAAACATATCCAAAATAGTTATCAACTGAATTGCATTAGTTCACCTCATCAAAACCCTAACCCACATCGGTGGAATTTATCCAAAATTGATGCAAATCAATCCAGTATACCAATTAACAATAATTCCAACCAATTTCTATCAAAACCTCACAAAGAAATCAAAAAATCACGAGAATTCAAATTGAGTTGATGAAAAATGTTTGGCATTAAGAATGTACCAAATTGCAAGTCGAATACCTCGTTTCTACCGCAAAAACTTAGCTCAAACCGACCGTCTCGCGATGCTCTACAGTTATGTGGAAAGAAACCGAGCGAAAATTGGATGTCAGAAAGCTCGCGGAGGGAAAAATCGATATGAGATGGTTAGGAGAAAACGTTCTGTTGAATATAAAAGGAAACGATTTATTTTCCTATTTTTGACTTTTTTTTCTTTATTTATATATAAACTCTCAGCTGCTTGTCAGCAGTTTAACTTCTTTTTATTTATTAATTCAAGAAACCTTTATTTTAACGTGTTGTGACTTTCGGCGCCCATTTTCTATCTGACGTTCACCAAATTGAACAAAACTCTTGACAAAGTAGTCCATCTTCATGAAATGTCCATAGCACTAGTTTTGGTCACACTAAAACCCCAAAAATTTGAACTTTGTCCATGACATATAAAACCCTTATGGACCAATCATTTTGTCATACATGTTCAAACTTGCACTAGTTTAGACCAAATCTCAACCTCGACTATTGTAAATCGACACCAAATTCGAAATAAGATCTCACACAACTTCATCTCATTTCGCACTACCTCCAATCTTGACTTACACGCAAACCGAGTCAAATCCCCATGTCAGCTCATTAAGTCCATTTAAGGTCCAAATTTTGAATTTTGAATTTAAATTTAATTATTCGTCGCAAAATTTGAAACTAATATTTATGTCAATATTTTGACTATCTCGACACCCGTCTCGACACATATCTCGAGACAAAACCCGTGAATCTCAAATTTACTCAATCACCTAAATTTTGCAAAATAAAATAATATATAATACACAACACTAGGCAAATATCACAGATTAATAAAATTAATTATAAATCTCAAATTCACTTGTGTTTGATTCTCGACTCGCAGCCAAAATCATAATTAAGTTTTCTTAATCCTGGATTAACTGTAATTGCCGATTTAAAAATTTTAAGATTTGACAATCTTCCCAACTAATAAGAATTTCGTCATCGAAATTAAAATTTAACCAGATCTGCCTAAACTCAAAGAGATTCGGAAAATGCTCTCTCATACACGCCTCTCGTTTTTCTGTTATCTCTTCATACAAAATGTTACTTTACAAATCAAATTGATTCCATTCATTATGCGAATCAAATTCTTTTCGCCATAGCACAAACACATGAAATGCGTCATCAATTTCAGTTTACTGAGGCGGTACTACCAATCCATGTACAAACTTCCCAACCCATTTCACAATCTCAAATGACCATATAAATAAAAAACAATGTTTTCTTTTGAGTCCAAACCTGCAATGGCTTTTTGCAATGGGAAACTTTCAGATACACCCAATTTTTTTCACTTTATATCACAAATTGGTGATAGAGATCATAATAACTTTTGTATCTTTTCTAAGCTGTTTTCTATCCGAGATGAATCTACCGCATAACCTCAATGTGATCTCCAACCATCTATGACTCCAACTCCACCTAATCTTCAGGTTCAACCCCACCGATAGGAGATTGATAAGGTATTTCATACCATGCCTAAAATGGAGTCATTTTAATACACAATTAACAACATTTATTATAAAAGAACTCACACAAAGGTACGTATCCTTCCCATGAACCTCCAAATACCAGTACATAAACCCTAAGCATATCCTTCAACATATAAATCCACCTTTCAGTCTGACCATTCACCCAAGGATGAAATACATAACTTAATAAAACTAAATGTCGAAATAATTTTTGTATGCCCTGCCACAACCCCGATGTGTACCGAGCATGAAAATAAAAATATCATAAGCGATACTCCAAATAAGCGAGCCACCTCTCGCCCACACAACACGCTCAACTGTGCAAAGGTATCCGAAATGTACATATAAAGAACATGAGCAGACTTCGTTAGTCCATCAATAATTATTCACACCACATCATTTTTCTCCTAAGAAATAGGTAGATGAATAGCAAATTATATCACAATATATTCTCATTTTCATTACATTATGGGAAGTAGCTGCAATGTATCTCCAGGTTTTTGCCTATCCGCCTTAACCTGTTGACAAATCTCACATTTCCTCATATAATCGCCTACGTCAGCTTTCATGCCTGACCACCAATACAATCACCACATATCATAACATATTTAGGTTTTGTAAGGATGATTACTAAATTTAAATTGATGAGATTCTCTCAATACCTCATCCCGAATCTCAGCCATTGATGCAATCCACGGACTGTCTTTAAACCTTAAACTTTAATCCACAAACTCAACTCAATCTGGATTATTACTATTATCATCAAACCCCTTGAACTTTTCATAATCTACATCACTTTACTGACACTTTATCCCTTACTGAATAGAGACGGGTTATACTCTAAACTGGGCACAAGTCGGTTCTTCATCAACCTCAAGAACCTCTGACAAAATCATAATAATGACTTTTTTTATTAGCTCGTACTCGTAAATCAATCGACTAGTTGCATGTAATGTTTCAGAACTCCTCTTGCTCAATGCGTCAGTAACAACATAAATTTCACCCGAAAGGTATTTAAGAATAAAATTAAAGTCTTTTAACGTTCAAATATTATTATTGTCTGACATTCAGTTTTGTTTAAGAGAATAAATAATTAAAACTCTTATGATTTGAAAATAGCATAAAACTTTCCCCATATCTCTGCAACTTCAAAATAAACACAATCGCCGCTAATTTCAAATCATAAGCAAAATAATTCTTCTCGTGAATATTTAATTGATAAGAAGCCTAAAAAATCACCAATCCATTTTGCATTAACACACAACCCAAACCCACTTTCGATGCATCAGTCTAAAATGTAAGCATTTTCCTCACTTTAGGCAATACAGTAACCGGTGCTGAAGTCAAACATTTCTTCAATTTCTCAAAATATAGCATTGCATTTGTTTGACCAAACAATTGGAATATCTTTATGAGTTAATTTAGCAACTGGTGCAACTATCATTGAAAATATTTCACAAATCGACAATAATCGCCAGCCAAACCCAGAAAACTTTGTATCTTCCCAAAAATCCATTTCATACAAACTATCTCACCCAAAAACTTCACCTCAGACAACCAAAACTCGCATTGGCTAAACTTAGCATGCAGCTTATGATTTCTCAAATTTTAAAGATTAACTCTGAGATATTATTCATGATCATCGTAAGTCTTAAAGTATATCTCAATATCATCAATGAACACTATCACAAAGTGATCCAAACACAACTTCAACACTCTCCGCATCAAATCTACAAACATTGTTGGAACATCAGTTAACCTAGATGATATAACAATAAACTTAAAGTAACCATATCTGATACTAAGTGCAGTTTTCTGTACATCATATTCCCAAACTCTCGACTGATAGTAACATTAACGAAAATAAATTTTTAAAAAGAGTTTTGATCTATTCAGTTGATCAAACAAATCATTAATTTGAGGCAACAGATATTTATTCCGAACACTTACTATGTTTCACTGTTTATAATCAATATAAAAACTTGAATCACCATTCATTTTTTCACAAAAAGGACTATTGCACCCCACAACGACTTACCTTGATAAATTAACTCCTTCATCCATCAATTCCTCTAACTAATACGACAATTCTTGCAATTCCTTCGAAGATATCTTATAAGACAACATAGTTATTGGTCTAGTTCCAAAACTAAGTCAATCATAAAATTAATATTTATTAGATATGGAACTCCAGTTAATTCATCAAAATACATGTCCACGAATCCCCAACCACAAGAATCTCTTCCAATTTAATTTTAAATCTTACCTCTATACTATAGTTTTCGTAAGAATTTTGATTTCTTCCTAATGACTAGCCAATCCATTATCAATAACACCTCAAACTCTAATAACTATAACATATAAAATCAACAACCGTCTCGTGTCTGGAGATCTCAACACCATATTTCTCATACATTAAGTGAGGATCTACCTTATCCCAATTATTGTGTTAAGTACAAGATTAATAGGGACTCACACCGGAGTTAACCCTAACTCAATCACCATACGACCACAAACTAAAATCAAACCTTCAATAAGATTATGACTTGTAATTGATTCTCGTTCAGTCACCACCTGAATAAATTCCCAGATATATTGTTGTGTCTGTAACACACAAAATGATGCTCTTAAATGTTATGGGCATGTCTCTTGCAATATCTTTTCTTTCCATACTCAAAACACGTAATCACACTCAAATTCTGAGAATAGACTCGACTAATTTGAACCTCTTTTTCATCCCTAAAACATGTCAATGTAGGTTTATTACTTACAAAAGATTCATGAATAGGTGTCGATCTCTTATTCGAGGCCTACCTCTTGAGATCCTCGACCCTTACATTCATTCCTCTGCAATTAAGGTATACCTTTTCGACCTGAAAATTGAAAAAAAAATGTTTGTGTCATCTCAACTAATCCTCAAATCTTTCATTTTCTCTCGGAACTTAACCCATAAAATCTGATTCTTATCATGACTCAACGGCGCCCTAATATCATTATGATTCATGTTAAAAACTTTTATAATCACATAGATATTGGCCTTATCTCAAACCTCTCGCATAATGTTTAATTTAATCCTTATATAATGGTACCAAAATCTTCCTAATTTTCCTCCCATGACATTCCACTATCCATGAATGTATCAGTCCGAACCGAAAACTACAACAACCGGTTCAACTCTCGGATGAACTGTAATGGTAGTTTGCTCTTTTCGAGCAACTGAAGTGGCATTAGGAACTTCTCGGGCTACATAACGACAAATACCTGAGCTACCACCTATACTCGTAAGGTATTCATATATTCTAACATTTTCACAGCCAAATTCTCAAACGTATTTGAATCCACACATTGTGCATCCCTATTATCCTCGTCATATCCCAAATCCAGCTCTTGCCATCCACTAATAATTTGGCATAATAAGTATTGCAAGAAAATTGGTTGAACAAGCCCATATTCATCGATATCACCGTAATATAAAACACACGTAACACAATCATAAAAATTTTGAATTTTTAACCTTGTTCCATCGCGTTACTTCCCAACTAATCAATCACTAAGCCTCAATCAGTAAGATTATTTTAAAATCCTAAGCTCTGATACCAAATTGGCAGAACCCACCTGATTAGGGCATTCGACCGGCTTAGATTACTTTAATCTCTTAATAACATAGCAGCTTTAACTACTCCTTCAATAAATAATTAAAAATCTATCAGAGTAATTATCAAATATGATTCTTAATCAACCATAAAGGAATTTTAAAATGAAACTTGTAACTCAAAATCAGTAAAGATTAATTATACAATCCTTAAATATTCGTAAAAGTTTTCCGCCAACATCTCCTCTATTTCTAAGCCTACACCAAAAATCTTAACCTTCATAAGTCTTCAACAAACCTGCTCAACTTGGTGGAAATACTGAAGGACTCACAATCCACCCTATAACAAAATATATCGCATTAATAATGATTTTTATTCACTCTAACCTATCTCAAACTTTCCAATTATTAAATCATTAATACCTTAACTTCTTGGCATTCTAATCCATCCTAAAACCATTAAAAGAATTTCAATCATTCTCAAAACCATTTCAACACTTTCAATAGATATCCTAACCTCACATGAACCCAAAAACTCATTTATACAATATTTGATATTCAAAAGTAATACAAACATAAAGAGAAAGAAATTGAGCAAGTCACCGATAATCTAAAAGCTTTTCCTTTCCTTTGTCGCCACTAAAACCTATATTTATCTAATTATAAAAATTTGATAATGTCAGATAAGTAAATCCTACACTATCCAGTACACCTGTAGTAATCAAATGCATAATAATCCAAGGAGTTTAAACGAATAATATAATCCAAGGAATTCAAATACAACCATAAATTCATCCCGTTTCTATTATTCGACCACAATTAGACGACCAGTCTCTAAAAGTGGTAAGTAAACAATAATAAGGACTTATGTGCGACGAGAATTACTAAATGAGTGTAGTTCCTCTAGACTATGGGAGTATGATCTGAATCAACATGATCTCGTGATAACCACATGATGCAAAATATCAGTGACTCCAACCCCTCAAGCATAATATAGTGTTCAATAACCCCGATATAGACACTATAAGAAGACTCGTAACGCCTTACCCTCCCAAACCGTATATGCATGTACAAAAAAATGCAATTTAAGGATCAATACAATTTATAAGAAATATAATCATACTATGTAAAGTTTACCATGAGGTTTACTTAAACTTACAAACTGCCAACTTCAAGCTTAATTTTCGAAGTTCCCGGATCGTCAGATCACCTTGAAAATGATTCCAATAGCTTCCCTGCATACCTAATTATATCATGGTTCAAGCTTTAAGTGAAACAAATATCACAAAGCCCAATGAAAACCGTGATCAAAGTATGCTTGAGAAAAGTTTCCAAAAATATTAATTTATATAACCATTTCAACTAGCTTTCAACTAATCAACTTGGGGTAACTTTTTAACCTTGAAAACCTCAATATTTGTCATGATAACCTTAAAGAAACTTGTAGTACTTATTTCATACTCTTCATAGACTCCAAGAACATTCAAATCGGATCACTGACGGAGAAGTTATGAATTTTCCCATATGGCTTATCGACTTGGCAACTTTATATATTTTGCACTAAAAAAAAACTTCTCTAAATTAATATTTTCACAATTAAATCCTCAAAATTCAACAATAAACGCCACGAAACCACCTGATACAAACGTCAAAATATTTTCACAGCCCGTGTAGTCAATCTGGGTTAAAACCAATAATCAATATCAACTATTAAAACATCACCAAAATGTTTATCAACTGAATTGTATTAGTTCACCTTATTAAAACCCCAACCCACGTCAGTGAAATTTATCCCAAATTGACGCAAATCAATCCAATATACCAATTAACAATAATTCAAACTAATTTCTATAAATACCCCTCGAAAGAAATTGAGATCGTGAGAATTCAAATTGAATTATGGAAAAATGTCTGACATTAAGAATTTACCAAATTGCACGCCAAATACCTCATTTTTATAGTAGAAACTTAGCTCAAACTTACCATCTCGCGATGCTATGATTTTACGGAAAGAAATTGAGCGAAAATTAGATGTCGGGAGCTCGCAAAGCGAAAGTTCAAATTGAGAAGGTTAGGAGAAAATGTTCTATTGAATATAAGAGGAATCGACTGATTTTTGTATTTTTTTTGTTTTTTTTATATTTATATATAAACTTGTCAGCTACGTAATTTATTTTAATTTATTAATTCCAAAAATCCATATTTTGATGTGTTTTGACTTTCGACACCCATTTTCTATCTGACTTTTCACCAAATTGAACAAAACTCTCTATAAAATAGCCCATCTTCATGAAATGTCCATAACACTAAATTTGGTTAGACCAAAACCCAAAATATGTTAGTTTTATCCATGACATACAAAACCCTTATGGACCAATCATCTTGCCATACTTATCCAAACTTGCACCGGTTTGGAACAAATCACAACCACGACTATCGTCAACCAACACCAAACTCGAAACAAGATCTCATACAGCTTCATCTTATTTCACACTACCTCCAATCCCGACTTACATGCAAACTGGAGCAAGTTCCCACATCAGCTCGTTAAGTCCATTTAAGGTCCCAAATATTGAATTTTGAGTTTAAATTCAATTATTCATCACAAAATTTGAAACTAATATTTATGTCAATATTTTGGCTTTCTTGGCACCCGTTTCGACAAAGATCTCGAGACAAAACCCTGTGAGTCTTAAATTTACTCAATCACCCAAATTTCACACAATAAAATAATATATAATAAACAACACTAGGCAAACATCACAAATTAATAAAATTAATTATAAATCTCATATTCTCCGGTGTTTAATTCCTGACTCGCGGCCAAAACCATGAATAAGCTTCCTTAATACCAGATTAACCGTAATTACTGATTTGAAAATTTTGGGATTTGATATCCAATACCAAACAGTCCAAACGTCCAAGCATACTGGGAGATGGTGGGTCGTTAAAGGGGAAAGGAAAGGCACCAACAACATCCCAATGACCAGTCAAGAAGTCCGAGAATTGAAATGTTTTATTATTTTGATTATTTTTGTTATTAAGTTTTGGTTAAATGGTGAACATATGGTGAATGTGAAATTTTCTGTTCAATTAAATCAAGATTTTATATCCGTGTTGTGTTGACCTCTAGCCTTTATTCTCTTGAGTTTGGTATGTTTTTTGATTTAAAGTTGACGAAATTTTGGATTTAATTCGGAAAGCTAAGTCGTTCGGTCATGCAGGACCCACTGAACAATGATTGTTCAGTCCTGAATAACCGAATAATTGCATACAACCTGGCCATTACACAACCGAACAAATTATATGTATTACGATCGGATCATTCAGTCGTAATATACTGAACTAAAAGCTCTAGTTCGGTACCTTACCACCGATTAAACTTTTGAAGTTCAGTAAGTAAAGACCAAATAAAGTGAGTTTGTTTGGTCATGTATGACTACACTACATATTATTTTATTTATTGAGTTTGTTCGATGAGGCACCACCAAGTAGTCTAACAAGGCTTGGTCATGCAAGGCCGAACAGATTGAGTAAGGTCAGTTGTTGATGACTGACCTATACGGATCTACACATATTACTGACTAAAATAATGAATGGTGACAGATAACATTATACAATTAATAGTAATTCACTTATGTATTTACAAAGATTACAAGTTGTTTGATGGTGTACACAAATATCATCCAATTATGTGCAATGTAACAGGGTGTACAAAAATGACCTTTACAACGAGAATTCGACCATTATCGTTGTCAAATCTTGAAATTTTTAAATCGGTAATTACAGTTAATTCCGGATTATGGAAGCATAATTATGATTTTAGCCGCGAGTCAAGAGTTAAACACCGATTTAAGATTTATAATTAATTTTCTTAATCTGTGATGTTTGCTTAGTATTGTGTATTATATATTATTTTATTTTGCAAAACTTGGGTGATTGAGTAAATTTGAGATTCGCGGAGTTTTTCTTGAGAAACGTGTCGAGACTGGCGTCGAAATAGTCAAAATATTGAAATTAATATTAGTTTTGAATTTCGTGATGAATAATTAAATTTAAATAAAAACAATTCAAAATTTGGACCTTAAATGGACTTAACAAGTTGACGTTGGGATTTACCTCGGTTTACATGCAAGTTGGGATTGAAGGTAGTGTGAAATGAGATGAAGTTGTGTGAGATCTTGTTTTGAGTTTGGTGTCAGTTGACAGTAGTTGAGGTCGAGATTTGGTCCAAACTGGGGCAAGTTTGGATAAATATGGCAAGAGGATTGGTCCATAATGGTTTTGTACATCATGGACAAAGTTAAGATTTTTGGGGTTTTGGTGTGACTAAGTGTTAAGGACATTTCACGAAAATTGATTGTTTTATCGAGATTTTGTTTAATTTGGTGAAAAGTCAGATAGAAAATAGGCGTAGGAAGTCAAAACATGTCAAAATATAGATTTCTGGAATTAATAAATAAAAAGAAATTAAGTTTCTGACAAGCAGCTAAAGGTTTATATATAAAAAGGAAAAAAAATCAATCGATCATTTTAAATATATCAACAGAACGTTCAGTTTGAACGTTTTCTGTTAACCCTTTCAATTCGATCTTTCGCTCCGTGAGATCCCGAGATTCGATTTTTACTCAATTTATTTCTGCAAAACTATAGATCATTGCGAGACGATCAGTTTGAGCTTTTTCGTATGCGGTAGAAATGAGGTATTCGGCCAACAATTTGGTAAATTCTTAATGTCATGCAATTTTCCTTAATTTATTTTGAATTCTCGCTATTTTTTCGATTTCTTTTCACTACAAAAAAACGGCAAATCAGAAACGGAATTAGAAACGAAAATAAGTTCCGTTTCTAAATCAGAAACGGAATTAGAAACGGAATAAGTTTCGTTTATAAATTTAAAAGTTAGCGACGGAATTGAGACGAAAACATTCAGAGACGGATTCGAGACGGATCAGAGACGGAATTAGAGACGGAATTAGAGACGGAATTAAATTTCGTCTCTGAAAAATGGCGCCACCATTCCCGCCAAATTTTTCATTTCTTATGACCGTTCATCATTCCTCGAGATTTGTATGTGCTTGGATCATGGCGCCCCCTCCTCTTTCCCCCACCCCACCCCCCCAACAAAACACCCGAAATCCCTAAATCATTCTCACGAAAAAACCCCAAATACCTAAATCTGTCTCTCCGTCTCGTCCAAAATCATTCGATCGTCTCGTCCCCAAACGTCCATCCCGTTCGATGTCTCGTCTCTCCGTCTGGTCGTGCTAGCTGGTCTCTCTGTTGTCTCTGGTCTCTCCGTCTCGTCGCGCTGGTCTCCGTCTCTCCGTCTGGTCATGCTACCTGGTCTCTCTGCTGTCTCTCGGGTCTCGCCGTCTCTCAGTCTCTCCGTCTCGTCGCTGCCGGTCTCGTCATCGGTCCTCAACTCTCGCTCTCTCTGGTCTCTGATTCCGTTTCTATTGGCATTTGTAGTTTTGGAGTCTTACTACATTCTGATATAATCTCTTTGTTTTTTATTGTTCTTTATAATGCATCCAACACTCATGATCAAGAGGTCTTCAGCTTTCATAGAGATCATTCTGTTGGGGCATGTGCCCTAGGTCAATCCATAAATGTCTTTATGAATACTTTTAGTTAATAAAATAGAGGATTTCATTTGCTGTTTATTATAATTAATTTGCATGTTTACATTATAATAAGATCCATGGGTATTTACATAAATATCCTAAATGTCCCTAGTCGGTCATTATACTGGGAACTATAATGAATTAAGACTAGTGTGAGTCTTGATTGATGATCATATGATGATTATACGTATAGGGATACGAATCAAGATCATGAGTACTTGTTAGGGAACAAAGTCTTTGGACCGACCCGCTATGAGAACATCACATGGATTAAGTCATAGTTGTTTCTCATGATAGGTATATATTCCAGTCCTCTGACTTGAGATTACCAGAGACTTCAACATTAGGAACACAGTGATTTGACACAATCAAACGTTGTCTTTAACCGAACGATTATAAAGGTTGTGATTGGTTATTGTGTGAGCAATGTGATGAAGTTGTGTAATCAAGATAGAATTTGTCCCTCTCATATAAAGAGAGATATCCAGTGGATCCCTCGATGTGTTAGATTGTTAAAAGGCCTAGTCTAAGTGAATTGATATTGATCAATGTCACTTGGATGTTTTCAGTCTACCTAGATATCGAGACTAGTACGATTGAACATGTTGGATGACAATTCCATGCCTTATGTTTGATCAAAAGGATATCGTGTGATAAAAAGGATGTTATATACACTATTGATTAGGTTGTTTCGATTTGATATTCGTACAACTTGGGTAGTCATAATGTCTTGCTAGAGGCCGCTTATGACTTGTATACCAAAATGTGTTTTGGTACACTGCCAACGTTGTATGAGCCTATTGGGTCGCACACTAAGAATGGTTTTGCGAGATTTTAAGATGGTTCAGAAAAATGAATTTTATATGATAAAATTCATGACGGAAACGTCCTTGTGGTGTATTACACTTATACTTCTTTAAGTAGGGGTATATTTGTAATTTACTTAACCGTCTATATACAAGAGTTGTATAAATAGATGCTTTAAGTTAGAATACACTAACGAAAGATCAAAAAGCCAAAACTCCTTTTTCGTTTGAGAAACGACTTAGGGTTTTTGGTATGCTCTGGATCGTTTTGGAGAGATTCAAAAGGTTTGGCATTCTCTCGACGCTAGCACTTCAAATCACGGCCGCCATTCGTGTGTGGACTGCTGATAGAGGGCGTTCGTCGTTGGCAGCGCCTTACAGATCGATCAACCTTCAGAAAGGTATATTGCGATTGAGGTATGATTAAGTTTTTCATGGTTTAACGTTTTAATGGAATTAGATTCGGATCCTGTTGGGGTTTTTGTCAAAATTGTTTTGTAATCTCCGCTGCGCATGAACCCCAAAACCCAACGGTGGTATCAGAGCCTTCGAGTTTGATTCCATTAAATACATTGCATGTTTTCTTCTGATATATACATGATATATGATCGAAAGCATGTTGATAGTTGATGTATATGTGATATACATAAGTTTTCTTTGTGATTTAATTGAAATCATTAGGTATAATCTTTATTCTTTGTGCATTGATGCATGGATGAAATCTCTGTAATTCAATATGCAAATTTAGGTTACATTGTTTTACGTTTCTTGAATTGTATAAGGTTGAATATTAATTCGAAACTAATATGATTAGATTCGATTGGGATAGTAGTTCATGATTCAATTACATGTTTGTGATTATTTGGATGAAGACCGAAATTGCAAATAATTAATTTTCGGAATTATTTATTTATAAATAATTAATTTTCGGAATTATTTATTTATAAATAATTAATTTTCGAAATTATTTATTTATAATTAATTAATTTTCGAAATTATTTATTTATCTTATTATATCTATTTTGTTATGAAGTTTCTATTTTATAAAGATAGATAACAAATTAGAATATGAGATAAATATCAAGAATCTTGTTATTGGTGATATACTAGGATTCAAATATCTCAAGTCCTAATCGGATTAGGATAAGATTAGTCCTAATTGGATTAGGATAAGATAAGTCCTAATTGGATTAGGATAAGATAAGTCCTAATTGGATTAGGATAAGATTAGTCCTAATTGGATTAGGATAAGATAAGTCCTAATTGGATTAGGATATGATTAGTCCTAATTGGATTAGGATAAGATGATTAGTTAGATGTGGGCCCGGGTTAATTAAAAATGTTTTAATTGACTTAATTTCGAATAAATTAAGGGGTTAATTTATGATAATAAAATCAGCGAAAATTATGATTTTCTATAGCAAATTTTGATTTTTGGAATTGAGATTCGTCTTCTAAAAAAAAAAAAAAAAAGGGGCGCTGCCCCCTGTACCGTCTAACTAATCCTAGCGCACGGGAATTCTTTTATTAGTGAAAAGTATAAAAAAAAAAAAAAAAAAAAAAAATTCCCAAATTGTTTAGTGATTGAACAAATCAATAAAATATATGATATTTCATTGTTTACATAAAATCACTAAAACTCGAATAAAATCCCTCTATTAAATTTTAAGTCTCGTGCCATCCATTTTAAACACTTGTCAAGGCCTCGATCACACTAATATAGTTTTGCCATATTTGGGTGTATTGTGTTATCTTGGTGAGACAAGTTGGGTAAGAGTTACCTAAATGTTTAAAATGGTCCGACTTAATAAAGCCATCAAAATAGTTTTGAGCTTTAGGCAAATGATGAGATAAAAACATGCTAAGACATAAGATGTCCCGTATCTCATAAAATGATCTAAAAATTACATAAGATGTAATTGGTAACTGTTACCTACCTAAATAACCTAGTTCTATGTTTCATGCCATATTTGTCATAGAATTAGGTGAAATATGGATTTTAGTCCCCTAAATAAACAAGTATGTTTTAGGAGGGTTGTTAATTTAGTGGGAGTCTATTCCTCTATGCTAAAATAAACTTTGCATAATCTTTATTGTAGATCAATGGCCTATTCAAGTAACAATAATCCCTTGTCACTGCGATCCATCCTTGAGAAGGATAAGCTATCTGGGACTAACTTTCTTGATCGGTTCGAAACTTGAGAATTGTTCTTAAACATGAACGCAAGTTGTATGTCCTAGATGCTCCAATCCTCGAGGACCCACCCACCAATGCTACGAAAGTTGTGAAGGATGCGCATAGTAAGCATGTCAACGATTCTACCGATGTTGCATGTATTATGCTAGCAACTATGGTTCCCGAACTTCGTAAGGACATGGAACTAATGGAAGCCTACGACATGGCTATAACGCTGAAGGAAATGTTCCAACAGTAAGCTAGGCAAGAAAGGTTCGAGACAGTCAAAAACCTACATTCTTGCAAGATGACTGAGGGTGTATCAGTTAGTCCTCATGTTCTGAAGATGAAAGGGCTATGTTGACCATCTTGATAGACTCGGATTTCCCATAAGCCAAGAGTTGGCTACGGATTCGATCCTGAATTCATTACCGGAAAGTTACTCACAATTTGTGATGAACTACAATATGAATAATATGGAGAAATCAATTTCGAGTTGCATTTGATGCTCAAAACTCGCTTGAACAAAATATCAAGAAACCTCTAGTAATATGTTGATGGTCTAAAAGGGAAATGGAATGAAAAAGAAAGGCAAAGGCAAGGCTAGAGTTGCCAAGGCTGTTGTTGCACCTGCGCAAAGCCTATGGAACAAGTCAAGCCCCAGCCTGTTCCTGCTTCAAAACACCCAAAAGAAAAAGGAAGAAGATTGTCATTTATGTAATCAAACCTATCTTTGGCATTGTCGTCTCAGGCACATAAATGCGAAACGCATAACGAAGTTCCATAAAGATGGACTTCTAGATTCATTTGATTTAGAAACATATGAAACGTGCGTATCTTGTTTCTTGGGCAAGATGACTAAAAGTCCCTTTCGCACACGGTGAAAGGGCAAGTGATTTATTGGGTCTAATACATACCGATGTATGCGGTCCTATAAACACAATGGCTAGAGGAGGTTATCAAGTACTTCATTACATTTACTCGATGATTTCAAAGAGATATGGTTATGTATATCTTATGAAACATAAAGTGAATCATTTGAGATGTTTCGAACGTTTCAAAATGAAGTGCAGTAATCAACTTGGTAAAACTATCAAAACACTTCGATCAGATCGAGGTGGTGAGTATTTAAGCCAAGAATTTGATGATCATCTTAGAAATTGTGGGATTGTCTCTCAATTGACTCCACCAAAGAACTCCACAAGTGGAATAGAGTTTCGAAGGAGAAATAGAACCTTATTAGATATGGTTCGATCTATGATGAGTCATGCAGATCTTCCATTATCCTTTTGGGGTTATGCATTACAAACTGCAGCTTTCACTCTAAATCGAGTTCCTTCTAAAGCGGTTGATAAAACACCATATGAGATATGGTACGGGAAGAGACCTAGTTTATCTTTTCTTAAGATTTGGGGTTGTGAGGCTTACGTAAAGCGACAAGTCTCGTAAAAACTAGCACCTAAATCGACAAGTGTTTATTTGTGGGGTATCCTAAGGAAACAAAAGGATATTACTTTTATAATCCCTCTGAGAACAAAGTGTTTGTTGCTCGGTATGGTGCCTTTATGGAAAAATAGTTTATTTCAAAAGACATTAGTGGGAGAGAAATAAATCTTGAAGAAGTTCAAGAATCACAGATAAACCTTGAACCGCTATTGGAAGTTCAACAACGTTCTGAACCAGTTGAACCTCCGTAAGTGACACAAGGCCCACGTAAATCTGGTAGGGTAAGACATGAGCTAGAGAGATTCGGATTTCTCATTACTGATAGTTGTGATGTGTTGCTTATGGATCAAACTGAGCCCACCACTTATCGGAGGCTATGTTCTACGGACCGGACTCGGATAAATGGCTAAGTGCCATGAACTCGAGATGCAATCCATGTATGATAACCAAGTTTAGAACTTGGTTGATTTACCTGAAGGTGGTAAGACCATTGGATGTAAATGGGTTTTCAAGAAGAAAACTGACATGGATGGCAAAGTGCATACTTTTAAAGCAAGACTTGTAGCAAAAGGTTTCAGGCTGACTCAAGGTGTTGCTTATGATGAAACTTTTTCGCCAGTAGCCATGCTTAAATCCATAAGAATTTTAATTGCCATTGCTGCATATTATGACTATGAAATATGGCAAATGGATGTAAAAACAGCATTTCTTAATGGAAAATTGCTTGAGGACGTGTATATGGCACAACCTGAAGGTTTTGTACATCCTGAGAATTCTAGGAAGGTATGCAAGCTTCAAAGATCCATTTACGGATTAAAGCAAGCTTATCGAAGTTGGAATCTTCGTTTTGATGAAGCAATCAAGGATTTTGGTTTTATTAAAAACGAAGATGAGCATTGTGTATACAAGAAGGTCAGTGGGAGTGTAGTTGTTTTTCTCGGGTATGTATGTTGATGATATATTACTCATTGGAAATGACATCCCAACATTGCAGAATGTCAAGGTCTTGGTTAGGGAAGTGTTTCTCAATGAAAGACTTAGGAGATGCACCTATATCCTAGGGATAAAGATCTATATGGATAGATCTAAGAGGCTAATCGGTCTAAGTCAGAGTGCTTACATAGACAAGGTGTTGAATATGTTCAGTTTGCAAGACTCTAAAAAGGGATTGTTGCCAATGTCTCATGGCATAAGTCTCAGCAAGACTCGATGTCCTAAGAGAAATGATGAGCGGGACCGTATGAATAAGATTCCATATGCATCAACTATTGGATCTATCATGTATGCCATGTTATGCACTCGACTGATGTATCATATGCTTTGAGCACTACAAGCAGATATCGGTCGATCCGGTGAGAGTCACTGGATAGCAAGTAAAGAACATCCTTAAATACTTAAGAAGGACTAAGGAAGTGTTCTTGGTCTATGGAGGTTTTGAAAATGATCTAGTTGTAAATGGTTACACTGAGATGAAAGTTTTCAAAGCGATATAGATGATTTTAGATCGATCTGGATATGTGTTTACTTTGAATGGGGGTGCGATAAGAAGTGGAAAAGTTCGAAGCAAGAAAGCTGTGGTAGATTCTACAATGAAGGTTCGAGTATATTGCGGCGTCCGATGCAAAGAAAGGAGGCGATTTGGATTAAAAAGTTCATTTCGAACTAGGTATGGTTCCAAGTATTGCTAACCCCTGTTTGTTTGTATTGTGACAATAACGGGGCAATAGCACGAGCCAAGGAACCTAGATCACATCACAGATCCAAACATATACTCGGGCGTTTTCATCTCATTAGAGAAATTATTGAGAGGGAGACGTAAAAATTTGCAGAGAGTACCTATCGAAGACAACGTTGTGGATCCATTGACAAAAGCTCTTCCACAAGCAAAACATGATGGTCATGTTAGATCATTAGGCATTAGATGCATGTATGATTGGCACTAGTGCAAGTGGGAGATGTTGGGGCATGTGCCCTAGGTCAATCCATAAATGTCTTTATGAATACTTTTAGTTAATAAAATAGAGGATTTCATTTTTTGTTTATTATAATTAATTTGCATGTTTACATTATAATAAGATCCATGGGTATTTACATAAATATCCTAAATGTCCCTATCGGTCATTATACGGGAACTATAATGAATTAAGACTAGTGTGAGTCTTGATTGATGATCATATGATGATTATACGTATAGGGATACGAATCAAGATCATGAGTACTTGTTAGGGAACAAAGTACTGGACCGACCCGCTATGAGAACATCACATGGATTAAGTCATAGTTGTTTCTCATGATAGGTATATATTCCAGTCCTCGACTTGAGATTACCAGAGACTTCAACATTAGGAACACGGTGATTTGACACAATCAAACGTTGTCTTTAACCGAACGATTATAAAGGTTGTGATTGGTTATCGTGTGAGCAATGTGATGAAGTTGTGTAATCAAGATAGAATTTGTCCCTCTCATATAAAGAGAGATATCCAGTGGATCCCTCGATGTGTTAGACTGTTAAAAGGCCTAGTCTAAGTGAATTGATATTGATCAATGTCACTTGGATGTTTTCAGTCTACCTAGATATCGAGACTAGTACGATTGAACATGTTGGATGACAATTCCATGCCTTATGTTTGATCAAAAGGATATCGTGTGATAAAAAGGATGTTATATACACTATTGATTAGGTTGTTTCGATTTGATATTCGTACAACTTGGGTAGTCATAATGTCTTGCTAGAGGCCGCTTATGACTTGTATACCAAAATGTGTTTTGGTACACTGCCAACGTTGTATGAGCCTATTGGGTCGCACACTAAGAATGGTTTTGCGAGATTTTAAGATGGTTCAGAAAAATGAATTTTATATGATAAAATTCATGACGGAAACGTCCTTGTGGTGTATTACACTTATACTTCTTTAAGTAGGGGTATATTTGTAATTTACTTAACCGTCTATATACAAGAGTTGTATAAATAGATGCTTTAAGTTAGAATACACTAACGAAAGATCAAAAAGCCAAAACTCCTTTTTCGTTTGAGAAACGACTTAGGGTTTTTGGTATGCTCTGGATCGTTTTGGAGAGATTCAAAAGGTTTGGCATTCTCTCGACGCTAGCACTTCAAATCACGCCGCCATTCGTGTGTGGATCTGCGATAGAGGCGCGTCGTTGCGGCGCGCTACAGATCGATCAACCTTCGAAAGGTATATTGCGATTGAGGTATGATTAAGTTTTTCATGGTTTAACGTTTTAATGGAATTAGATTCGGATCATGTTGGGGTTTTTGTCAAAATTGTTTTGTAATCTCCGCTACGCATGAACCCCAAAACCCAACGCATTCACCTTGTGACGATTTTGAGGAAGTACTGAACTGCTACAAACAAATTGCTCAACTTTTGCGTCTGTCAGGTTGGCATTCTAGTCCCCTTGTTTATCTATTTTAAAAAATTTATGGAAAACCAAGGGTGACATGAGAATTATTTAAGTTTCCGCTATGGTTCATTTGATAGTTCGATCTTCTAGTAAAGATTGGAGTTGAAGGCAAGAAGCTTTTTTTATCTTGAAAGATTTTCCAATTTAAATTAAGCGTGCAGACTTCATAAATTTCCATCTATCAATAAATATTCGGGGTGTCCGGTGTTCCTACGTACCTTATCTGCGGCATCCGAAATATTAAAGTCCTAATACTTGTTAGCATTGCAAATATTATGCTCATGAATGAAATATGTTATAGTTTTTCACTTGAACTGAAGCTATTTCTGCTAGGCAAGGCAGTCATATATATGCCTTGATGTTCAAACATAGGAAATGAACATAATGTGGCTGACCATTGTGTATACTAGGTTTTCTTAGCGGGTCAGCTATACTAGTCTACTAAATGGACAAAAAAAAATTATTTTCTTGAAAGGTCTTAGCTATTCTGCTCATGGAATCCTTTTTTTTTTAAAATTCATCTTGGCAATGGGCGGTGTTATAGTACTACCTTATTGTCTATGAACTGTGAAGGAACAAACTCTTGATCAGGTGACATATTTAAAGAGTTCGGTTATTTTTATTGTTATTACTTTTTGAGGTTTTATTTTAACTGTTCTTGAGTGATTTGATTTGTTACATGGTTGATTGTGCATTGAATGAGTGCACATCGTTCTGATTCTTTTTGATTTTCGATCTTGAATCTCCATCTCTTTCATTGCTCTCTGCTCTCTGGTCGCTCTGTGCTTACCGCTCCGCTCTCTGCTCGTCAAGGTAACAAAAAAAAAAAAATTTAACACCCGAATTCTCTTCACATTGTATCTGCTCACATTTTCCCCCGGATTGGCTTTCATGTGCATTAGTTGGTGTTCTTCACATGATCTATTAAGTTAATGTTGTGTCTTTTGTTTGGTTTAGAAGTTTTTGTTCGCTTCTTCTCTTACATGCATAGTGTTTTGTGGTTATGCTTGTTCTATTTTTAGGTTTATTAATATGTAATATTTCATTTCAACCTTTTAATTGAGCAATTCAAGATTTATATTGATTCCGTATTTGGTTGTTATACCATGTTTATTTTATCGGTAAAGCATGTCATGATCAACATTATAATACATTAGAATCATGTACTGAGGTAATTACTTTGTCGTTTGATGTTATAGTTGTTAGTAATTTCATATTCATGCACTTGCTATGGATGATTGATTAGTTAGGTGTTGTTGGTTACGATTGAATAGTACCTATAATTATATAATTTCTACTACTAGTTAGGATTAGAAACACTAGGATTACTCTTTTAGTTAATGTTGCTATTTCACATAAAATTTCTAGAGAATGGAATAAACCTATAACCTTAAGGAGGTATGAGTGAACAAGTAGTAGACGCGTTGATACTATGTGGTATTTGTATGCCTCTTATCACTACAAAAAAACAGCAAATTAGAAACGGAATTAGAGACGGAAAAAAGTTCCGTTTCTAAATCAGAAACGAAATTAGAAACGGAATAATTTTCGTTTCTACATTTAAAAGTTAGCGACGGAATTGAGACGGAAATATTCAGAGACGGATTTGAGACGGAATTAGAGACGGAATTAGAGACGGAATTAAATTCCGTCTCTAAAAAATGGGGCCACCATTCCCGCCAAAACTTTTTTTTGTTATACCCGTTCATCAAATCTCGAGATTTGTGACAACAAATCTCGAGATTTCTCTTTACCCCCTCCAAATTACATCTATCATCATATGAAAAGAGACATTACATTACAATACGATCATAAATGAAACCTGAGACATCGTGTAACGCTGACTAGTTAGAAAATTAATGACTTCCTAACTTTGTCAATTTATTCTCTATTCATGAGTTTAATGTGCGAACCTCGTTCTTTCACTTAGCTATCAATTTCTTCTAAATGGTCTTGATCGCTATTCTGATTTACAATATTGTCCAATTAGTGAGATTTCTTATCATCTTAATCATTATTATTTCATTACTTGAATAGACAACCGGCTCGACAAGGGTTACGTTCGACTAGGAATGTCGTATACAAGTAGAGACTGGATGTACAATCGGCTCGACAACGGTTACGTTCGAATTGAATTCGCGGCGAAGGTTAAAGAATTCATATCATTTGCAAAACAACATTGTCCTACATACCAAAGTGAAAGGAAGATTAGATGTCCGTGCAATTTTAAGAAATGTCGACTTGTACCGTACCTGGACGTCGAAACGGTTGAGCACCACATATGTAGGTATGGATTTGTCCCGGGATATCACGGTTGGTACGAACATGGTGAGAACGGAGATGAAGGCCCGCAAAATTTTCACGAAATGGATAGCCATATTGATGATGCTGATGTGGGAGGATACGATCCGACACCTTACCGCGAGATGCTACACAACGTGGCAGGTCCAAGTTTCAATTGGAATGCCATGGAAGAATCACCAAACCCCCAAGCACGCCAACTATATGACATGATTGATGCAAGTAGGGAACAATTGTGGCCTGGTTGCGAAACCATGACAACGTTGTCCGCAATGGCAAGATTACTTGCGATCAAGTCTGAACATCATATATCTGAACGAGGGTATAATGAAATCATTAAACTCATGAAGGATTGTTTGCCAAATGACAACTCAATGGTTGAGAATTTTTATGCTACTAAAAGACTAATGCGAGGTCTAGGTCTACCTGTTGAGAAAATAGATTGTTGTGAGGACCAATTTATGATTTATTGGGGAGTGGACTCTGAGTTGACGTCATGTAGATTTTGTGGGAAATCATGATACGTTGCACATCGACGAGGTCGTGGTCGGAACACAAAAAACCGCCCTTGCAAAAGAATGTACTACTTCCCTTTGGGCCCTCGGTCGCAACGATTGTATGCGTCTGAGTCAACCGCAAAACATATGCGATGGCATGGAGATCATTCATCGCCTGAAGATGTTATGCAACACTGTTCTGATTCGATTGCTTGGAGACATTTTAATGACGTCAATAGAGACTTCGCCGCCGAGGTTCGGAATGTTCGTTTAGGATTGTGCACTGATGGTTTTCAAGTATTTGGGCTTTCCGGAAATCGTACTCTTCGTGGCCCGTGATTTTGACTCCTTACAACCTTCCACCGTCGATGTGCATGAAATCGAGTTTATGTTCTTAACGGTTATCGTTCCTGGACCGACCAGCCCAAAGCGGAAAATCGACGTGTTCCTTCAGCTGCTTGTGAAAGAGTTGCAAGATTTATGGAACAATGGGGTGATTACATACGACGTTTCCACCAAGACAAATTTTCTCATGCGAGTTGCCCTTTTATGGACTGTTAGTGATTTCCCTGCATATAGCATGTTGTCCGGTTGGAGCACACACGGTAAGTACGCTTGTCCATATTGTATGGAGGATACAAATGCATTTTAATTGCGAAATGGTGGTAAGACATCGTGGTTCGACTGTCATCGTCGTTTCTTGGAGAAGTCATCACCAATAAGGAAAGACAAAAAAATTTCATTAGAGGCAAAATGGTCATAAATGATGATCCGCCCGCTTTGCGTTCGGTGAAGAAATTTTGGCGTAAATTGAATCGTTTGGCTTGATGAAGGTGACGAAATCGGAGCCGAATCGTGAATGGGCGGATAGCTAAGAATTCGGGATGGAGGAAGAAAAGCATATTCGGGACTTGCCGTATTGGAAGACAAACTTGATCCGCCACAACTTAGATGTCATGCACATCGAAAAAAATGTTTTTGACAACATATTCAACACTATTATGTGTGTGTAGGGCAAGAGTAAGGACAATGCAAAATCGAGGCAAGATATTCGTGAATATTGTCACCGACCTTCTCTACACATTGATTCGGCGACAAATACTTACGTCCTTGGGTGCTATGCTCTTGATACATCAAAAAGACAAAAATTGTGCGAGTGGGTTGAGAAGTTGCGTTTTCTCGATGGTTACGCATCGAATCTTGGTCGATGTGTAGATCCAAAGAAGCTGCGAATGTTCGGCATGAAGAGCCATGATTGTCATATATTCATGCAACGGTTGATACCAATTGCATTCGAGAGAACTTCTCCCAAACCCGGTTTGGGTTGCAATTAGCAAATTAAGCCTTTTTTCCGGTCCCTAGCTGCGAAATGTGTCAAGATATCAAGATATGGAGGTCTTAGAGTCGAAATACCAAAAATCATTTGCAAGTTGGAAAAATTTTCCCTCCAAGCTTATTTGACTCTATGGAACACCTACCAATCCACTTGGCCTACGAGGCCCGTCCGGCGGTCCCGTTCAATTTGATGGATGTATCCATTTGAGAGGTACAATCTTGAGCCCTTGATATTATTTTCTCATTCAATAGGTTTTATATCAACATTTCCTATAACATTCATATAGGTACCTTAAACATTTGAAGAACAATGTGCGAAACAAAGCGAAGGTTGAGGGCTCCATGTGTAATGCTTATTTGGTCGAAGAGGTCACATCCTTTTGTTCTTACTACTTCGAAGATCACGTCTTTACGTTGCATGACAAAGTGCCACGTAACGACGATGGCGGTCTCGGGCCCACACCGAACTTCGTCGGCAATTTCTCGATTTTCACTTATCCTGGTCGACCCATGGGCAAGTCGAAGGAGCGGTACTTAAAAGAGCGGGAGTATAATGCCGCTCATTCGTACATACTGCTCAATTGTCCAGAGATCGCTCCTTACGTTCAGTATGTCCGTCACTTTCTTTCAATAATGCAGTACATTCATTGTTCATATTTTAGTAAGACGACCGACTTACATGTTCATTTCTTCTAGGATATTCGTCGATGAAATCACTCAAGCAATGGGGGAGTCGGAAGTTGATAGTAGTCTAGAGCAAAACTTCCCCATTTGGTTTCAAACATATGTAAGGTCATTACTTTTGTACGTTATAGA